>OZ021711.1:6925885-8175885 GCA_963978555.1 Galerucella nymphaeae | reverse complement strand
CAAAACAATATTATTATACAGGGTGGTCCTTAAGTAATTCTACATAGAAGTGCAGTACAATCTTCACTTCAAAATATTGCGATTTAAACCAACTAGCCTTAATAAAATGTTATTGAGAGATATAGGGTGTTGAAGATAAAGTTTTAATTTTCGTTTTTTACAATAACTGTAGTATTTTGAAGTGAAGATTGTACTGTACTTCTTTGTACAATTACTTCTAGATTCTAGAAGGAACTCTGGAAGAGCACTATATAATAGGTCTGCGAAGATCGTAGTGAAGAGGCTCTTAAAATCTTATAGGACCAAAATGTATCTAATATTATTCTTAGTTCAATAATTAAGAAACAGACATTTCAGTACATAAATCTTCAATTTCACAACGTATAAGGTTTTTGCGGGCTTTTGATTACTTCTACAGATTAATTGGCTTCTAATGAGAGGTAATAATAAACTGGATAAAGCACGAATTTTAGCTGTACCTTAGCTCCCATGAAAAAGTCGTTGACTCCCAAAAAACAGTTGGTGGGAATAAAGGTAGTCAAACTAAAGAATAACGGAATCAAAATTGATTCAATTAACTGTAAATTTAGATCCGACATTACCAAACAAAATTACCCAACCATATTAAATAAAGTAAACATATTTTCTCGCATATTTTATCATGATTATGATTATGACTGGCGTAAAAATGTTTGAATGTTATTGTAATAAAAACCATAAAATAATCACATTTATTTATGGACAGCGTAATTAAGTTTGTCCAATCTAGATCATCTCATTTGATAAACCACATACTTGGTTCGCTTATCTCATTTGATAAACCACATACTTGGTTCGCTTATCTCATTCATATTTGATTAATTAAGCTGGTGTCACACAAAGCTGTAAGCTAGCCGTTTGTCAGTTTCCAATCGATCAATAGTTTCCATTTACCTTGTACTGAAGAGGCGCAGATACACCCTTTACTTAAATATGACAATTTTTACAGAAAACTGTAATAAGTTAATAAAATATTGATATTTTTTGAAGTCAGTATTGGTCAGTATCCCCGGTATCCATGGAGATCGGACTCCATGTATTTAAATTTCTGCACACGGTAGAGGGCGCCAGCTTAAAACAAGAACCTTCACATCCAATCATAAAACATGTCAAGCTAGAACTTTTCACAGATATCTGTAAAATGTCAAATTAGTTCCCACTACGATGCTCCTATGTAAAATTTAAGAATTCGAAATTCAGTTTCGCGACTCCTCGCTCAACAACCTTTAAGAATTCACTGGTATCTGGGATGTTTGGAATTCTTCAAATTCTGTCCAATAATAAACTACACAAGAAAACAGACTTCATAATGTATTTAAGGCACAGTCGAGTTTTCACATGATTCACACTTGAAAATTATTTATGGAGGAATGTCTTTAATTTTGTTCTTATATATTTCCTCTTTCCATTTGTTAATTTGATATTATTTGAAATTGGATTTATAATGACAGTTTCGAATAAGTCAACCGATGCTTTATTTTTTCTTTACCGACTGCGACTACTGCATTAAAGAAAAATCTTATTCAAATTATGTGCTTTTCAGATGCGCAATTGGCAGAGAAATAGAGGAGTTCAGTCTATGACTCGGTCTATGGCGAGTCTATGGTCAGTGTGGCCAACAAAAAGTAGTTATTTCTGACAAGAATGATCGTTAAAAGGTCTAGCATTCAAAACATAAGATTTTTGCATGTTTTTTATCATTGCGAACATCCATATTGCTTTATTAAAATAATGAATACTTAACAATATCAGTGGCCACTAATTCTAGGAATTCTTGGCATGTTACCATTTCATTTTTGTTATTCAGTCACTAGTTATGTCAAATGTCAGTTATATTTATTTTTGTTGATATTCGTTTAATTCTGTATGTCCATTGTCGATTAGATTTTGTAGCATTTCTAGTTAGTTGTATCTCTATTCTTCTAATTACTTTTTTCACTGTCATTTAAGAGAGCTAGTGAACTAAATAACAGAAAACAGCTAAAAATTCATTTTAAATTTCAAGAATTACGCTTCGAGGGGCTATTCATTATTTTAATAATTCACTCTTGTCAGAAAAAAAACCCTTTTTTTGGTCATACTGACCTTAGACTGAACTCCTCTATTGTATGCCGATCTGAAATATAGAAGTGTCTCGATAACTGTTCTACAGGAAGGAAAGGGATTACATTCATTAAGAATGGGGAAGTGGCGTGGCATTGGTGATTTTTGTAACGTAATAGGTCCTCGGGTTTTTCTGAACATCGAAAGGGGGTACAGAGACCAAAATATCTTTATACCCTCGTAGGTGGTCTGTGATGCCCTCAGATAGTCGGGTAGCAGTGTAGCACTGAAGCACTGACAACTTTACTGTCTGCATAAACTATTAACCCTGGCAAAATAAAAAACTGGTTTACGAAGTTGTACATCTCAGCGGATTCAAAACTAAACATCAGACATACTGAAGCCACGTGTCAAAACAGGCCTAAAGGCTGAGGGGCCGAGGTCTCTAAGCCTCTGACTGGTAGAGCAGCATTTTTTGGATCTGTGATTGTGGTTGCCACAATCAAAGATTGTATGTATGTATGATTGGGGTAACATTCACTGAGACCTAAAAGATCTATTGTGCCCCCTTACTTCTACTTAGTTCCTGAGGAGAGTCTCTGAAACTAGTAGCTCCTTTAGTCCTATTTCCCGGAGGAATTTTAGGATATCTGCAGGCTTCAACTTAGGTAAATGTTCCTCTTCTATCCAGTAGTCTCCCAGGTACTGTGCTCTAGGATTCTGGAGTGCTGTGCAGTTGGAAAGTATGTGGATGGAGGTACAATCAAAGATTACATTATTATGTAATCTTTGCCACAATCAGGGTTTACAAGACTGGCCTAAATTTGTACAACGATTTCAATATTTTGCGGCGGAAGGAACTGAGTTGGCGTTTGATTTTTCATATTAATAATTTATGTCATGAAGAAATATTCCTTTCCTTTGAAATTTTTCTGTTGGAATTGTGTTAAATTCAGTAAAAGCTCTGATTATTAGGTAATGGAAGAGTTGGTGACATTAGAAATGACAAAAGAAAGACTGGGGGTATAGTGTTATGTAGGATTTTTCCTGGAAGCAATATGCTCCACTTGGTGGTTACCAATGGCATTTTGGATTTAGTATTTCGTGACATATGTTGCTTGGACTTTTGAGAAGGGCAACGCACTTTTTGTGGCCTTGAAACAAGTGATTTTGCTTTTTAGCTATTGGGAGATTTCTCAAATTTAAAGTTTGAAGTGGAGTTGTAGTTTGGGAAGTATATTTGAACTGAACTGACACTTCTCCGTGGATTTTGCTAAGAATGGACATGCTGATAAAAGAGGGCGCATGAGAGAAACATGAAGAAGAGTGAAATAGATGTCTGAGGGTAAAAATTGGTCGCTAGAAGACTCTGGTTGACTGCGAATGATCGAATAACAGGTTGTCGTATTGTTTGGACGAATATTTTCACTTATGGCTAAGATTTTCAAGAATGATAGAATGGCGAAGCTTAGTGAGCTTTACTGGAGTTTGGGTTCCCAATTATATTCTAATTTTCCAGTATTTGCATGAATGTAGAAAAAATATTGTATGCAACTCTTGCAAAACGTGTTTTTTGCACTTGACGTGTTGTCCAACTCGGCCTAAAGACCCCGTTGGACAATTTCACGTCGCGTGCAACAAACACTCACTTTTTACACTTGTTGCATAAATAACTATTTTATGTAAAACAAGGATTTTAAGTTGAATTTCATTTCATAAAACACCATCGCGAGATAAAGTTTTAATATTAAATAATGTAAGGGTTAGGATGTGGAGTTTACTCGAGAGCACTAAGCATAAGGATTAAGTGGGGAATGGGAAACAATACCAGCGTGGTTCAAACTGGCTGGTATCTCAATTGCCACAAAAGAACTAACCAGAAAGGGAATTTCTGACAAAAACATAATAATCTGCACTGATAGTAGACAAGCCCTATTAGGCTTGAACAGACAACGTGTTATAAAGGGGCTAGTATTAGAGTGCCACCAAGATTTAGCTAACGCCTCGGCAGATAACAATATTATCCTGAGGTGAGTTAAAGGCACGACAGGAGTGAAAGAAATCGCATTGCCGATTCTTTAGCCAGGGAAGCCGCTGGACTAAAAATTCTTGGACCCAGTGACACCTACGGCCTGACGACTTCGACAATTGCGGTACTAGCCAAACTTTACACCCATGCTCAATCCCTTGAGAGATGGGAGGGAATTAAAGGATGCAGTTTTGCCAGGATCACCCTGGGCAACCCTGGGAAGATCGCACTGAAGAACTACTTGGCGATGACCAGGATGATCTGCGCATAACAGTGGGATTTCTGACTGGCCACTGTTAACTAAGGAAACACCTCCATACTATGGGGCTAGTGGACACACCTCTATGCAGGATGTGTGAACAGGAAGATGAAACTGTCAGGCATGTCCTATGGGAGTGTCCGGAATTTATCGTCAATAAGAGAGTGTGTGTTCGGTGAGTCTTGGCCTACACCTGCCGATATAAAGGAGATGTCTCCTAGTGACTTGTCCACCTTCCTGAGAAGGACAGGATGGACGATGACCTAGGAGGACAACTCCTCGGGAGGATGTACAATGGGTCACATGTGGCCTAAGTGCTGTGAGCCTATACTCACCCTCCCTACTCTACAGATACAGATGTAAGGGTTGCTGATTTCACGCCCGTATAATGTAAAAGGAACGAAAAGGAATATTGAAAAAATAACCGTGGTTCGTCGTGGTTAGTCCTTTGCGATTGCACAAAATTTACAGAATTTCAAGTTTATAGCTTTACCCCTTACTTCTACTTAGTTCCTGAGGAGAGTCTCTGAAACTAGTAGCTCCTTTAGTCCTATTTCCCGGAGGAATTTTAGGATATCTGCAGGCTTCAACTTAGGTAAATGTTCCTCTTCTATCCAGTAGTCTCCCAGGTACTGTGCTCTAGGATTCTGGAGTGCTGTGCAGTTGGAAAGTATGTGGATGGAGGTACAATCAAAGATTACATTATTATGTAATCTTTGCCACAATCAGGGTTTACAAGACTGGCCTAAATTTGTACAACGATTTCAATATTTTGCGGCGGAAGGAACTGAGTTGGCGTTTGATTTTTCATATTAATAATTTATGTCATGAAGAAATATTCCTTTCCTTTGAAATTTTTCTGTTGGAATTGTGTTAAATTCAGTAAAAGCTCTGATTATTAGGTAATGGAAGAGTTGGTGACATTAGAAATGACAAAAGAAAGACTGGGGGTATAGTGTTATGTAGGATTTTTCCTGGAAGCAATATGCTCCACTTGGTGGTTAAAAATGGCATTTTGGATTTAGTATTTCGTGACATATGTTGCTTGGACTTTTGAGAAGGGCAACGCACTTTTTGTGGCCTTGAAACAAGTGATTTTGCTTTTTAGCTATTGGGAGATTTCTCAAATTTAAAGTTTGAAGTGGAGTTGTAGTTTGGGAAGTATATTTGAACTGAACTGACACTTCTCCGTGGATTTTGCTAAGAATGGACATGCTGATAAAAGAGGGCGCATGAGAGAAACATGAAGAAGAGTGAAATAGATGTCTGAGAGTAAAAATTGGTCGCTAGAAGACTCTGGTTGACTGCGAATGATCGAATAACAGGTTGTCGTATTGTTTGGACGAATATTTTCACTTATGGCTAAGATTTTCAAGAATGATAGAATGGCGAAGCTTAGTGAGCTTTACTGGAGTTTGGGTAGGAAATGTTTATTTAAAGTTTGGGGTAAAAAATATCTTCACGTTTACATTATAAATTTAATTCTACATCTATATTTCAACAACGATATTGCTACAAAAGACATGACCTACAATTCACTAAAAAATCAATGGTACTAAAAATAGTCAAGGCTGAAAATAAAATTATCAAAATAAGGTCTCATTTAAATATCATTTAGGCCACTGACAGGAAATTAATGAATGTTATGCAATTTAAATATTTAATTTTCGAATTTTTCAAGGTTTTTGAATATTTTAAGTTATTTATAATGCCAAATTAATTCATTTCGGCTCTAGGTATTGAAAGTTTTAGGAATCGCCTATTAAGTAATCATTCAAAATCCAAAATAGATTTTTCAACAAGAGTATTGGAATGCAGTAATTTCCTTACAGGAGTTTATCGGATATTACAAAGCTGTACCCAAAATTGACGGAATATTTTACACTTACACACTTTCTTCTTGATAAATCCAAGTTAGTCATTCGAGTGGCATTAGTAAGCATTCGTTTATCATGTATACTATACGATTAAAAGTACCTAGCCATATAAAAAAATCATCAAGAGTGGAAATCAGAAATCACTGCACAAGTGTGATAAAAGCTCGAGTCTATTAAACAACATTTTGATGTTATTCTTGATGTGAGGCCCTGTATGATATTTAATTTTTGGACTCTTCAGTTTTTTAACGTTACTCAACATCCGAGTCAACATCTCAGGCAGTCAGGCGTGATTCGTCTATTTAAGTCATCTAAGTTGAGGGGTTTAGTTTTATATTACAATACTTTTGACATCTACCCATAAAAAGTAGTGTAATGGCAACAGATCAGGAGTTATTGCTGACACAGGTACGGCTGGATATTGAAGTATAAGGAACTGACAAACGAATTAAATGACAACTGGCGATCAAAATCCGCCTTAGTATACAGGACAGTTGTGCCAACTTATCTAAACAAATCATTTCAACAATGTCTTTAAGTGGACTTTTTACGAGACTTTTTAAGTGATCGACTTCCGGTACTTACTTGACTGAATGGGTACCGGAATCTGTTCTCAGCGTTTGGACAGATAACATCAATATTTCAGTATTTTAAGTGCTTCCATTAGACAAGTGAAAATAATGTGCAATCTCCAAGTATTAAAAGATAAATTTTCATAAAGCAATATTATCATTTAAAAATGCGTTACTCTCGATTATCTTGAATTTTAAAAGAACTTTTTAAACAAATATCTGTGACTCACAGTATTCGTAATGTGTAATATAAAAACATTACCTATTGAATCATTCTACAGTAACTTTAACAAAAGCTACCTAAATGTATTACCTACCTCATTCTGAATCAATGATTATGATGGTTTACTATGACTCAGTGGTGTTAATAATCTCTTTTTTAAAGAATCCACTTTCATATATAATTTTATCTGGCATGAGGATCGGGAAATTGTATCTTGGGTGGCACATCGCTATGATTCATTGTGGAAATATGAACAAAGTCATTGATTTCAACCTCGATTTGAAATGAATATTTTAACCGAGATTTTAACAGCAAAGTGATTTATGTTTGTTAGATTAAGCCCATTTCACATATTTCTATATTTCCCTTTATATTCAGAAAGGTGTGTATTCGTATGAAAATAAAAAACATTACGTAAGCGATTGTTCAATTATACAGGGTGTTTCTGAATTCATGCGACAAAATTTAGGAGTTGATTGTTCATATGAAATTAAGACAGGTCTTTTCTATAACAAAACTCCCTCAGCCCACCTCTTTCCGAGATGTCACCCTTATGAAGTAGTGACTAAAATTTTTCTAAAATTTCAGTGAAGCTAGAAATTTGAAATTCTGTAATTTTTGTGCACTTCTAGCATTTATTATGAATGTTATTACATTTTACATCTATACTGTTTTCCACTCAATTTATTGAGAAAATTATAAATTATGGTGTTATTTTTTTTCTCTGCAGATGTTGGTTTTTGGAAAAAATTTGAGAATAAAAATTTTTTTTTGTAAAACAAGGATTTTAAGTTAAATTTCATTTCATAAAACACCATCGCGAGATAAAGTTTTAATATTAAATAATGTAAGGGTTAGGATGTGGAGTTTACTCGAGAGCACTAAGCATAAGGATTAAGTGGGGAATGGGAAACAATACCAGCGTGGTTCAAACTGGCTGGTATCTCAATTGCCACAAAAGAACTAACCAGAAAGGGAATTTCTGACAAAAACATAATAATCTGCACTGATAGTAGACAAGCCCTATTAGCCTTGAACAGACAACGTGTTATAAAGGGGTTAGTATTAGAGTGCCACCAAGATTTAGCTAACGCCTCGGCAGATAACAATATTATCCTGAGGTGAGTTAAAGGGCACGACAGGAGTGAAAGAAATCGCATTGCCGATTCTTTAGCCAGGAAAGCCGCTGGACTAAAAATTCTTGGACCCAGTGACACCTACGGACTGACGACTTCGACAATTGCGGTACTAGCCAAACTTTACACCAATGCTCAATCCCTTGAGAGATGGGAGAGAATTAAAGGATGCAGTTTTGCCAGGATCACCCTGGGCAACCCTGGGAAGATCGCACCGAAGAACTACTTGGCGATGACCAGGATGACCTGCGTATAACAGTGGGATTTCTGACTGGCCACTGTGAACTAAGGAAACACCTCCATACTATGGGGCTAGTGGACACACCTCTATGCAGGATGTGTGAACAGGAAGATGAAACTGTCAGGCATGCGAGTGTCCGGAAGTTATCGTCAATAAGAGAGTGTGTGTTCGGTGAGTCTTGGCCTACACCTGCCGATATAAAGGAGATGTCTCCTAGTGACCTGTCCACCTTCCTGAGAAGGACAGGATGGACGATGACCTAGGAGGACAACTCCTCGGGAGGATGTACAATGGGTCACATGTGGCCTAAGTGCTGTGAGCCTATACTCACCCTCCCTACTCTACAGATACAGATGTAAAGGTTGCTGATTTCACGCCCGTATAATGTAAAAGGAACGAAAAGGAATATTGAAAAAATAACCGTGGTTCCTCGGTGGTTCGTCGTGGTTAGTCCTTTGCGATTGCACAAAATTTACAGAATTTCAAGTTTATAGCTTTACTGGAATAAAAAAAAATGAAAACTCGATTTTATTCACCAACTTTTAAGGGTGATATCTCTGAAATGGTTGGGCTGAGGAAATGTTATAGGAAAGACCCCTCTTAATTTCATACCAGCAATCACCTCCTGAATTTTGTCGCATGAATTTAAAAACGTTGGGCTTGTTCGCAATGAAATATTTTTTCGGTTTTTTTCACGTTTTTTTGTAAAACTGAGTCATCAAAATAACAGGTAAAATTTTCATCTCTTAAACTTTCTCCATTACTTAGATATTAAAGGTTGAAAATGGAGCTCCCTTAAAAAGCGGCAGAGCGGACTGTGACGTCACATTGCACGTCGGGGTATGATATTCGGCATTACACCGCTGCGTTTTACATGAGAAAGTTGGTTCCAGCTGCAATATCTTCAAATTTAAAATAGTTAGTGGTTTTTACTATTGAAGAATGATGTATTCAGTACTTAGATACCGGATTAATGAAAGTAGATTTTGGAAATTTACCTGAACCCGATATCTTTATGGTGATGGACTACTTTAACAAAAACAAAGAGTTTACACTTGGTTTTTGAATTGAAATTTCATAACAATCTATATTCTATAATACATTGTTCATTTTCATATCTCCTCTGTACGAATGGCTAATAACGGTATACTTTTTTGTATAATGCTACATACTCTGGAAAGTGGCATCCTAAAATCGTCTGCTAATATCCATACGGTGAATTCAGTTTGATATTTTTCAATGTTAAAAAGATATCAAGCTTGCCTAGCTCACATTTGTTAGTTAACAAGTTCACAACAAATAATGAATTATTCGGAACTCCTAGATGAAGCTTTGGATTTTTTTTGTATCAATTAAAATGTTCAATATTGTATTTCCTCTGACCTATAAATGTCTGAATAACATAAGTTATTCGGATCTGGCAAGCTTAAATCTGACGAAGTTAATGTAAAAGAAGAACCTCTAGTAGATATTGAAAATTCTTCGTTGAAGGGTCTTCGTATTTTTCCAAACGCGATTTCTTCATTTTTCTTTTTTTGCCATTTTTCGCCTCCGCATTGAATCGTCTTGGAACGTACATAAGCCTTAATGCAAGCCTGAACCCTTATTTTCCGAGATACCTATAGATTACATTCGTGTGATATCCATTGATTTCCTCCTCTACTTAACTTCCTCCAGGGGTTCTATTTTCTGAGCTTAATGTCAAATTATTGTGCTTTAGTTTGTAAAAACTGTGACATGACTTTTAACTAAGCGTTTTTGACAGTCAAAAAATCGCGCTATTAATACAGGATTTAGTAACTTTTCCACTGTTCATTATTTGTACATATTTTTCTGGTGCATTCTTGGATGTGCTAGGACTGTCGGGAACCAAACAGTACTTATTGACCACTTCTTTCTGACTCATTAGGTATATAATAAAATAAAGAAACATGTCAATCAACAGTCCAGCGTTTTGTTTCTTACAAAACAAAATATATACTGCAATAAACAAACAGTACACCAGCAGTACACTTCCACATACAATAGCTCTCGACTAGTGATGGGGAACTCGAATACCAAGAATCGGAAAGTATCCGATTCTTAACAGTACTCGGTGTATTCGATTCTTTTATCCAAGTATTCGAATACCGGCTGTTCTCGGATCTCGGCATGGTTGATCGCATAAACTCGAGAATAAAAGTCCGTACCATAGAGAAATAATGGTCCGTACTGTCAGCAGATTCCGATTTTTATTTTTACATTCATACCATCTATTTATAATATTTTTTATTTTCTTCATTTTCCTATTCATTTTTTAAAAAATTTATTTTAGTTTTTCATTGGAATCATTATTATTTTTACATTTATCGAAACATGTACACTATCCTGTATATTTTATATTTTCTTCATTAACATTTTAATAGAAACCATGAACTTTTATTTCAAATTAAGATACCAAAATCTTAAACTGCTACCTTACAGAAAATGGATATTAACAAATAACCACCTAAGAATAGTGAGAACAAAACGAGTTCGCTCAGACAGGTATTCGTGTTCAATCGTATTCGTACTCATCCATATACCTACAATCTTTGTTCTCGAGAACTCAGTACTCGGATAACCATTCGATTCCTAAAATGATTCGAGTACCATGTATCCGATTCTCAAGAGTATTCGATTCTGCCCATCACTACTCTCGACTAGCGGCGTTTCAAACGTTAGGTATGGCACATGCATTGTGACGTCACAGGTAACCACGCCCCGTTTTCGTTCAATCCAATTTCTTTAATTAATTTGAGGGCTTAAACGTTCGCGGAAAAATCTAAAATTTTGGGAATCCGTTTAAAATGGGTTCTAGTTTCTATTTTTAAATTAAAATTTTTTTCTTGAACAAGCCCCATTCAAAATATATTTATAAAAATTTTGAACTATCTATTTTTCAGCTATATAGTTACGATTGTCACTAACCTCCCCTATGCATTTGGTTGAGTTGTCAAAAGCGACAAATAGAACTTTTGTCCACATTATTTAGTTAAGAAATACGTTAATGACGTCAAAATTCCGTCTTATCCATTTCATGAATGAGAGATCAAAATGGATAATGTATTATGTATCGACAAAGGATGGTTGAACAAACTCTACAGCTTCTTAAAATGTACAGATAACACTTTATTTTGCATTTTCCTTTCCAGTTCTTGCCCTTATCAAAATTTGATACAACAGTTTCCGATTTTTGTTGAAATGAAACAAACCTAATTTCTTACTATTCTACCTATGTACTTTTATACATTCTACACTTTTTCTACATCCCAATTTTATTTATCTTACTCTTATTATTATTTAAATCGGATTGTTTGCAGCAGTTAAAAATTGATCCAACCTTATATTACAATAAATTAGTCAAATAATGTTGAGTGTTAAATAACCTCGGAAAGTGGAAGAATTTCAATTGCGCTGTTAAAATTTTATAATCGGAATAAATCTTCACTTGAGTAATAACATTGTAAAATAATAAAAAAGAATAAATATAACATAAGTGCATACTGTATAATGTAGGTAATGTAGGTATACTTTAAAAACGAAAGGTTTTCTGTCAGCGTTTCATTCGCAACACGAGGTCAACGGCGTCTCAAGCAGATGGGCGATTCGAAATCCTTCGCAGGTAAACGCCACCATAGGCGTCCAAGTAATATTTTTAGATGTACAAAAAAATTAATAATACATGATTCAGAAATTAAATTATACAGTTGGTTGTTCTTTATTTATTCCCTAAAGTCAATATAATGAATTATACAAAAATTTTACTTCACTCGCAAAATTCCAATTTTAAAAACTCTTAAAACTAAACAATTTAAATTTTAAAATTTAATTTATTAAAAAGTATCGAGCAGAGGCTTTCCAATTTCATTAAAATAACGAGCCATATTTATTTTAAATTATACGTAATATATGTGAATGTTGAATAAATGAGGCTTTTACTTCATGAAGATCCATACTAAATGTTGAAATAAATATAATATTATACCTACCACTACTTGTTTGAGAAAGCTACTGTGTTAGCGAAACCCGTCATGAATATGTATTGAACTTATAATGAACATTTGAACGAATTAAATTGTTCTATTTCATACGTAAATGTACCTACACAAAAATCAAAATTAAACACTAAAAAGTGTAAAAAAAGAATCATTCAAAATAAAAACTTAAAAGTTGAGTACATAATATGTAATATGTTTATAGGTATCTGTTTTAACTAACCTAATACCTCTCGATGAAATTGAAGTTGCGTAAGAATTTAATTTGATTTAATTGAAGACTATTTTGAGATCAAAGACAAATCATATTCTACAAAAAATGGATTAAATGTACACTAATAAAAAAGAATATATAAAAAAATAGAATTTAAAAAACAAACAGTGTTGTGTTAATTTAAAAATGTTTTTTCGATGGGTAAACCGCAAGTGGAAGTAGGTATACACCGCAATGGAAGTTTGGTGGAAGTATGTTGGAGTTGAATGCAAAAATCAGACGAAGTGAGGTGAAAATAACGAATTTGGAATTATTGAATAGGTCATTATCCAGGGTGTTAATGAACACGTGTTACAAACAGAGAGCGTGTAGAAAATGCAGAAATTGGCGTGGAATTTCCTGTCGACATGGGTTGTTGGTGCTTTAGTTTTCGAGATATAGGGTGTTAAAGTTACCCATACAAACAGGTAAAATATCATAAAAATCAATGCTATTGAGTGTTTTCAGAAATTATAAATTTTCGTGCTCGTTATGGAAACGTGCAGTATTACAAAAAGGTTGCATGGGTTGTTGTGGAAGTTTGTTGGAGCGGAGTCGTCTAGTTCCTCGCACATTAACAGGTAGGTACAAAATTTGTGTTCAGTTCCTCGCAGCATACGAAGGGTAAGGGATTAGGTATCAGGTAGCAAGGTCCACAATGACAGTGCGAGGGATTTTGATTAGGTAATATTTACATATTGCTAGTAAATGTTTCAATATGAAATTATATTTTTGTCAAATAATAACAATAAAATACAAAATAAAAAAGAAACAAACAGAACAAATACATATGAAATAAACAAACAGAAACACACCGCAGCAGAAGAAATACCGCTAGTAAATATTAAATATGAACAAATATAAGTAAAATAAAAAACAGAAACACAACATTAAATCAATGATTTTCGTTAGGTTAGGTTAGGTTAGGTTAGGTTAGGTTAGGTTAGGTTAGGTTAGGTTAGGTTAGAAATTGAAACTGAAGAAATTGAAACTGAAGACAAATTATTATAAACAGGTGCATTATTGTGCTACCCTACAAACAATAGTGTGAGGAACTGCAGACCTGTCTTAATCCTACCCTCCGTTCGAAAAGGGATTAACGCAGGTAGATGCGAGGAACTGCATCACGTCCTGTTGGAGGTGTGTGGACATTTCGTAGAAGTACGGTGGAAGTAGGTGTACATGATTTTTGACGGCGGTTTACCCCTCCTTTTTTTTTCAATTAACATTATGTAATTTACTTCCACCTCTGATCTTATACCATTGATTAGGACCCACTGACTGTATAATTTAAATTCCGTTATAGATGGGTAAGTACGGTTGACCTCTCCACACTGCGATCCCTAAGATCTTTTGAATATGTTTTGGCCGAAAACCTCTAGGAGATGAAAATGATATTTGTGAAACCGGGGAGTTTTATTTCTGTTGTGGAATTTGTTATTTATTGATTTTATTTAAAATAATTATTGAAATTTTCCACGTATTAATGTGTAGTACAGTCAAAACTTAATTAAGTAAATTAAGTAGTACCTGATGATTAGGATATATTTATAGATATCTAATAAAGATAAGGAATTGTTATCTCGGTAATTTTTTGGCTAAATTTGTGAATCTTATAATATTTAATTTTGATTGTTACACTGTGAATTTACTATTTTAATATAAGTATTACATAATTTTATTATGAATTTTTCACTATAGGCAGTGGAAGAAATTTTACTTACACTGTAACATATTTATAAATGTATAAACATTTTTTTAAAAATTTAATATTTTCTTAAAGCATGCCTTTCTCACATGACTGTATTTTTATTAACCGTGGAAGGATAGAATATTTTTGTCCCTTTAACCATTCTTCGGCAGTGATGGAATTCATACATTTCCAATGTCCACTGTAGTCTCGATTATCCAGTTTGGGCTTTATTCTACTAGTTTTTCACATGGAGCTTTGAATCATTTTTCCGGGGATATTAGATCGAAAGTTGTAGTGAAATGTGGTTTTTGGAAAGAAACATTTTCAAAACGTCAAATTTAAGAAAAATCGAAAAAAAATTTCCAGTTAAACTAGTTAAAAATATTGTAATTTTTTTTTTAAAAATGTTCTTGTTATTTTTCATGAAACTAAAACTTATTATCTACCGATTGCAGTAAACCGCGTATCGATAACGTTAGTGTGAAATAAGGCAAGATTGAAAAAAATATTTATATTGAAATTTTGTTGAGTCGCTATTTTGAATTTTCTATATCTGAAAATAACGTTTTCAGGTGCCCGACTACTTTATTTTTATGTATTAGGAAGTCGTTATTGTTATTCTAATTATGTTTGTCGCTTAAGGCCGCTTGACATGGTGCAATATAACCTGCAAGGGATTGTATGCAATTTCTTGCAAGGTCAAAATATTGCATGATGAATTTTTCACTTTGTTTGACATTATGCAAGTCTCTTGAAATTACGTCATGGTTGCCATCAACCAAAACCTTTTCTCTTCTGTGTTTCAAAAATTAATAATCAACACATCAACATGGTTAGTTTTGCTCCAGTCCAGTAAATCAACTGACCCGATTGATATATGACATTTGGTTGGTTGTTAAACCAAAAATAACTATAATTCTCCCTAGAATTGTAACTTGCATGCAATAGAAATGGCACCAAACCGATAAATTGCAATTGTGTCCAATTGCAGAAATTAATCAGCTGTGTCTCAACTGCGCATGCTTTCGATCAAGAATTATTGCGTCCTGCATTGCATATTGCACCTTTTATGCAACCTCGATTGCACCATGTCAAGTGGCGTTTCAAAAACCATTTTGCAATAATTATTTCAATTTTTCCAAAATTAAGAACTAAAATTTTTTTACATACATACCTACTGCATTACTTCATCTTATATGGTATAAAATTCCCTACAATTTTGATCCCTAAATTTTTTTTGTACAATCAAATCTAAAAAAGCTATGTACGAAAATCTGTTGCATTTCACGTGCCCCAAGCTTTTCTTGCTAGCTGCATCGCAAGTTCGAGCGGAATCTTCTCACATCTATAGAAAAGTTGTTTATACTACATAATATATACTTTCGCTTATAATAGTAAAATCTCTGGTGGAAATCTTTTCCATTGTATATCCCTACTTCCGGGACTAATAAAGGTATGTCCACATTGGTGCGCTGTGCCGTGCCGAACATTGAATTTTTGTTGGTGTGGACGGTAATCTGCGCACGAACGTGCAAGACCGTGCACGAACAAGCACGATCCATCAGGAGTCGGTACATCAAAGAAATTTGCTCGACAAACATTGTTCAGTTTGGACGTCTATTTGTTTTGACGAACATTTCTTTAATGCTCGCACACTTTTTCAGTATTCCATTATTGTTTACTCGTTACAAATTATATTGAAAGTTGAAAAATTGGTGACTGGTACCACGCAAAAATATTAAAACTGATCGGTATATATGAAATAAAACCTGAATTATGGGATCCCACAAATGCCAGTTATCATATGCGAAATAAAAAGCATGATGCATGGGTCGAAATTGCAAGCGAATTAGAATCTGATATAAATTTGGTAAAGGGAAAGATAAATCCTTTCTTATCTTCGTTTCGAAGAGAAAAAGTGAAAATAAAAAACTCTTTAAAAACAGAATCAGGTAATTTAAATGTGTATTTTAAGTTTACATATTCTCTTATCTATTTTTTTTGTTATTTTATATTATTGAAAGGCGCGACGCATGATAAAACTGGAACCTTCACAAACATAAACGAACCACTAAATGTTGCAGCAGTTTGTACGTTCTACAAACAAATTGTTTGGTAACGTTCACGAACGTTTTGCGCCGAGCAGCGCATCAGTGTGGACGTACCTTAATAGTAATTTAGATAAGATACCTTAGCAAATTAATATTGAACATTTAAATAAAGGAAAAAACACTTTTACTGCAGTGCTAGATGTAGCCAAAGCGGCGTTTCCGTTTAAAATTGTTTGAACAATATTAAAATACCATTTCCTTATCAAATTCGTGGTATAAAATTTCCGGAGGTTTTGGTTAAAAACATATAATCAATAATAATGACCTAAAAATATAAAAACCACATTCTCGGTATATTATAATCTAAACAATTACTTGGGCGATTATGTATATCTAAGATTCGTTAAGGAAGTACCGAGGTTGGGTATTAGATAAATAAATAGAAGTTCTTGAACGTTATAAATAGATATACAGTTTTGTCAGTTTTAATTGTTTTTATATAACGACCTTCAATTAAAACTGATAAAATTAATCTTACTGAAACCTTAGACATTGGAAAAAAAACGAATATAACTGCAGTAACTTGCAACTATCAATCTGTATATATAAAGTGTGTCGAAAACTCTCCCCTAAATTACAAGAAGTGATTTTATTCGTAACCTAATTTACCTTTTTAGGTACAAAAATTTTTTCTAAGGGACGCATTCTGTAATATTTGACGCTGCTTACTACGGGATGGGTGGATGGAAAACTTGTCCTGGGGATATCCCAATTCCAGCGATCGGGTCCTCAATCTATGTAGAGATGTCTTATGTCCCTACAATAGAGTAATAACTATGGTCCGTACCTATAGTCTCTACTCAATTTCCGACTTCGTCTCAAGTTTAGCTGCTTTACTATAGTTCTTGATTATATACACAACATCAGTCTCTATACTCAAGGCTATAGTCCCAACTTGGTGTATTCTCGGAGAAGTGGAGATCCGGCTTGGTTGTTTCGGTAACTTTTGTGTTGTTACCAAAATTATAAAGCTCGTTATAAAGATTTTTAATTGGGATGTACAATAGGAAATATAACGCCTCTTGTGATATTTTTTGAGAATTTATACCGAATTCTAAAATTTTCCTCGCTATAGAATTCCATGGGATTTGCCAAAGCAATGTCTATAAACTCTAAAAACTCTTTTAATTTTCAATATCTCTTCTAACCCTCTTTCATATTATGTTTATAAAAGATGACAGTTGAGACAAATTTTTTGAAACGGTTGCTGTCGATAAAAACCGTGAAGATTGGTTTATACTCGAAACCAACCTCAAGTCCTGACCTGGTCCTGACTATAGGTACAAGCATTAGAGGTATTCTATAGTTATATCAAAGTCTATATAGACTTTGGTTATATTTTTGTGGCATTTTGGACGTGTTCTTATTCTGCAACAGAAAAAACTTGCAAATGTTTGTACAAAAGTGTAATATTGATTTATATCTCGAAAAAGATTATTTTGAAAATTATGTGAAGGTTTCCAAGAAACAGATAGCTAGATGGCCACTAACAAATATTATTTAATCTTACTTCCTAGCATAGGCGTGCGCAGACATTTTTATTAGGGTGGGCCATTGATTAATTTGAGTATGCCTATTAAAAATGATAATTAAACAGTAACGCTGCCTTTTCTATAACGTAAAAATCCATTGCAGGCTCATTGGCGAAATAAGAAAAAGTCTTTGCCTTATTTCTAATTAAAAGAGTTAGTAACTACGCAATTATAAGTAATATAACAAAATATATTGTACCAAAAAGTAAACTATAAAAACAAACCGTATTGCTTGTTGCTTCGGATAACACTTTAAACACTCACTGTCAGCTGCGAAATTGAAATGAAGACACATACAATACATAGGAAAATTTAAAATATCAAATGAGAATGCCCGCCGAAACATTGCTCAAATTGCTTGTGCATACTACCGCCCTACCTTAACCGCCCTACCTTAACCGCCCTTCAATTTCTCTTAATTCATTTTAAGAATAAAAAACTGCTACACTTGCAATGAAATCCCGCTCTGTGTCGGCTCTGCTTCTTTTGCTATGATTTCAAAAAGCCGACAAAGCGGTATCTTAAGCGGCATTGGTGTGAACAAAGGTGGCACGCCGCGTCTTAAAAAAATATGTATATTAACAGTAGGTATTTATATTGGTTGTGATTTTGAAAGAATGTTATAAATTTGAATTATCTTTATGAAAGTGCATCCATCTGGAGTATCTGGACCAACGTCTTACATGAAAAATACACATAAAAATGAAAAGACAACAGCTCGACATTAAGTTCCAATAGGTGTACTGGTTACTAGGTCGACGATCCAAACTCCACAATAAAATCCCCCTATATAATACGATGCTCAAACCTATAGCAAATCAATTGTTTAAACCTTTACTACGTCTTTCCATAATTGTTAAATAAATTGAATAATTAACAAATTCCACAGAAACATTTTTTACTAGACCGGCTTCAACATTTGCATCATCAGGAGAGCTAATCATAAATTAAATTTAAAATGCCTATAATAAAATTTGACAAATTTCTTAACACCTAATTTTTAATTTTTTTGTATCTAGTTACCTCCTCTAGCTGTGAACCAACAAATTTGTAAAAAATTTGCAGGTTTTCATTGAAGCTACTGTAACTTTTATCACAAAATTATTTGTCTAGACTATGTACTATAGACGGTTTTTTCTTATTGGGACATCAGGTAACTATTGTGAAAAATATTATTACAACTCAATCATGTACGATGAAGATTACTGCAGATATGAAGGTTGTAAAACGTTCATTACACCAGTAAATTGGTAAAGAAGATAGTGAAATTGTTCGTTAGTCATAACAATAAGTGGTTAGCGTCATTTAATAAATAATATGAGATGTGGGCGTAGATTTGTTTAGGCTTGTTGAATTTAATACGATTTAATCTAACTAGGTACTTTGTTAATTTATTATTTGCCTACAATAGTATGTACGTAGATTTGTTTACATACAGTGTTATTGTTTGAATTGATTTTTTTTTGTAAATTTTTGCACGCACGTCCTCCGAACGAACTCAATTGATGAATATTTAACTAAAATATATAGTACCTATAATAGTCACTCTCCTCCCTCTTATTTTAACTAAGTTTCAAATTAAGAAACAATTATTTTGAATGTAATTCAACGTTAACTTCAGGATTATTTTTTGACTTATAGACTATTGCTGATGTATTTCGATTTTATGTGAAAAATGATATAAAAAAAAGTTTTAGATCTTCTTAATACCTAAAAATTTTTCGATTTGATTGATTTATAAATGATCGTTTGACCTCTAAAATGCGCCCCCCAGCCCCCCTACTTTTTACGATGTTGGTTTTTGGTTCGGCAGTTTCTTCCTTTCCTCATCATTCGTTTTCTGTTATTGGTTTGTTCTTCGAATAGAGTGAACTGTATTTCTTTCTTCTACGAGCAGGCTTCGGTAAAATTTTAATTCTATCGTTTTTTATTTAAAGCATAAAATTATAAACACATTAGAATCATTGCACCACAAACAACATATATACAGGGTGTTTTCAAACGTAAAGGGCATATTTTGATGGAAAAACATTTAACAATTCTAGATCCAGTGGTGTTCATTCGGAAGAATATATCACCTTTCCTTTGTCATTTCTCCCGCCACTGGCATTTGAAGATATTTGCAATTAATTTTATATTCCTCAATGGTTTTTACGTGAAAAACGCATAAAATTTACATGTTGAAAAATGTGTGGTTTTCATGATATGAAATGTTTTCATGAAGTCTGCTAGATCAATTTTTAATAATTAAGTAAATAAAAAAAATGTTTTTCTTCCAATAAATACCAAACTACTTATGGTTAGAATATTATGTACAATAACAGGAACTAATTTATGGAAAAGCAATGTATCTAAAACATTCGGAGTATATTTTTGAAAATATTTGTACAAACGATTTTATTAACAACAAAAATTGGACCTACACAATTATATTAATAATAATTGTATTTGATCTTAGGACATTTTTTTCGAAGAAATTCGTTACAGAATTCAGCAACAAGAAGGAATGGGATCCGAATACCATTACCAGAATTGGAAAGAATGCCATTCAATGGTACACAGATGGCTCAAAAGCAATAGGAGGAACTGGGATAGGAGTGTTCGGGCCAGGAACCAAACACTCCGAAAGCTTGGGAAAAACCCCAAGTATCTTTCAAGCGGAAATACACGCCATAAGAAAGTGCGCCCAGTTCAATATTGATAAAGGATACAGAGGACAAAGGATTATCATAATGACAGATAGTCAAGCAGCCATCAAAGCACTGAGCTCTTGCGTAAATAGTTCTAAAATGGTGTGGGAATGCCTAGACAAACTAAATGAATTAGGCGAGAACAATATAGTTACCCTACTATGAATTCCAGGACACACTGGAATAGAAGGAAATGAAATAGCAGATGAACTAGCAAAGAGGGGGTCTGAAATACCCTTCTGGGGGCCTGAACCTTTTTGCGGAATCAGCTCCAATGTAATATTGGAAGAAATAGGCGAAGCCGAAAGAAAGAGAAAATCTGACCATTGGAAAGATCTAGTAGGGCTTAGACAATCAAAGATTCTCCTGGGTGACTACAACCTACGGAGATCAAATGAATGCATAAGTCAAAGCAAGACTGCGCTAAGAGTTTTAACAGGGATCCTAACGGGACATTGTCGCCTGAATGGGCACCTGAAAAAGCTCAACTTAGTGGAGGAAGAAGAATGCAGATACTGTGGCATGGAAGAAGAAACCTCTATCCACATACTTTCCAACTGTACAGCACTCCAGAATCCTAGAGCACAGTACCTGGGAGATTACTGGATAGAAGAGGAACATTTACCTAAGTTGAAGCCTGCAGATATCCTAAAATTCCTCCGGGAAATAGGACTAAAGGAGCTACTAGTTTCAGAGACTTTCCTCAGAAACTAAGTAGAAGTAAGGGCGCACAATAGATTTTTTAGGTCTCAGTGAATGTTACCCCAAACATACACACATACACATACATAGGACATTTTTTGTGGATAAACAATAGAAACACTTGAAGTTACAGTTGAACTATCGAAAGAATAGTTTGTGTGTACCTTGAACTTTTAGTTTAATAATTATTGTTTAACGAGTGTCTAAGTACAGTCCGTATTTCAATGACAAAGTAATAGTTATTTCAATTATTAATGAAAGTGGAAATAATTTGCATACAGCATAATGTAATTTTAATTGGAGGTACCACGATCGTTCTATATTGAGCACTTTTAATCGAGTTTTAACGGATATTTTAAACTGGATGTGATGTCAAATGTATAGCGCACTAATACCAATTTATATCGAAGAATAATTATATTATTCCAACAAAGTTTTGAAAATTGTTTTTCAAAAACAGTGACCGTTCAACTAAGAAGTAACAACTACTACCCGGGCTATAGGCTCCGACGAGCATTGTCTCTTAGTCAATAAAATTCAACCAAAATTTGTTCATCGTTTACAATGTTAGTTTGACTTTGTCTTATTTAAACTCGTTTTTAAATAATTAACCAAAAACTTCATTATCTGTCTTATTTATTAGATCCATTGCATAAAGGTTTTTATTTTTTATAGTTACACATTTATACGAGCATTTATATATAAAAATCAATTCTACAATATAGTTATACTGGACCGCAATGAAACTGAAATAAATTCATCGCTTCATGGTGAAATCTATGAAATTAAACTAATTTTTTTGGATCACCCTTACTGTAGTTTTTCATGCTAGAGAAATAAGTATAATGTGCGTACGGACACACTAAGACCGTCTTCACTTCCAACTACAGTCCAAAATTCCAACTTATATTTTTTAAACTCTTTTTTCTGTACCTCGTATTGTTGATTATTTTTTATTTCCGTAAGTAAAGCGATACCTTCGTTAAAATTAGCATTGTTTTGTTTAAATAAGTAGGTCAATCGAACGCAATGAAAAAATGTATAAATATTATTAAAAAAAAGGTTTGTTTTTGTTGACGATTGAAAACTATCGCGACACTTTTTCTGTCCTCTAATTTTATTTTTGTTTTGTTACAGAGGCGGAGTCTCCGCTCTCCCCGCAAAATGGACCGCCTTCGACGGTCTTTCAGGGACTCCTTCAGGAGACGGAAGGATCGTATCCCGGAAAGTTCTAAACCTCACCAATGGCAAGCTGATGAAACAGCCGTCCGATCTGGAACGTGTACGTTTGCAGTTAAATATATGGGTTGTGTAGAAGTTTTCGATTCGAGGGGTATGCAAGTCTGTGAAGAAGCACTCAAAGTTCTAAGGGTAAGTAGAAAATGTATTGAACTAATGTTCAATTTGAACTTATGACGACTTTCGCTAACACAGTAGTTCTATCAAACCAGTGAAGGTATAATGAAAATTTATGCAATTCCTAAATACGGAAAATTTACAAAATATTAGAAGTGCAAAAAGTGCCTAAATAATTAAATCCCATCATAGAATTTTGTGTGAAATTTCATAAGGAAGTTTCCTAATTATCAACTGTATATACTGACATTTAAAATGGAAAACTGTTCATAATGAAATTCTTCTCATCCAAAATGTCTCCTAATCTATAAGAATGTTCTCCACTGTCGTCCTTTTTGTGCAGTTCAAAAATGAGAGCATCCTTCTTAACTTTTTGTTGGAAGAACTAGTTTAAAGTGAAGTAATTGAAATTTTAACTGTTCAAAGAGACTACATGTTTTATAAATAAAACTTTTTTTCAAACAGAATGAAGATAACTGAACTGACTTGTTTTCTTGTCTGGAAATGGAAAACAAAGATATATTTCCATTCATTCATATGTTTTGGTCCAGACACTTGAACTGAATCTTTGTACCATTTGCCATGTTATCTCCATTCCAGAAGCTTTGTGTTTTCTATATTTATGTGGATCCCAGGAGCCATATAAACCACTCCCACAAGTGCGATGGAAGTCTTGTTGAATCTGCCTCCACTATAAATTTTTATACAAGGTTGTGCTGGATAATGTAACCTAACCACAATAGATTTGAAAAGGTCACAGTGGAATATTCTCATTAGCCACCTCACCAAATGCTAATCTAATAAACTTTATAAAACTCTATAAATTTTTTCTGATCTGTCTCCATTTAATGTATAGTTAAGCAATAATTAATTTTAATGTTGTAGGGTTCTAGACGAAGACCTGTAAGAGCAGTGTTACATGTTAGTGGTGATGGACTTAGAGTAGTCGAAGAAGAAACCAAAGGCTTGATTGTAGATCAAACAATAGAAAAAGTATCATTTTGTGCTCCTGATAGAAATCACGAACGAGGTTTTAGCTATATTTGCAGAGACGGAACAACAAGGAGGTGGATGTGTCATGGGTTCCTAGCTATGAGGGAGAGCGGAGAAAGACTATCGCACGCCGTTGGTTGTGCTTTTGCTGTGTGTTTAGAAAGGTTTGTATGTGTGTACTGGGTGTACCAATTAGCAAAAAATAAGCAACTTTCCATCTCATAACTTGGTAAAAGTGACAGTAAGAGTGGGTTTTAAAAACCATATTGCCAAAACCATAATCATCAAACTGCTCTTGGAAGTAAAATTTGAACTCAATTAACCAAAAAACTAAAACCATATAAATATTAATCCAAATTCCCAATTAATACCTAATTTCTTATATTTTTTTTAGGAAACAAAAAAGAGATAAAGAATGTGGAGTCACCATGATGTTCGACATGAAAAACAACACATTTACTCGTAGCGGTTCCTTTAGGCAACAAAGTTTGACAGAACGATTAGAAAGAGAAAGAGGTATTGACGTTGGACCTACGAATTCAAAACCATCGCCTCCGGTAAATCCATTCGCAATCGAACGACCTCACGCCACACCAAGTATGCTACAGAGACAGGGTAGTTGTAGAGGGTAAGCATTAAATGTTTCATTTTTCAAATGTTGAAATTTAGCTTTCTATAAGTTCTATTCCACTCAAAAAAATGACTAATCAAAAACCCGGTTGATTAATTTTCTGTTCTAAAAATATGGAAAAATAACAAGTGGCATGCACATTGCACAACCATCATGAGTAACTCCCAATTTGCAAACCATGTAGTTTTTCAGATGGAGTAACAGGGAGTGAAATTTATGGGTATTGATCTGACCTTAATTTTAATGGTGCATGTACAATTTTCGGAAAAGTTTCGGACAGAAATTGTTGGTATTCGTATTTGGAACACTTTTTATTTGGAATATTGAATTATGTGAAATATTCGGAATTGTTATACTGGCTGTACAGAAGATAAGACAAATATGGGACCTCTCCACTATGTGTGTGCCCTCTTGTTATTCTAGAGTTCCTTGTCTACTCTTCAAATGCAAAACCTCAGATCTTCCATATTTTTTGAAGGTTGTGGTTTTTCCACTATCATTGGAAACCTAAGCTTAGCCATTCCTTCTCTTATATAATACAATCTGCTTGCCAATCCAATAATATTCATGATTCTGTCTACTCTGTGGTATGGATGGAGAAACCTCCATCCACATACTTGTGGATTGCGCAGCAATTCAGGATCCTAGTTTACTACTGGATAGAAGAGGCACACTTACCTAAAATAAAGTCTGCATATATACCAAAATTCTTTCGGTAAATAGAGTTGAAGAAGCTACTAGTATATGAGACTTCTCTCATAAAATAAGTATTAGAGAGGGGCACAATAAATATTTAAGGTCTCATTGAAGATCACCCGAATCTACATACATAAAGTGATACTGATTGTTATTTAATGGTATGAGCATTGAAGAAGTCATTTCATTTGTACTTTTGTACCTTTTTATAACAACATGGATGCTCAAATGTACATACATACTATAAGAATATCTTCAATGTATTATGCAGGATTAAAATTCATTTCTTTTTTAGATTCAGCACTTTGGGTGAAAGTTCCCCCTTCAAACGACAGATGTCGCTACGGGTCAACGATCTCCCAAGTAATACCGCCCGTTTAAATTCCTACAAATCGCCCACATCTCCAACAGCAAACGGTAAGCCGCAAGTGTCTCCGATTCCCGAATTATCTCCCGGAGATTCCGTTACTGCCCTTTGTCAACAACTAAGCCAGGGATTAAGTCAATTGACTCATAGTGGGTCCGACGACTTTAACTTCAACAATCAAAGTTCCGTTAATCAAAATACGCTCAACGTTAACGTTACTACGATCACCAACAGCTATAGAACTTCTCCGAACGTTTTTACACCTGTCAGTAATACCAAAACCGAGGTAAATATGTCTACGAGTTCGACGTCTACGCTTCCCAAACCGGAACAGTGGTTGGAAATGGTCAAGTCTTCCTCCCCTACTTTAGGAAAATTGGACATGTCTACTCCCAGGCGTACACCTTCGTTTAAGACGCAATCGAGAGCTGTGTCTTTGGATACGGGATCAGATTCCTTGCAGAGTACCAAAGCCGATCCTTTTGATGCTGAATGGGCCGAATTGGCAGCTAGACAAGCGACTAATAGTACTAATCCGTTTTTATCCGATAGTACTACCCCTAAGGCATTTCAAATACAGCTATAGTCTTCGTATGTTTGTTATGGTAGATCGTGAAGTAGTTCTATGTGATCTTGAACTATTTCTCGATCTCGGATTGTTAATCGGTGAAATTTTTTTGTTGAGTTTTACAAATATTTTTCATTATTTTTATTTATATTATGTTGAAAGAAAAAATGGTTTGGTACAACTATACTTTTTGAAACAACGTTATCTACATTTTTAATAGAATTTCCTGCTCTGTGGGATATCCTCTTACCGTTTTATTTATTTGTAATAATTCTACTATGTGATTTTTAATTTATTTCAACGTTTCGCTAACAAAATAGTGTGTACAAGTGTTTAATGTTGTACTTTTTCCACTTGCAACTCAAGTGGAGAAATGAACTTTGCACATCAATTACATATACCTACTCCAAGTAATACTCATTTAACAAATAGCAGTGATTTTATTGAATTTACTGCGAAATTGAAGCAGAGGCTTGACAACTGATTTCGTTAAGAATATTTTTCCCATTTACTACCATCTGTTTAGGTAATGTGTCAGTCCTGTGTGGATCACTACTCGGTGAAACAATTGACCAACGTTCCATAATGACAATAGCTCCGCAGAAGATCTTTTATATAGATCTTTCAGTCGCACTGGCATAGGCTGCACTCTACAGGTTCCCCATTTGGGTGACAAGATCTGCACATGACATCCAAACCAACGAAAGCGGATTGAAATTGTCTGGTATCCAGATTCTATTCGGAAACTCGCTTCAGTAAGCTCCAGTAAAAAATTTGTCAACCTCGACTTGTTTTGAGATAACAAACTATCATTATGTTGGTTCTCCCTTCGTGCTGTTTCCAAATCTTTTATTGGGGCTTACTGAAGCGAGTAGCCTTGCAAGTGCGTTCAAAGCACGTACACAATCCCATGCTATATTAGAATGTTCTTTCCAGCTTAGTGGTAAATCGCCATTGCGACATTGATTACATTTTCTGTAGAAAAACCACAAGGGATTGAGAATAAATTGAAATTGATTTGACAGATCCTAGAATACCTGTTGCCAGGCAATAGATATGAGAGTCCGAAAGAACCGAGTGGCTATTGCGTAGTGGAGACCAGTTTGAGAAAGGGCCTGGAGAACTTATATAGAATTGTAGTATATAGTACCAAAATATTTTTTCTACAGTATCTTTTTAGAGATGTGATTCATTCCAATATTTAGGATACCAAAAAAAATGGTATGAGGGTGGTCTAAATGATTTTTTTTTGCCAGGACAGATCTGTGCAATGTGTACATAGTGGGGAAGTGATTTGTAAAGAACAATATCAAGAAAATTAAGATTTCGAATTACTTTTACATATATATTTTTTTAAATGCTGAACATTTGCAAATTAAAATTATACTTTTACTCCGATTGGTTATACTACGTAAGTTCTACTTCGTTGTCTTTTAATAATTCAAAGTTTAGTAGTTTTTTTTTCCAAAAAATTCATTAAGAAAATAAAAGTTTGCAAAATTCGACAAAAGCTTGCAAATTTCCAATTAAATGAAACTGACAAATAGATTGATTGAAGTTGTACATCGACAATTTACTTGCGAAACTATAATTTATTTTGTGAATTTCAGTGGTACCAATACTCAAATTCGTTATATTGAGTGTTTTTTTCAAATTGCATTTCATTAACCTTTTGAATATTTAATCCTAAACCCGCCATCATTAACTTCATACTAGAGTGATGAAAACGCCGATCTGTCAATTATAAGTTGATAGTTACACCGAAATGGATGTCAATGGTGTAAAATATTCTTCTTTGGTAGGGCAAACTCACTTTGGGAGGTTGTTTTTATTTTTTTCTATTGAATTTTGTTGAAAATGAATGAGATTTCTAGGTTGGCATTAAATAATCTTTATTTTCCTTTAAATCTTGAATGGAGAAATCTGACGGACAATTTTCTAAAGTGCTAAGAACTTAATTACTTGTCAAGTTATTTCTAGAACTTAGTTGCATAGTTTGTGCTTCTTATCAATGTAATAGAATTTGGATAGGAAGCATGAAGCTAATTAGTTTCAAACACAAGAGGGATCTAGTGTTCCATTTGTTCCAAAACTAGTGATCCTGGTTTTCTTATATTCCTATCATGCCTTTTTGTATCTGTTGAATCCCAATATCCCAATTTTTAATGTTTTTGAAATGTTAACCGTTCTCGTTTTTATATTTCCCAACTATTTACATATAAAAACTAAGGTTTAGAATTGCTTGCGTACTTCAAATATTCATTTCTACCACACTATATTCAGAGCATTGCAAAACAAGTCTCTTTTGACTTGGAACTCCTTATTTAGTCTTCATGGTGAAGATTTTCAGAAATTAGTGAATAAAATGTCGATGTAACAAAGTAGTGTCTAAAATTTAATTAAAAAACTTCCTGAACTGAAGTTAATATTTCTTAGAATAAGATAGTTTAAAAGGTATAACTATCGAAATTTGGTTTTCAATATTTTGAAACTTGTTTATCAAATAAGGAAAATCGTCCTAATTTTTTGCTTATACTGTTGTATTCGAAAATCTCAGGATATTTTAAACAACAGAAAATGACTTAATCTACGCTTAACTGAATTAGATGGATTTTTTTAAATAAAAAGTAGATATATAAAATTTACTTAAAAATTATATACTCTTACACCTGCCGATTTTTTGAAAAATGCACAATTACTAAACTAAGTACTTAAGTCTAAATACGTAGAGTTCATCAGAAAATGACCCTGAAGTGGTCAATTTAGATAAGTAGATTTGTTCAATGGTACAAATTTGAAATCAAAGCAACCGTGGAACAATAATTGTTCATCACTATAGATGTGTGCCCTGCAAAATTTTAAATAAAAAACCGAACGTTAAACAATGTGCTTGTTTACAACTGCAATGAAAGTTAGCCTAAGAAAAAATATTTGTTTATATGTAGATACCCCAAAATTCAATTATGAATGTAACATAAAAAAGTCAGTTCATCTGTTTTATTAGCTTGGAGTTGGACGCCTCCAACTTCTATACATATACTTTTTTTGACAGTTTTGAATCCCAGCATAAAAAGGTTTTTTAAAATTTTGCGAGACAGATACTTTTTGATCCACTGTTTTTAAAAATATCAGATTTTTTAATAACGGGTGTTTTAATTTTAAATTGGTCACATTGTATGTAGAAAAGGCTGAAAAAATAATATCATTTTAAACAATTACTTAATTAAATTCTACGTAAGTATAAAGCTGAAGCTGTAACTGTAACAATATCAATTATTCACTTGAAAAGTTCTCATCAACGTTTTTGAAACAATTATTTTCCTCTGCCTCTTCTTTATTCTATTTTTATACTCTTCACAGGTTCATTATCTCATGTACGTTTTTTATTAGTCTTGGAGTTTTTTAAATTCCACTAGCATCTATTTTCTTCTCAAGTATCCGTTTTCTCTTTCACTATTTGGTTACGTTTTAAACCAGTGACATATATTCATTCAGTATTCCATCTTGTATTATCTTCTAGGGAACTTCATTTTTGTCGCATTTAGTTTACTGTTGTACATCTTCAACATTGAATATGCCACAATGAGCATACAAAATAGCAAAATAGAAATTTAACTTTACAAATTTGATGTTGAATTCGTTCTTTTGGTTAACTTGGGGAGGCCGGGCAAAACACATTTACATAAATGAAAAGAATAATTACTGGCCGCTCTCTGCAATATTTTGTATGGTATTGGTGATGAGTAAGACCTTCCGCATGTAGATGGAACGTGTTAAGTTCACGGATAAGATGGAAATGGGCATTGTGATAACTCAACCCTGTGACAACTAGCCCCGGCCTCCCCCACTTTATGACATTCCGATAAAATCTTTTAATTTTGAAAATAATATAATATATATGTTACACACAGAAGTAGATAGATACAGTCTGTAAGAAACATCATAGCTACAGAAAATCTCTCACATTCTCATGTGTCTCTGAAATTTTTTTATATGTTTTCTTTTTATTGCCCAATGGTTCAAAATACTGTAGAAATTTAACCTTGTTTTGAATTTTTGATGAAGTTGCAATATAGAACTGTTGAATGGACAATTCTTTTATTAGCAACAATTTGTTAACAATAATTATCTAACAATTATAGTTGATATATTCTAAATTCCTTTAGGTATGCGTTTGTTTAGTTTATTGGCATTCGTTGCATTTATATCCCTTGAGTTAATCTTATTTTTCAGTGAATTCATTCCATTCTTTTTATATTTTTATATATGGTAAATAAATAAAATTTTAGTTAAATACAAAGCTTTTGAAAAAACTACATAATATATCTTGTCGTCCATCTAACTATTAACTTTTTTAAAAGTATATATTAAAGATCAAATAACTTGTAGAAATACTAATTTATGTTTAGCTGGTACAGAAAACATGAAATCATTGGATTTCTGCAATTCACTATCTGCAGACATAAAACAATTTGAACATAGGAACACCATGTTCTGTATATACGTCCATTGTTCGAAAGTACTCAAGTAAGTAGTTAGTTGCAGAAAACTACATTCAACATTAACAGTCCATTCTTAGTGTTTTTTATTATGCAATTTTTCAGAATGTGAATAAAGTGTGTTAATGTCCATAAATTTAAAAACAGCTAGACTTCATATTTGTTGTTTGTTATGAACTACATTCTGCAAAATTGCTATTACAACAAGAGGTAACAAAAATAATAATTATTACGACCTCTCTATGTGTCAAACGTGGGAATTCGAAGTGTTATATATAGTATGAGAAATTTATAATAGTTCTAGTGATTCTTTTGCAAAAGTTTTGAAAAATGCGAAATTTATTTTATGTATTTATTATTTTTCTTATGTATCCGAGCACGCTAATGCTCTACATACGGCACATGTACTTATATATAAATCTATACATAATATACACAAATCTGTATTATACAAGTCTTTATTAATATTTTTTTCTGTAATATAGTAATAAATAAGTATTATCTGTTAGAAGAATATTGTTTTATTTTTCTAGTACCTACTTATCATTTGTCTAAAAAATATTTGTATTTTAAAATAATTTCTATCTTTTTCCTTCCCTTCCCTAAAGTATTTAGCTATTTTTTGTATTATTTTTTCTAAATGTGAATTTACCTCTAAGTATCACATTGATTGATACAGTCCTGATGCTTTTAATGCTGTTGTACCGTTTATCTGAAGAGACTATAGTGGTCCCTATCAGTTTTTCCACTGGATCCTTCTAAACAGAATCCATACTTGGGTGCTCTAGTCCTCTTAAATCTCAAAAGAGTCAGTGCTTTACAGATAGGAAGGCTTTTGTATCTTTTTCCTTGCACAAGCGACAAATATTTTAATATTATACCTTCTGAAGTAAATTGTATACATATTATGCCTCTTTAGGGTAGGGTAGTTTGGCTACATGCTGGTTGTCATTTTATGGTCAATAATCTGTCATAATTATTGGCCTGAATATTTGCCTGAGCATAATCCTTTACTGGTTTCCTTTCGGTTTTTTTCCAGGCAGTTTGAATGTATCCGGTGGCCAGTGATCTCTGTAGTTGGGAATTAGATATATTTGCTGCTACAGACGCCCTGGGGTTATACCTTCTGATCCTGGAACTTTGTATGAATAAAACTATGCAATAGCCACACTGGCGGTTCTGAGGGGGGCCATGCCCCCCCCTTGATATTGGTTCAACAGCCAGTCTGGATATGCAACTAAACCTTTGATTGGTTTTCAACAAGAATGAAACACACGTTATATGTTTTACAAACCAAAATTATTCGTTGAATTGATTCTCAAACACTCAAACATCCCAAATCCACATGTTTTTAAATTTCATACGAGACGTTCATCATCCATAAAAACAAAAAATATCCTTCTATGCCATGCGAATATGCAAAACACAGGAGGCTAAATCAAAGGGCATCAAAACAGATAACGATAGAGGGAAAATAATTATTTTCGGGGACTGTGCTCTTAGTAAAAGCAAAGATTACAGAATAGTAAAAGGCATCTTAGCGGTAAGCCGTGAACGGTGGCGGTGACCGGTAAGAATCAAAAACAAAGTATGTAAGTAGAAAATACCGAGGAAAATACTTGTTTTTTGTCGGAAACCGCACATAAATGAAAACTGATTATATTCCACTTGTTTTTGAAAGAAAGGTTCATTTCAATAAATTTGTTGCTCAAACAAGATTAATAAGAGTAGAGTAAGGTTCAGTTTATAGATCTTTTCCTTTGAAACAGAAATAGTGATAAGTGAAATTTTATCAAGTTTTTGTTCCAGTTGTTTTATTTTGAGAGTTTATTATTTATTAGAATTGTGGAATTTTGTTTTTGCTTGTTTCGCCATATTTTGTTCAATCTATATTTATATTATTGTTCACTGGTTTCAGTTGTTTCAAATAAAGAAAATATATACATTATATATAATTCATTTCTATGGATTTTATTACTTTGGTTACAAATTTCCATTAACTCATGGCCCCCCCCTGAAAAACCCAGTCCAGTAGGGCTAACGGACCTTACACGGTCAGTATTACTGTCAATGCGGAATACTGACAGTATTGTCAATACTGATGACCAAAATATTAAAATATTCGAATAACCGTCAGTACTTAACTTCATTCCATCATTCCACTCCATACACGATCAATATTACTGACAATATTTTTCGATATTGACAGTAATATTGATCGTGTAAGGGCCGCTTTACTTCCTATTTTTCCGTTCCTGCCTTTACAGAATCTGGTGAGGGTGAAGATTTGATTTTTAAAATGAACACTGTCACGTAACAAATACACCCATGTATAACGGACTCGATTCGATCTAGAAAAATGTAGAAAATAGAAAGACGTTAATTATATCATTTTGACACAACTCATCTGCTTATGTGATAGAATGGATTCCGTTTATCGCGTAACTATTAAGGTCGTAAAAAGATATATATTTGAAAATATATAGCTTTTACAAGGTTTAAGTATAACCAGTATAAATTCTAGTAGGTACTGAAATAATTGAGTAGATGTAGGGAATAGGCTCCTTGCAGATAATTTTTTTATTGCATTAAAATGATCAATTATACGTAAATATCATCCCACAGAAACATTTTCAAATTTTGTTTGATATTAAAGTCGTAATAAATAATTGAAATTCAAACGACTAAAATGCCGCCAAAAACACATTTCAAGCAACAGTGACGTCACAAGGTAAAAATGTCAAGTTTTGACGTCTATCAAAGTTAATTTTGACGTTGTTTTTGGTGATTTTTTGAGAAAAAATGGTTTATCGGTATTGTATCGTGCCAGGTTGTGGAAGTACAACAATCTCCACTCTTGGAAAAACATTCATTAAGCTACCCATTGAAGAAAAACTCCGAAAAAGGACCCAGAGGTAAATTATCAGATTGTGCCTTTAAAAATCCTTCAGACATCTTAATATTCAAAATTAACGATAAACAAAGAAACACAACAGTAAACACTATTAAACAATAAATTGATGCTAACATATTTCAAGTAAAAATGCTTTTAAAATGGATAAACGGGAAACCAGATTTGAAGTTTACATTTAGCGGACGACAGGTTTACCTTGTGACGTCACGACCAATTTCATTGCGTTTTCGTGTGACGTCAAATTTAAAGGGCTTCGTGAAACTTTGAAAGGGAATTTTTGAGATAATTTTGAGTACTTCTTGGAAAAAAAAAATGTGGAAGGATATTTATTATACTTTAAGAGGTTTTTAGAATACTTTAAGGTAAAAAAAAATTATCTGCAAGGAGCCTATTATTATTTTTCAATTATTAACATTCCAACAGTTGCTGATTTGACTATTGACTATCTACGAAGGCTACCGAATCTAGTGATCGTGTTATGAATTCAAAATGTCTGTCGTATTTAAAATAGACTACCGCTAGTTGAATAAATTGGAAGTATTTTGAAGGAAAAAGGAGTTTGTAACAATAAAAATAACAAGAAAATTACATTAAATCATGGGCGATTTCCTCAAAGACGAATCTAAAGCTGTAAAGCAATTAATTGGCCAATATTTTACAGAAAAAACTTGGAGGGAATTGGCTGATGCTATGAAAAGAAGATATTTAATAATGTCTAGGAATTATGCGAATATTCCAGATGGATGGAAAGGTAAGAAGTTGGAATATATCTTACATATGGTGTAATTATAACAAAATTAATTGTATAGAACATATTTTTAGTAGGTATATATTTTGTTTTGGTAAATGAAATACTACCTGATCATGTCATGGAGTACTGGGTATTCCAAGCAGCACCATATTTGATATCATTTGTTTTTAATTTTCTCAACAGATTTCTTGAACAAACCATGTAATTTTAAATTTGTATTATTTCACAACACGTATGCGCCACTTTCGGCCATACTGTTTTCATGAATATATTCATTGCAATATTGGAATAAAATATTTGAAAAGAAAAACCATCAATAAATCTAGCAATTAAAAATTAGAATTGTAATGAAGTTCTATGTATGCAGCATTGTATAAAGATAGGCACAATGCTACTAGTATATTAGTGTAAGATCCACATTTTCTCACCCATATGGCGTGCCGTTTTGGTATTTAATAATATCGTATTAAAAACAAAAATAAAAATATATATCTCTTCTTCCAAAAATTTATATTCCGTAATTATTTTGTTCTAGAATTAAAATTATGTTTTTCATAATAATAATACAGGAATTTCCATTATGAAAAACATAATAGAAATTGTCGATTTAAAATTATTAAATACATAATATATATTCATGAATTAAAATTACATAATAGAAATTCAATTTTCATTATGTATTGCGGTTGCCTATCTTGCAGTAATGCAAGTACCTATAATCGGATAGTAAATGTTTTATCGGCAACACTGCTTCTGTAGACAAAGAAGAATAATAAAACAGTTGTTATGTTAATTTCTGTGGTTGTTTGTAAACTGTAAACAGAGACATCCCTGTAAACTATTAAAATAATCACTATTGAAGTGAGCTTAGATAACATAATACAGAGAAGTGAGCATAAATTGTTGTGTGTTAGGGTATAAGAGTTTAATAAGTATGGTTCAAGAGAATTCCCAACTACTCTGCTCAGAATTCGGCGTATTATTGGAGAATCTCGTTGAGTCTTTCAGTCAAGCAATCATATTGCTTGTGATATCCTATCATCTTGCTTAACTAATCTCGATAGAATTGAAAATTCAATTCCTTCTGATACTTTCAACCTGTAACATTCTAATACCAAAACACTTGAAACTCTCCTTGTCCGAGCATTATGTTATCTATGGTCCGAGCCAGCGGGCTAGCAGTGTTGCCGGCTGAGCACCCAGCTTCGCACTTTCGGATGCTTGCATTACTGCAGGATAGGCAACCTCAATACATAATAGAAATTTAATTTCTATTATGTTTTCAATGATTTTAAATCGGTTATTTCTATTAAGTTTTGCATAATGGAAATTCGTGTATTATTATTATGAAAAACATAATGGAAATTGAGGAGCAAAAAATTATGAAAAACATAATACAAATCCGTTTTATTTTATTCATTCAATAATTTTAATTCTTGAATTTCCATTATGCTTTTCAAAATCGTAATTCTTGAATTCCAATTATGATTATAATGATATACGTACGTATTTCCATTATGAAAAACATAATAGAAACTGGCGATTTAAAATTATGAAAAACATAATAAAAATTCAAGATTTAAAATTATGAAAAGCATAATAGAAATTCAATTTCCATTATGGATTGATTATTACCTAGGTACTTACAATTTTGCATTGAAATACCATTGTCTAATATAAAGAAATAGTCTGTCTTGTGTATAACAGAGACCCCAAAAAGAGAGATGCATACATATTGAGAGGTGGCGGCTTAAGTTAAATTACGGTGAAATTTGAAACTTCCAGTAACTTTTGTGTATACGAGATGCTATTGACCAATAGGTGGCTCTATGATAAAATATTAATAACCCTCAAAATAAACATAACAAAATACATTTCTACTTATCAAAGTTGAATAAAAAATTTCTACCTACCTAACCCAACCAAACAAAATTTTACGAGTATAGATAAGTATATTTCAAAATAATTTCAGGACTCAGTTTCTGGTTGGATTTATAATAAAAGTAACAGATCCGTATTAGGTAAAATTTAAATACCAAATCATAAATTAAATTTATTTTTTGACAAAAAATAACTGAGTTTTACAAGAACAAATCTAATTGGCAAATGTTATCATACAATTTTTCTTTTAAAAAGGATACGATACTGTGTTATTGTTATATACAGGGTGTTTTCCAATGCCATTTACAACGTTTGCATGTATATACCTTTAGTAAAATTGGACAAAATGATATAAGCTCATTTACTTTTTGAAAAACAGGGTATTTTTATAAAAAAACATTTGTCAATTCTTGATCCAGTGGTGTACATTTGGAAAAATATGTCACTTTTCTCCTCCCATTTTTCACGCTACTGGTATTTGAAGCTATTTTTAATAGAGGAGTTCAGTTTAAGGTCAGTGTGGCCAACAAAAAGTGGTTTTTTTTCTGACAAGAATGACAGTTAATGTATAACATAAGATTTTGCATGTCATTGTTTTCTATCATTGCCAACATCTATATCGCTTTATTAAAATAAAGAATACACCCCTGAAGGGTTATATATCTTGAAATTTAGTATTGACTTTTTAGCTGAATACACAATATCGGTGGCCTCTATATTAATTGTGTATTCCTTGATTTTTTTCACGTAAAAAACACATAACCTTTGCACATCAAAAAATGTGTAGTTTTCAAGATATTTAATGTTTTCATGAAGTCTGCAACCTAATTTATTGATAATAAAATAAAAAAATGTCTTTTTTTAATAACCTTCAAACTACTAAAATATGTATCAGATAGGTACTAATTTGTGAAGCAGCAGTTAATGCATCTTGAACATTGTGAGAAGACTATCGAAAATATTTGTACAAAATTGTGCTTTTATTATTGAAAATGATGTTGCAAACTTCATGAAAACATTATATCTTGATAACTACTAATTTTTTTATATGTGAAGGTTATGTTTTTTACGTGAAAAAAATAAGGAATATAAAATTGATTGAAAATAGCCACAAATGTCGTGAAAAAAGGAAGGAGAAAAGTGACATATTCTTCCAAATGTACACCACTGGATCAAAAATTGACGAATGTTTTTTATCAAATAATGCCTTTTTACATTTAAAAACAACCTGCCAAATGTCAAATCAATTTATTCATCCATTTTAAAGTTATCAAACGAAAACATTTGAATTTTCATAACTTCAACACCCCGTATTTCGAAAAGTAAATGAACTAATCCTTATATCATTTTGTCCTATTTTACGAGAGTTTTCTACATGTCTACGTTGTAAGAGTCATTTAAAAACACCCTGTATATCGGATTAACGTCCACGTGCTGTTTGTTTTTCTTTTGATTCAATCATATTGTAGGTATCATAGTTAATCGTAGGTATTTTACTTTCCGTTCGCTACCCACCTAGGTATATCTCTACTGAAAAAGGATAATATGCGTAAGTTTTTCTTCAAAAAATAGTAATAAAGACTGTCCAAAAAAAGTGAGTTTATAGCAATTAATTGTCTGTGAACTATTTTGGAAACATGTAGGCTCTGTTTGTATATCATCTTTGTGACTGCAACTAACGAAAAAATAATTCAGAATCATCCATTACTTATTAGCATATTTATTTGATAAACTGTATTCTATTCCATCCAACCACTATTTACGTATAATAATCAAAATAACAACAATTGTTCAAAATTCCAATCCACGCAACTACAACAGAATTAAATACTTGATAAATGCGAGATAACTATAAAATCTTTTCACCCTTTACCTAAGGGTGGTGTGGTTATTATAAATGACCTTCAAAAACAGGTAGATTTATTCCGAAAATAGAATCACAATTAATACAGATTGTCGTCAGTTACATCTAGCGTTTAAAAACATAATCACTTGAAATAAATAGGTATCTTTCCTAATTCGAAGTGAAATATTATATTCAGCGCCATCTACTCGTTAAATCTAGCTTTCACAATACGCCACCTAAACGTCCAATCCGAACTACCGAAAAACTGTTAAATTTTTAGCCCATAAGGTTGTAAGACTATTTCTTTATATTAGACAATGGAAATACTAATGGACAATGTCTCAATACATAATAAGAATTCGAATTTTTATTATATATTTCATAATTTTAAATCTTGCATTTCTATTATGTTTTTCATAATGACAATATGTATATTAAAATTATGAAATACATAATTTTAATTCATTAACAGAATAATTACGGAATAGACATTTTTGAAAGAAGAGATATTTTCATTTTTGTTTTTAAAACTATGTTATTATACCAAAACGGCACGCCATACATATTTCTCTTATTAGGTGGGTATGTGATGTGATAATAATCTTGACTATCATCCCAGATCCCATGTGGTCGAAGAAAAACAGCTGTAACTTCAGAACACGTAGAGCACTCGAAATTCGAGTTCAATATTCTGCATTTACATAGCTTCCTATAAGAATAAAAAAAATGAATACTATAAAGCTCGTCATTCTTAAGCTGCAGACATAGTTACCTACTTACAGCTTACTGTTTTTTCTTTGATCGCATCAGAACATAACCTAAGCAAATCTTACTTTTAGACAACCCTATGCCCAAGCCTGATTTTATGCTTAAACATGATAATGTTCTCGTTCCGAAACAGAAGGAAATCAGTGATTCTGACACATGTGCTCAAAGTAAGTTTTTTAGTTTACCTAATTTCCAAGATTTAGGTATGTAACATTTTTGTGGAAATATTAGATAACTACTCGTCTACTCGTCTCTGTTGCCATTTTCCGTGAGACTGTACTGTGCGATTTACAAATTTTTTTATATGTAAAGGTTATGTGTTTTTCACGTGAAAAACATTGAGGAATACAAAATTCATTAAAAATAGCTACAAATGCCAGTGGCGTGGAAAATGGGAGGAGAAAAGTGACATATTATTCCAAATGTACACCAATGGATCAAGAATTGACACATGTTTTTTTTTCATCAAAATATTCCTTTTTACATTTAAAAACAACCTGCCAAATGTCAAATCATTTTAACCATCCATTTTAAAGTAATCAAATTAAAGCATCATTTCAATTTTTATAACTTTATTTTGAAAAGTAAATAAGGTAGACCCCACAATCCTTATATCATTTTGTCCAATTTTACATGCAAACGTTGTAAGTGTCTTTTGAAAACACCCTGTAAAACTACTAATTTAATTTGAGAGGTAAAAATTTCAAATCGGTTAAACAGAAATCGTGACACCGGTTCGTCGCCCTGTTCCATTGGTGCAAAATAAAAGTTTTGTATGTAGTAGATTCCATAAAGTAATGAATAAAAGAGAGATGTTGAACGTGTGGCGTTTTGTAGCACAAAGTTACCACTAGCGTCTACCTTGGCTACTGGTGTGAACTAGCGTTCAAGACGCACGCTTTTTGAATTTGGAAGTATTCATCAGTATTAGTAGGAGTAGGAGAAAACAAACTGATAGTAGAAATTACTACTAAAACAACATTTTTCATGCAATAAAATATCGAAAATAACACAAAAACAGTCAATAGAAATAAAATAAGAACAGACAAACAAATAATCCACACTTATACATCAATCTACCTTGAAACACGCACCAATATCACACGACCAATGTTCGAAATACCATTTATTCACATATCCTTATTGTCTGCAAAAAACGATAAAATGAAAAATATTGTTTCCATTATTTTACTTTTTTAACTTACCTATGATGAGTCAATAATAAATCCTATGATAATAATAGGTGCCAATGTTCCAAGATAATTATTTTAAATAGAGAAAGGCCAATAAGAATTAAATAAAAATAGATATCATTATAGATATGATCATAAGTGACTACATGTGACTAACCTCAAATTAAAATAATATTGACAATTTTCGTGTGGTGAGAGGCCAAGGATATTAGATGAGAATAGGATTGATCAAAAGCTGAAAAGTGTCAGCCGAGTTTGATGACGTCACTGGTTACCCATGCGCGCGTCGGCTTGCGCGAATTATGAAACTGTGAAATCCGTGGTGTTATTTATTTATTTTTTAAATTTTAATAACAAAAAATAAAGTATTTAATGTATAAGCAAAATTTTTCAACATGTTTTTTTTATGTTAAAATCATTCTGGGTATAAATCATGTAAGTCAATATTCCTTTTACCTTAAATAATAATTAATTGGGCGATTTAAAAGCTAGTTCAGGGGATAGTATTCTGGAAAAACATAATGCCATTATGTAATGGCATTTTTATTTGGCCAACTGCAAATGTTCAAGATAATCCGGATAAGAATGATGGAGAATATGTTTACGCACATGACAAATTTTTAAGTGTAATTCTCAATAAGCAATAAAAAAAATGATTTCTATTTACTATGTTAAATTATGTTCCACTTACCCCATGTCTTGCTAAAACAACATGCAGTTTTTCAAGTTTCTTTCATTATTATTATTTATAAACTGTGTAGGTAGGTTATTCAATATTTTATTTTTTTGCAACTCAAATATGTACTAAATTTAGAGTAAAAAAGTATAAGTGTATGAAATAGCTTTTAATGATTTCTAAAAAAACTCGAATTGTGTGATTTATGAGGTTTTTGAAATGGCTGATTCAATTTTATACTCATTTTTATTAATCAGCAAATATAATAGGACAAAACTGGTATTTTAACATGAAAATAAAACAACACTAATATCCTTGAAGAGTTTCGCCTTAGAAACAGCTGTTGCAATTATCAATAGTTACACTATTACAATACAGTTCGAAATCTGTCTTTGTTTACTACACAGAGAAAAAGAAGATAGACATATAATTGATGGAACACCAATGTCGACAAAAGAACGTTGCTGTGACGTCACTGGTTACCCAAACGGCTAGCGTTGCTCTTATGGGAATAATCCATCCTATTCTCATCTAATATCCTTGGTTAGAGGCGGGGTTTGTTAGTTCAGTTAGTCGCTGTGATGCGCCATACTTAACTGGCTGCGCACAAACTCTGTGCCAGTTTCTTCCATATGTTTTAAAGTCTCTCTATGGTAGATACACCTGTTTTTTTTAATTCCAAGATTTCATAAAATATAACATTGAAAAAAAATCGGGGGATATTTAGGTATATCCTTCTTACATCACAATTCACATATATCTATCAATTCACATATATCAAGCATATATCTGTGGAAATCTGTACGAAGTTATGCTTTATTTTATTAGAAAAGTGAAAGGGGTTGTGGAGAGTTCAAACTTATTCGACAAAATCGGGTGGGATATTGGTATATAGGTCTTAGGAGGTAGGTACATAAGAAAGCACATATCCGCAGAAATAAAATTCATTTATATTGTTACGCGAGTGCCCCAGCGAAATTCCCGTATGAGACGACTATGACTGTGTGAGCTCAGTATCAGTAATCGAGAATGATCGAGACTGCCATGCCCTCCCCCCCCTACTAGAGAACATTCCAGAGACTCGTCACTAGAGGTCTAGTCCATCTAGCGCGACGAGAACTTTCTACCCTTGCGATATAAGTACGTGAGCATCGCTGCACAGCAAGTTAGTCATCAGATAGTTGAGACATAGTCACATAGATGGACAGCTAGTGCTTATACTGAAGGAAAGCGATCGATAAAGTGTTTATTCAGTGACGTTCATATAAATTAGTGTAGTTAGTTAGTTTAGTGTATAATATAAATTAGTAAATTAAGGACCGTACATATAAATCTGTAAATATAAATCAATTAGTTGTAAATATAAATTAAAATAAACGTTACATTGGTGTCAGAAGTGGGATAAAAAATAAATATACAGGAAGATGGCGAAGAAACTTTGTGAATTAAAAGTTTCAGAACTTCGAAGAGAGTTGGAGGATTACGAGTTGGACACAAGTGGGACCAAGTCGGTGTTAGTAGATCGACTAAAAAATGCAATGATTAACAATGGATTGGACCCGGAAACGTTTGAATTCACCAACGAAGCGTCCACCTCTATAACCTCCTCAATATAAAATGAATTTTCGTCGATGGAAAGAATTTCGAAAGATATGGAAAACAAAATGTCGGGCATGAAAAACGAAATTTCGAAAGATATTAAAAACGAAATGACGGACATGAAAAACGAAAATTCATCCATGGAAAGTAAACTTTCGGCGGATATAGAAAATAAAATTTTGGACATGGAAAGTGAACTTTCGGCAGACATAGAAAATAAAATGTCGGACATGGAAGAAAAGATGAAGAGAATGGAACAAGAAATGGAACAAAAATTCGAAGAAATCGAAAAGACGACTAGTAATAGCTCGGATACATCAACTAGACAAGCCCCTAAAAATGGCGAACTAACAGAGAAAGTTGAGTTGAAGCCAAAAATAGAAAACGATATCAACAGTCAAGTGAAACTGCCAACTTTCGATGGTAAAACGTCATGGCCGAACTATCTCAAGCAATTCGAGGCGGCATCAAAGGCTAACAACTGGAGTGAGAAAGAAAAAGCGCTAAATTTAACTCTTGCCCTTAGAGGAGACGCCATGGATATTCTCCAGACCATTCCAGTGGAAGAGACCGAAGATTTTGAACAAATAAAAAAGCGACTAAACATGAGATATGGCCTGGAACACCTGGAGCATCTGTACCAGTCGCAGCTGAAAAACCGCAAACAAAAACGCGACGAAACTCTGCAAGAATTTGAAGCGGACATTGCGAGGTTGGTACGGTTTGCCTATCCATCGGCACCGGAGAATGTCATGGAATGTTTAGGGGTACAGGCATTCATCGACGGAGTTCGTGACCACGAAATGCAGAGAACTCTACGCTTGGCTCGGCATAAGACACTGGTCGACGTACTCTCTGCAGCATTGGAGTACGAAGCAGCTAAACAGGCTTCCGGACTATACGATAAGGTGAGAGCTGTAGCAGACGAAGAAGTTGAGAATAAGCTCGACCAGCTTGTCAACATGATGAAAAGCCGAAAACTGTGAGATGCCGGAATTGTAGAAAAAGGGGACATGTACGAAGTTCGTGCATGAGAGCCAAAACTGCTACAAACAAAGACATCCAGCAGGAAAAACTGGCAAAGGTCGACCTTCGGAAAACAGACCCGACCCGAAAAAGTTCCAATGACTTCCTGTCTAGAAGACCACGTCCTGCAGAATGCTCTCACTGCAGCAAAACAGAAGCTAAGGAAGCTGCGATTCGAAGAACCACGGTGACCAGCGACGAATGGACACCCGAAAAGTTGGAAGAGGAACAAGAGAACGATCCCGACTTGAAGAAAATCCGACATTTGAAAGAGGAAAACTGTCGACCTACTTGGCAGGAGATTTCAAGATACTCGCCAACGATGAAATCGTATTGGGCCCAGTGGGACTCGCTGGTTCTGGAAAACGGGTTACTACAGCGAGTAATCGAGAACGATGATGGTTCCGAAGGTAGAAGACAGTTGGTGATTCCAAGATCAAGGGTAGCAGCAGTACTGCGGAAATTACACGACAGTCCGTCAGGAGGTCATCTAGGTGTGAAGAAGACCCTCCAGAGGGTGCGAGAACGGTTTTACTGGATGCACAGTTACAAAGATGTGAAGGACTGGTGTAAGAAGTGCACTACCTGTGCCACGGCCAATGGACCGCACGGCAGAAGAAAGGCTCCTATGAAGCAGTACAATGTCGGAAGCCCTTTTGAGCGCATTGCCCTATAAATTAAAATAAACGTTACAATATGCATTTTTATGGAGTTATGATATAGGCGAACGGTGCACCCCTAAAAATATGCACAAAAAAACGAATTGACCGACCACTGCAAAACGCAAGGAAAAAACCAATTGGGATCGATTAATTATATTATTAGGAACAAAAAACCTTAATAACTTTTTTGTCCCGATGGTCAGTCATTTGTTATTAACCAAAAACTTGCAAAATTACGGAAAATGAAAAAATCGTTACGCTTATCATTTTTTGAGGTAGAATGGATAAAAATAAATACTTTTTGACTTTTGATATTTTTTCGAAAAATGCTTTGTTTTCAAGTTATCAGCAATTCAAAGTCAAAAATCGACCGAAAAATGGATTTTTCGAAAAAAACTCGGCTTTCTCGGCTTCTACCACAGCTTTTTAAAATTTTCAAAATGCAAATTACTCGTGAAAACATATACTATTAGATGGTATTTTTTTTCCTTGCTTCATTCATTTATCTTGTCGAATTCGTCATACCAAATTCGCGAAATTTACGGATTCCATGTCGGATTTGCCGCAACGGAGTGCGTAATGTGTACTGATTTGCGGAACTATTTTTCGATTATATATTAATAACAAATGACTGACCATCGGGACAAAAAAGTGTAATATAATTAGTCGATCCCAATTGGTTTTTTCCTTGCGTTTTGTAGTGGTCGGTCAACTCGTTTTTTTGTGCATCTTTTTAGGGGTGCACCGTTCGCCTAATATATTTTATTAAATAATTGAAAGGGGTTGTAGAGGGTTGAAACTTACCCGACAAAATCAGGTGGTATATTATAGGTCTCATCAAAGTCTATATATATAGACTTTGGTCTCATGAAGAACATAGCAAAGCACATATTTGCAGAAAATAAATTCCATTCATATGTTTTTTTCACGAAGTTATGATTTATTTTATTGAAAAAAATGGAAAGGGGTTGAGGAGGGTGAATACCTGCCCGACAAAATCAGGTGGTATATAGGTCTTATGAAGTACCTTACAAAGCACATATCTGTAGAAAATAAAATTCATTTATGTGTATTTTTACGAAACGATTTATTTCATCAAATAAATGAAAGGGAAGGGGTTGCTGGGGGGCGAATACCTACTCAACAAAATCAGGTGGTAGTGCATTATAAAGCATATTATATCTAAAGAATGAAAATCCCATCCACGAGTTTTTTCAAAACTTATGATTCATGTTATTCAACATTTAAAAGGGGTTACAGGGGTGGGTTACTGCCCGACGAAATCGGATGTTATATAGATCTTATTAAGTACATTAAAAATGACATATCTGAAGAAAATAAATTACATTAATGAGTATTTCTAGTAACTTGAAAGGGGTTGTGGAGGAGCAATTCACCCGAAATATCAGGTGGAACATGGATCCTATGAATCACAACATCACCTATCGGCATCAAAAAAATTCTTTTACAAGTACCTATCTTAACATAGTCTATAGTCATAGTCTACTTCTATTTTCAATATTGCAGGGGATGAATCAATTAATCGATATAATAATGGCAATAAAAGTGGATTCAAAATTAATTTGGTATTACAAATCTTCCTACGGTCTGCTATGAATGTTGAGATATCCATCCACGGCCAACCACGAGTTGTTAAACTACCACTGGCGATTTGGCGCGCACCTTACAATTCTAGCGAACTCGTGGCTGGTTTTACGCTGATATTATCTTAATGATGTTAATCTAAACGTACATAGAAAAAAAATTTCGTCAGTAACCGGCTTCTCCAACATTCAACGACTGGCTACTTCTACAGATTGCGAAAATCCTTATGGAGCCCTCGCCTCGGATTACACAAGTACGACTAGGATATATGAAAGAGAGAGAAAGAATAATTGTGCGCGGTCATCACTTTGTTTCACCTAGGGGTGTATACTCATTTCCCGAGGCTGGCGGAATTTTCAGACAATGTTGCCGGATGAGAGTGTTTTGTTTTAACTCTTGTGCGTGACTTTGAAAAAAAGTCAACGATAACGAGACAAAAATATCATTTGTACAAATTAATCTGCGCTTATGGCAACATCGGTTAGAATAGGGGGGCGAAACAAAGTACACGCCTTAATGACCACGCATAATTATTCTTTATCTCTCTTTCAGATGTTTTTCTGTCGCACTTGTATAACCCGGCATACTTCCTTAAGGATTTTCGCAATCTGAAGCCAAAAAGTTTGATGAATTTGTCGGCCTTGTTCAATCCGAAAAACCTGATCTTGTTTTAGTCACTGATTCCTGATAGCCCACTTACTATCTGTGACTATCAGATTTTTAGATGTGATAGGCCAGATCGTAGAGGAGGTGGAAGCTGTAAATACATATCTAAATCTATTCTCAACTCCTACGCAATTACTCCTATAGGAAAAAGCGTGGGGTGCTCCATATATCTATTCTTAAAAAAGCACCCCACATTCATTTCCACTTTTTAGTTTATCCTATTATAAAAGCGTGTTTTTTAGTTTTTTTAAACTATATTTATTTAGAGCTATATTTAATATGTTTGGTGCTAATATGTCCCATTTTACTTTAAATCCTGATATTCGATTAAGGGGGCATCCATATAAGTTGAAGAAGGAGCTGTTTAAAACTAGAAATAGACACAATTTTCTCTCCAATTGAACATTTTCACACTGGAATAATTTACCTAGAAGTGTGGTCTGTGCACTGTCTGTAATGCTTTTAAAAACCAGTTAGACCAATTTGTTCAGCATTCTTAATTCTTAATTTTGAACATGTATCTTCATTTTTTGTTTTCATTGCCTATTTATAGCATGTGCTACCGATAGCATAGATTTTTTGTTTCTGTTTTTTTTAACTAATTTTTGTTATATGATCTTTATGGAACTTCGGTTCTCAGTTCATAATTTATTGTAATAATAATAATAAAGTGAGTGAAATGTAGATTCCAGCACATAGATTACAGTTTCTAATTTTCACCTCATACCTCATATTTACTTCCGACAAGCGCCGGTAGATCGCAACACAATACGATCCATTGCTAGATGGATGTCTGTAAAACCATCAATTATTTTTCTTATCATATACTTGCTTTCAGCGAGAAAAAAACCGAAAAGGAAAGTTTCTCCAAAAAATTATTATGAAGAAGAAGAACCAGCTAGTGATCGTTATGTATGTAAGTATTGTACAAAGAATGATATTAGGTACTAAAGCAGAGCACTCTTAAGCGTTTGGTTGCTATTTTCTTTCTTAATACCTATTTCTGTTGTAGTTTGTGACAATTGCGAAGAGGATTACATTGACTATTGTTCAAAATGTGGGATGTTGGTAGCATTAAAGGATAATCCAGTACCTATGGGAGTTGAAATGCGAGCTCGAAAAACTGTTCCTAAGGGAATTTTAGAAATAAGACCGTCAATAATACACGGATTAGGCGTTTTTGCATTGAAAACAGTTCGAAAGGGGGTACGATTGGGTCCTTATCAAGGACAAGCTACCAAAGTAGACAGTTCAAAAGGATATGCGTGGAAATTAAGAGATGGGCATTTAGTGAGTATTTGTTGGTTTAAGTAAAAAATATTTGTAGATAAGTATTAATATAAACTTCGATCCGTTTCGTTAGATTATTGTCTGTAGGATCTTCAAGATACTTTAAGAAAGGAAAACGGTGCAACAAAAAATACGAAATGAATGTAAGACATATCTGTCTTCTTTTTTAGACAATAGAGAGATATCGCAAAACGTTATTTTGACATATAAGCATGCGCATTTTCTTCCATACGTTATACCATTCCAGAACAGCTGATACTTTGACAGGTCGGCTATATTGGGTTGGGTCCTACGATCAGCAGTTTTTATGCTTTGTCAAGTGGCTTAAGTCAGATGTTTAGACTTCGCTTCACATAAAAAGAATCCACGTGAAGTTGATGTCGTAATTTGTCCGTCCAAACTGGTTAAAATTAAGTGCTTTAAGCCACGTCCACACCGAAAGCAACACATAGGAACATTATGTTTATGCTGCTTGTTCCTGGAACTTGTTTCTCAATTTTGCCAAAAGTTTATTTAAGTTCCTCATTGTTTACTGTTGCAGCAACAAAAGTTCATATAAGCTGCTTGTTTCCATATTCAGCGGCAAAGATCAAAGGAGATATAGAAACATTGGTAACAATTTTTTGTTTCTCAAAGGAATCTTTATCAGTGTGGACATGTTGTTGCTTGTTCATTAAACTTGAAACTTATTATGTCGTGAAGCCGATGCATCGTTGCCGAAAATATCGCTTGATTTAGTTTATCAATAATAAAAACATTAACAAACATTAAAAAACTTGCCAATATTATATCATCTTTCTTTAAGAACCTTAGAAGACGTATGACACCATGCGAATTTCTGTCTAAAAGACTTGGTTTAGTCCAACATTAACGGACTCGTTTTTTCTGCTTTTGTAAAATTGCAGCTACTGCTGCCTTTAAATCTTCGTCGCACCACATTGTAAGAAACTAGGATGTCACACTGCACTGGTGTAGACACAACGTTTCCCATTGCAGCAACAGAACGAAACATTCTCAAGAATGGGTTACTTTGGTGTAGACAGAATGTTTACGGAACTTTTGCTGATTATTCTGTTTCCATAAACATGTTGCGGCAACCAACAACAAAATGTTCCTCTGTGTTTCTTTGGTGTGGACAAGGCTTTAAGTATGTTGTAATTGGAAAATATGTTTTAGATTGATGCTAGCGATGAAACGAATTCGAACTATCTGCGCTATGCAAATTGCGCTCGAAACGTATCGGAACAGAATTTAATAGCGTTTCAATACCAAGGAGAACTCTACTACAGGACCTTGAAAGATATACAGTGCGGAGAAGAACTGTTGGTTTATTATGGAAATAGTTTTGCGAGAAATTTGGGCATCAATACGAAAAATTATTTCGAGCCAATCGAAGAAAAAATAGCACCTACGTCTTTTTCTTGTAAATTTTGCCATATCGGACTGAGTAGTCAAGACTTTAGGGATAAACATGAATTTAAATGTAAATTTAATCCTATTAGGATGTACGTGTGCACAGAATATTTTACGTGTCAGCATTGCGGATGCGACGTAACCTCTAAAGAATTTTTGGAAAAACATGAAAAATTTTGTAAAAGGAGAATGGAACGAAAGCAAGGGTGAGTTATTATTCATTTTTTTTACAAAAGTAAAAGTAGCACTTTTCTCACTTGTTATATGAAAATCTATAAATATTTATTTATTTTCATAAGTAATAGGTGGTATATGTGAAGTTGTTTTCAATACAAAAAAGAAGAAATTTCCATATTTCCCTGGGAAATTGACTTGAATTTTCATTAGAATAAATGTGCTATGAATTATAAGAATACACTGCATGATAATAGTTATTTGTGTATTTAGAATGTGAAGTAACATATTGCCAATTGAGAAAGAATGTTGCAGCGATCTTTTGAAAGCGGCAATTTTTACTTTACGCTCGAAAAAAACACATCATTTTTTCTACAGTCGCGCGTGAATGTCTAAACTTTGGCAAGTTTATCTGCAGCCGTGAAAGGAATGCAGACGAAAACATTCGATATTGCCTTTAACTATGAAAAAGCTAAAGTGCTAAGTATATATGTAGCAATATTAATTAGAAAGGGGACTATTATTAACAATATTAACAATATGATCAAATGTTAATTCTTTAAAGTGCTTAGTTTGTTGTATTTTGTCTATAAACATAATTTTTTCAATTTATAAATATTAAAACATGAACACTTTTCCAAATTTGTTATGAACTTCTTCAAGCTCTGGCAGCTTTGTGGGAAAACTATAATAAGTACACTCTACGAATTACATAATTGTTGATTTTTATCGACAGCTGACTGCTTATTGGCAAGCGCATGCGTGTGTTCTTTCCTCTCTTCGTCAACTAACTGAAATTGATTGTCTACAACGTTTTAGAACAGAAAAGGAATTTCCGATCGCCACTCTCATAAAATTCGATGGGATTTACGAGCGAAAACATCTTTTTTGCAGTAGATCGTAAATGCAGAGGATTGTCCTTTGCATTTGTCAACATTACGATTCCATTTGAGTATAGTTATTAGTCATTTTATGCGCAACTGAGTAAAAAAATAATTTTTTCCTACGATCACTACCCAAAATGGGCTTTGCACACTCAAATCTAACCGCAAAGTTAATGTTTTCCGTGATATGTCATAATTTGAGATTATTGGCGCTCTTAAGCAGAAAGTAACTTTGACGCACGCTTGATTTTATTTATAGATAAAAGCTATATATGTAGTAGTATTTTAATATAAACTGTAGAATAAATAAATATTTTAGTTGATATTCTAATATGTTGAAGCATCCAACACTATTTTCCGTAATAATTTAATGAGAAATAGGGAAATCTAGAAAAAATTTGACATTAGCACAGATTATAAAAGATCTGCATTAATGTAATAAGTGTTGCCTACGTACATAGGTATACGAAACTGCAATCTGAAAAGTACAAATTAAATTTATTTTGCTGTGATCGTAGGAAAAATCTTGTGTGTAAGTCCTTTAATAGTAGTAGGTTGGAGATTTAGAGATTTTTAGTGAATAAAAAGAAATAGAAAGTTCCCTATTCAAAACATATGTTTCCCCCACTGGCTCTGATCTAAGCGGATCTTTTTTAAATTTTCCCAGGAAAATGGCTAATTATATGAATATTTTTTTGTAGGGTACAGGAAGATACCAATGATGGAAATATGTACAAGTGTACCTATTGTGAGTTTACAACGAAACATAAATGCTATTTGAAGAGACACATTTTGACAGTACACGAAAAAGAGAAATGCGAAACATATTATTGTAACGAATGTAAATATAAAACTAATTGCAAATCAAGTCTTAAAACACATTTAAAAATACATGAAGTAAAGAAGACGTTTGGATGTATAACATGTAATATGAATTTTAATAAAAAACAAAATTTAGATAATCATTATTTATCGAAACATCCTGCAAAATTTAGTAGCATAACTTCCAAAATACATCAATGCGAATATTGTAAATATAAAACTGTAAATAAATCTCATTTTAAAGAACATAAATGTATGAAAAAGTTAGAAAACGGTATAGGAGAAAGAGAAAATTCATATTTTTGTACCCGATGTAATTATTCTACTAAATATAGAGGTAGTTTGAATGTACATTTAAGAATTCACGATGATAAAAGCAAACCATTCAAATGTGAAAATTGTGAGAAATTTTTCAGCTACAAACAAATATTTGACAATCACATATTACATAAACATGAAAATGATACATTTTTGTTAAAATCAATTACTTCTAAAATTCATACCTGCCAAATTTGTTTTTATAAAAGTGTAAATATATATAATTTTAAACGTCATTTGAAAACTCATCTTAAAGTGAGATCCTAGCTTTTTGGCATAACAAAAGTTAAATCTCGGAAAATTTTTATCTTCAGATCCACTCCTTATTTATCAGTAATCTCCATACATACAGGGAGTAAAATGTGCCTTCAACCACAAACTTTCAAATTATACCAAATGGAATAAAGAAAAATCCTAACCACTTATGCTCTTTGTTAATAATATGTAGTTTTTTTATTTTTTATAATCAGTACAAGTTTCATAAAAGCTTTGGTTCAGATACGAAATATTTAGCAAAGCTCCAGTTCTCCGAACCTTTACTGTTCGATTTGTTTGTTGATGATAGTCCTAGGATGTTGATATTTTTGTTAAAAGTCGATGTTTTTAAAGTACTATTGTAAAATTAAGATAAAATTAGGTAGGTATTTGGAAAACTAATTTTTAAGGAAAATGTGTTAAATTGACATGTTATTTCTACAAATTCATATAATCTTTTCAAAGACAATGTAAAAAGAGAGATTTTTAAACCTTTTGATGACAAACGCATTGGTGTGCATATATTTTTTAAATTATAACATTACCGCCATAGTTCATCTGGAACTGTCTTTATCCAAATTGTCATACTAATAAATTATATTTGTGGAAATTGTCAAGCAAATATTTACGATGAAAATAAACCTAGTTGAAATGAAATACTGCCCTACATACTTGAACACAACAAATTTCAATGCTAAATGATAAATTTATCTACACTTTGTTATTTATAAGATACGACATAGGGATTCCTGTACAAAACTGTCAAAGGCGAGCTAACTTTTCTACCAAACAGCGTTCATGGAAAATAATAACAGATTTGGAAAGGTCGTTAAAAAATAAGTTCAAATTTACTTTTCATTTTTTTTAAATTCGTTCTGGTTTAATGAAGAAATGGAGAGTTATGTTCAAAAAAGTCAAACTCCATTTTCACACCACTTTCGAGTATTCTTAACCGTGTGGGAAATAGCTACAGGGGTAGGTGCACAGAAAATTTGAAAGATAAACCTGCTCTATAGTAAACATAAAATTTTTCAGACAAAAATTGTGAAATGGAACTAAAAACAAAAAAAGAAAAAAATTCACTACATCGTCGAACCGAACTTATCCTAACCATACTCAGGTTTATCTTTTAAATTTTCTCTGCTCCTACTCATGTAGCTATTTCCCACACGGTTAAGAGTACTCGAAAGTGGTATGAAAATGGTATTCGACTTTTAAGACATAACTACCTATTTTTTCATTAAACCAGAGCGAATTTAAGAATTTTAAAAGTGCATTTGAACTAATTTTTCAACGACCTCTCCAAATCTGTTACTATTTTCCATGAACGCTATTTGGTAATAAAAAAGTAAGCTCGCGTTTGACAGTTTTGTACAGGAATCCCTACGTAGCATCTTATAAATATCACAGTGTATTGGTAATTTTTCTAAGAAAATCATGAACTAACTGTTAACTGAAGTGAGGAACACATGTGTAATAGTGAGCTTATCATTTCATAACATGTATCTGACAACCTTGATTTTTTATTAGGTGTTCTTATTGACTTTGGAAGGAGTATAAATGTCATTTTTTTAACTATGCACTTTGAATTTTATTTATTAATTTTAAAACTGTGCCAAATTACAGATTGTGAAAATTCTTTCGGAACTCCTTGTCGTACACAAGTGCGAAAAGGAAAATATAAGAAAAAAGCTTGAGAGAGAGAAAAAATAATTGTTCGCGGTCATCAAGGCGTGTGCTTAATTCCAGAAACCAGTGACCGAATGTTGATTGTCCCCCTATTTTAACCGCTGTTGCCAGAAGCGCATAGGTATTAATTTGTACAAATGATATTTTTGTCTTGTTATCGTTGACTTTTTTTCATGCATCCGTCAACAGTGTACTTTACAGAGAGAATGATGGAAGTGTTTAGTTTTACGAGATAACGAGACAAAAATATCATTTGTACAAATTAATATGACAACAGCGGTTAATATAGGGGGGCAATCAACATTTGGCCACTGGGTTTCTGCAATTAAGTACACGCCTTGATGACCGTCAACAATTATTCTATTTCTCTCTTTCAAGCTTTTTTCTTATATTTTCCTTTTCGCACATGTGTACGACGAGGGGTTCCGAAAGAATTTTCGCTATCTGTATATTTTATCTATATTTTTATTTATAGCAAATATTTATCCATGGATTTGTACGAGCAATAATTGATGGTATAAAGAGGGTCATTTTCCAGGGTAGCATACCTAACGTTACGCGATCTATTGGCAAAATAGGTGTTGTGAAAAAGTAGTTTGTGTGTTCGCCATCTACATTTCACTTTTTTGACTTTGGAGGTGTGGTATGTGGATTGCTACGTGATATGCGAATGTTGCCAAGTGTAAATTAATATCTTTGTAAATAAGGTATTTCATGGTTCCTGTGTGAATATAGTTGTGCTGAATGAGTAGTTTTAAGTACCACATCAGTACCAATAATATATTCTTACTCTCTTTTCAATCACTTTAATGTTATTTTTTATTTTTGTTTCATCTATATGTGGCACATGTAAAAATATAAATTAGAATGTATTGATATCAAAACGGGGAAGAAAACCTTATTTTCTTCATTCTGGTGTATAAGAGTTGCTTGCATGCAACCTCTTCATTTATCATGAATCACCTCTCCATATCCCAGATAAACGGGAATAATAATCCATTAATCATTTTTGTATAGATAGGCTCATCTCCTTCAAAATTTCGTGGATATTTATTTTGAATGGCCCTATTTAATTTAATTGAAAAACCAACCATTCTGGTTCGTTATTGAAAGGGAGAACATTACTTATAGATCGGTTTCGATGTATTTACGCGTCATCAGTATAAGGTAAGGCAGATATCATCGCCCAGTATTATGCTCTGTTACTAATAAAGAGGCGCAAATATGCCGAAACCGGTCTAAGTTAAAGTGATGATGTACGATCTAATTAAAAAGTTGATTAGTTGGTTGCACCCTTTAACGTAGAAGTCAATGTCTGTCGGGTCATATATAGTTCGAGAAGTAATGCTGCTTCCTAATGAACGGTCTCTTTGAAATATATTTTTCATAATTTTTGTAAGGCGCTACAAAATCATTAAATTATTATCTTTATAATGTAAGTATTTATTACACGCTTTACTAAAAAGACATTTTTTACACCATTAGCAATTGACAAAATTTTTTCACAAATATAAGATTCATTGTTGTATCTATTAATTTATTTTTGGCAACATATTCAGACATCATGTGGAAATCTACATGTATCTTACCTCTAGAGCTGAGTAGATGGTGGCACATTCAATTTTTTTACTGCAGACCTACTTTAGACACTCACCGCTAGAACGCGCAACGATACGAGCTCCCAAAAAATTGCCTCGTACTCATCAGTTAATATTAATAATTTTATTGTTTGTTTGTGATTATGTTATTTGTTCAAGAGTTTTATAAATTTGTTCGCATTTTTGTTTTGTTTTTATAAGTCCTTGATCCAAAATATTTCCAGTGTCCTTATTCCAATTACCTCACTTGAGATTTCCTGAGTTATCTGTACAATATGAAGAGCGGAAAGTTTTTTATTAAAAGTAACACCGGTGCGGTTATGTTAAAAATATGAAATTACGTTGCTGTGGTTTTGGATTACGCGGAGTGAAAATAAAATGTTGTCCACAATGTGGCACAACTGGATATAACGGTATTCGACTTATAACGGACTGGACCAGATCTCACTCATTTTTGCAGTTTCGCTTTCGCCCTTGATCCGGATGATTCTATGGTCCGACATAATGACATACACATTCACTCTTTGAGCAATACCGAAAGACCAAAAGTTTCCGGAACGAAACTAATCTGACTTTTCAATTTTATAGAAAAATATGGGTAGGTACTGTCTACTACGCACAATAAACGTTAGTAATGAATATTTAGTTTAGAGTTGGTATACCTAATAGTCCAGGGAAGATACCTTAAAATCAGCCGGATTAACGGAATTTGGCGGGGACGATCATAGAGAGATGCGGTTTTCTGCATTGTGTTCAGGAAGGTCCCAGAAAAAAAGTCAATATGGTGGGATCCACCGGTTTTGGGGAAAATGCCTTGTGGGCCGGAAAAAGCATTTTCCAAATGGATCACTACTTGCACCATTATAAGAACGACTGGAAACTCGGAAAATTCGGTCGGAAATTGTTACTCGGGGGTTTTCAGGCCCGCTGAACTCGATTCTGACATCAGAATTGCACGGGGGTGGCTCTACATGGGGTGTCTGGGGGTGAATTTAGGGATATATGTTAGCATGCATGAAAATCGATCCAAACTTGTTACTCGGTGGTTTTTGGGGATGCCAAATTCATTTATGGCATTGGAATTATCCCCCCCAGCAAACCTCACAGAAGAGCCCTCGGAAGATTCCGGGAGCAGAAATCAGTTCAGCATCCCCGAAGACCCCCAAGTAACAAGTTTGAATCGATTTTCATGCACCCTAGAATTTCTCCCACAATCAACCACCCCGCACCCCCCGGTGAGGCGCCCCCTTGAGCCCCCGGATAATTCAAATGGCAGAATTGAGTTCAGCATCCTCCAAAACCCCCAAGTAACAAGTTTGGATCGATTTCCATGCACCCTAGAATTTCTCCCCCAATCATGCAAGCACCCTGCACCCCCTGGAGAGGCGCCCCCGTGAACCCCCGGATAATTCCAATGCCATAAATGAATTTGGCATCCCCAAAAACCCCCGAGTAACAAGTTTGGAGCGATTTCCATGCACCCTAGAATTTCTCCCCCAATCAACCACCCCCGCACCCCTCGCAGAGCCACCCCCGTGAGCCCCCGGATGATTCCAATGCCAGAAACGAATTCGGCATCCCCGAAAACCCACGAGTAACGAGTTTGGAGCGATTTTCATGCATGCACATATATCCCTAAATTCACCCCCAGACACCCCATGTAGAGCCACCCCCGTGCAATTCTGATGTCAGAATCGAGTTCAGCGGGCCTGAAAACCCCCGAGTAACAATTTCCGACCGATTTTTCCGAGTTTCCAGTCGTTCTTATAATGGTGCAAGTAGTGATCCATTTGGAAAATGCTTTTTCCGGCCCACAAGGCATTTTCCCCAAAACCGGTGGATCCCACCATATTGACTTTTTTTCTGGGACCTTCCTGAACACAATGCAGAAAACCGCATCTCTCTATGATCGTCCCCGCCAAATTCCGTTAATATTATGGATCTTCCCTGGACTATAATAACCTTTTTGCTGTGCGTCATTAATGTCCTCCTAATGCATTACGTTGGAAGAAATGAAAAATGGCAGGTTAGGTTGATTAATCTGAATCAAAAAAGGTATCACAATAATGAATCGTTTAAATGTATTACAAACGTTAACCCTAAACTTTGACTTCATCGAGTGTAATTCTGCAGGACAATTCAATGAATCGGCTCACTGTTAGTGTTTAGAAATTCAATAAGTTGTTGACAAACATGTCAAACTATTTATTATGGTAACCAGCACTGCGATAATTGATAAACAAATGCATAAGTGAAAAAACCACAAGTGCATTTATCAACAGTAAAAACACAAGAGCTTTTTTTTTATCGGATAAATTTCTCTTTGCAACGAAACAGTTTTGCCAATCACTAATTTTACGAGAAAAACTGACATGATAAAATCGCGACACCGAAGGTGGAGCGATTTTATCTAATGTCAGTTTTTCGAGCCAATTTAGTGATTGGCAAAACTTTGAGTTGAAGAGGAATTTATCTTATAAAAGAAAAGCTCGAGTGTTTTTTGGCAAGATAAATTAACGACAGAATATATCGATGAACAACAACAATAACTATCTCATTGTCATTGTGTAAAAGTGACGTCCGTTTACTAGATATTGAGGAAGAGAGGTTTTTATCGCGATAAAAAAGGATGCACCTTTTTTATCGATGTCAAAGTGACAATAACATTTCCAGGTATATGACATTTTAACATGAAGTTAATTTATCAAAGGTAATACCACGAGTGCTTCAAATTTTATCGATAATTTTTTCTTTTCCACGAAAACTTGTTTATTTGGCAAAAATATGAAAACAAACCGATTTGATAAAATCACGACTCCGTTAGGAGGAGTGATTTTATCTAAATTCGGTTTGTTTGAATGTTTTTGCCTCAAATAAACAAGTTTGAGTGATGAAAATAAAAAATTATGTGATAAAATTTGAAGAGCGAGTTGTATTTGGGAAGATTATTTTTTTCAACAATTTAAAAGGATTTTTGAAAGCGCTTTTAGTTGTCAATAATGACAAATTCAAAGTAAAATTTTGACGTTTCGATGTAAACAAGGTTTTATCGATGAGGAAGCATAATTATCAGTATAATACCGAATGATTGGCTATAATAATGTATTGCTATTGGTTAAAACCACCAAAATGTCAGATTTTGACAAGTGAAAAAAATAATCAAAGGTAATACCACGAGTGCTTCAAATTTTATCGATAATTTTTTCTTTTCCACGAAAACTTGTTTATTTGGCAAAAATATGAAAACAAACCGATTTGATAAAATCACGACTCCGTTAGGAGGAGTGATTTTATCTAAATTCGGTTTGTTTGAATGTTTTTGCCTCAAATAAACAAGTTTGAGTGATGAAAATAAAAAATTATGTGATAAAATTTGAAGAGCGAGTTGTATTTGGGAAGATTATTTTTTTCAACAATTTAAAAGGATTTTTGAAAGCGCTTTTAGTTGTCAATAATGACAAATTCAAAGTAAAATTTTGACGTTTCGATGTAAACAAGGTTTTATCGATGAGGAAGCATAATTATCAGTATAATACCGAATGATTGGCTAGAATAATGTATTGCTATTGGTTAAAACCACCAAAATGTCAGATTTTGACAAGTGAAAAAAATAATCGCTGTAAAAGTTTCAGCTAACTTTTGCCGCTGTCAAAGTGACAATTGCACTGTGGATTATGCGATTTTTTATACATGAGTTGAATTGTCATACGTGATATAACAAGTGATATGATTATTATCGATGATATTTTCGAGTGAAACCGAGCTGCAGATTTAACGAGTCCGAAGGACGAGTTAAATTTGCTGCTTCGGTTTTACGAGATATATCTTCGACACAGATTATAAAACAGAACAGATGCGAAAGCTTGACAGAGAACAGTAAAAAAGAGAGAGATGGGTGGACATACCCATTTAAAGGTCCATCGTCATATGTCGACTCCGTTCGGGCCTCTTCGCGAAACTTCTCAACAGGGTTATCAATTTGCATAATATTTCCCTCAATTCACGATCATGCGTCGAATATTTTATAAGCATTATTTTTAGTATGATAGTTATACAGATACAAATATTCGACAATTACTTGTTTTAAATCAATTTCATTAACATTAAAAGAATTCTACAATTTAAAAGATTATAATGTATAAAAATCATACCATAAATATATACTTTTTTTCACATACCATCTTTGGCAACCATGCACAATAACCGTGACGGTTTGGCTCAAAAATTAAAATATAAAACGTCAGTTTTGACACTTCAGTTTGAAGGTTGTCAATCCGCGATATTATTTGTGTTATTCGACTAATCGATTGTAGGTTGTGGTAATATTAACTGAAAATAGTGTACATTAGTATATTATTTTTATAAAATGAATAAACATCACGGGGGAGTGTATTGTTCATACAGAGACTGTCCAAATAAGTTTTATTCAGAAAGAAAAGTGAAGAACCGGCACTGGAAACTTTTATTGTTCCCAAGTCAACATTGCAATTTGGTAAGAAATTCTAAAAAATTTTTAAACTGGCGACATCGCAGCCATACCGAGTTAAAGGTCCAAGGTCATTGAAATCGGATTTGAAAATCCTTTGATGTTTTGCCGGCATTCGTATCTGTTCTCTTCTATAATCTGTGTCTTCGATTATTAATCATATCACGAGCTTATATTTAATGAGAGAATATAATGAATTTATAGAATTAATTTGATGAAACGATTAGAACACATTTTTATACTTTCAATATGAACTGTCAATGTGACAAATTATCCTTAGCAACGAATCAAAATAAAGTGATAATTTCTTTGTTTTTTATCATAGCTGTGATAGACATGTATCTAGGGAGATTCTCAATATTGATTGGTGGAAAACATGTCACGTGACATATGAATTATATTCTCATTAAAATCGAACGCATACGACTTTTTAATCAGTGCACTATGAATAATGATAATGCAAACTTTCTGTTGAAAGTCGAACTCTTTTTTTTTAAGGTCTTACAATTTGAACAAGGTGTCATTGGAAAGCTTGTATTCAAGGTAGTTTTCGTGGTTGAATATCGTCGAAAAATTTTGATTCACATGCATGGTAACAGTATTGGAGAATATATAATAGAATGGACGTCGTACGAGGACGTGACAAGGAAAGCTCACAGACGTAGCGTAGACACACACAGTGTTAATGTCCAGAAATTTAAAAACAACTAGACTTCACATTTGTTGTTTGTTATGAACTACATTCCGCAAAATTGCCATTACAACAAGAGGCAACAAAAATAATTATTATTACGACCTCTCTTGGTGTCAAACGTGGGAATTCGAAGTGTTATATATAGTATGAGAAATTATAATAGTTCTAGTGATTATTTTGCTTTTGTTTTGAAAAATGAAAAGTTATTTTATGTACCTATTCATTATTTTTCTTATGTATCCGAGCACGCTAAGGATCTACATATGGCACATGTACTTATATAAAAGCTATTTGTATTACTAGGGAGGAAAGTGCCACTTTTCCTCCCGCAGGATGTAGTTTACTCCCGACGCGAAGCAGAGGGCAGTAAACATCCAAGGGAGGAAAAGGCACTTTACTCCCATGTGATACATATGATTTTTCCTTCAAAATCACTTGAATCGCTCTCCATTTTTCAAAAATCCAACTAAGTTTAATGAATGTAGCGACTTTCCACCTCAAAAGTCAATCGCCGTGTTTACTGTCAGTGAGCCACAGCATACTATATATGCTTTTCTTATTCTGAACTCAAAAAACGTATACCTATCTAAGATTCCTGAAGTTGAAATTTGTATTGAAGAACTACGTTAAAGTACCATTAATGTTTGATTTTTACCAAAAAACAGGATATACAGTATGTTCTAGAAATTATGGAAACAATATGAATATAATGAATTCACAAGTTTCATCGTTTACAACTTACTTGAAATGAGAGGGAGGAAAAGTATGAGTTTCCTCCCTGATTTGAGGGAGGAAAGTGTGTACGTTCTATAGGGGTAGGAGGAAATAGCTATTTGTATTACTAGGGAGGAAAGTGCCACTTTTCCTCCCGCAGGATGTAGTATACTGCACGATGCGAAGCGGAGAGCAGTAAACATCCAAGGGAGGAAAAGGCACTTTACTCCCATGTGAAGTGATACATATGATTTTTCCTCCTACTCACTTTTTTTTGAAAATTTATTTACGACACAAATAGGTAACGAATATAATACAGCCCATTGCTTATATTGTGAATATTGTTTTTCATACCTATCTTTAGATTTTTGTAGTAGTAAGGTTAATGACGCTATGTTAGCTTGTGCCTTAATATTAGGTGGTGTATTTGGAAATTCAAAATCACTTGAATCGCTCTCCATTTTTCAAAAATTCAACTAAGTTTAATGAATATAGCGAATTTGCACCTCAAAGGTCAATCGCCGTGTTTACTGTCAGTGAGCCACAGCATACTTTCCTTTTCTTATCCTGAACTCAAAAAACGTATACAGTCTGTTCGCTGAATCTTTTCCCATGTATGAAATAATTCACATACTACTTTTTGTATTCCGTCTCTTTCCTACTCACAGAATCTTAATCCCCGAAATGGAACCGTTTGTTCCATTACAGCGTAATATAACAAACAGAGATAGCCATATGATGAATGTCGGCGATACGTTTAACGCGAATTAGTACTTTGACGTCGTTGACAGCCAAAGACTTTGTTTACATTTTTATTTTACATTTTTATTCACCTTTTCGCCCCTTGCATATAAATTTATTTCAAAAACAGTTGTTATAACGACTAACTTTTACCTTAGTGTTCAAATTATTGAGGTAAGTAAATATTATTTCTTATTATTTACTTCGCAATGAAAACTAACCTTAAATTGACATTTCAATATGATTCTGGATAGAATTCCATCAAACTAAATTATATGAAACATATTTTGCTTCCACCAATGTAGAAAATATTGACTTTATTTTCTGAAAGACCAGAACTATTTATGAATGATTTTTATTTTTAGAATATGCCTGGAAAGAGGTTGAATTCGCAAGCACAGGAGCTGGTCCTAAATGTGTTGGAGTATTTTGAGTTGGAAAAAAGAAATGGAGGACCTTTGGAACCACTTTCATGTGTTCAAGAGGTAACATAAATACTTAAGTGCATGTTTGTTTAGGAATATACTTATTATTAATAATTTTTTTCATGTTAGAGGGTAGCTGCTGCTTTGAAAATATCTCGCCGGACAGTATATGCTATAAAAACAAGAAAGGAAAATAATCCAATACTTTCAAGCCCAGGCAAAACCAGAACTCGTTCTAAATCTAAGACAACTGATCTACCTGAGGGAGCTAAGATGGCAGTACGGAATACATTATACGATATGTACCAACAAAGTAAATATTATTTATTTATTATTTAATTAAAGTCTTTTGGTAAAATGTAGGTGTAGGTATTTTGTAATGAGTATATTCAAATCATAGTATATTAAAGAAAACTTAAGGAAGGTATTTGTATAGATTTTAGTAGTTTTGCGATTACATTACAAATTCAATTTAAATATTGAATTTATCTTATTTTTTAACAGTCAGGGCTGAAACATTGATGGAATGAGCAATCAAAATATCATTAAAAATATATTATATAGTATTAGTTGAAATTGAATCTACTATAATTTTTGTTTTAGAGAAGCATGTTACTTTGACTACATTAAATTGTGAATTAAGGGACAGAGAAATTGTATCTATTGGCAAAACATCTCTAAGCATTTTGTTGAAATCATTGGGATTCAAATATAACAAAGATGACAATCGAAGAGCTTTAATGGAGCGAACCAGTATTGCAGCCTTGAGAGCCAATTTTCTGCGTGAATATATGGTAAACCTCTCAAGTACTCACCCAAGAGAACTTGTATTTTTGGATGAGACATGGATCTATTCAAAAGGCAATAAAACATATTCTTGGCAAGACAACAGCACTAAAAGTGTACGTAAACCAGATGGTTATGATGGAAAACGTTTCATAATTGTTCATGCTGGTTCTACCAAAGGTTTTGTCTCTGAAGCAAGTCTAGTATTCTGTTCAAAATCTAAAGTAGCTGACTACCATGGAGAAATGAACAATGAAATTTTCATGGAATGGATGAGTACTAAATTAATTCCCAGCCTAGAAGAGCCATCTCTAATTGTTATGGATAATGCTCCATATCATAGTGTCCTTTTAGAAAAGCAACCTTCTACTATATCGACAAAAAATGAGATTGTTACATGGTTGACAACAAACAACATCAAGTTTGATACAAAACTTACAAAACCTGAATTGCTTCAAATTGCAAAAATGAATAGAAAAGTAAATGTGTATAAAATTGATGAGTTACTACGAGAACATGGTCATGAAGTGCTGAGACTACCACCATATCATTGTGAATTTAATGCTATTGAATTGATTTGGGCTAATTGCAAGTCATATTACAATAAATATATTGGTAGAGATGGATATTCAGATAGTTCTGTTATAAATATGTGGAAAGAGGCACTGGATCAATGTGATCAACAAATTTGGGAAAAATGTGTTAGACATACTCATGAAATTATAGAAAAGTGGTATGTCCGAGAGCAGAATATAGTTGATTTTAGCATTCAACCTATAACCATCGAAATAAATACTGGTGATAGTTCTGATTCTGACTATGAGGAAGATTAAATAATATATATATATACAAAGACAGGAATATTAGGGAAACAGCAAAATTGTAAAAATTTACTCTTTCTTACATCATTTTCCAATCTTTTGGAATATCTTTATTTCCATTTTCAAGGATAGCATTTGAGATTGTATTACAAGTTGTTTTAAATGGTAAATACATCTAACAATAATTTTGATTTCCCCAATATTCCTGTCCTTGTACATTATTATTCGGCAAATATATACTGTAACTATATTCAAATGAGTTTTAAATATATATATTTAAAATATTTATTTTTTATTTTCACATCCTAGAATATTTTTATTTTCCATTGTTGAACCGTATGGGTGGGACGGCCCAATAGTAATGGTTGCCAGCCATAACCCTAAAAGGGCAATCTGATTTGCAAAGTTTCTACCTAGGAAATTGTTATTAATACTAATTCTTGTGCAAGTAACCCCATAAAACTATGGAATTCTAACAGTTTTTCCAAACTAAAGGTTTAGGTAGCACATTGCTAAATGGCTATAAAATATTCACAAAAATCTATCACACCAGCTTCAATAATAAATAACGCGCATCGTAATTTTAGCCACATCCACAAGCAATTGACGGCATCCACAGCATTGAACTACGACCTACGTTTTATTTAATGTATTGATGTATTGCGTGTGTATATTATTGATGACGCATGGGAAAAGATCCAACGAACCAACTTTACCTATCTAGATTCCTGAAGTTAAAATTTGTATTGAATAACTACGTTGAAGTACCATTAATGTTTATCGTTTACAGCTTATTTGAAATGAGAGGGAGGAAAGTGTGTACTTTCTATAGGGGTAGGAGGAAAAAATCTTTATATAATATGGTTTATTTACGACAATTCAACTCATGTATAAAAAATCGCATATGCCTCAGTGTAATTGTCACTTTGACACCAGCTAAAGTTAGCTTTAACTTTTTCAGCGATAAATGCACTTGTGTAATTGTCACTTTGACACCGGAAAAAGTTAGCTTTAACTTTTTCAGCGATAAATGCACTTGTGGTTTTTTCACTTATGCATTTGCTACCATAATAAATAATTTGACATGTTTGTCAACAACTTATTGAATTTCTAAGCACTAACAATGGGCCGATTCATTGAATTGTCCTGCCGAATTACACTCGTATGTTTGTATTGATATCGGGTGAATTTGTGTTGTTCAACTTCTAAACTGTTTCCTTTAGCAATTTGACTCGAAAAACTGTCAACCTAAAAACGCTCCACCTTCGGTGTCGCGTTTTTAATAGTTGACAGTTGTTCTCGTCTAATTGCTAGGCAACAGTTTCTCATTAAACAATCCAAATTTACCCGATAAAATACAAACCTCTTGTGCAATTATAAGTGACAATTCAACTCATGTATAAAAAATCGCATATGCCTCAGTGTAATTGTCACTTTGACACCGGCAAAAGTTAACTTTAACTTTTTCAGCGATAAATGCACTTGTGGTTTTTTCACTTATGCATTTGTTACCATGATAAATAATTTGACATGTTTGTTAACAACTTATTGAATTTCTAAACACTAACAATGAGCCGATTCATTGAATTGTCCTGCCGAATTACACTCGATGTTTGTATTGATATCGGGTAAATTTGTGTTGTTCAACTTCTAAACTGTTTCCTTTAGCGATTAGACTCGAAAAACTGTCAACATAAAAACGCTCCACCTTCGGTGTCGCGTTTTTAATAGTTGACAGTTGTTCTCGTCTAATTGCTCGTCAATTTGACGAAAGATTGAGTGAATTAATGTCACTTAAAGGACAAAATACTCAGTTTTTCACCAACGAAAGCTATAATGAGATTATTGAAAAAGTTAAATCTGCAAAATCAAAGAAGTCGTATAAAAAACCTAAAGATTATCAGCGTTTGCGAAGATTTGACGTCATGGCTGTTGGAGAAACAGAGAAATTGATTGTTCCAGTCAAAGACAATATGATTAGGTACTACGTGAAAAACAACGAGATATTTCAGATTTTGCATGATACCCATCTGAGTGTAGGGCATGGTGGTAGAAACCGGATGGGTGTTCTATTTAAAATAACAAAGTTACAGTCATCTTCCGGTTCTACCGGAAGTCGGCCATCTTTGAAAATATTTTAGTTGAAAGGATCGTATCCGAAAACTCAAACGTAGAAATTTTCATGATTTTACTATAAGTATTTTGCCATATACTGAAAGTTTTCACTTGTCGTGGGACACCCTGTATATATTGAGTTTACCATTTCAGAACATGTATCTGACAACTTTGAATTTTTATAAGGTTTTCTCATTGACTTTGGAAGGAGTATAAATGTCATTTTTTAGCGAAAGCACTTTGAATTTTATTTATTAATTTTAAAACTGTGCTAAATTACAGATTGCGAAAATTCTTTCGGAACCCCTCGTCGTACACAAGTGCGAAAAGGAAAATATAAGAATAAAGCTTGAAAAAGAGAGATAGAATAATTGTGCGCGGTCATTAAGGCGTGTACTCAATTCCAGAAGCCAGTTTCAGAATGTGGATTGCCCCCCTATTTTAACCGCTGTTGCCAGAAGCGCATATTAATTTGTACCTCGATTTGTACAAATGATATTTTTGTCTCGTTATCGTTTACTTTTTTTCGAAGTCATGCATAATAGCTAGAAACACTTTCATCCGGCAACAGTGTACTTTACAGAGAAAATGATGGAAGTGTTTAGTTTTACGAGATAACGAGACAAAAATGTCATTTGTACAAATTAATATGCGCTTATGGCAACAGCGGTTAAAATAGGGGGGCAATCAACATTTGGCCACTGGTGTCTGGAATTGAGTACACGCCTTAATGACCGCGCACAATTATTCTATCTCTCTCTTCCAAGCTTTTTTCTTGTATTTTCCTTTTCACACTTGTGTACGACGAGGGGTTCCGAAAGAATTTTCGCAATCCGTATATTCTATCTATATTTTTATCTATAGCAAATATGTATATCCATGGATTTGCACGAGCAATAATTGATGATTTTGAAGAGGGTCATTTTCCCGTTACACGATCTATTGGCAAATTACGCATTGTCAAAAAGTAGTTTGTGTTTCGCCATCTACATTTCACTCTTTTGACGGAGTAGATGGTGGCACATTCAATTTTTCTACTGTAGGTCTACTTTAGACACTCACCGCTAGAATGCGCAACGATACGCTCTCCCAAAAAATTGCCATTAACCATCAGTTAATAATTTTATTGTTTGTTTGTGATTATGTTATTTGTTCAAGAGTTATATAAATTTGTTCGCATTTTTGTTTTGTTTTTATAAGTCCTTCATCCAAATATTTCCAGTGTCCTTTTTTCAATCACTTTACTTGAGGTTTTCTGCGTTATCTGTATGTAAGAATACTCCAGAATTTTCAATTAAATGTTATTTCATTATTAAATTCTATTATTTAAGTACAAAGTTCGAAAGGAAAGGCAAACCTCCGTTCAATACGAAAAACAGATAACAAATAGCAAGTGCCTTAAATCTAAAATTCCTTTCTTCATCTAAATGTCGTCATGTTTCCATCCTAACAAAATAACTAAAGTTATGTTTAGCCTATTCAAAATATTCAAATTATTTAGTCATAAAATTCAGAGTGAGTTATCGTAGAATACAAAATTTATCATCATAGAATAAAAAAATATATCATCGCAGAATTCAAAATATATCATCGTAGAATACAAAATATATCATCGTAGAATTCAAAATATAGGGTTGTCCAAAAAAACCGGAATTTCCTTTTTTATTGATATTTTTGTTAGTTATAGGTCGATTTTATTGATGTCGGTTTTGTTTAAAAGATAATTGATCAAGACACACTACTAATCTAATATTTCGCCCACTTGATTTTGGAAAATGTCGAAAGAAATTAAAATTCACTATGTAATAACATACTTGTTTTTTTGAGCCATACATCAGACAATTTTTGACCGATTTCTATGTTTGACCTCTCGTTACATTCACAAATGTCTGAACTTTCGTAAAATAATTCGCAAACATATACAGTGCGAAACAAAAAATTTCCAGTCAGTTTTAAAGTTTGGATGTGTCCGCCATTTTGTTTTTTAAACAAAACGCGAAATATTAGATTAGTAGTGTGTCTTGATCAATTATCTTTTAAACAAAACCGACATCAATAAAATCGACCTATAAATAAAAAAAATATCAATAAAAAAGGAAATTCCGGTTTTTTTGGACAACCCTATATATCATCGTAGAATACAAAACAAATTCTTTTCATTTCAAACATATCATATAATTCAAAATGTCATCAAATAATACAAAATACATAATTGTAAAAATAAAAAAAAATATAAAATACAATATACAGGGTGATTCATTAGTGCGATAAAGACCTATATCTTGTTAATGGCTTAAGATATTTTTTTTATTTTTTATTTGTTCTTTTGATTTTGCAATTTTATTGTATATAGTTTTTCCAATAGACATTACTTTGGAATAGCAATGTGTTCACTTATATAGAGAATAGCAATAAAGGGGGCCCTTATATCTCCAGCGCCTGGACCCGAAGTTGGATTAAGCCGGCACACTATAAGTGGAAGGTGGTCTGCTCTTTAAAGATTCCTCAGGTATGGCAAAAATACATAAAGCTGTTTTAATTGATTATTTGTACCACCAGATAGGTGGTATTACAACCTTGCTTTTTTCTTAGATTTTCTTATTACCTTTGGAAGGAGTATAAATGTAATTTTTTAGCGAAAACCCTTTGGATTTTATTTTTAGATTAAAAAATATTTCAAAACTGTGCCAAATTATATTTTATATATATTTTTATCTATAGCAAATGTATATCCATGGATTTGTATGAGCAATAACTGATGGTTTTGAGGGGGGTCATTTTCCAGGGTAGCATAACGTTACGTGATCTATTGGTAAAATACGCATTGTGAAGAAGTAGTTAGTGTGTCGCCATCTACACTTCGCTCTCCTGACTTTGGAGGTGAGATATGGATCATAGATAAAATGTGAATTGCTACATGATGTGCGAATGTTGCCTAGTGTAAATAAATATCTCTGTAAACAAGGTATTTCATGCACAAACCACATACAACCATGGTCCCTGTGAATTTAGTTATGGTTCTACCATTCTCCTGAACGAGTTTTAAGTTTTAAGTATATTTACTCTTTTTCCAATCACTTTTAAGGTTATTTTTTATTTTTGTTTCATGTGGCACATGTAAAAATGTAAATTACAATGAATTGATTTCAAAACGGGCAAGAAAACCTTATTTTTCCCATTCTGGTGTGTTAGAGATGCATGCAACTTCTTCATTTATCCTAAATTACCTCTCCATATCCCAGATGAACGGGAATAGTAATCCATTAATTATATTTATTGTATTTCAGGCTCTCCTTTAAAATTTTATATTATTTATATTAAGACATTTTCGAGTGGCCCCATTTTATTTAATTGATATAACCAACCATTCTGGTTTGTTATTGAAATGGAGAACATTAATTATTTATAAATTAGCTTCAGCGTATTTGCGCTTCATCGGTATAAGAGGCGCAAATATGACGAAACCGGTCTAAGTAAAAGTGATGATGTACGCTCTAATTACAAACTGATTAGTTGGTTGCACCCTTTAACGTAGAAGTCAATTATTGTCGGATCATATATATGTAGTTCGAGAAGTAATGCTGCTTCCTAGTGAACGGTCTCTTTGAAATATATTTTTCATAAACTTTGTAAGGCGTTACAAAAGTATTAAGCTATCATCTTTGAAATGTAAGTTCACAAATATAATATTCATTGATATCTATTAATTTATACTTGGCAACATAACATTCAGACATTATGTGGAAATCTACATGTTCCTTACATCTAGAGCTGAGTAGACGGTGGCACATTCAATATTTTTACTGTAGACCTACTTTAGACACTCCCCGCTAGAACGCGCAGCAATACGCTTCCTCAAAAAATAGCCTCGTAACCATCAGTTGATAATTTTATTGTTTGTGATTATGTTATTTGTTCAGGAGTTTTATAAATTTGTTCGCATTTTTGTTTTGTTTTTATAAGTCCTTTATCCAAATTATACCATGCCCCTACCTATAGTCCCTACTCAATCTCCGACTTGAGACGTGCTTCGCCAAGTCACACTTTCTCTGCTATACCTACTATAGTCCCAACTTCATGAATTCTCGGGCAGGTTGGGATCTGGCCTGGTTATATTTCACTCGTGTTAGTTACAAAGCTTTTCCGTCGACTGTATCAGCTGTATTCGTTTTTCTCAATATTTGAAAACTAAAAATATTGTAACGTTTATTCTAATTTATATTTACAACTACTTAATTTATATTTACAGATTAATATGTACTACTGTCATTAATTGATAATTTATATCCTACACTAAACACACTAACTATAATTTATATGAAAGTCACTTAATAAACACTTTATCGATGCACGATTGCTTTCCAATATAAACACTAAATGTCCATATATATGACTATAGTCTATATGACGACTATATCTGTGTGCAGCGATGCTCGTCCATTTATACGCGTGGGGTATGATTCTAGAAATCTCTCGTCCCGCTGGATAGACTAGAACAAGTAGGAGGGCGGGGGGTAGGTAGTCTCTGGATTGTTCTCAACTAGTGGTGGGGGAGCGCAGGGTAGGTAGTCTTCTCGATGATTCTCGACTAGTGAGTGCAGGAGTCATAGTCGTCTCATGCGGGAATTTTACTGGGGCACTCGCGTAAAATTGCCCCCTCCTTAAGAGACAGTTTTTCCTGGAACTAAATAGGAAACTGAAACGACATGACTGTATCGGCAACTGGTTCCCTTGTTACATTTTCCAGTTGCATAGAAGTAGCATGCGACCGTCTTCTCCGTTGACTGTGCCTCCTGTGCATGGCCGCAGACAAGTTCCTGCACTTCGGTGTCTCGGAAGATTACTTCTACCATGTTACGTTTTATCGCCAATCTAAATGCCCACATTCAATCTTGGGCATGGCTAGCCTATGCACATTCAATTCAAGCACATGCTCCCTTGAGCTTAATAAAGCTTCCCAGACATTCTCGTACATTGGTCTTTCGTTGAAGGTGGAAATTGTAACGGGACCCATCTTGCAGCTTTAAAGCTTTACCTGGCACTGGTAACTGGTTTTCCAAACGTCGTGCGCCACTCTTCTTTATAAACAGAGATGGCAGTCCGCGCGCATCGGTTACGCTGGCAGGGATGTTTATTGGGAGTATTCCTCAGGAACGGTGAGCAGGTCTTGTCGTTTCTCCGTGGTGACACCGTATCCTGCTTTTCCGGTACCACCATAAGCACCCATGAACTCTACAAAAGCAGGATCGGCTACTTCTTGGAGTTGTTTTATTTCCTCATCGTGGTCACCCCCGAATGGCGCTAATCGATTACGATTACCTTTGGCTTTCCGTTTGGGATCTTGGGGATGTGATAAATGACGTCGTTGATCCTTTTCTTTACTAGGTATGGACCGTCCCAAGCTTTCTGGTCTTCTTGGGTTATGCAGCCAGACTTTGTCTCCTTCGTGGAAACCTTCTTCTGTAGCTTGCGTATCGTACCTTTTCTTCATCCTATTGCTAGCGATCTGGAGATTCGATCGAACCAGCTCGGGGATGTCGTCCATTCTTTTTCTCAGCTGGGTTACGTAATCTTCACCAACTATGTCTTCTCCAGGTCGGCATCCAAATTCAAGGTCGCAGGGTAATCTCATTTCGCGTCCGAATAGAACTTTTGCTGGTGTTTGGCCAGTAGACTCATTGATGGCGGATTTGTAGACCATCGCAAATAGCGAGAGATACTGGTCCCAATCTCGCTGATGGTTAGATACCACTTTGGACAAGTATTTGCCAAGAGTTCTGTTCATTCGCTCTACCATTCCGTCCGAATGTGGATGTAAAGCCGTAGTTCTTGTTTTCTTCATGCCGAGCTTATCACAAACTTCCTGGAACAGCTGGCTTCCGAAGTTTCTGCCCTGGTCGCTGTGTATTTCCAGGGGCACTCCATATCGGCAAATGAACTCCTTCACAAGCACGTCGGCAACAGTTGCAGCTTCTTGGTTTGGAATGACATACGCTTCCACCCATTTTGTGAAATAGTCCATCACCGCCAAAATGTACCTGCTACCATTTGCTGTCGGTGGAAACGGTCCGGCAATATCCAGGGCAATGCGTTCAAAAGGGCTTCCGACATTGTACTGCTTCCTAGGAGCCTTTCTTCTCCCGTGCGGTCCATTGGTCGTGGCACAGGTAGTGCACTTCTTACACCAGTCCTTCACATCTTCGGAACTGTGCATCCAGTAAAACCGTTCTCTCACCCTCTGGAGGGTCTTCTTCACACCTAGATGTCCTCCTGATGGACTGTCGTGTAATTTCCGCAGTACTGCTACTACCCTTGTTCTTGGAATCACCAACTGTCTTCTACTTTCGGAACCCTCATCGTTCTCGATTACTCGCTGTAGCGAACCGTTTTCCAGAACCAGCGAGTCCCACTGGGCCTAATACGATTTCATCGTTGGTGAGTATCTTGAAATTTCCTGCCAAGTAGGTCGACAGTTTTCCTTTTTCCAATGTCGGATTTTCTTCAAGTCGGGATCGTTCTCTTGTTCCAACTTTTCCTCCATATTCAAAATTTTATTTTCCATGTTCGACTTTTCGTTTTTTTCTATGTCTACCGAAAGTTTACTATCCATGGATGAAATTTCGATTTTTATTTCAGTTGAAATTTTATTCTCCATTTTCGACATTTTGTTTTCCATGTCCGTCATTTCGTTTTTCATATCTGTCAAAATTTTATTTTCCATGTTCGACATTTAGTTTTCCATTGAAGACAATTCTTTTTTTATGGAGGAGGTTATAGGGGCGGACGCTTTGTCGGTGAAATCAAACGTTTCCGGGTCCAAACCATTGTTAATCATAGCATTTTTCAGTCGATCCACTAACACCGACTTGGTCCCACTTGTGTCTAATTCGTAATCCTCCAACTCTCTTGGAAGCTCTGAAACTTTTAATTCACAGTTTCTTGGCCATCTTCCTGTATATTTATTTCTTAATCCCACTTCTGACACCAATGTAACGGTTATTCTAATTTATATTCACAACTACTTAATTTATCTTTCATATGTTTATTATAAAAGATGCCAGTTAAGAACCGTTTTACACCTACGAGAATTATTGCGAAATTTACTCTGAAAATAATATTGGTAATTTTCATAAGAATTTTGAAAACATTTCACTGCTTGACTGTTTTACACATAATATTTGCCCGATTGCACCAGTTTAGCTTAAATGTAAGGCTTAACAAAGTGCAGCTTAATAATAATTCCAATCTCTCATTGCACCATGTTACGCTTAGTAAAGCCACACTTACGTACAATATCGTATGTCTTTATTTGAATGGCATAGAGGTGTTCATTTTTTTACTAGATTTTCATAATTTTGGTTGGCAATACCAGCATTTTATCTGACAACTTCCTAATTTTGTTAACATTTGATTAATCTAAATAATTTCTGCAATGGAAGGTGGAAAAAGAATTCGGTCGGCAAATTTTACTTCAGAAGAGAAAATGCTTTGCCTAAACTTAGTTAAAAAATATAAAGGAATTATAGAATGCAAAAGACAGACGCGGTAACATGGATGGAAAAGGAAGAAACATGGAAAAAAATTGATAAGGGATTCAAAGAATTAAATTGTGAAACGGGTCATTTCGAACATAAATGTACCATTTTCAAGGAAATCTAAAATTTTTAGCTCTTCATCAAAATTTTCTTCTAAATTCATTGTTGTTTGTACACACCAAACCAACTCAAAAATTAGGTTATACGTCCAACCAAATTTGAAACGTCACAAAACGTCAGAATACAATGAACGCGCAATCGCATCCAATCGCATCTACCGCTTAAAAAATGAGCTATGGACAAAGCTAGGCTTTAAATTCCGTGCATATAAGCTTCGCTTTGATGACGGTGCAGCGAGTTTAATTTTTTAAGCCTGGCTTACTTGTTAATCCAAGGTGGTGCTATCGGGCATAAATTTCATAAGAATTCATGACATACGCCTGCGCAGTGAGATTGTTTTTGGGATAAGTTGTCATAGTTACGATTTACATATTAATATTTCTGAATAATCAGCTGTATTCGAACCGTTTATTTGATTGACAATTCAACTCATGTATAAAAAATCGCATATGCCTCAGTGTAATTGTCACTTTGACACCGGCAAAAGTTAGCTTTAACTTTTTCAGCGATAAATGCACTTGTGGTTTTTTCACTTATGCATTTGTTACCATGATAAATAATTTGACATGTTTGTCAACAACTTATTGAATTTCTAAACACTAACAATGAGCCGATTCATTGAATTGTCCTGCCGAATTACACTCGATGTTTGTATTGATATCGGGTAAATTTGTGTTGTTCAACTTCTAAACTGTTTCCTTTAGCAATTAGACTCGAAAAACTGTCAACCTAAAAACGCTCCACCTTCGGTGTCGCGTTTTTAATAGTTGACAGTTGTTCTCGTCTAATTGCTAGGGAACAGTTTCTCATTAAACAATCCAAATTTACCCGATTATTTTTTTCACTTGTCAAAATCTGACATTTTGGTGGTTTTAACCAATAGCAATACATTATTCTAGCCAATCATTCGGTATTATACTGATAATTATGCTTCCTCATCGATAAAACCTTGTTTACATCGAAACGTCAAAATTTTACTTTGAATTTGTCATTATTGACAACTAAAAGCGCTTTCAAAAATCCTTTTAAATTGTTGAAAAAAATAATCTTCCCAAATACAACTCGCTCTTCAAATTTTATCACATAATTTTTTATTTTCATCACTCAAACTTGTTTATTTGAGGCAAAAACATTCAAACAAACCGAATTTAGATAAAATCACTCCTCCTAACGGAGTCGTGATTTTATCAAATCGGTTTGTTTTCATATTTTTGCCAAATAAACAAGTTTTCGTGGAAAAGAAAAAATTATCGATAAAATTTGAAGCACTCGTGGTATTACCTTTGATTATTTTTTTCACTTGTCAAAATCTGACATTTTGGTGGTTTTAACCAATAGCAATACATTATTCTAGCCAATCATTCGGTATTATACTGATAATTATGCTTCCTCATCGATAAAACCTTGTTTACATCGAAACGTCAAAATTTTACTTTGAATTTGTCATTATTGACAACTAAAAGCGCTTTCAAAAATCCTTTTAAATTGTTGAAAAAAATAATCTTCCCAAATACAACTCGCTCTTCAAATTTTATCACATAATTTTTTATTTTCATCACTCAAACTTGTTTATTTGAGGCAAAAACATTCAAACAAACCGAATTTAGATAAAATCACTCCTCCTAACGGAGTCGTGATTTTATCAAATCGGTTTGTTTTCATATTTCTGCCAAATAAACAAGTTTTCGTGGAAAAGAAAAAATTATCGATAAAATTTGAAGCACTCGTGGTATTACCTTTGATTATTTTTTTCACTTGTCAAAATCTGACATTTTGGTGGTTTTAACCAATAGCAATACATTATTCTAGCCAATCATTCGGTATTATACTGATAATTATGCTTCCTCATCGATAAAACCTTGTTTACATCGAAACGTCAAAATTTTACTTTGAATTTGTCATTATTGACAACTAAAAGCGCTTTCAAAAATCCTTTTAAATTGTTGAAAAAAATAATCTTCCCAAATACAACTCGCTCTTCAAATTTTATCACATAATTTTTTATTTTCATCACTCAAACTTGTTTATTTGAGGCAAAAACATTCAAACAAACCGAATTTAGATAAAATCACTCCTCCTAACGGAGTCGTGATTTTATCAAATCGGTTTGTTTTCATATTTTTGCCAAATAAACAAGTTTTCGTGGAAAAGAAAAAATTATCGATAAAATTTGAAGCACTCGTGGTATTACCTTTGATTATTTTTTTCACTTGTCAAAATCTGACATTTTGGTGGTTTTAACCAATAGCAATACATTATTCTAGCCAATCATTCGGTATTATACTGATAATTATGCTTCCTCATCGATAAAACCTTGTTTACATCGAAACGTCAAAATTTTACTTTGAATTTGTCATTATTGACAACTAAAAGCGCTTTCAAAAATCCTTTTAAATTGTTGAAAAAAATAATCTTCCCAAATACAACTCGCTCTTCAAATTTTATCACATAATTTTTTATTTTCATCACTCAAACTTGTTTATTTGAGGCAAAAACATTCAAACAAACCGAATTTAGATAAAATCACTCCTCCTAACGGAGTCGTGATTTTATCAAATCGGTTTGTTTTCATATTTTTGCCAAATAAACAAGTTTTCGTGGAAAAGAAAAAATTATCGATAAAATTTGAAGCACTCGTGGTATTACCTTTGATAAAATACAAACCTCTTGTGCAATTATAAGTGATTATTTTTATTCTATTAATTGAGATATGCGTTTATGCCAAGTTTTTGGCTTTCCTAAATGAAAAAACGACAACAAATAATAACACATTGACGCCATTATTGTTTTTATTCTATTTTTGGCTGCTGCGTCGATTCTCACGCACTTTCTAAAAATATAGAACATGTCAATATTTTAACTCCGAAAATTTTGGCAATAATTCTTTGACGTGTAAAACAGCAAAAATTATTCGTATGAAAATTTTCAGAGTAAATTTCGCAATAATACTCGTACGTGTAAAACGGTTCTAAGACAAATTTCCTATACGATTAATGTCGATAAAAACCGAAAACATGCAAGTTTTGCTCAAGGTTGGTTCTTCCAGACTTAGGCTTGTCTCAAGTCACGTGAGCGCCGTAATCTTGCTTTCTGCTCGAGATTTGTTTATAGTCTCAAGTCGTACTCAAGCTCCAGACCAACCTGAGTATAGTTACGGGCACCAGTGTCCTTTCGTTTTCAATTACTTTAATTGAGGTTCCCACAGTTATCTGCACAATGTATACGGAGCGAAAGTTTTGATTCAAAGTAATGCCGATAATTACGAAGCTGTATGAGTAAAAATAAAATGTTGACTTGGATGTGGCACTTTCGGTTATACCATTTTTCGAAAGACTGTATTTGATCTCATTTCGATCTTGATCCGGATGATTCTATGGTCCGACATTAATTCTGTTGTGCTCCACTCATACCTTTCGAGCGATACCGAAAGACCCAACGTTTTCAGAACGAAACTCATCTGACTTTTGTCAATTTTACAGAAAAATTATGTCTGTCTACTACGCGCAAAAAACGCTAGTAATGAATATTCAGATTTGATACAATAACCTTTTTGTTGTGCCTCATAGATTGTCTTTTTCAAATGTCCCAGTGAGAGTTCCCGTCAGGTTTGTACTTTGTTGTTCACGGTTAATTATTATTCATGAAAAGTAAATATTATTCCAATTGTTATATTTATTGAAATGATACAAAAATATGCCTGGATACACGGAAAAACATCTGGATGCTCTCAAGTATTTTCAGTAAGAAAAAGAAGCTGGTATTTATTAATTTCATAGCCTTTTCGAATTTGGCTGAATGCGATCCTGATGATTTTATTTATCAAATTTAAGGTCAGCTATATGTCAAAATAGCGAATAAAATAAACGACATACCCAAAACCCGGATGTACGTCACAAACGATGACGCACACCAAGAAGGCAATTGAATGCAGGGTAGAGAATCTCTGAAGGCGCATGGGTGCTGCCACATAAAAAGTCCCGTCAGTACTAAAATTTGTAATTTGATGAAAACTGTAACGCCATTAGTGGTCGTTGCAGATTCTTCCACATACATATTAGCGCTGACATCCTAACCTCACAACCACTAACAACTGCTTATTTGTGTGTGTGTTGAGTATTCGTTTTTAGATTTTATTATTCATAGTGGGACTTTTACTTTAAAGCACGTTTTAGACTACGCGATTTCTTGAACAAGATCTGGTTCAATTTCTTGAACGCTAGTATCATACAGCAAATTGCTTCAAAAGCGTAGATTGAACCAAAAATTGTGTCGGAAAATAGAGCATGTCCTATTTCTACACAATTTCTAGTCTGAGCGCATGCGCAGTTGGGATAACGCCTTATCTTATAACCTAACCTAGTTGATTGTCATTGTTTACCATTACTTTCACGTATATTATCGTTCATGTGACTCGTTTGTTTTTTTAAGGATTTTATTGTTATTTTTGACCAAAAATTTTAGGTTATAATTTATTTTTGACATTTCACTAGAATCATAAACATTACATTTTTCTTTAACATAGACGAAAACGGTGTACTGCGCAGAATCACGGACTATTTCTTGAACAATATATTGTACAGTATAATACGGGATAAATTTGATGTCAAACAATTCAACGTTCTAGATCTTGTTCAAGAAATTGCGTAGTCTAAGGCGTGCTTAGACAATTTCAAGAATATGTTTTGTGAAAGACTGTAATGTGAGGTGCATACGGTAAGCTTTATCTTCATTTCAAAACATGTTCCATCAAATAGAAAGTAACAGAAGTAGCAGTTATTCTTCCACACAACTCTGAACTTCCCAGCATTATTGTTGAATTCCTAACATTTATTTTTTTAATGTTTATCATTGAAATATGTTTCATTTATTGTATACTTTTTTTATTCAATAAAATATGTAAACTTGATGATTATTGCTTTATTTTTTTCAGTTCAGGCATTATTGATTATATGATCCATTTTTTGACATTTCATTTAATTTTACTTGACTTTTCATTGTTATTATTGTAATATCAATCTAATGTTGAGTAATTTTAAATGAAATATAAAAAAATGGATCGTAAATGTCATTTTGCAATAAAAGTAAAATTACAGTAATTTTGAATATACCGCAAAAAACTGTAAAATTACAGGAATCTTCTTTTTCGGCTGTTAGCGAAGTTCACAACCTGATTTGTGCCAGAGGTACTGACGGGACTCTCAAGGTAGCGCCACCCGTATGAATAGAGGGCACCAGGGGTCAGTTTCCCATCTATAAGTAGTTTTTTATCTATGATTGAATGTACTATACATCTAGAAATCCTAATAGTCGAAAACAAACTTGTAGACACACTCAGCAAGTACAGTTATAATTTGGTTCTATGGTTCTAGCTATGAACGTAGTTATTGAAATAACGCACGCTACTGCTTTGATGATTGTATGAAGTTGTTGCAAAAAGCGTTCAACAAGAGTTGGTGGGTTAGGAAAATAAATTGCTTCACATAATTAAATGTCTTTTCTTTTGAAACTCAATCTATCTTGATCGATCTCTTGGACTTTTATAATAAAATGACTCCGTCCGAGCCATGAGAACAACACCAACCGCAGCAATGGAGCTTATTACTGGTCTGACCCCTCTGGACCTGTATGTCAAGGAGGTTGCGTTGATGGCCATGGTACGATTGCGCACGGCTGGTGTAAACCCCGAAGTAGGAGTGGGCCAATTGCGGTTAAGCCTATGGCAGGAAGCGCTTACTGCGCTACCTCTGCTGCAGGCAGCCAATGATGCAATTAAACCCAGGTTTTTGTTTAATAAACCCTACAAAATACAAATAAAACACAACACAGAGCCAGATGCGGCAGATGCAATACGCATTTATACAGATGGTTCAAAAATGAATGAAGGCTCAGGATGTGGAGTTTACTCGAGAGCACTAAGCCTAAGGATCAAGTGGGGAATGGGAAACAATACCAGCGTAGTTCAAACAGAACTGGCTGGTATCTCAATTGCCACAAAAGAACTAACCAGAAAAGGAATTTCTGACAAAAACATAATAATCTGCACTGATAGTAGACAAGCCCTATTAGCCTTGAACAGACAACGTGTTATATCAAGACTAGTACTAGAGTGCCACCAAGATTTAGCTAACGCCTCGGCAGATAACAATATTATCCTGAGGTGGGTTAAAGGGCACGACAGGAGTAAAGGAAATCGCATTGCTGATTCTTTAGCCAGGGAAGCCGCTGGACTGAAAATTCTTGGACCCAGTGACACCTACGGCCTGACGACTTCGACAATTGCGGAACTAGCCAAACGCTACACCCATGCTCAATCCCTTGAGAGATGGGAGGCAATCAAAGGATGCAGTTTTGCCAGGATCACCCTGGGCGACCCTGGGAAGATGGCGCCGAAAAAATACTTGGCGATGACCAGAAGAAATCTACGTATAACAGTGGGATTCCTGACTGGCCACTGTCAACTAAGGAAACACCTCCATACTATGGGGCTAGTGGACACACCTATATGCAGGATGTGTGAACAGGAAGATGAGACTGTCAGGCATGTCCTATGCGAGTGTCCGGAGTTATCGTCGATAAGAGAGTGTGTGTTCGGTGAGTCTTGGCCTACACCTGCCGATATAAAGGAGATGTCTCCTGGTGACCTGTTCACCTTCCTGAGAAGGACAGGATGGACGATGACCTAGGAGGACAACTCCTCGGGAGGATGTACAATGGGTCATATGTGGCCTAAGTGCTGTGAGCCTACACTCACCCTCCCTACTCTACAGATACAGATGACTCCGTTTATTCTGTCAAAGACGTAATTTTTCTTTTTTATATTTCCAAAACCATCTGCTTTATGAAAGGTGAGTTGCGCTTTACTAAATCGGCTTTAGTTTTCCATTAAAATCGAACGCATACGACTTTTTAATCCGTCCATTAATGAATAATGATAATGCAAACTTTCTGTTGAAAGTCGTAGCTTGTATTTAAGGTAGTTTTCGTGGTTAAATATCTTCGAAAAATTCTGGTCCACATCCATGGTAACAGTATTGGAGAATATAATAGAATGGACGTCGTACGAGTACGTGACAAAGAAGGCTCACAGACGTAACGTATACACACACACATTTTGTACTAAGTCTATCCCCTCTGAAAGCGATGCATTCTGGGAATAGCTGACCATCTCATCCATTGGTGCCTCGAGTTTTCGTGTCGTGCTCGTCCCCGGGCAAAATGGCTGTTGACAGGGTCCAACTGGTCTTCCTTTTCGCTATGTAACCAAGGTGCTTTCATCTTAAGTGGTCTTCTTTTTTTCCTTTGTATTCTGTTGTCTGTGTGGCACAGCTTTTACAAAAAGCAAATCCTTAGGCGACAATCTGCGATTGAAGACGACTTATAGAGTACATCCACTTGTTATAGCTAGTTGAAAAATCCTGACTCCTCTTTCTATGGATGTGACGGGCCTTTACTTAGGGGGATCTTATTGAGATTATTTACCAAGTGACTTTAGGCACCGTACACTAACTACCGACAAGTAAATTCACTTGCGTCGGAACGTTTGAAAATTTTGGTACATCTTTTCTCTGGCGCCTTGCACGTCTGCTACCCCTGTACTCAACACTTTCTCGATTTAAACTAGCCAGAACTCGCCAGACGATAAGAGGGGTAAGGAAATTTTCGGTAACCCCTAAATCGACGAAGTGAATTTACTTGTCGGTAGTTAGTGTACGGTGCTTTAGGGCATTAACTGAGATTACAGTCTTGTCACTTCTTTAAGAATCTGCTGCTTCGTCGGTATGGTTGTCGTCTTCTTGTATGTCATTTAAGCGTAGCTGAGTTTTTTTCTTGCTTCGATTCAGTTGTTTGTGTCTGTAGGCATCCCTTGTAGACCGATGAACACCCAAAGGATTGGATCGCTGGCTTATCCTTCGGCATTGGTCACTCGTTGGAGAGGTGTGGTTCACCGCAATAGGTGCCTATTGAATTCGATCTGCGTCTTGCAATAGCGATAAAGTAAATATACTCACATCCCGTAAAGTATGAGAACTGGACACTTCCTTAGAAGAACTTCGGTCAGTTTAGCGAATACTGGAGTTCATGTCTTAGCTCTTAAGCGACACGGCGAATGTAAATCTGCAACTATTGCGAGAAGCTATGTAGAGGAGAGCGTCAACAATTGATGTATATCGTATTTTAATTGGTGAAATGGATAACAAAATTAATGAAAAAGTAAATTAATGTATGATAATACAGAAGTAATCATTTGACTACGAAAATGTCTTCCCTAAACATATCGTGTTATAATAACGTTAAACTTTTTGTCCATAGAACGAAAAAGTCGGATGAAAAGCATTATTGATAAAGCAGTTTATTAAGAATACAATTCCAGTCTCAGGTGTAAGTTGTGAAAAGTCGTTTATTTCATTGAAAAAGTCCTGGGTTAATTGTAAAATGCATCCTGAATACGTAATAGAATTAAATGAAATTCTTTTGAATTCCCTTCTAGAAATGTTAACGACTGTTAGAACCGTAAGTGAATGCAAATGGGGATGTTACTTTAGTTTTTTCAGCTCCTTTATTTCGGTAATTATTATTCATGACCGAAATCCTTAGTTACTTTATGTAAAATTTGCAATTGCTGGAAGTTGAAAAACTGTAGTGTCTTTACTTTCATTTTAAACACATCTAGGATAAAAATTTACTTTCATAAATACCTCAGGCTTTTTGATAATGAGGAAAATATTACAATCTTCGTAGTAACTTAAACATATGACAAAAATAGTAGTTGAATAGCCCCTTGAAACCCCTTTTAGAAAATACTTTTTAAATAGCAGACTGTTCACTAAGAAGCAGCTACGTGGCAGCTACTACTTCTCTGGCTATATGCCACGACAAACATTGTCTTACACGGGGTTGGGATATTCGCACGATGAAACCAACCATTTCGGTTTGTAATTAGAAGTGACGGACATCATTTGTAGTTAGATATCATCCCCTCTATTGCTAGCATATTGTAGGATGTCGAAATATGATTAAAAACTAATAAGATATCCCAGGTTTGAATTCGCATTTCGGTTAGAGTCCCGTCTAGAGTGGCCGTCTGCCTGAACGACCCTATGTCCAATAAACTAGACCCAAATCGCAGCTGGAATCTGTGAAAAATTTGTAGTCATGGATAACTAGCCAGAGGCGTACAACCTTAAAATTTTATTCAAGAAACCAAATGTAATTTATTTCTTACAGTTTTATATTTCAAATTACTTGTAAAAGTAAAGTATTTTAAATTTGACTAACAACTTGAATTGTCCAAACCAAATATAATTAATAAATAAAATTTTTCAACAAAGGTACCATTAATTAGAAGAGAGTCGAAGCACAAATTGATGTCGTGACAAAACTACCTTCAGTTAAGCTTACTTTATGCATTTAACTCGGATAAAATAATTACATAAAGTCGATGAAGCTTTTAAACATACAGATTGCGAAAATCCTTGGAAGTATTGCGGGTTATACAAGTACGACAGAAAAACAGCTGAAAGAGAGAGAACGAATAATTATGCGTCGTCATTAAGGCGTGTCCTTTGTTTCAGATTAGGGGTGTATACTTATTTCCCGAGATTGGTCGAATGCTCATTGTCCCCCTATTTTAACCGCTGTTGCTAGAAGCGCAGATTAATTTGTGCAAATGATATTTTTCTCTGGTCTGGTCATGCACAATAGGTAAAATAAAACACTTTCATCCGGCAACATTATCCTTTACAGAAAGAATTCACTAGTTGGTGGTAGGGGGGCGATGAAAATTCCGCCAGCCTCGGGAAATAAGTATACACCCCTAAGTGATGACCGCGCACAATTATTCTTTCTCTCTCTTTCATATATCCTTGTCGTACTTGTGTAATCCGAGACGAGGGTTCCGATGTAATTTTCGCAATCTGTATATTGTGTTGTTGGATATGATTCTTGCGAAAGGTACTCCATGAGGAAGTCTTCAGATGATGATACTCTGCTGTAATGTCTTTGTAGATCCCGTTTAATGCAAGACCACTTATTTTCGGTATTTTATTTTAAAGTATGAATTTTATTTACCTAAATGAGATATATACTAGTCCAGCCCTGGTTTGGAGATATTTAAGAGTTAATATATTTCCCTGCTGCGATTTGGTTCAAAATCAATGGTCATAGGGTTGTTCAGGCAGACGGCCACTCTAGATCTAGATCTACCATAAACGGTGCATACGACCATTAGCCACCACTTTTTTTTTACTAGGAGAACTACAAATTTTTTCTGCATTCATGCAAATAACAACACTTTTGTGAAACATATTTAATGTACTAGTGCAACAAAATTTTTGTTGCACTCATCTGTCATTCTTGTCAGCTTGTGATGATTTATGACAAACATAAACATTTAAATGAAATAAAAATCCAGAGCAAGTCCAAGCGAAAACTAGCAAGTACTGACTGGAGGCCATAAAGATACAAAAAAAGAAAAACTGTTTGAGTTTGAGTTCCTAACATATTATAATCTAATTTTCCAGTTTTTGCATGAATGTAGAAAAAATATGGTACCTATGCAACTCGTGCAAAAACACGTCATTGCATAAATAGTTATTTGTTTAACTAGGCAGCAAAGTAGTAGAGTGACTGCCGAGGCTGAATTCATAGCCGAGCGTAGCGTAGCGTCTCCGATTGTTCATGAGGATATTGTATTTGCAAATTATTACAATTCCCACAATCTCTATATTTTAGTTGGTTGCTATGGAAATGTATAATCACAGGCAGCAAAATAATCACTTTCGTGCCTAGGCAGCAAAGTAACCACTTTGCTGCCTAGGCAGAAAATGTAATACTTTGCTGATTGATATCAGTCAGCAAAATTAATATTAGCTGCCAATCGGAGAAAATAACTATTTTCACCATTGTGCAAAAAGATGGATTTGAAAAAACTAACAAACTATTTTTAAAAATCTCATTGATAGATTTGGTCGATTGTTTTCTGTCAAAGTCATAAAACTGAGAAAAATATTTTATGGAATTTTTGAACGGAAAATTTTATTTTGATCGAGACGTACTTATATTAACAAATTAGCGTTTATAAATTATTGAAATAGTTCATAAATATTGGGAATACAGAATGTTGAGGTAACATTTTGTTATTGCTGACTATATCCTTTTATCCAAGACAATAAACAAAATTTAAATAACCCTAAGACTTAAAACCATCCTTTCATAAACTTGTTGGCGATGTAAATCTAATTTTATTTCATAATAGCCGAGAAAATTCTTTAGCTCAGACTTAATGGCCTCAAGATTTTCTCTCGTTACTGGGGGAAAAATAACTAATTTACTATTAATATTAAGCCAGCAGGGTTAGGAAAAAGTACTTATCTCCAGAGGCGTAGACATGTTTCGGCTCATAGATCTATTGTTATATAATAATACATTTTAAACTTTTGAAATATTTTATATTCAGGACAACTACACAAGGAGCCTAATAGGCAATAAATTACCAGACCACCACGCCTTTTGCTCCTATTCGTCCATTTTTGTAGGATACGCTAACAGACAATGATATTTTTCCACTATTAGCTGTGACGTTGACAATTATTGCTTCTTCTAGCTAACTGCGAAGTTGAATTTCTCTATTAGTGATTAATAATTTAGTCTATCATTAACCTAGGTCAATAATGGGCCAATTTAAATATTTTTAGAATCCTGCAGAGATAGTAGATCAACAAAAACTTGTGCAGCATAACTTTGTATACCCAGAAGATTGTCTTCAACATATTTGTTGCTTGAAATTACCTTTTAAGTTAAAGTTATTTAAATTTAAATGCCATTAACTTAAAATTCGGGCTCAATCGAAAATAACTGATGATATTAATGACATTTGACATTTATAATGTCAATTATTTTAAATTTTTGTTTCAAATTTGGCTAGTAGTAGTATAGTAGTAATATATTTTCAATCTCACTTCCAAAATGTCCTAGTCTTATTGCTGAAATTTTTCTATTTGTTTTTGATGACCTGCTCTAGGAATAACATTGAATTGATAACTGCAATGTGCAGAATGCATTTACAAAAAAGCTTTCTAAGCTTCTTAACAAAGCCTATTAGCTCATTTGGTAAATTATATTTCAGGTCCGAGGGTGGGAGAGATCCTGCCAAACATCAGGCGGGGCAAGCTTTCCATCATCTTCCAGACAATGATGGATCTTCCGACAGTCCAATATTCTAAGCATATTATTGTGGCCTGTTAAAAAGGTTGTTAAACACCTTAGTTAATGGTTGCTAAAACATTTGTTTGGATATAATTCCCGGAGTATGTCTCACCGATATATACATCCCTTCTAATTGAATGCAAATTGTTCAAATAAAAATATTTTCAGCGGATGTCATTATAATTTGCAAAAGCTGAAATACTTCAATTTTAAATATTTCAAACACGCCAATGTCTCTTGGAATTCATTTTCTTTATTTATTCACATAGTACAACAAGCCACAGGTGAAAGCATGGAAAATGTAGATGAAAAATTAAAAATTATAATGAAACGTTTTACTTTATGCGTTGGTTTATTACTTAGGGCGATAAGATAGATTGCAAAATCTGTAAAAATTGCATCAACTGTATTTTATAAGAGAACTTAATATTATGGAATTAATTCACCATTTGTTAATCGGGTGATCCAAAGCCATACCGCGTTTCTGCTGTCAAATATTTGGTATATCGTCTTCTGTGTGGGTGTACTAACATCATCGATATTTTTTGCTAAACCAAACCAAAGTGGACTAAGGAAGGCACCTTGGAAGATCCCCCTACTGATATAAATTTCATCATTTTCAAGGCATTGACTATTTATTTGTAAATGAAGATTCGTTGGGTTTCATCGATGATTCAAGAAAAGTAACAGTGAAAGAGGGTTGTACCTACTTTGTAAATTCGCGAAACTTCAACAAGCCAGGAAGGTGAAACGCTATCAAATGCTTTACTGTAATCAACGAAAGTCGCGCAATTCTTTTTGGCCTATTTAATATTACTAAATCGATGATAAGATTTCGCCAGCACCCTTTATGCTTTTCCGACAGGATGTTGTTTTGGTCCACATGTCTGTAAATAAGCTTAGTAATGCCAAAGTCTATATATTCCAATTGGAATATATATACTTTGGTAATGTGAAACGTGAATATTTATATACAGTGTGTAGGCAGCAAGTGTGTCGTACCCAGTATCAGAAGTGGTGGTGTATCTTCTGGATGCTGCAGAATTTTTGTGAAAATGATGTTGCCATTGCTTTATGCAGTCTCTTAAACTTCTTATACCAGTAGTTTTGGACATGGTCAATTACTGGTACCCTTTATAGCCTCGGGTCGAATATTAATTTTTTCCTCTTCTAGTGAGCGTTGTATTTATGTTAGATTTCGACCAGTATTCAGTGATTGTTTACTGTACCGCTTAGATGTCTGTAAAATAACCTCTGAATGTTACTACAGTAATTTTACTGTTTTCTTTTCGTGAACTCGACATGACATAGCGTGGCAAATGCTTGGATTTTGCCTTAGTAAATCCATATATTCACATACATGCTGTTCATGTTGTGGGTGACCTGACCAAGTTCTGTCTAGTCTGATTTTTCGATAGATATTTCTCACTGTGTTAAGCGTCTAGAAGGTTTTCCTTCTGATGCCATAAATGTCATAAGCTTTCCAGACGGAGTTGCCACTAAGGCTTAAGCTGTTTGTAGTCCTTACCTCGATTGTTCTTAGGGAGTTAGAATTCTTGATTGTGATTGTGAATTCGAAGCACTGCCACCGCTCCACAATAGGTGGGAGTCTGGAGTTCCTGGTTCAACTTTTACCACTAAACTTTGATTTCGGAATTTATCTTTAGAAAAGATCGTACTGAACTAAAGCTCTAACTGAATACACGTTTATATGATGGTAAATACGCCAAGATATTTCCCGTATAACCGTGGCAATAACGTTCACCAGGCGTTCGAAAAGCCGAAAATCACCTGTTCGCGTCTTCTCTTTTTTAAAAACGTACCGTTGCGTCCTTCTAGCCTCGCCGGTCACCACTTAGTTCGGTAGGTTATCTTGATTTACAAAAGGTATGTTTAAAAGCAAATCTTTATTTTATTGCTTTATTTTAAAATATTATACACTAAACTTCATGAAGTTATGAGTGCCATTTTAAACTGCCAGGCTTTTCGTAGGTTGCCGACCCTTGTATTATAATGTATTCACATTTTTTTCCTCTGCTTTTTTATATGAAAAAAGCTTCGAATAGTTATTGATGTTTTTAATTTGAACAGCTCGGATAATACATGTCCATTTTATGCGAAAATGGGAGTAGAATCATGGCAACTGTTTTTTTTTAATCATTAGGTCGAAGTAAATCTGTACTTTATTAAATCCGAAATGGTAATAGTCTAATTCTGACTATAAATTAACTAACTCACGGCATTAATATTAAAACACTGCCGGAGAGAGTGCGTCGATGTGAATCAATGATGGATAATTTATTCAGTATAATCTTCAGTAGATTATGAATTTTTTCACACTTTTTAGCAGTGGAGGATAATTTTTTCTTTGTGATACCAAAAAATATACCCAGTCGAAATTTTTGGATGGAAATGGAAATAATTTGTATAGTTTCAATCTGAGTGATTAGCAGAAAACTGTATTTGTTTTTAATGCAATGAGAGAAGCACTAGTGGTACGTACTATCAACACCTATACTGATGGCCTTAAAAACTAACTCCAACTCAATACTCCAGTGAACCTTAACATAAAAGGGGCTATTAGCAAATATTTCAAGGTAGTTCTAGCCTGTACAGTGACAAAAATAATCTCAACGATGACCCGTTTTGTAGTAGGTGTTGTGACCGACCATTGTCAACTATATTTATAGAATGAGGTTGTCAAACATACATATATCTATGTCGAGGCTTGGTTAACACCAGCTTTGTTAAAACCAAGTACTGGACGTACTATAAGAAACTTTGAGGAGAATCTCTATTATTTTTGCTTACAAATTTGTTATTGTTATATATTTAAGGAATAATGAAAAACGTTTATAAAAAAATTAATATTATTGATTATTTAGAAGCAAATAACTCGATAACCAATTGAATTACAGGAATTAAAGAAGAGTAACTTTTTTTTGTAGAATTTAACGCTCTTTAATATTTTTTTTATATTTAAAAGTTTAGTCCAAAAAAAGTTTACTTTGTTTTAATTAACACAAACAGGTGTAACTATAAGCACTGTTAAATTAGAGTGAAAATTATTATCCTAATGCCAAAAAACGTGAAATTGCCGAATTTCAAAAAAAAATTGTGAAAACATAAAAAATTATTGCGAAAATCAAAATTTAAATTTGAACTTTCAACACCTCGTATCTCGGAAACTAGCAATATTTGCATAAAGGCATGTTGAGCAGAATCATCATATTTTGAGGTCTAGAATTTACAGTTCAGAGATTGGACATTCTCAATGAATCACCCTGTATATATCATTCAGGAATACAGTGACAGTACAGAATAGGGAAATGAGTGTGATTATATAAACTTTGAAAAAACACGAACCAAAAGCGGAATCAAAATGTTATTGACTTTTGTGAGTGAGATCAACACAAATAAGAATAAAATAATACAGTCAAGAAAAAAATCTGGACAAACTACAATTTGTAATAAATAAAATCTATACACTGCTTTCGATTTAACAATTATTGATATTTAACATTGTTGTCGACAAAAATTGGGAACAACTTTCACAGATAAGTTCATTTGACAACAGGTTAAACAATTCTCTCTCTTTCAAATAGTCTTTCTCATATTTTCCATGTCGTACTTGTGTGAATCGTATATCGCGAAAAGACTTTCCGCAATCTGTATATGACGCAGAAACTAATCATGTGACTATATTTCCTAATCTTTCATTAGACGTGCACGTCCTGTTACGTTACTAATCTCTAACTCTAGGTAGTAAATTAACTCTTTCAACATTATTGTAATTATTTTCCCTAAAATCGAATAACTGATAAATCTTCCCTTTTCTGTCCCTTTCCAGCTACAAGGTTCTTAAGAGTAAAAGAGCCGTACGAGGTCTTGAAAAGCACAGCAGGGTCATCATTCAGTAGTTTTTATCTGTTTGAGGTAACGGCTATCTAGGATATAAATAGGAAAATGGAAATAATAATACAACACCAGAAATAAAGCATTCGCGGTTTCAAAATATTCCATTCGTTAGAAAGCGAATAACTTAAATAAAGGAATAAAGCATTCTTATTGACATTGTGAAATTATTCAAATTTTGTGGTAAGTTTTCTATCTATCTATAACTGATTTGGAAGGAAATATTTTAGAATCAATGATAGAGGTTTTTGTAGACGGTCATGAGGTTGCTAACAGTCCAGAATTGAGGTTCTGGTTTTGTAAATGTGAAGTATGAGATGTGTACGACCTTGATAGGTACGAACGGTCAAGAATAGCGCTCCTGATCAGATTCCACCGATTAGAATCATTTGCTGACTGAGATAGACTTTTCCTTTAAGAGCATGCGCATTGTGATGTTGAATGTGACAGATGTTTGATTATGTATTTGGACTTAAATAATTGCCTTCCATTAGGAAAGAAATCGCGAACCAGTACCTTCTGAATAAAAATGAGCAAAATGATTTATTATGTATTCTTTTTTCTTCACTTGCTAATCGGTTTACATATAATCATAAACGGAATGTGGAAGTGGGAGCAATTTGAAACCGCATTTAAAAAAAAACCTTTTTTTCTACTAGCGTGCGGAAAGATCCACTTTTCCGCACTTTTTTTATAAAAAGGCTGCAATAGCGTGCGGAAAAGTATCACTTTCCGCACTAGTTTGGAAACTACTATTTTCCACTACTAGCTGTGAAGTTGACAATTATTGTTTTTTCTAGTCCAGTCAACTAAGCAGTTGGATTTCTCTAATGGTGGTTAATCGTTTTTTCTATTCTATATTAACTTGGGTCAATATAGTATATTACGTAACGTGTGCGGAAAGTGACATTTTTCACACGAGTGGGAAGTATTGTCTCACGAGCGCAAGGCGAGTGAGACAATCCCACGAGTGTGAAAAATCACTTTCGCACAAGTTATGTACACTATTTTTCCTACGATCACGCGATATACTTTTACCGAATGAGGCATGTACGTACAATCTTGCGTTTCAATGTAGATGCTAGAGGTTTTACGTATGTGTATTTGTAATTACTTTATATAGTTTTAATTACTTACATTTGAAAGTGGCCCGAAAAATTGTGATTTTTATGCGATGAAAAAGAATGCCTTTATAAAAAAATTAAAATAAATATTGGTACACAAAATTTACGAACATTTATTTTGACAACTAACAACAATTGGACACAGAACATTAGAAATAAAACTGTTTCTGTTACAAAAATATTGCGATTCAGAATTAATTATTTATTTGAATCACTGTAAAAATTGAAAGTAATAAATTATATTATATGGACAAATCAACTTACGAAATAGGCATTTGACATATACATAAATTTGCGGGGTAAATAGACTAGAATTCAATTTGACAGCTTTTTTATCCGCACATGTACGAATAAGTTTCTTATCCGTACACGTATGAATAAAGGCCACTTTCCATAGAACTAGACAGTGCGATATATGTCACTTTCCTATGTGATCGTAGGAAAATGTTTTAATTCAAATATTTAGAGCATCCATAGATAGTAGTTCAACAAAAACTTGTGGAAAATAATTGTATATACCCAGGAGACTGTCTTTAACATATTGGCTGTTTAAAATAACCTAACAATATACCTAGAATAATTAGAATTATTTCAATAAAAATGCCATAAATTTAAAATTCGCGGTTGACCAAATATGACTGATCTATGGAGCGAAAAGTGAACTTGCCAGTCAGACGACGAGGTGAACGCTTCTCGTGTTGCTTTTGTGAGTGTTGTGGTTTTGTATACACTCCGTCTTTTCGAACGGCTACTGTGTGATTTTTATACCACACACCAAGTTTTCGAACGCACCCCAGTTTGTGTGTAATTCGAGAGCAAATTCATTGTCGATCCTTGTTGCGCGGCAGCTGTCTCTTTCAATCAACAATATATCATTTTGCGCTTTTAATACACAAATATAAATATAAAGCTATATTTGCGCTACCTTTAATCCTCTAAAGATTCCAGATTCGAGAAATGCTGCAGTCGCGAAAGCTATAATAGTATTTCGGAGCGCTCAAATAATTGGAAAGATGAAAGGAACCGTGCCTTACACCAAATTGATTTTAAGCTCGAAAGATATTCCGAAGATGTCTGTAATGTACAAGTTGTGTGCGACAAACAAAAAGGTATAGGTATTGAGATAAAGTGGGTGGAGGTAAGTTATTACAAAAAGTGTTCTAATTTTTGAACACTTCAGGTTTATTGTTTAAAATGTTTCTTTAAGAGTGAAAATGAGAAAAATATTTAAATCCTATTTTTTTGTAAACATTTTGATCAAAATATGAAACTAAAGCTGGAAAAATTCGAATTATTAAATCACCACACAAAATAAGAAGAAATATCTGATATAACTGATTAACTAGACAAAAAGTAACCTAGAATGATATATGGAAAAAATTAGCTGGAAAGGTAGTGAAACAAAAATTTGCGTCTCAACGCAGTGTCTAGCCAAGAAGGTTAAGTATCTGGGTATATAATCCTGGATGCTGAACTATCCTGAAAATTCGTACCTGTTGGATAAACCAAATGAACGAGTAATGGAACTAAAGGCTGTCAAATGAGCAAAAGAAAGCAAATATGAAATATGTACTGAATCCTTAGATAGAAAACTGTCTGTGGTGAGACCTATTATCTTGACCTTAATTTGCTGATCAAAAAATGATCGAAGAAAAGTTCCACAAAAACTTCAGAGGACTATGTATCTGCGTTTAGCGATTGCGATAAGTAACAGCCCGACCGCGACAATGGAAATCATACTCAATCTTTAGTTAAAACGGAAACGAACATTGTTACTTATGGCCGTTTGCACCAATTGATATTTTAAGTCGACTTGAAGTTAAGTGGCGCTTTGAGAAAGATTGGAACAACTGTTCATTTTAAGCTGCCTAGCCAAGCTTAGAAAATCGCTCGCTTATTCTTCACTTATCCTCAAAGTGGAGATTTCTAACCGAACATTCTTGTGTTTTGATTGATATAATGTCAATTATTTTTCTGTTTTAGGTATTCGTTTTCCTTCTTCGAATTTCAGGTGTGTTTCTTTTGATTTTTGAAGAAGGATGCCTATGGAGGATGATTTGGAAGTACTGGATATTCTTGAAACTGGATTTCCAAGAAGACGGTACCGTAAAAACTATTATGAAGAATTGGATGAACATATTAGCAATTCTTTTTCCTAAACTGTATAATTTTCCGATCTGATTATCTTATTTTTTACTGTGTTTTCCACTATAAACAATTTTCTTATTTAAGAAACAAGAATAAAATCATCAAAGAATGGATTTTTAACAGCTTTCAATACATTATTTCAAGCCTCAAAAACGAAGAGTCACCAGAAATCATGAAGAAATAAATATAACTCAACTTAAATAAGGTTGACAAATGTATTCAGCACTTAGCTAAGAAGCAGAGCAAAAACATTGGTGCAACTGAAATTTAACTGAGCGACCCTCAAAAATTTTAAACTCGCCATAGTTATTCTAAGCTTATGCTTCTATTGGTGCAAATGGCCATTGCAGGCTAGAATTCAATAAAGCGAAAAAACAGTCTGCCCAAGTCATTGCAGAATAACTGACGGATGTAAAACAAAGAAGCGGAAGCTTTAGTCTACGTTGCAAGGGCCAGAAAGAGCCACGTACCAAATCGGGACGTATAGGTTAGAAAATTAATCCTGGCAGTCGGAAGTTTGGCAACGTCCGATGCGCAGTAGCAAAGACGTATGCGGATTGCAAGCAGAAGCAGATTCACTTCGTTTAAAACTTTGCATTTGGAATGTAAGTCTGCTCTTCCCGGTAGCTGCGCATACAACGTCGTCAAGTTGTATGGCTTTCTCGCGCATCCTCAACTGCCAAAATTGATTTGCAAACCTGTAAGTTGTCAGTTTACCATCGCTGGTTAGTTTGATCCGTATTGTCTCCTTCTTGTACCATAGTTCAGTACTTGGTAAAATATTTTTAACGATCTATGAAACTGACTTGACTTGACTTAAGCTTGAAATGAATGAAACCATAAAATTTTTCGAATTTACCGTGCAGAGTCTTTACCTAATGACAAAAAGAATACAGGTCAGGTCCTTTTTTTAGATCTCAAAATTTAATACAAACACCTTTCTTTGTATTTCTGTCGTTTTCAAATTCATTATAGACAACATGACTTTTCCAATTCTATCGCTAGTTACCATTGGCATCATGTCAATCAGATGTTTAATTATTTCAAAAACTTGCATTTTGAATGAAGATAAATAGTTCCATATTTCGAATTTTCAACCAACCAACGTTCTTTTGTCGAAAATCACCATAATAGACGTCGACATTTACAGACGAGCTTTATTTCTTTCCCTCTTTTGGAGAAAGTAGATATTTTTCATTGAACTGAGAGATCAGATTTGTCGTTTCTCAGGAAAGGGAAAGAATGAAAAGAGCACAATGTCGTTAGATTGTTATCTCGAAGTACGTATGATTAGCGTGTAGCTGAACATATAAGAGGCTTATAGAAAATCCGGTGAATTTAGTGGAATACATACCATGTCTGTATCTTTCTTCGAGATGTAATATTAAAGCAAAGTTTAGTAACGAGCAGACAGGGCTTTAAGAGAGAAAAATATATTGAAAAAGTGAAATTACCTGTTTTAATCTTTTCCACAAGAAATAATACAACATAAAGTATAAGCTTTTGTCAGCATACTAGTACGAGAGCGGTAACTCAAAAGATCAGAGATAGTGTAACTTTCCGTGAGGGTATTTACGCATGATACTATTACTTTTTTTAGTGTCGAGATGTTTAAATGGGTCCAGGACCCCGACTGTGTTGGGCTCATCTCCAAGGGAATGCCTACCAACCAATCCCACATGAAACTCCCTGATACCACCGCATAGAGATAAGTACCCTAGCATACTTAGAGACATGAGCGTCTAGTTACCGGGAGCTCTGATCCAGACTTCTACCGAACGACACAAAATTCTCGGGAGAAGAATGATTTAGCTGCAAGCTTACGTCGTAAAGTTGGCAGGGTTATAAACTTCATGTGGAATACAAATTATTTGATATTTTTTTGGGAAGGGGAAGGAAAAATGTGAATATCTAAGGAATTAGGATATTCCCCATCCCCAAGTTTATAACCCTACCAACTATATGGCGCAATCTTACATCTAATTGTCGTCATTAAGTGTAGTTTATCCAAGAGAGGGTAGCTCTAAACGAGGGAGGGTGGTGTCCTCTGAAGGGACTTTCAAATTCATTCAATTTTTAGTTCGATCTATGCTGTGAAAGCATGTTTTTTGCTTTATAAACTTTTATGACTTTTCAAAATTATTTTTACCATAAAAATAACAAGACTACACCTGTAGCCACAATCTAGATTGCACCCGAAACACTAAATCACGTCCCTACATTTTGTCTCCTTCCCTTTAGTCTTCCCCCAAAGGAAATCTGATACGAATGAAAATGTAATGAAATAAACTGATTTTCCATATCAAATCAATGAAACTTAATAAGGGACGCGCTATGGAGAAATAAATGACATTTTCCTGGAAATATTTCACCTTTTATTACTTGGCTGCAATTTGCAAAGAGCAGATGGTTTTGTTTCGAATACAATTTCCATTTGAAATTTTTAGGAAGCTTGAAAATAGATCAATAAGCACATATGATGTAGCGAAGGGTCCTGATCGATCCTTCCAAATTATAGCCAGAAAGAGATTTTAATTGCGAACATCCGGGTCTGAAAAAGGAGGTGGGTGAATCGGAGGTTTATCATTCAATGAATAAATAAATCACAGAAATAAATATGCAGAGCCATCCATATCTTCGTGTTCACACATCCTGAATAGAGTTGTGTCCACTGGCCCCATAGTGTGGAGGTGTTTCCTTAGTTGATAGTGGCCAGTCAGAAATCCTACTGTTAAATGTAGATTTTTCCGAGTCTTATATAAAGAGGGACGTCTTTTTGCACTTATATAGACGTTATAATTTTAACACAGTCTGGTACACCCTATACATTATCTCATTGTTGGATTTTTCTCTTAAGAGGTTTGCAAAAATGTTTAATGAATGGGTGAGAAAATAATCAGCATCAAATCAGCAAAACAGTACCAAATTATAATACAAGGTATTCAAATTGACTTTCATTAGTTTTCATAAAATGATACACTTCAGCATCTAAAGAGACTATCAACCAAAACAATAAAAGCTGGTCATGCAAAATTGGTGTTTTGTTTTAACCATTTTACAAGCATTTTCGTTTTCCTATAATCGAAATGATCTGCCAATTTTGATGGAAATATGATCTCCACTTTTTCAACAAAACCATGCTTTCGACTTGCCTGCACAATAATGAGTTTTTTTCCTTAGCCGTCGGTGTGTTTTATAGATTTCATATTTCTGTCTTGCCAAATTACTTTTGTGCCATCATTGAAAAAAATCTAAATATACAAATCAAGTTGAAAAAGTTCCTCAAAAATTCCACCCTTTTGTAAACGACAGGAGTTCTTTGATACAAAACCAACTTGTTGTCTTCCTTTTTGAACTCGAACCGTATGTCTAAAAACCCTCAAAAAGCTGGATCTGGAAATTTCAAACAGATTCTTTCCTTTCAACTTTTCTAATATTACAGCTAATGAGACATATTAAACCAGAGCGAATTTAAAAAAATTAAAAGTAAATTCGAACTTATTTTTCAACGACTTTTCCAAATCTGTTTTTTTTTTAGAACGCTATTAATTTGGTAAAAAAGTTAGATGTCGCATAAATAACACAGTGTAAAGTGTGACCAATTCCAAATTTGTTAACTGCGGCGTTTATATTATTCAAAAAATTATTATTTAAAAACAAATAGTACCAAAAGAATTTAAACCAATCACTACATTTCATTGTCCAGTGAGATGCGTTATATTGTAAATACCAACACCTTCAGTTCATGTGGACAATACTAGCGCTAAATATCTCAAAAATTCTTCGTCAGTATTTATTTTACTTCGTTGACATCACAGCAGCATATCCACAAGTAGTTTTTCTATTTAAGTTAAATTCAACATTTCTCGGCTCTATACTCACTACTCTGTTTTGCTGATGTAATAACATTTCTCCGAATATAGACATATTCCTGTAATAAACATAAAGTTTGCAATGTTGGAGCTGAGCTCTATATTTAAATGAAACATAAACACCGAGTTGGTAATTGCTGGGTTTCACGTACGGCCCCGTATCATGAATAATTACAGATATTTCAGTACAGTTTATGGCATTTTCTCCAGAGTTTCTGAGTAATTTTGATCATCTCCATGATGCACTGATCGTTCTAATGCCGTATATAAATATCACAAACTTGTAAGCAACCTCATTTTCGTCAAGTAAAACATATAAGGATTTTCTCTAAATTCGTTCCAATGTATATTATTTCTGTAGGTCTAATATTTGTTTAAAAAAGCACTATCAGGAGGAAGTGAACCGAATGAATAAAAGTAGCACATAGTAACTAAACTTTATCAGTTAATAAATGAATATGGTATAGAAAGAAAAAATGCGTTAGTATGAATATTTAAATTAATTGAAAAAATATGAAATTACAGAAAATATATTGGGGCACTTAAACTGAAACTTTGTACCATTTCTCATGCTATTTATTTTCATTACAGCAGCTTTGTGTCTTTTATATAAGCAACTAGTTTGACTAGAGAGATTTTCTGTAGTTGTAACCGTTGTGTTATTTCTTCTCCAATGTGCTTCTGTCCTTGACATTGCATAGTATATGTTAGTGGCCCGTATGTATAGTCAACCTCCGACTTGAGATGGACTTGAGTCGTGCTTGGCGAAGCCGTACTAAGGAATCGAGATTGGACGCATATTTTATAGTCCAATCTTCGTGAATTCTTGGCCAAGGAAATACTCAAGACGTATCGCAAGCGTAGCAATTAGACTTTCTATGTTGGCCAGCATGAAAAATTTTGAAAAAGAAGTTCTTCAAAATTGTTCGTGTATTTTGAAAGTTTTTACTCATTTGTCGTGAATTTTGATGCCGTAACGCATTATTTTTGCATTTCTGTTATTTTTGGGTGTGAATCTCGAACTTTTTTGGGCTTATTAATATCGGCGAAAGTGGTAAAGCACGACTATTTACTTTCGTTAAATTTTCCACAACCAAAAGTAAAATTATATCATTAACGATATTTTTTGTAAATCTATAACGTATTTGAAATTCTCCCAAGTTATGAAATTCCATAGGATTTTCTGCATACCTTATGTATCTTTTTGAAATCCCATCATTTTACAGATTCTGCTCCACATAATCAAGCAATTCCAAAAAATAATCGTATTCTCTATAATCCATTTCACTAATCAATAGTGAAATTGTTATTCTATCTCAAACCCAATGCACAATCGAGCTATAGACAGTTCACTGGCTGCCAAGAGCAAGACTCCATTCGCACATGCGCTGTTGCAGCTTTTCTCAAGCTGTGGTTCTCTTGATTCGACTAAAGAATACGTTCACGTCTCAATGCGTTCATCTGCTCATTTTGTGCAGATGTTTCTTTAGGGTGTGGTGTCCAGTCACCAGGTCTGTCTCTGTCTTCAAATGTCTCTTACCCAGTTCCAATAGCCTGATTGAAAGTTCCTTGTCTTCATTGTTCCGTAAACTCTTTGTATGGAGGTGCCCTTATGTCATTCTTGATGTTATCCATATAGCCAGAAACTTGCTATACTAGCTATTTTGGCCACGAAAAAGGAAAAATTCCAGAAAATTTAAGCAAATGTTTCCACTTTTTTAAGCCAGTAATAAAGACTATTTTTTCTCAAGAGTGTACAATGTCGAAGAGACAGGGAGAACATCGGTGCAATTCAAAAATACACGTATAATTATGAAACGTAAAGAGCAGGCTGGAGAATTGGTCACTGTCGTCATGTGCATGAATGCCACTGATTGATATGTTCCACCATTATTCGTATTTCCCAGTAAGGGAACAATGTGGAAGCTAAAATGCTGGACGGATCTCCACTAGGTTCGATTGCAGCATGCTATCCGCAAGACAGTAAATTTATGTTTCAAATAGCTCTGTTATAATATTTCGAAAATATTGCAGCTACCTACATTTTTCCAAAGCAAAGTTGACCACACTGTAGAAAAGTCAATCATTTGAATAACAAGAGTAAAATACGAGAAATGAATTTATACTTAAAAAAACGAAGAGATTTTTATTAATTTTATTAATTGACATGAACAGAAAACAAGAAATTCTAACAACATTGTCCAAACGAGTACTTTTAACATTTTTTGAAGTATAAATTCATTTCTCGTATTTTACTCTTGTTATTCTAAATGTAGAAGTGCATAGTTTCCAGATACATATCCTTATACAGGGTGTTCGAGATATTCGAAACATATTGAATGGGTATGTCCTAAGTACGGCTCTGTAATCACATTTTTTAGTGGTCTGTACTCGTAAACATACAAACTCAATTGAATTTCTAGGATGCTTCTCTAGATGCATTAAATGGATTTCATTTCAAGCTAAAAAATAAAAAAAACCTCTCCGATACCATTGTAAACCCCCAAAACGTGCATAAATTATAACTTTGACGGTAAATTTTTGGTAGTAAAATTGTCTGCGGAAAAATAAAAACGAAATAAGTAGATTCGATTTTTTATACCCTTTCCAATTATAAAGAGCAATTTAAAAAAAAACCATATACAGGGTGTTGTTTTTAGAAAAGACGAGTTTTGAAATTTTTTATTAAGCCGGACCTGCACTATATTTTTGGAGATGCTTTTGATGGAGTCTCTAGGTAATGGTTATTACGTGTACCAAATCTCAAAATAATATACAGGGTAACTCGGAAGTTATGAGGTTCGAAAGAAATAGGATAAATTTATAAAACACCCTGTATCTCGGTTATAAAGAGCGCTAGACCCATCATATGGGGGTTTTTTAGAACCACCTAGGCGACCTCTACCTACCCTTACCGTATGCCCATTTCCCAATGAAACACCCTGTATAATTTTGAGTGTTTTTAACCGTGCTCACAGCTGCTTATTGAATATTTGTGAGCCAATACCCTAATGTATTCCTCACTATCGAAATTTTAGAATAGGAGGGTGATATTTGTATCATTTATGACGTTTAAAACTTATTTAAAAACTGAACACAATGTTTAATGCATTTATTCTCGTTAATTTATTATTGTAACACTGTTATTAAACTATTAAGCTGCTTTTGCATTAAAATTAACGTTTATGTATCTTTCAGAATAGCTGAGCTTATAATAGCAGTTTCCTGTCACTGTGTCTCATTAAAAGCGTGTTACGCTAGAAACGGGCTGAAGTTTGCACAATTTCAACGTCACCGTTAGTTTAAATTCATTGGAGTTTATTTTAAAGCTCCATTAAAACAAAAATTATGTTATATTTCTTGGCCGAACATATTTCAAATAGTGTTTTTAATTCTTATTATAAGACAAACGCTCGCTGTAAACACTCGTTTTGAAAACGTATACGCATCAATATCCACGAGTCAAGTGTACCAAAACGTACGAATCTCTCGAAGTGCGTATCATTTTTAAATATTAAAAGAATCATACATATTTTCCATGTTAACTGCTACTTCACCCTAATACTGTTCATCTTAATTATAAAAAAAAAATAGTTATCATACACACAATTACATTTTTCGAACGTAATTTCATTAAATAATAATCATGCAGTTAATCACTAAAATGTTATTATGGTTCATACAACAGCCTTTTTGGTGTGCGTCATCGTTTGTTAATGTCTTTCTAACACATTACGTGGAAAGAAATGCAAAAAAAGTCAGGTCTTTGATTAATCCTAATCAAAATATCGCAATAATGATTCGTTTAAATTTATTACAAACGTCAATCCTAATCATTGACTTACCAAAATTTGATTGGTTGATGTTCAGATCAAGCGCAAGCGCGACCTATCAATCGTGAAAAATGTCTTTATTTAAAATAGGCATGCAGATATACCTTTCGTATTGTCAATGTGTCTGACATCTTTTTCTACTGTCCCACTGACAGTTCTTGTCAGGTCTGTACTTTGTTGTTCACGGTCAATTATTATTTATGAAAAGGAAATATGAATATTATTGTTATATTTATTCGAATAATACAAAAATATGCCTAGATACACGGAAAACATTGGCATTTTGAAAGTTCTCAAGTATTTTCAGTTAGAAAAAGAAGCTGGTAACTATTAATTTCGTAACCTTGTCGAATTTTGCTGAATGCGATCCTGATGATTTTATTTATCAAATTTAGGGTTAGATATGTGTCAAAATAGCAAATAAAATAAACGACATACCCAAAACCATAGATAAAAAACTACTTATAGATGGGAAACTGACCCGTGGCGCCCTCTATTCATACGGGTGGCGCTACCTTGAGAGTCCCGTCAGTACCTCTGGCACAAATCAGGTTGTGAACTTTGCTAACAGCCGAAAAAGAAGATTCCTGTAATTTTACAGTTTTTTGCGGTATATTCAAAATTACTGTAATTTCACTTTTATTGCAAAATGACATTCACGATCCATTTTTTGATATTTCATTTAAAATTACTCAACATTAGATTGATATTACAATAATAACAATGGAAAGTCAAGTAAAATTAAATGCAATGTCAAAAAATAGATCATATAATGTCTGAATTGCGAAAAATAAAGCAATAATCATCAAGTTTACATATTTTATTGAATAAAAAAAGTATACAATAAATGAAACATATCTCAATAACAAACAGGAAAAAAAATAAATGTTAGGAATTCAACAATAATGCTGGGAAGTTCAAAGTTGTGTGGAAGAATAACTGCTACTTCTGTTACTTTCTATTTGATGGAACATGTTTTTCAATGAAGATAAAGCTTACCGTATGCACCTCACATTACAGTCTTTCACAAAACATATTCTTGAAATTGTCTTTTAAAATAAAAGTCCCACTATGAACAATAAAATCTAAATACGAATACTCAACACACACACACACAAATAAGCAGTTGTTAGTGGTTGTCAGGCAATTGTCAGGTTAAGATGTCAGCGCTAATATGTATGTGGAAGAATCTGCAACTACCACTAATGGCGTTACAGTTTTCATCAAATTACAAATTTTAGTACTGACGGGACTTTTTATGTGGCAGCACCCATGCGCCTTCAGAGATCCCCTACCCTGCCCAAAACCCGAATATACGTCACAAACGATGACGCACACCAAAAAGGCTGTTATATGAACCATATCTCTAAAACCGTTGAGATTTCCAGGATACTAACATATATACCTTTTTTGTTGTTGTTATAATGTGGCTTTAATTATTTCTTACAAAAGTGGTGCTATTGTAAAAGGCAATAAAGTTTTGCGTACATTTATGCCGCATACGTGGCCTAGGTGGTGCCCTCTACAAAATACATCCACAAGTCCCCAACATAGAATTTTTGTGCATACAAGTCAAAAAATGTTGAAGTTATTGCAAAAAACGAAAATTAAAATTTCATGTTTAACAGTCTGTATCTTTCTTAATACTAACATTTTATTGGTGCTAGTTGATTTGAATCGCAATATTTTAAAGTGAAAATCGTACTGCACTTCTATGTACAGTTACTTAAGGACCAACCTGTATAGGTAACGGCTGCATTTATCGCTTACAAGTGGAGACTTCATCTACCATCATCATGTACAGAATGGGTTTTTTTCTGGAAATCGTTCACTTGACGATATTCGGTAGGTACCGATCTAACATACAGTTAGTTTTACAATTTTTTTGTTATATAATTTTCAAGACTCGACGTGTATTGTTTTTGTCCCCCACTCTGTATATCGAAATGAATCTGTTCATTAGAGTGATTTATGGAATTCAATAATGCCTTTACATGCAGTTGGCATTCTGTCAAATGATCATGTTCTGTGCTGGCATTCCGAGTTTCCGTTATATAGAAGTCGTAAAAGCACCGATGCCAAGTGTGTGACAATTTAAGGTTTAGTTAGTATTATATAGGTTATTTCGTACTTTATAAAATACGAGGGTCGTATCTAGTTCTGACGTAATATACTTGTGCATTTATGGAATGAAATGTTTTAAACAGGTCGTACAATTTTGTAGGACCATCGCGGAATAGGTGAAAAATTATTAAAAAATAAACCAAATTTTATTGGGACTTGGAGCTGTATTTTCGAGAAGTGAGCTTTTTGACTTATAGGTACGCATGAAAACGAATAATTTATGAGCGAGTGGTTTTTTGAAGTGGTTTTCTTGAAGACCAATTGCGATCATGTGCGATCATAACATCCGGCATCACTGCAACTTCTCACTAATAGAGAAGTTCAGTCTAAGGTCAGTATGGCCAACAAAAAGTGTTTTTTTCTAAAAAGAATGACAGTTGAAATCTACCGTTCAAAACATGAGATTTTGCATGTTTTTTTATTATTGCGAACATCTATATTGCTTTATTAAAATAATGAATACACCCCCGAAGCGTATACTTATCTTGAAATTTAAAATGACTTTTTAGCTGAATACTTAACATATCGGTGGCCAATAATTCTAGGAACTCCTGGCATATCACTATTTCCTTTCTGTTATTCAATCACTAACTCTGTCGTATGTCAATGAAAAAAGTAATAAGAAGAATAGAGATACATCTAATTAGAAATGCTACAAAAATCTAATCGACAATGGACATACAGAATTAAACGAATATCAACAAAAAAAAATATAACTGACATTTGACATAACTAGTGACATAACAGAAATGGAATGGTGACATGCCAAGAGTTCCTAGAATAATTAGCCGTCGATATTTTGTCTATTCAGCTATAAAGTCATTTTAAATTTCAAGATTTACGCTTAGGGGGTGTATTCATTATTTTAATAAAACAATATAGATGTCCGCAATCATAAAAAACATGCAAAATCTCATGTTTTGAACGGTAGACCTTAACTGTCATTCTCGTCAGGAAAAACCACTTTTTGTTGGCCACACTGACCTTAGATTGAACTTTTTTATTACGAAAATTGGTTAGTGAATTAACGTTTTGGGAAATGAAATTTAAAAAATGACAGCGGACAAAATGAAAAATTATTCATCTCATGTGATTTACAAGATATCGAAGAATACTTAATTCTATGTATGATGGCCAATCGATATGAAAAAGTCAAATCACCGACTGCCAGAAAAATAACCTTATTGAGTATTTGAGAAAATTCGGATCTTCAATCTGGTGAATTTTCAAATAACTTTACATTCAAAGATGCCGAAGGTTTAAATTTGGATGGAAAATGGACACCAGCATCTACATACATGAACATTTTAACCTAATAAAAATTCATGAATACTTACTATAGAATGAACGATAGCAGTGTAACCGATACCCGGACCGTTCTCCTATACGTTTTTTTATCTAGGGAAACATAAAGGATAACGTTTCCTTGACACCAACTACAGATATCGAACATCACGGAGTGAAATAAAGGATGCATTATATCCTCCGTTGGAAAATTATCGTAAAAAATGTATGGGAGGGTCTATGGTTTCTTGTGACTTTTCGTTTTTGTTGTTTGAAAAAACGTATTAAAAGCTGTTGAAAGTCAATTCAATGAAAATCAAAGGATTTTATTCCTAAATTTTTTAAATAAGAAAATTGTTTATAATGGAAAACACAGTAAAAAAATCAGCAAATTATACAGTTCAGGAAAAATAATTTTCAATATTTTCATACAATTCCTTCATAATAGTTTTTACGGTTGTACCGTCTTCTTGTAAATTCATTTTCGAGAATATCCAATACTTCCAATTCATCCTCCATGAAAATCCTTCTTCAAAAATTAAGAGAAACATACCTGAAATTGGAAGACAGAAAATGAAAACCCAAAAAGAGGAAAATCATGGACATATATCAATCAAAACACGCATGCTTCGTAACCGTTACGTTAAACAAGCCCTGTGAGGATGGACGAGTAAGATTACAAAAGTCAGTTTGCATTTTCTTTTACTCTGTCATATTTGGTGAAGCGTGTTACCAAGAGCATTGAATATAAAAAGAGATGTACACAGTACATCATCAAAAAGGATGTCGGAACTGCTCACCAATAAAGTAGCAGAGACGAAAACGGTGGTGTGGTAGAAAGAACAAGATACATACCAAGTAAAGAGAGAATTATAAAAAAAAACAATCTCCCTACTCATTAGAAACCAGAAAACCTGAGACATGCTACAAGATGATGGAAAAGTATAGCTGTCAAAAGAATTTCGATACGGAATTAAGCAACAAGAAGAGATAGGATTCAAATACCATTACCAGACTTGTAAAAAAAGACGAAACCTCCATCCACATACTTGCGAATTGCACAGCAACTCAGAATCCTTGGGCACAACATTTTGGAGATTCTTGAAAGAGGGATATGAAGCCTGTAGATATCCCATAATTCCTCCAGGAAGCAGGACTTAAGAAACTACTAGTCTCTTAGGAAATAAGTAATTATAAGTAACGAGATACGATAAGTACAACACACAATAACGGCTTACATTAGATTATATGACAATTTACAGTGAAATATAATTGAGGGGTTTTATAAACTGATCTGTTTTGATCAATTTGAAATTTTGGTTTGCGCCTGGATGTGAGGATGTTGCCATTATCACGACCTCAACATTTTCTTCACTTGGAGATATGTATTTATTGTGATTTGAGCCTTGGCTTAACAAGTAAGCCAGGCTTAAAAAATTAAACTAGCCGCACCGTCATCAAAGCGAAGCTTATATGCACGAAAATTAAAGCCTAGCTTTGTCCATAGCTTATTTTTTAAGCGGTAGATATGCGATTGCGCGATGATTGCGCGTTCATTGTATTCTGACGTTTTGTGACGCTTCCAATTTGCTTGGACATTTCTAATAGTATAAACTAATTTTCGAGTTGGTTTGGTGTGTACAAACAACAATGAATTTAGAAGAAAATCTTGATGAAGAGCTAGAAATTTTAGATTTCCTTGAAAATGGTATTCCAAGGCACATTTATGTTCGAAATGACCCGTTTCACAATTTAATTCTTTGAATTCCTTATCAATTTTTGCCATGTTTCTTCCTTCTCCATCCATGCTACCGCGTCTGTCTTTTTGCATTCCATAATTCCTTTATATTTTTCAACTAAGTTTAGGCAAAGCATTTTCTCTTCTGAAGTGAAATTTGCCGACCGAATTCTTTTTTCACCTTCCATTGCAGAAATTATTTAGATTAATCAAATGAGAATTAGGAAGTTGTCAGATAAAATACTGGTATTGCCAACCAAAATTATGGGAATCTAGTAAAAAAATGAACACCCCTATGTTATTCAAGTAAAGACATACGATATTGTACGTAAGCGTGGCTTTACTAAGCGTAACATGGTGCAATGAGAGATTGGAATTATTATTAAGCTGCACTTTGTTAAGCTTTACATTTAAGCTAAACTGGTGCAATCGGGCATAAGAGATCATCTATCTTGTATTGATGAGGCACAAATACGCCGAAACCGTACCAGAATGATTGAATATGATAAGGATTTTTTAACTTATAAGTGTAGTTGGAAGAGAGGTAGTTGTTTCTTCTCAAGTAAACTGTTATTATTTTAAAAAAAGGTTTCTCAAAAACTTTGTAAGGCGTCTTAATAAAATTGAATTTAAAATTTTTTTATATCTATTCCTAAGAAATTGTTATCGGTCTACAAGCGATTTGCTGTAGTAAAGTGCACTTGATTCAATTCAAACTCCTATTTCAAAGTAAATTCCATCTCTCTCCTTCAACTAATTTTGCCCAGACTATTCTTGTTTAACTTTCTGTCAGCAAATAATTGCGGTGTTGTTTGAAATGTTTCAGTTGTCTCCCTATTTTATTCCCAATTTAATTAACGACTGAGTTACTTCGATAATCAACTAATTATTTCAAAAATGAATTCGTTGCGGTGAAGAAATTCACTTAATTTGGCAACTTCTACTTTTCAATGATAAAAAACGAAATAGAAATGCTCACGTAATAAACTACTTCAAATATCCAATTACTTTCAGTTTATTCACATGCACAATGGGAGATGGAAAAAGTAGTTTCAGTTGCTTCTCTATGGATGAAGTTGTTATATTTTTCCATTCGATTCTCGACGAGCCAACTCAATGATATCTATCTACAATTGAAGAGTTTTTTTATCAACTTCTACGCTTGCGTTTGTTAAAAGTTTTGAACGATTTTAGTTCACAAATTGGATAGGTATTTTTGTTATTCATTGTTTGGTGTGGAAAAGGAAAGTGAAATAAGGCCATTTGTTTGGATAACGAACATCTTTATTAATATGTATAAAGTTGATAGTTTTGTTCAAGTACAGATTTTTGCCTGAAAAAATGCATTTTTTTCTTACAAATGGAATTGAGACATCTGTTATAACAATAAATATACAGGGTGTCCCACAACGAGTGAAAACTATCTGTATATGGCAAAATACTTATAGTAAAATCATGAAAATTTCTACGTTTGGGTTTTCGGATACGATCTTTTCAACTAAAATATTTTCAAAGATGACCGACTTCCGGTTCTACCGGAAGTCGACTGTAACTTTGTCATTTTAAATAGAACACCCTGTATATCAATACATTTTTGAAATCTACGTAATATTTTAGTATACTTTTGTCTGAAAACTTTTTTCGAAAAATGCACACTTTTTGAGTTATTGATTTTTTTGTAGAAAATTTGACCGTTAAAGACCCTTATAAATTATTTTTTTACGAAGAGACCCTTGAAGATATGGAAATAGTTTCTGTTCGGTTGCCTTAAGCAAGGTCGAACGTAATCGGAATTATGTTGGAAAATTTTTCATTTTATACAGGGTGTGAATAAAAAGTGTTCAAAATTTAACTTCATAAATATCAAATTTCTTCATTTTTTCAAATACAGCCACCCTGTTTTTTCTATTTTAATGCATTCAGGAGAAAAAAATAAGGCAAGTTCATGTATACTTTCCTATACCTAAACCTTACCGTTATCCAGATATTAAATATTTTCTGTAAATTTTTAGAGATGCAGGTGTGTCTAAATTTTGATACAAGCACTGAGAAATAAAAAAGTCTTTTTCTTCATCTGTCTCTGAAAAAAATTAAATCAAATTGTTTTTATTAATCCTATTCCAACTTTTAGTCGTTTCCGAGATATTTGAGGTTTTGAATTGTTATTATATTTTTTAACAAGTTTAAATTTTTCATGTATACTTTTAGTAGGCTTTGTAATAAATGACACTTATTTAACTGACATTAGTTAACATCTAGAGAAGATTGTGAGCTAAGAATTCGAAATTCCTTCAATTCCCTTTCTGAGATGATGATTAGCCGTGCGACGAATGAAGGTATACTGAGAAGGGTTGAAAAATGCATTGAAGTCAAGGGAGCAATTTTGAACATTCACTTTAAAACATCAGACTATTTTTTTTGGCTTTCAATTTTCCATAAAATTTTGTAGCATATCTTATTATTCTCACAAATGGTTTAACTCGATTAACTTTTGCTTAAAATGAACCGAATAGCTTCAAATTGTTAAGTATTCTTTCAACAATGTGCGATTTCGATCGCGGTCAATCTGGATATCTTACTGCAAATAAAGCACTCATGTTCTTGTAAAAACTTTGTCATATTTACCATGTATTAAAAGTAAATTCACATAATAATTTTTATTTCTTAGTGATTGTATCAAAATTTAGACCACACCTGCATCTCTAAAAATTTACAGAAAACATTCAATATCTGGATAACGGTGAGGTTTAGGTATAGGAAAGTATACATGACCTTGCCTTATTTTTTTCTCCTGAATGCATTAAAATAGAAAAAACAGGGTGGTTGTATTTGAAAAAATAAAGAAATTTGATAGTTATGAAGTTAAACTTTGAACACTTTTTATACATACCCTGTATAGAATGAAAAATTTTTCAACATAGATTCGAATACGTTTGACCCTGCTTGAGGCAATCGGCGAGAAACAATTTTCATATCTTCAAGGGTACCCTAGTAAAAAAATAATTTATAAGGGTCTTCAACGGTCAAATTTTCTACAAAAAAATCAATAACTCAAAAAGCGTGCATTTTTCGAAAAAAGTTTTTAGACAAAAGTATGAAAAAATATCACGCAGATTTCAAAAATGTATTGATATACAGGGTGTTCTATTTAAAATAACAAAGTTACAGTCGACTTCTGGTAGAACCGGAAGTCGGCCATCTTTGAAAATATTTTAGTTGAAAAGATCGTATCCGAAAACTCAAACGTAGAAATTTTCATGATTTTACTATAAGTATTTTGCCATATACAGATAGTTTTCACTCGTTGTGGGACATCCTGTATAGGATGAAAACGAAACTATGGTTATTTAAAATGACAATTCGATCAAAAGAATTGAAAGCGAACAAGATTTTGACATTTTCTTGAATTTTCACTCTAGTAACTGAAGACGAGGATCAAGGTTTAATTCAATTCAAGGAGTCATTTATGAACTTGAGATCCACTGAAAAAAATTCAATTGAATTCTAGCTCATATTTTGGAAAATGAAAAAATGCGTAGAAAATTTATTCGATCATAACAAATCCTTAATCGAATAAACAACTAACTATTCTAATTTGTATTTGGTAGTGAGAAACTAGTGTTAACTATAAAATCGATTTTAAATATTGAAAAGTACTATATTCTTCATGAAATTCTCGGTTTTTGTGAATTCAAAATGTCCGGCATTCCACTTTTCCAACCATTTCCTGTTTCTTGGAACAGCAATTTTGAAGAATACGCCTCAGTTTTCTTCTGTCATATCCAATGCCTACAAAAACTTCTCCACTTAACTTCAAAAAGTGCTGAAATTATCAGTGCAAGTAATCAAACGCCAAACCTCTTCTTCCCATACCAAAATATTGATGGTGACCATTCATCCACTGAATGTAAAACCAAGCCTCACACATGCCCAAATTATGGGAGTGGCGATCATTTTGAGGTAGCATTCACTGAGACCTGGAAGATCTATTGTGCCCATATGCTTCTGTTCAGTTCCCTGGGAAAGTTTCAGAGACTAGTAGCTCCTTTAGTGCTATTTCCTGGAGGAATTATAGAATGTCTGCAGGTTTCAGCTTAGGCGAATGTCCCTCTTCTATCCAGCAATCTCCTAGGAGTTTTTCAGGTGTCCACTCACCACAGGTATCATTGTTGTATAATTGTATGTATTTCTTTATATTGGGGTGATGGTCACTAAGACCCTAAATATCTAGGAGGTACTACTAATATATACAGTGATGGGCAAATGTGTGGAACCAAGTAAATATCTCTGGAATTATCAGAGATATCAAAATGAAATTTGGAAGGTGGATACTACAGTAGATTGCCTATTTGTTTTCACTTTTCTCAACAATTTTCAACTTCCGGTTTAACCGGAAGTAATGTCGATTACAAAATTTTGAATGGAACACCCTGTATATTATTTCAGTCCCTGACGGAACATTTTATTACGAATACAAAAATATCGGGTTCGATATTTTTTATTTCAATACCTACCGAGATATTAACAGAAAAGTAACTAAGGAAAGGAGAAATCTAATATCAATTGAAGAAATAATCATAATTATTAACTAAAACTAAGTGATTTTCAAAACATTGGAACTTAACCAAACTAAAATTAATCTATTATATGTTCAAACTGAGCACCGTCTACTTCTTGACAATAGGCAAGTCGGTTTGTGAATTTCTATTCTTTCTCTTTCACTTAATTCGGCCATTTCACGATTAAATTAAAACAATACAATCTTTTCACGTTCAAATACAAACACTAATAACTTATTTGGACAACTACTGTCACTTCTACAATGAATTTCGTGGACTACTAGCTACCATCAAATGTTTCCTTTCCTTAGTTACTTTTCTGTTAATATCTCGGTAGGTATTGAAATAAAAAATATCGAACCGGATATTTTTGTATTCGTAATTAAATGCTACATCAGAAACTAAAATAATATACAGGGTGTTCCATTGCAAATTTTAAAATCGACATTACTTCCGGTGAAACCGGAAATTCAAAATTGTTAAAAAATATGGAAAAAGTTAGCCAATCTACTGTAGCATCCACCTTCCAAATTTCATTTAGATATCTCTAATAATTCCAGAGATATTTACTTGGTTCCACACATTTGCCCATCACTGTATAATACCATGTGCCTGTGGAAAAGCTCTGAAACTAGTAGCTCCTTCAGCCCGAAGGCTTTAAATCAGGTAAGTGTCTCTTTTTTATTCAGTAGTATTCTAATACGTTTTCCATTATACCTGTCCAGGGACAGAGCAGCAAGACATTTTTCAGTTTAACGCCAATGCTGTCAATCCTCTACAAACCATTACCAGAAAACCGATACAGTGGATGAAAAAAGAAAAAGCTCCGTAATCACTTGACGAAAAGAGAAAACAATGACATACAATTCCTCACTAGGGGTAATGGGTACACATGTTTTTTGTGGTTTCCTGCATCTAATAATGGGCAGTGTATTGAAATAAACTTGCATTTTGATTAATAATGGAGTAAAATCCTGCTCATCCGAAAAAAAAACAAGCAAACGTGTGCAAACGCATCTTCCTCTGCTTATTGCATAAATAACTATTTTTACACCGCAAATATAAAATAATCAAAGTGTCATTTTCTGTGAAATACAAAATAAATAAATGGCTTTCCAGTAGAGAAAAATCCGATTCTGAAAATATAACGGCAATGCTCTCCTGGATTTATGCAAATTTACATTACCATACTATTTCACGTAATTCTTCAATGTTTCCTCGATACGATGCCGGTGGAAATAATTTGCATTTTCTTTTGTTTTTTAAAATGTTCTTCTTCACTTACAAACAAAGCGTTTTAATTCTCTTGTAATAGAGTTTACAATTCTTTTTAGCACAGGATCGTGGTGCTTTATTTTATGACAGAAGCTTTATAGTCGTTCGCTCATCAAAACTTTTGTCATTAATGATGTTTTTATTCATTTTTTGTTATCAGTAACTTGAGCAGATGACACCAAATTAAATTCCGCCATTGAAAAGTCTTAATGAATAATTATTTTATGCCATGGAAATGTTTAGTGATTTTCTCTACACCTGAAAATGGTCCAAATTATTATGCAGAATTTGAAAAGAAATATTCGCAAAGTGATCGTAAATATTTTAATGCAGTTCATAATAATTCCAAGCAGGGAGCAACGGAGGTCATGATAGGGCCAGAACCTTCCTGTGCAATTGCTAAATGAGTAAGTGAAGAGAGCATCCTCAAATGGATAAACAGCCAGGCGTTGCGCTGGTGGTATGAAACCCCAGGACAAAGGCATGCTAAATTATTCCTTAAAGGCACTTCGGTCAGTCTGTCACACGACCTACTCTGTCGAAGTCCAGAAACGAGGATGATGGTGGGAATGCTGATCGGACATTGTAGGCTGAGGAAACCTATGCACACAATTGGCCTAGATGACAGTCTATGCAGGTTCTGCCAGGAAGAAGACGAAACCGCAAAGTACATACTCTGTAAGTGTGAAGGCACAGCAAGGGTGCGGTTTCACTTATCCGAAGAAGAAAAACCGAGAGCAGAGAGCTATGGAAGGAAGGCGGTATCCAGGCTAATAAATCTTATAATCATAATAAAAAAGCTAGATATCGAGCTCTGAATATAGGGTGGGTCACAATATATCTGCAAAGGTCGCAGTGGGAATAGGACAAAGAACCTCTAATCTACTATTACCTCAACTGTTATAAAAAGTATTGCATAGTTTCAATCTCGAACAGCTACTAGAAGATAAAATTTGGTGATAATTGTACAGTAAATGAGTCAAATATTCCCACCAAGAATGGTGAATTACGTAGGGAAGGAAATTTTCGTAGAAACAGTGAATAGTCATTATATAACAACTTGTCTCGAATATTTTTCACAAAACCTAAAAATTTGGAAGTTGAATCCAAAAATTGAATAAGTGTGTTAGTCTGAGTGATTAAATAATTTCATTTTTTTTCAAATAGCTCAACAATAATTTTTTTCTGCATAAAACAGCTCATCTAAATCATTTTTCTGTATGAACTTCAATTTTCATTTAAAACAATATAAACATACCCATTTTCGCAAGAAAAATCGTTTAAACTGCAAAATTTTTTCTAGTTTTTCTCTAGGCCATTTTTGTTATGCATATTTTTGCCAATGATGTACTACCTAGTTGCCGATCTTTAGATATATCAGCGACGATACAGAAGGCTGCAGGCTTGCGAAGGAACTGCTGCACTATCCGGACAGTGAGGTAGCCAAAAAAAAAAACGTGACTATGAACAAACAAAACCATCGGACAAACACGGGTATTCTGACCGGTCACTGCCACCTACGAAAAAACCTCTACAGACTGGGTCTGTCTGACACATCACTTTGTGAACATAAAGATGAGACTGTCAAACACATTATTTGTGAATGTTCTACACTCTCTCAACTTAGGTTTTCTGTATTCGGCGAGTACAGGTTAACACAAGCCAGCATGATGAAGCTTACTTGAGGCGACGTTATCGCCTACTTCAAACAACTCGGCTGGATGACGAGCTAGAAGGAAGTCTGAACCTCAGAAGGATGCACAATGGGCCAATTGTGGCCTAAGTGCTGTGGGTCACCCACCCTTCAAATTCTCACAGATACAGAATCTGAATCTTCAGTGGACAATATTTTAAAATATTTATGCTTCAAATCATACCAAGTGCAGTATTTTAGAAGTGTAATTCAAATAAATAAAATTTTATTATACAGCGACAAAACAAATTAACTTTAGCGTTTGCCACTACCGAAGAATAATAAATTTCCAATTATTAATTCACGTTTTTACAGGAAAATCGTTACGAATGAAAAATAGCCTTCATAAATTTTCCAAGTTCGGGAAACAGCAAAGATTCAAAAATTTCATTGTAGCATGAAACCGAACTAGTCGAGTCTGGAAAATTCGGAGGAAATTAGCATCGTCTCGTTTCCTAGATGATTGAAACTCCCAAAAGTTGGGAATGGAGCTGTTTTTCTCGAGCAAAAGTTTTATGTGAAAGCGAAAGGAAAGTGTGCCGGTTAATCAAAGTTTCATTCGAATTGAGACAATAAGCATTCCGGTAAAGGAGGTCCAGCTTGGCCGTTTGGATTAACGGTACGAATATTGAGCGTGCACAGTGGCATGCAAAAAAATACTTACTTTGTCAACCCAATTTTTTCATATTATCTTGAATTGGAATTTGCACCTACTCATTGAGTAATTTCACTAGAAGTTTTTACATTGAAACCTTGTTTAATCTACTAATTATCACTCAAAGTAGCGAATAAGCAGAAGTACAGAATTACTGATTCATCAAATTGGATAATCCATGGCTAACTGGATGCTCGGCTATCAGCCTTCGTGTGTCACTCGCTGACACATCTGTACATTTACCCCAGTTTCCGTTTTCAGCTTTATACGTTTTCCATGCATTTGAGGGTGAGTGGCAAAACTGCCTCAGGTGGCACCAGAGGTTGGTTTTATCTGGTGTATTCAAACGAGTTTGTAATTGCTTCGAATTAGAGTTTTTTCACAAAGGTTTATTCTAATGGAGAGAAAGAATTTAAACAGATCGAAATACGTTTAAAATGAAAATTGATATACTGTTGTACCTTTAGATTGAAATATTTACAATAAAAATGGGAAAAACTTTCATTCTTTTGCTTCGTTTTCTTTTTATTCTTCTCCATTTTCTTTTCCTTTTTACTTAATATTTGAAAATATAGAATATCGTAATAATAGCTATTTGTGTATCAAGAGCAGAAAGTAGTACTTTGGCAGTCCAGACTACCAAAGAACTCTCTGCTCGAAATACACACAAGATTTTTTCTACGATCACACCAAAATTAAATTAATTTGTACGCAGTTTCCAGATTGCAGTTTCGTGTACCTATGTACGTAGGCAACACTTATTAGATTAATGCTAGATATCTTTTGGATTTTCCTATTTCTCATTGAATTATTACGGAAAATACTGTTGGGTGCTTTAATATATTAGAAAATCAACTGAAATTTTTATTTATTCTACAGTTTGTATTAAAATAACTACTAGCTATCTTTAATCTATAACTCAAATTAGGCGTGCGCCAAAGTTACTTTCTGCTTAATAGCGCAAATAATGTCAGTTATGACAGATCACGGAAAACATCAACTTTGTGGTTAGATTTGAGTGTACAAAAGCCTACTATTTTTTCTACGACCGTGCGTTTTAACCCACTTTTCCGCACGCATTTTATTTTTGAAAGTGTGCAAATTTTGACCTTATTAAATAGCTTTTTACTTCGGAAGTTATAACTATTGTGACTACAGGTGAATAAATATTCACAAAATAGTCCATAAAAAAAATATTTTCTAGCTTTTTGTTGCATTTTTCATTGGAAATATAAAGTAATAAAGATATTTTTATATAACCCCAACACCAGAAAACTCCACTGGTTCGGCAATTTTAAGTAATTTACAGAATGCAAGTTTTGTATATGTATGTTGAAATGAAATAAATTTTGAAAAATGGGTTGGTATACTTTTTCGTATATACGATCGTAGAAAAAATAATGTTCCTAACTCATGCGTGTAGTTAGGAAATATTATATTGTATAATTAGTGGGAAAAGCATCATATTCCCAAACGACTGTGATGAGCGTAGCGACGAGTCTGGTAACATAGGGGTTTGGGAATATGCTTTTCCCACGAATTATACGTACTATTTTTTCTTCGATCGTTGATTAACATTTGAAAATTAATTAGAAAATATTCCATTCAAGTTGTAATCAAGTCAGTTCAGATAGGTTTCTCTATGTTTATATTAAAACGTAGAAGTGGTAAAGAGATAAACCAAGCCATGCAGCTTCAACGTCTATAAATTCTCGTTGCCCTCCAGTACAATTTACAAATTGTACAAACTGTTAAATGAATATAAATATTTACAAAATTAATTAACTTGAAAACTCTTCAAAATTTTCAATATCTCTCTTAACCCTCTTTCATATGTTTATAAATGATGACAGTTAAGACAAATTTATTGAACAATTGTTGTCGATAAAAGCCGAAAATTTGCAGCCTTGTGGACCTCAAGGTTGGTGTTTACCAGACTTCGGCCTGTCTCAAGTCACCAAAGCGCTGTAGTCTTGCTTTCTGTCCGAGATTTGTTTATAGTATACAGACCCTGTCTCAAGTCGTACTCAAGCTCAAGCAAGTCCTTACTATAGGTTCGGGTATTATTGTTTTTGAATAAAGTTTATTTTTTTCGTAAGTTTGCCTACTTTGGTCTCAGTCAGCTTCTTTTGGTCTCCTCTCAGTTCTGTACAGTCTCCTCAAGTCTGGCCTTATTTGATCTTATTAAGTAGCTTAGTTTTTTGAGTAGTCTTGTCTAGTCTTGAATCTTGTTCAATCTGGTCCAGTTTTATCTTGTTTAATCTGGTATTTCCTAGTGTATTCTAGTCTCTTGTAGCCTATTTTCGTTGTCTCGTGAAAGCTTCTTATCATACAGTTTCGTCCTAATTTTGATCACACCTGTGGTATGATATTAGGTATTAACAAAATTGAGAGGTTTCTTTTTTAATAAAATAAGAATTTCATTGTCTATTCTGCTCTTGTTCTCATTCTTGTTCTTTTCAAGTAGATTACTCGATACTTACCTACAGAATCTCATTTGCACTTGAAGTAAAGCCCTTCCTCTAGTGAAATTATTATCAAATTTTCGAGTCTACTTTACGCTAATGATGCAAAGGGGTTGTAACGAAATTGGTTTCATTAAGAGAAAAGATAGTCTCTATTGCATAACGTAAGATTATAGAACTGTTTTTTTATATATAGGCCCTTGTCGAAATAAATGGGAAAAACGTGATATTTTATTCTTCAACCACTTAGCAGAAGTTTTGTCACATAAAATTGGATTTCAAAAAGTGTTCGGCTCGAGACAAAAAAGGGAGAGTTAAGGAAGGTATTTTCATATATGCACACATAAAAAAATGTTAGCTGAACAAATTTACAAGCCCAATTCGAACCTTCGAATATAAACGTCCAAATACAACACCATCCATTTCTCAGGTACGGAACTCCTTGAAATTTACGCTGGAACTGGCATTTCTTCCATTTTTATATGAACATCGCGATTATGTGGAATTTATTAGACAAATTGCACTTTATTTATTTTTTGTTTACAATCTTTTTTTATGATAACTATATGTAGGATATACGGGCTGGATGTTCTTTTACAACTTTCGTGTTTCTAATAAGAGCGTCCGTACACGGACCACATATTTGCAGTCGAGACAACCACAAAAATGTGGTCACGTCAACTGCACCTTGCGGTTGAACCAGCGACATTTTTGTGGTCGACTTGCGGTCATATGAACCGCACGTGTAGTTGAAGCGACTGCAACCATATCACAGAAAATAGTCTCCATTGCAAACATTTTTTCGATACACTCGTTTAGGTACAGATGACTTTGAACGCGACGGCGCAACGCGGTTCATACGACCACAAGAATGTGGTTCGTGTACGGCGGATGCAGCAGCGACCACTCGGCGGACTTCGACTGCAAGTAGACTGCAGATGCCCGTTTTGACTGCAGTGAACGCCCGTGTACGTATGGTAGGTACAGTATTTCTTATGGGTAGCTTGAGTTCGCCGAAACGCGACGGCAATTCTGTGGTTGGGTCGACCGCAAAATGTGGTCCGTGTACGGAGGCTCTAAGGGTACGGATTGTTAGGATAGTGCGCGGCGCAGAGCTCACAGTTTGACGAACGCTGCGTAAAGAAAAGATGCTCAAATCAGTGTAATGGAATTAAGTTATGTTGGATTGTTAGAACTACGCCGAGCTCTGTCCATCCAAGAAACGGAGAGCGATTTACCAGAAACAATTAATATCTCTGGCCGATTGCAGTTGAATCTGATTGGCTAGCACAAGGCTACATGTTTATTCTAGCCAATAGATGCAAAGGCGCGTAGTGATCATGTTTCGATCACGCATCGATTGTTGTTTACGTTGCTCCATTTGTTGTAGTTTAGTTTGATTTGAAGGTAAACGTTCAGCGTTCAGCTAAACAGTATTTTCCTCTGCGGAAGAACAAACCTTGATATATTTGGTCACTGAACATCCTCCTTGACAGAGACATTTTTAAAGAAGTACATGCATTGAACTAAGTCGTTAGTCGTCAGTCACTGTTTTTGTAAAAGTCGACGAAAAACACATTACACAGTTCAATTCCAGCAACGTATGAAATAAAATAAAAGAATCCTTGATATACGATTATATTCTAAGATTGTATTTAAATAAATATTCTGACATTTTTCCACGAAATTGAAAACAACTTTCATTATTTGGTTAAGTATCCTGAATGTTATAACTATCCTCTATAATCCTGTATAAAGGTAATACTTCGACTGTGTCCCAAAATTATGAGGCGTAATAAAACACTAAAATTTAAATGAAGATAAAATAGAGCTTAAACTCCAAAACAATACACGTAGTCAGCTAGAAAACAACTTGTTCATCATCCACCTAATTTCAATTCATGGTGTATATGCAGTATAAAAGTCGAGAAGTACATTTTAGTAGCTTCAACTTTTGAAAGTTGGTAATGTTCTTGCGTCCAATAATAAAACGTACTCTTCGTCGGTAGATTGCTGCCGGTGGAGCGTGTTTACTCTTCCCTTCTTGATAATGATACAGAACAAGAAAATTTACTTAGTATAGAGAAATTTACAGAGTATAGGTAAATAATTTTGAAATGAAAATGCATCACCTACCTCACAAAAATTTAAATGGTAGTCCCCTACTTGTGATATATCTCTAGAAAGTACAAAAAATGCTTTCCAATGTTATTATACATGGTTTAACATTGAAGTAGAAAAAATAGTTTGCAAAGAAAATGAAATTATATTGAAAATGTTGATTGATTGAATACATTTTTTTCAAACAAAAAAGTATAATTTATGTTCAAACGTTGGCAAGTGCTGCTTCAGTAATATCACGACAGGCTTGAGTAAACCGTTTGGGGTAGGTTTGGACATGTAAACTATCGACTTGAGGTAATCCCACAAAAGAAGACAGGTACCAGTTTTATCCATTTTTTGGAATAATTATTGCCCGTACCGACCCTTGCTACTACTAAATTCTAGGCAGCTGCTGCGTCTTATCCCTGCCCAAGCCTTAAATTTCTCAAAAGTGTGGATTTCTTTAAATATATGTCTGGAGCTGGAATGACATCGGGGTTAATTTTAGTGCATTAACTCTTTTGTCATTTTAGTTCACTCCCTCTATCCCAGAAAATAAGATAAATATAAATATGGGACGTAGGTATGTGCTAATAGCCTCTTCCCTAAGATCTTTGCCTTCTCCATATATTGGGAGGGTTGCGTATTTTCCAGTACTATTTTCGAAAACCTCAGCCTATTCAGGTCTTTGCAATAGCACAGTAGGTACTGTGTGTACTGAGGTTTTCTTATTTTCTTGGCAAAACCTGAATATGGTTGTGTCTGACAAGGCTATTCATCTGAATTCGTTTTTTGCAGCACAAAAAGGTTCAGTGTCAATGGGAGCTCATCGTATTTCTTCTCGGGTCGTAGACCTGAAGTGACGGCAAGTCTAGGAAAACTTCTAGTACAGCTATTGAGGTTCTCCTCATGGTTACCGTGGCAATTGTGCAAGCTTGCCTTTGAATGTCACTAAGCATTTTAATCGCCCCAATTCTTTGGCAACCATACCACCAAGCCTTATATATCATGTGTCTGATAATTCTGGTATATAGACATATGAAAATTTTAGGTTGTTGTCACTAGTTCTTTTCGCACATTTTTCTCTGCAGATTAAGGGCTACTGCACTTTTTATAGGTGTTGATTTTATGAATTCAAAGTGAGTTAGGGATATGACTGCAACTAGGTTTGATGATGATTTTTCATGAACTAATCATTATCGATTCATTCCTTCTTCGTCCTATAGCAAATGAAGAGTAGGTATTATTTGACGTGAATATGAAAATATTTTTAATCACATCACTGCACCTGTAGATAACGATGTGAATTAATATTAAAAACTGATGGACGCGGATACATCATGTAGTGGAACGCCTTTGAACATGGTTATTAGTACCTGAATGGGTGACCATACCAGGGAAAACCATCGTATAGGGCCCGTACAGCCGGCAGCGAAGTAGCATATCACAGCTCGCAGCCATTATACCAATGAGCACGAGGTATAATGTAGATATGCCGTCTTTCGGAGGAGACGTAAAACCGAGGTCCCGATTCCAAAATTTCCGGTTGGGGTTATAGTGCTCCCGACGTCGGTAATTAGCTTCAGTCGCAAAAATTGACCGAAGTTAAATAACCGAATAAGAAAAATAAAAACTGATGCATGGCGAAAAATTTCGGTAAATTGGTTTGTTTGGGGAAACGCTCTATGCGTGAGTTTATGTCTGCATTTTATATATGTTTGAGTGTTTTTTGGAGTTTTCCACATAAGAAGCTTTGATGCATTACAGTTTTTAATATTTCAACTCAATTTTTTTTTCTATGAATTTTATCTGAGCCGCATTTACGAGCCTCTTCGCAGAAAAATTATTGTGTCTGCTTAAGTGCAAAACGGTGTAACAACATCCGAGAAACACAATATAACACCACACGTCGATACATCTCCAGTAATCCCTACCTTTTCACGGTTACTGTGTATATAATATATAGATGAGAAAGTTGCAGCGAAGTGTTTCTCTTTCCAAAGTAAACATGTCGGCGTAATGCCTTCGAAATGAAATATAAACAGATTTTAGAATTTTCATTTTGAATAGTGCCATGGATAATATTTTACGTATATATTTGTTGAGAAGTGATGGATTTTAAGGATATCGACGAGAACAAAATAAACACCAGGTGTTGGAGAATACACATGCTTCACTAATTTTTACCTCAAGACGCGAATTTATATTTAAGGTGTAAGTAATGACCTGTTGATGTTTCGTAAACGTATTTCCACTTAAGCTATACATTACTTTTTTTTCAAAACATGTTTGTAAATACTTGTTTCGCGTGGAGCTATGAGGATAGTGTCAAAAAAACAAATATTGGGGAATGCTTGAACGGTGCTAGTGGATTCAATAAAAATGAAGGTTAAAAATCATATGAGGATCCAAATCCAGGTGTGTGAGAATATCTGTCACACACTTGTTACTCGTGGTCTAATGATTCGTTCACTGTCAATATATTCTTTTTACGAGCGCATGGAGAAGCATACCTCTTCGCACGCATGTAAGCTCAGAAAATTTTATTTTCTCGCACTTTATCACTCGCTTATAAAAACTGTACTGTACAACTCACTAGGTATAAAATCTTTATAACTATTTTCAGTCTCCTGGGTGTTGCGCTCAGGATTCTGGATTTCGATGCAATCTGGAATTGCGTGGGTGGCCAGATACTCTTCTCTTTTTGTGGTTGCCAAATTCTTCCAATAATATATTGAAACTGATGTCGCAAAAGGGTTCCGTGCCACAAAAGGGTGTTTCAGCTCCTATCTGCTGATAACGCTAGAACTCACTTCTCGACTATTGGACCTCATGATACTTTTTCTTCCATATCTTTTATCAATATTGAACTGTACCCAGTTTTCCATTGCTTAAATTTCTGCTTGAAAGTTACTTGGGTTTTTCCCAGTCCAGTATACTAATGAATGGTATTCCTTCTTGTTGCTAAAATCTAAAATTTCTTAGAAAAGTTATACTTTTTTATCATACCATTCTGTGGCATTTCCCAGGATATTTAATTTCTAAAAAGTGAGGTAGTGTTTTTATACAGCATTATTCTCTGCTGACTCTGTATACTTTGTTTTTTTCTGCAACACTTTTTACCATCATCTGTACTGGAGTGAAATTGAAAATCACGAGAAAAATTCAGATGAACTTAGATTCGATGTTAAAAAATAGCAGTAATAAAATTCTAGTAGTGAATATGAATAGTTATATTACTGTTATATGGAACTAATTGTTTATACTTAATTTTACTGGAAAATCATTAAATTATTGAAATTCTAAGATATTGATAATTATTTAGATATCATCGCTAGAATGACAGAAGTTACATTTGATGTAATGCCTACTAGATGTTCATTATTTTGTCTGAACCAAATAGTGACAAATATCTTGTGATTGACTTAATATATATGAATAGAAAAAAGAATAAGATAGTGATATTACAAATATATGTAAGCGTCCAGGCAGTGAATTCATTTAAAAAACTTTCGAGAGAAGACTTGAACCGACTATACAAGAAGTTACCAAAAAAACATTGTAAAGCATCCCAAATTTCAATCGCTCCTGTATAATTCTGTGTAGTTTTATTCCAAATTTCATTTTATCCCCTTTTTTGAACTCAACACTACATTTTTACTTATAAAGTCTTTCTCACTTCCGCATTTCTTCGCTTAAAAAACGGAGAGTGGAAAACCTTTCGAATGTGTTGCCGAGTCAAAGAGTGTTTACTTTAAGCTTCCAGAACGGAGACCAAGTTTTTGTAACACCTTAAAGTAATATTTTCACAGCAAAGTTTTTAAAAGTAGGTAGATGGCCGTCGATAGGAAAAATTGATTGAAACCGGAACCTTATTTATGTATAAGATAAGTTTTTGAGACTTTAATGGAATTCAAAAAGAGCTTAAGATGTATTGTGTAAAACCTACTTTCACAATATTTTTTTGTCAATTCCTATACTTTGTGGGTGTTTCCGCTGGAAACTCGATTAAGATAGTTGTGAGTTTCAAATTAAATCCTGGAACTGAGAAAAAAAAAATACTTCTAAACAGTTTAATGGAAACAAGGAGTTTTTTCAATTACAAAACAATTTTTTTGGTGTGAATGATCCAATAAAGAGTTTTGGATAAGAGTACTTCATCCACTCTACTGAAGTTGGCTGCCGCTTTTGTTAAATTCACCTGTATGTATGTTTGTATGGGAGTCGGACTGTTCGACCACGGGCCAGGTTCCTGTTTTAAGTATACCGATCAGACTCTTTAAGCGGATTGAGGATGTGTTCTAAGAATTGGAACAATCACTATTTACTGTACATATTATTTATTATTGAGGTGAATTATAATACACATGAAGTTAAATAAAACGTATTAATAATAATATAAAAAACAAACCTCCAATTACTTATGAATTAGCTTGGAGAGTCTTTCTGATAGATCATAGATCTTCTACCGCCTTTCTTTTCAAAGCATTGCTAACCTGTTGTCTTTCTAGAGAACTATCTTCCAGTAATTATGCTCTAGATATGTTTCTTTCTAAGATAGTTATTTCGTCTTCCTCGGTATGCATTTCAGGACCGTTTGCTACACGATCTTTAGAAAATTCATAGTTATTTGGTGACAATAATTTGTGCTCTTTTTCACTAATCATACACCTCAAATCCATTTTTGGTGCAGCGGCACTCATTAAACAAACTAAATTACGGTTGGAGAATAAAATTATATCTTGGTCGAACTGAAGGGTAGGCTTAACCTTTTTCAAACCTCCTGACCCATCTCCGTTGGTAAGTCGTTGTCATTTTTAATTTTAAAAAGATTCCAAGCCACTTATCTGATCAGCGTTATACTGTGGTTATACGTTATCGGTTATTTTGCTCATGCGCAGTAGCAAAAAATTACCGATCACGTAAATAGAGAGATTTTGAGCTACTTATTTGATCAAAGTTATACGTTATCGGTTATTTTGTCCATGCGCAATAGTGAAAAAATAACCGATCATCTTAATAAGCGATAACGTACGTACTCCGAAATAAACGAAACTTTATTGAGCGATAAGGTTTTAACATAATTACCAAGTGTATTAAAGGATTTTTACGATAAAAAGACGATGATGTCATTTTTAGTTACTTTCCTGCTTATCAGAATAAATAATAACTTACCAACCGTAAATGCAATTTATCCTCAACAGCCAGGGCAATTCACAGCTGACGGGTTGGCAAAACTTTAAGACGTTGTCAGATCAATTGGTAAAATTCCCCAGTATGTTTTGACGTTTATTGACATTCGATCATCGTCTAATATTCACAAGTTTTTTCAGTGTTTCTTTAAGATTAAAAAACTGTTATTTCCATAACTAATTATTTAGGCAAATCTGCAGTATGAAGTTAATAAAATACCGAAGCATCTGAAGGAAATATCTTTCTTGAGCTATTTTGAACGGGAATGCCGAAATGAGCCAAGTAAGTAATAATATTCGCTATTGGTATTCATTATTATTAATATATTGTTATATATTTAAATGTTAATGTCAATCTAACATCAGATTTTTCTAGTTTTCGTAAAGAAAAAAAACTAACGCTTGGCAACATCACAATATTTTGTTTTGCAACGTCATCGTCTTTTTATCGTAAATAAACCATATGTTTGTTTCGTTGAATTAAATGAAAAATATGAAAAACTATTTAAAATGTATTGAAACCTTGTACAAATAATTTTAAATAATATATTTTGTCCACGACCACCTAATAATAAGTCAATATTTTACCTCCTAACAAAAGGTATATGGTACCCATATAGCAACTGTCGTGAATTATGGTTCATAATACACTGTAGTGTATTATGAACTAGAGATGGGGGTACAATATGGAATAAACTATTAAATCTGTGTATTTTGTTCAGGAAATTTGTTTCTGAAATATATCGTATCGATAAAATATTGTAATTTTTAGAATTGATACTTTTCATAACGATATTTTCTAATATTAAGTAGGTATTTTAAATCAATATATTTATAACGGTCCGTTGTATTGATACTTTCTACAGTATCGCCTATCTCTATATATGTCAAAATATTTGATGTAGCTGCCACAACATTTTGAGGTTACAGATATGCCAAATCGTTACTGACTTTTATTTATTAATAAATAAATTAAGTGTCGTGGACAAAGTATAGTATTCTACACGCAATTTATGGCCATAATTCACTTGGGTGACTTGCGCCCCTCGCCTACGGCTCGTGACGCAAACGTCACCCATCGTGAATTATGGCTATCATAAATTGCCCGTTTAATAATATACTATTAACACTCAATTATATTCAAAATGTAACATAAACATCTTTAAATGTTTTAACCTGTCAACGTCAATTTTGCCTGATGTATGCTATCAAAATATAATTCTAAATTGAAGAATAGCGCCCCTTATTAAGTTGTGGTCTATTAGATCATTTCGACGTCTAATTAGATTTTCTATATTATCCACAATTAATGTCATGGATTAATGTGTACAAATCAAATTAAACAAATTGAATATTTGAGGTTAGTTACCTACACCAAAAAAAATAACGTGTAACGGTTATGGTTTCATAAACTAAAATAGAGAGATCGAGGACACGACGTATTCTTAAATGAGGCATGTACGCAAAAACTTTAAAAGAGAACTTGGGTGGAGCAAATGCTTATACAAGTATGGCTTATACGTCAGCGTAATTTTATTTCGGGTATTTTCGTTTTGACATTGACACTTTATACTTAAAGGTTTAATTGAGTTAATTTTGCAGCATGGAACAATGGTTGCAGTTCGCAATTTTAGCTGGGGTGGATAATGGTGCTATAGAGTTTATCATAATAAATAATATATTGGCTAATCGTGAAGAGCAACATCAAATAAATTTTAATTTTTTGGGAAGAATGGAAGACAAGGAAGTACGAAATCAATTTTGTTTTCTGAGAAAAGATAATTATCTATTAGTGCAAGTTCAATAAATGTTTTTAATTAACTTTTGACACTTACTTGATGAATGGTGTGAGTAACACGTATTTGGATTTCGGATAAATTCGGCTTCCCAAATTCACTGTAAATCCTTCCGTTAAACCACACCGTAAATTTGCGTTATTCGCCTAAATCGGTAACTATTTCGATCTGCGCATGCGTAGATGTCAAATAGCGCAGAACGCAATTTCGGTAACACGCTATTTGTGTTTGTCCGATCTCTCTAATAAAGAGATATTGCTGTGACAAATCATGTGCGAGGTTATTACATTACCGCAGACGTTATATTGACAGTTGAGAATGCGCAGAATGAGTTCGAGAGACACGTTGCGATAATATCGTTAGCGCATCACGTTATTTACGGCAGAACAACAACTCACGTAAAACGTTGCGCTATTCGACTTCGGACAGCATCGTATATATAGGTAGCGGCGGCAGCTGATCGGAAACCTTTCGGTGTTAAGTTGTTGTTTGTTATGACAGTGAAGTAGAATGTTTGTATAATAAATTACTGCTTTTAATGCCTTATCCATGTTCAGAAGTTCCTTAGAAGAAATTATGCCATGAACAGGACAAACAAAATCAAAACACAGATTAGTGGTGACACTGGTTTCAACTTTCAGAGGTTAGTTCTAAAAATGAAGCGCGTAAATAAAATTAAGATGGCAACAAGTATACCGTCTCAAACATTAGGCACTTTTAGCTAGTCATAAGTTTTTAAACGATCCGTATCCGTATTGGAGTTACGTTGACGTAAAGAAATTGTCACGAAAACCTTTTTAGCAAAAAACGTATCGTTTCGTTCTGTTTTCAATTTTATAACCTCAAAGTTTTTTCATTTCACACATAGAGAAATATAATATTTTGTCTATGATTTTACCTTTTAAAATTTTTGTAAAACGTAAAATGGGGGCGATAATAAACAATCCATTGCTGCTAGTCGATAACGATGATGATTTTAATGACCTATTTTTGATGCATACCAATATCAAAGAGGAAGAAGACCTGCAAAATAGCACTAATAGCACGGAATACTGACTTTGGTCGATATACGGATACGGTTAAGTATACGGAGTAGGGTATACGTAACAATACGTTCAACGCATCGTATCGGCTGAGACGTAACGGATCTACACATGCGCAATTCGTTACGTATACGGATACGTGAGAAATTTAAGACAAGCTAAAAGTCTCTATTGTTAAGACGTAAACGTAATATTTAACGCGGAGTAAATAACACAGCATGCGCTATCGGAGTTTGCAATATTTTTCTGATAATTAAAAATGTCATACGCTATTTTAGAAAGACTCTGCTTGCTCAGCTTAACGTTTAGCATGAAACGTATGTCATAATTTTGAGTGGCTTGAAATCTTTCTTTAATTTTTTTTCATTTGAACGCCTTTTTTGACTCGAGATCAACTTGGACCAATCAGCTGGAAAAACTAGCAGCAAGATCGGAGAGGATATTAATCAAGGCGAGCTTGTGCAAAACATATGGGTCCTTTCCACACATGATATACTGGATATTATACTAAGTAATAGTTAAAATCAATAATAACAAATACAAGACTAGGCAAGGTGCTAGGTCTCAGTATTTAAGGATGCATGGGAAGCCCACTTGATGCCCTATTTGACTATCCCGTCCTATAAAAATTAAAGCATGGTAAGAAATATAAAATTTTGTATTGTAAAATTTATCACTTTATTTTATATAAAAATGTTTGTTTGTTCATTCTATTGAAAAAAATGACAATTTTCATGTGCACTGATTTAAAAACTAATGTTCATTGTCACTTAAATTAATTCTCGCTTTTTATTATAAAACCCGACAGCATAATTTTTCAACCCGTCTGCGTCTGTAATATGTCCTGTGGTTTGCTCTTTGTAAAATATATTTATGCTGAACAAAACACTCCAATAATATTAGTAGGCCCATTTGTGCTTTGAGCCAGAATATGATGACAATTTTAGTAAAAAGGGGTTTTGTTTTGTTTAATTAAAAATGTCCCGTCGAGATTATAATATATGCCATCAATAAAAAGTACCCGGGTTATTCCGAAAATAGGGACACATTTTTTTTTTCGTGTTCACACTCATATAAAAATAGAGGAAAAGTGAGATTGATTCAAAAAATTTATTATACGCTAATAATGTTGAATTAACAAATTGAACAACGCAGCTTTTATAAAAACAAACATTGAAATATACTTAAACAAATGATTAATTAATTACATTAGAACAAAAAAAATTAAAATATTTATTTCAAAAACGACCGCAAGCTATTCATTGTGTCTCTTCTATAATAATCAAATAAATGGTAGTTCTAACATTTGTTCACTCTCAAATTAGAAGACTACACTGAGTAGCGTACGAAAATGAACAAGCTGATGGTTAAATTTTGAGCCTGGAATTAGTTATTTCTGTATTTAGAACGTAAAGTCTCAGATTGGAAAAAAACACGGGCTTTGAATAATGGGATTTATCAGGTTAGCCCAGATCACTGCGAAAGGTGCACAAGATTGCTCTATACCGGAATCTCTTGATAATTAACATAGAGATAAAATTGAAATGGAGTCGAAGCTAGAACTTTAGATGAATCTAGATAGCATCATAGATACTATAGCTATGAGCAAAGAAAAATATCAGACAATACACCAATGAATGAGGAGCGTAGGAGAAAAGGAGGAGGAAGACAAAACAGATAGTAAGTTTCCTGGTAGAGGGGCTGACGTAAGCCAGCGATGGTAGTAACAGTCTCTACCTACCAGGACGCGCGGAGGGTTGTTGGTGGGTAGTAAAAATCTTTGGTCCTACACTACCCTGTCGAATGTGTGTGTGTGTGTGTGTGTGTAAGCATTTTCCTCTTACAAAAAAGGGTTGAGTGTTCACTATGTCTTTTTTCAAAATTTTCACTGGTTTGACGAATAAGGACAAAATTACATTCTGGACGTTCTAGTTTATTTATCGCAGACTTTCTTTTGTCGGATATTTTTACAAATATATCGCTTTATAAGGAGTGTTTTGTAGTTTTTGGTCCATTTTTCAATTCAGGGATGTGTGTTACGTAATTTATCTCTTTCTATTCTAATTATATAACGGGAAACACCACTGATGTTTTGTGATTCTCTATGTAGCTAATTAGTAGTAAAGCATAGCTGTTCTGTTACACAGTTATGGTAATAAGCACGTACGTTGGTTGACGTAATAATTTAATTGGAATTTTCCGGAAAATAGATAATCACAGTCATCCGCTTTCCGACCAACGACGACTGAGTTTCAAAACTGATTAAATATTAAATTTTAATTCAATTCTGTTTTTTAAATTCATTGCAGTTGATTACATAATTTTCAGGTACTTCAGGTACAGATGCTGCAGATGCAAGACGCATATATACAGATGGTTCAAAAATGAATGAAGGCTCTGGATGTGGAGTTTACTCGAGAGCACTAAGCATAAGGATTGAGTGGGAAATGGGAAACAATACCAGCGTGGTTCAAACTGGCTGGTATCTCAATTGCCACAAAAGAACTAATCAGAAAGGGAATTTCTGACAAAAACAAAATAATCTGCACTGATAGTAGACAAGCCCTATTAGCCTTGAACAGACAACGTGTTATATCGGGGCTAGTACTAGTGTGCCACCAAGATTTAGCTAACGCCTCGGCAGATAACAATATTATCCTGAAGTGTGTTAAAGAGCACGACATGAGTGAAGGAAATTGCATTGCCGATTCTTTAGCCAAGGAAGCCGCCTACGGCCTGACGACTTCGACAACTGCGAAACTAGCCAAACGTTACACCCATGCTCAATCCCTTAAGAGATGGGAGGGAATCAAAGGATGCAGTTTTGCCAGGATCACCCTGGGCGCCCTTGGGAAGATGGCGCCGAAGAAATATTTAGCGATGACCAGGAAAAACCTACGTTTAACAGTGGGATTTCTGACTGGCCACTGTCAACTAAGGAAACTCCTCCATACTATGGGGCTAGTGAACACACCTCTATGCAAGATGTGTGAACAGGAAGATGAAACTGTCAGGCATGTCTTATGCAGGTGTCCGGAGCTATCGTCAAGAAAAAGAGTCTGTGCTCGGTGTGTCTTGGCCTACACCTGCCGATACAAAGAAGATGTCTCCTAGTGACCTCTCCAACTTCCTGAGAAGGGCAGGATGGACGATGACCTGGGAGTACAACTCCTTGGAAGGATGTTCAATGGGTCACATGTGGCCTAGGTGCTGTGAGCCTACACTCACCCTCCCTACTCTACAGATACAGATACAGATCCCAAATAGCATTTGTGTTGCATAACAGTAAAAAGTGAGCTTCCCTAACATATCGTTAGTAGTCCTTTGAAAATGTGATGCATATTAAGTTATGTTTTATTGATTTGGAAAAAAAATATGGAGAGTGAGTTTAAATTATGTTATGTCTCACACTCACTCACATACTCTGCTTTTGCAAGAACTTACAAGGACTCAGACGGAAGCAATTTGGAGAGGAAATAATACAACTATTGAAACTACCTCAAGTCGAACTAGTATAGCCTTTATGAAAAAATGAGGCTTCCGGAATGGAGGTAGAAACATGGGTAATGTTACAAACACTCGGCTGAAGCTCCTGGGCTGTTGAGCACAACCTAATCCAATGAACGGGTGAATGGGATAAATAAATTGTTTAACATGATAATCCTGGTCATTATATTGAAACGAACTTAATAAATTATGATATTGTCATCGGTCATCACTAGTGCAGATGTTTGATGCTGTAGTATTCAATTTCTACAATCTAGGGACATTTTAATTTCCTTTTTATCCTATTTATGTTCACATTTGATGTTTGAAATGTCTAGCTGTTTCTGCAATTTATTTGTTGTTTACGAAAAGATTTGAAATTGTTTCAATGTGAAATATCATTATAGATGGTCTCAATATATATTCAAGGTACAATTCAGTGGAATGTTTTAATGTATTCTTCTACCGACACTTTGTGATAAACTTGCAGAACAATTCAATTAATTGTTAATATACGCCTGACATCAAAGACAGTGCAAAGAGCAGAGTCATTTAAATTTTCATATACTCATATTCGGATTAGCTTCAACTTCATCCAAACCATTCGTGAAGTCAACGTCTAAATGAAAACTTGACGTTCAATTTCGCGAGATCAAAACAGAGAAAAATTGGTCGAATGTATTACCTCTTCTGTCTTTAAAGTGATGCTTGAGTTGACGAATAAAGTTCTGTTGATATGAAAAGTTACGTCATTTGTTTCCTCCTTTTTTTATCTAGCGAAGCAAATTGAATTTTTCCCATGAAGGCCTTTGCACACCGGCGTACTGAACGTCTTGAACGTTTGGAACGTTTCGGACGTCCGGAACGCGCTCCTTTCACACCGCCTAGCAACGTACCAAAAATCCACTTGTTCGCTTATGAAGATCAGTCAGTGCAAAGATGTCTTTTCCGCCAGTTCCTTGGTTTGAGACCGGGTTTTCTGTTCCGTGGATGAGCGAGTCGAGTAGTGATGACAACTTATTATTATTATATTCGTTAACAGAAAGAAGTAAATGGATACATCCCATAAATGAAAAACGGAAGAGGTTTGGAGAAAACCATCACTTGATGCATGATCTGGAGCTTCCATGCTACGAATGCACAAAACATCAACAACAACAAACACACTGATTTGACGCGATGACCAGGAAAAACCTACGTTTAACAGTGGGATTTCTGACTGGCCACTGTCAACTAAGGAAACTCCTCCATACTATGGGGCTAGTGAACACACATCTATGTAAGATGTGTGAACAGGAAGATGAAACTGTCAGATATGTCCTATGCGAGTGTCCGGAGTTATCGTCAATAATAGAGTGTGTGTTCGGTGAGTCTTGGCCTACACCTGCCGATATAAAGGAGATGTCTCCTAGTGACCTGTCCACCTTCCTGAGAAGGACAGGATGGTCGATGATCTAGGTGGACAACTCGTCGGGAGGATGTACAATGGGTCACATGTGGCCTAAGTGCTGTGAGCCTACACTCACCCTCCCTACTCTACACTGTCGGGGGAGGTTTTTGTGGCAAACCCCCAGACACGTCGATTTTGTTTACGTGGTGGACAACTTTTGATAATGGTTGTATGGTCATCCCCCTAGAAGGGGTGATTACCCTTCCGAGTATCTTTAATGGCATGAAGGGGTGGAGTGGCATATAATTTGAATGGTATTTCGATTCTCTTTGAAGATATGCTAACATTTTTGTGCTAAGTGTTAAAATTAATGACAAAAACCAGCTGGAAGTGGAAGAAATGAAACAAAAAGTCTTAATCAAAGTAAGTGTTTGAATTGTGATCCGTTTACATCCAAACAGTACAACCTTTGTTCAACATTTTGTAGGATAACAGGAGTTATTTCACCACACGCCACAATTATCCGGTGGCAAAGATCTTCTGAGGAGTTCGGTTGAGTTTTACTCAAGTTTTTAAATAACCTTATGAGAAGAAGTCCAACGGTGATAGATCAGGCGATATTGGTGACAATACCCGTTGTATGAAGACAGGTTTGTTAACATGGAAGGATAGTTTGGACACGGTTTATTTATTCTAAAGCTGAAGAGTTTTAATTAATGTCTTCACTTTACAGCTAAAATTTATTTAACATTCAAACATAAGATGGAGAATTTCTTCATTTCCTTGCAGATTTCTAAAACGACATGCCAGGATAAGATCTATACGGAGTTGAGGCAGAGTAAGTAGTAAGGATGTGGATTGTTTTCTGATAGTAAGAATCGAAAAGAATCTTTTTTTTTTCTGAATCACTCAAGAAATGTTACATAAAATATCTACAAAATGCACCAGGTTTGCACGTGCACTGACCTCAATATGCTAATCAGTAGATTTTCATCCGAATTCGGAAAATTATTGATATCCAACTCCCAATGGTTGAAGGTAAATTTCCACGTTCATATTCTCTATGCCGATAAAGCAGATTCCGGGAAAACCGATTGGGAAGAACTAGCGTCGAGAATGTATGCAATCGCGATGCCCCAGTGCACTCTAGATAATGTAGGAAATAATTTTGTTAGTTAATGCTGGTCAGTCACATTTAGGATAATCTGCTATTCAGTAGCGGCACAAGAAGTCGTGGGGAGCACATTGTAAATTTTTTGTCGTGCAATATTTTTATCATTTCACAGCCCAGAGTTAGCATTTCCAGCAGAATTTGGAGCTAGCAGTTCGTAATATTTGAATGAGTCATAAAATTGACTTGTTCGAGTAGTTGAATGTATAATTTGGAAAAATGCTCTCCATAATATTTTCGAACATCACCAAATTGGCGTTTTTTTCCCAACTCCTCAGAGAAAACTATCCCATTTCTTGGAAATTTCAGAAACAAATAAAAATCCATAGTCCTCGAGACACACATTTTTTTGAACTGAGCATTCGGAAGTTGCTGAAGCGTGTTCTTGTACAGATATAACGTCAATATCTATAAACTAAGTCAAATTGCATTTTAACATGTTGGAAAATGAAGGAGAATCGGAAGAGATGGGCACATTTTCGACCATCAGGATGTGAAATTCCCTACGGATATCCGGTACATATTTCCGGTAACTTAGGAAGAAATCTCCATACATACATACATATTTCTACCTGAAAACGAATTAATTTCATCCATATTTTATTGGGTAACGGGTTTCTAATATTATTCAGCTTGTCCTTATTTTTCTTTCGGTACATTGAACATTCATTTATTCATTTTAGTTGTTCAGTTAGGTGTTAATAATAGATTTTATTGCACGTTGCTAATAGGTATTGAATCACCGAGAAAGAATAATTGTACATAGGGAATAATGAAAAGTTAGGTTATGAACTCGATTGAACCTAGCTCACCCAACTATCCTTAATAAAAACATTAATATTCAAATCGAGTAAGTAATATACTTGAATACGGCATGAGATGATGAGCAAAAATCTCATGATTGGAAAATGGCACTGATTGTACCAATTTACGAAAGAAAAATTACAGAAGAATCACTTATCACAGCTATGAAAATATGTGAGAGAATATTAGAAGAGTGTAACACTAGTTCTCTCCTCAAGAGACAGATCCCGGCTAGAGACTCTCTCAAGGGTGGATCGACTCCATGTTGATGCCACACTAGGTATGCCAGAGGGTTGACAGACTATAAGAACTTCAGGGCGCCACTACCTTTTTAGACGGAAAAATAATTTAATTTCAAAAAAAAAACTAAGGTGAAAAAGGTAGAAACACCTTGTAGAATTTACTTGAAAGTTAAAAATAAAAGTTACAAAATTTACATAAACCCGGAGTCCCTACAGCTCTTACAGCCGGGTATAAGAAATAAAAAAAGATATTTAAATATTAAATTTATTCTGCCACTAAAGGAAGATAATGTAAAGAGGAAAAGAAAAAAACCTGTACTTCTTCAAAGGTACTTAGCTTTTCACAGTGGTAGAATCAGCTGTCGAAGTTGAAGAAGATGTCTGGAAGTTGAAGTAGATGTCTGGAAGTTGAAGTAGAAGTCTAGAAGTTGAAGTAGAAGTCTAGAAGTTGAAGTAGAAGTCTAGAAGTTGAAATAGATGTCTTGCAGTGTTAACCTGGCAGTAAGCCTGTCAGGGATATCCTGGCAGTGAAAAACGTGTAACGGTAACCTGGCTGTAACTTGCAGGGGTATCCTGGCCGTAACTTGCAGAGGTAACCTGACCGTAACTTGCCGGGGTAACCTGGCTGTAACTTGCAGAGATAACCTGACCGTAACTTGCCGGGGTAACCTGGCTGCTGTGCTTACCACAGCAATTTAAGATAAAAACTGTTAAAAATTAAGAGACGGTAAAGAGATAGGTCCTTGCTTCTCAAGGGTCGGTAACGAAAAGAAGGAAAATCGAGAATAAGAATCGAGCGTTGACATCATATGTCAATTGTCGCAACGATCAACGATCAGAGAAATTTACATCACAGAACTAAATTGGAAGTGGTTACTATGACGGCAAGCGGTAAAATTGAAATTATTTCGTTAAAATCGAAACAGGTCGATAGACATGTTACACCCCCTCTCCTCCGGGAAAAAAAATGATTCGAAGAATTATTTTTTTATTTAAAGGGTTAATAAGATAAAGGAGGGGTGAAGTATCAATGCAAAATCTATGTATAGTAGGTAGGGAAGGTGATTGTCAAAGGTAAGGTAAGGTAGTTTTGTCATCTTGTGATTATTGTGTCGTTATGTCATCGGATAAGGCAAAGCATACACTGAGAACGAAAGGTAACGATAGGGTGCGATAATTTCTCAGTGTATATAACGATAAGGTAAGGTAAGGTAAGGTACGGTAGGTAGTGTTTTGATAAAACGCTGGGATCTCAGTCGTCAGATACGCAATTCCAGCAAATACCAAACAAATGTCTCCGTGGAGACACAAAAATAAACACGGGGAGTGATGTCAGCCTAAAATTGATTCAGAATATAATTCCGTCGGAATTCTAATTATTTCATAAATCAGCCTAATTTTCGCCGAGCAAAGAATAACGATTTGTCATAAAGACGTCACCCAAGGTGAAATACTACTTAACCTAGCAAAAATTTTGGCATGACGACAACACTAGTGTTCCATAAGGAACGGTTCTAAAATATCCGATAACGGTAGGTAGCCCACAAATTTCACAATATGGCAACGCAAAAGGTATGTTAAGGAAGAGAGAAAAAAAATATACATAGATATTTACTTCGAATGGGTAACGGTTAAAAATGAATTGACGATATAATGAAAGATAAATCAACGGTAGAAATAAGGGCGTTTGTGGCAGGAATAGTATGTGGCGACATAATGAAAACATAAAATTGATAGACTCATCACATAATTAAACTAAAATAGGTACTAATTAAAAGACAGAAAGCACAAATAGAGGCCAGAAATAACAGCGCCCAATCGACAATCGGTGAGGTTGCCAGTTAGCGTCCACAGTAGCCATTGGTCATCGATCCGAAAGTCGATCCAGCTCTATATATTTCGTCCTCTGATATGCCTTCTTCTTAAATTGAAAAGATAATAAAAATAAAATTACACCCATGATCCTGTCAAGAAATACGGTACTTATAAAAATGTGGCCAACCTGGTTAAACAATAAAAAACGACTAAAAACTAAGGAAGTATTGCCATTGAAGACAAGAGAAAGGGAAGAGATTGCTGTGAAGAAATAGAGAGACTAAGCAGTCATTTTTTTCAAACCTATTGTATTTGTATACCGAGCGCAATCCGCCACTCAGCAAAGGCAAACCCGGTTCAATTGGGGCCTAACGTCTTACGGTACGTCAATCGAGACTCTACGTTAAGTTAAAAAAGCAAAAGTATCATTTTATTGTTGAGAAATGATACGGAAAACTCGGGGCAACAAAAAGATATACAACAAAAAGGGGGACCAAAAATTTGAATGACGTAAAATCCATTTCCGCAATGGAGAGCTTTCAGGGTGTCTAGCCGGTATTTTTATTTTTTGTAACAGAATTAATGGAATGCGGGGTAAGAAAAGGAGCCGTTTTGTTCGGAGAACGGTATAAACTCCTATGTAGCTTGGTCTACTTCCTTTTCTACGCGGGGGGTAAAATAATTGTGAACCAAGTTGAGTATGGAATCGGGACGGTAAGTAACACGGTTATCTCGAAGACAGAAAACGGAAAGAAGGAAGAAAAAACGAAGAAAACTAAAATGATAATAATGGTAAACTAAAACACAATTGTACCGTTTTTTTAGGAGAACGATATCGAAACTCCATGTAAGACACGGTTTCTGAGATACGGGACTCTACGTTGAGTTAAAAAAGCAAAAAGGAACAATTAATTTGCAATGTCAGCGTTATTGTCTTGTTCATCTAAGTCATCCGGAAGGTTTTCGTCAACGTCAATAAATTGGTTTTTCAGATCTGAAACATGCCAATTTCCAAAGGTCTTTGAGATTATAAACAAGTCTAGAAATTACTTTATGGACGATACACGGAATATATTTAGGAGCAAATTTTGTTGCAAAGTATTCATTTTTGGATGAAAGTACATAATTCTTTTTCCAAAGGCGGTCACCGACATGATATTCTACATCTCTTCGTCGTAAATTATAATACTTTGTGTTTCTGTCATGGGCTTGCTTAAGTTTTTTGCGTACATCAATATAAAGTTTAGGAAGAGTCTGTAAGTCGTCAATCAGCTGTAATTTGTCTGCGTTATTGATTAAATTGTTAGCATTTTCGGAAATTACACCATAAAAATCTCCACTTAACGGTACGTTTCTGGCAAAATTCAAAAAAGCGGGAGAGTAACCTGTAACGTCATGTTTTGCGGTTCTTATTGCTTGTGCAACTTTATGTATTGATGCATCCCAATTTTTATGAGAGGAATTGTCATGAATGTAACAACGTAAGGCAGTAACTATGGTTTTATTGGTCCGTTCTGTATGATTAACTTGTGGGTGATAGCGTGCATTGTAGAAATTTTTTTGTACTTTATATTGATTCATCAAATTTTTGAAGAGGGAAGAGGTAAAGACTGTGCCATTATCGACGGAAAATATTTGCGGAACTCCAAAAATAAGAAAAACTTGATTTTCGATAAATTTAACAATACCAGCAGCTGTGGCATTCTGCATAGGGTGAACAAGGCAAAATTTAGTAAACCAGTCTGTTATAACGAGAACAAATCTATTGCCATTTTTAGATCTGGGGTATGGACCTATTAAATCAGCAGAGATCCATTGCCAAGGGAAATTAATGTCTTTATACTGGCCCATTATACCAGCTTTAGGTAAATTTTGAGTTTTACAGGAAGAGCAAACGGAACATTTCTTGATATAACGAGATACAGTGCTTCTAAGTTTTGGCCAATAGTAGATTTCAGAAATTCGAGCGATGGTTTTAGAGATGCCGAGATGTGCACTAGTTTGATTGTCGTGAAATGTCTTTAGGACATCAAGTCTGTTCGGGGTAGGGACTACAATTTTCCAATTAGATAAATTACTAGATATGGGATTTGGAGAGAAGACATGTTTGTAGAGGACATTATTTTCTACTTTAAAGGTGGGGAATGACTCAGGATTATTATTGACTTTATCAATCATGGCGGTATACCAAGTATCTGGCTTGAAGGTAGTGACATCAATCACTGAAATGTCTTGAAATGAACGGGAAAGTGCATCACTTACAACCATAGTGGTTCCTTTTCTATGTTTGATTTCAAAATCGAACTGCGATAATCTAAGCGAGAGACGAGCTAAACGTCCACATGGGTTGGAAAGTTTTGACAGATACTGTAAAGATGAATGGTCTGTTTCAAGTGTGAAGTGGGTTCCTTCCACATAGCCTCTAAATTTTTCTACACCAAAAATCACACCCAAGAGTTCTTTTTCTGTGGTACTGTACTTTCTTTCGGTTTTGTTCAAGGTACGACTTGCATATGCGATGGGGTGTTCGATACCATCACATTGTTGATATAAGATTGCACCAAGTCCAGTGTCACTAGCGTCAGTCTGTATAATGAATTCTTTCGAAAAGTCAGGGCTTGCAAGAATGGGGCTGGAAGTAAGTCGTTTTTTGACTTCGATAAAAGCATTTTCAGCCTCAGATGACCAGGAAATTGGTTGTCCTTTTTTTCTGCCATGAAGAAGGTCAGTTATCGGGGAGCAAACGGTAGAAAAATCTTTGATGAATCGGCGATACCAGCCAATTAAGCCAATAAGTCTTTTGACTTCTGTAGTGTTTTTGGGAGCAGGATAGTTAAGGATTGCGGAAACTTTGTCTTCATCAGTTCGAAGACCAGCTTTGTCGACTACAAAACCAAGGAATTTAAGAGAGTCTCGACAGAATTCACATTTTTGGAAATTTACAGTAAGGTTTGCCTCTTTAAGACGAAGATATAACTTATTAAGGATTTCTAAATGAAGTTCGAAGGTAGGGGTAGCAATAATGATGTCATCTAAATAACAAAAACAGTAGGGCCTTAAAGAAGGGTCTATAACAATGTCCATTAGACGTGCCATAGTTTTGGGTGCGTTAATTAGACCATAGGGAGTGGTCGTAAATTCAAATAAACCTAAGCCATAGACAGCGAAAGCAGTTTTGGGGCGAGAAGATTCGGTAAGGGGTATTTGTAGAAAGGCTTTTTTTAAATCAATGGAGGTAAGAAATTTAGCGTCTCGAAGTTTGCTAAGAACTGTTAAAAATTAAGAGACGGTAAAGAGATAGGTCCTTGCTTCTCAAGGGTCGGTAACGAAAAGAAGGAAAATCGAGAATAAGAATCGAGCGTTGACATCATATGTCAATTGTCGCAACGATCAACGATCAGAGAAATTTACATCACAGAACTAAATTGGAAGTGGTTACTATGACGGCAAGCGGTAAAATTGAAATTATTTCGTTAAAATCGAAACAGGTCGATAGACATGTTACACCCCCTCTCCTCCGGGAAAAAAAATGATTCGAAGAATTATTTTTTTATTTAAAGGGTTAATAAGATAAAGGAGGGGTGAAGTATCAATGCAAAATCTATGTATAGTAGGTAGGGAAGGTGATTGTCAAAGGTAAGGTAAGGTAGTTTTGTCATCTTGTGATTATTGTGTCGTTATGTCATCGGATAAGGCAAAGCATACACTGAGAACGAAAGGTAACGATAGGGTGCGATAATTTCTCAGTGTATATAACGATAAGGTAAGGTAAGGTAAGGTACGGTAGGTAGTGTTTTGATAAAACGCTGGGATCTCAGTCGTCAGATACGCAATTCCAGCAAATACCAAACAAATGTCTCCGTGGAGACACAAAAATAAACACGGGGAGTGATGTCAGCCTAAAATTGATTCAGAATATAATTCCGTCGGAATTCTAATTATTTCATAAATCAGCCTAATTTTCGCCGAGCAAAGAATAACGATTTGTCATAAAGACGTCACCCAAGGTGAAATACTACTTAACCTAGCAAAAATTTTGGCATGACGACAACACTAGTGTTCCATAAGGAACGGTTCTAAAATATCCGATAACGGTAGGTAGCCCACAAATTTCACAATATGGCAACGCAAAAGGTATGTTAAGGAAGAGAGAAAAAAAATATACATAGATATTTACTTCGAATGGGTAACGGTTAAAAATGAATTGACGATATAATGAAAGATAAATCAACGGTAGAAATAAGGGCGTTTGTGGCAGGAATAGTATGTGGCGACATAATGAAAACATAAAATTGATAGACTCATCACATAATTAAACTAAAATAGGTACTAATTAAAAGACAGAAAGCACAAATAGAGGCCAGAAATAACAGCGCCCAATCGACAATCGGTGAGGTTGCCAGTTAGCGTCCACAGTAGCCATTGGTCATCGATCCGAAAGTCGATCCAGCTCTATATATTTCGTCCTCTGATATGCCTTCTTCTTAAATTGAAAAGATAATAAAAATAAAATTACACCCATGATCCTGTCAAGAAATACGGTACTTATAAAAATGTGGCCAACCTGGTTAAACAATAAAAAACGACTAAAAACTAAGGAAGTATTGCCATTGAAGACAAGAGAAAGGGAAGAGATTGCTGTGAAGAAATAGAGAGACTAAGCAGTCATTTTTTTCAAACCTATTGTATTTGTATACCGAGCGCAATCCGCCACTCAGCAAAGGCAAACCCGGTTCAATTGGGGCCTAACGTCTTACGGTACGTCAATCGAGACTCTACGTTAAGTTAAAAAAGCAAAAGTATCATTTTATTGTTGAGAAATGATACGGAAAACTCGGGGCAACAAAAAGATATACAACAAAAAGGGGGACCAAAAATTTGAATGACGTAAAATCCATTTCCGCAATGGAGAGCTTTCAGGGTGTCTAGCCGGTATTTTTATTTTTTGTAACAGAATTAATGGAATGCGGGGTAAGAAAAGGAGCCGTTTTGTTCGGAGAACGGTATAAACTCCTATGTAGCTTGGTCTACTTCCTTTTCTACGCGGGGGGTAAAATAATTGTGAACCAAGTTGAGTATGGAATCGGGACGGTAAGTAACACGGTTATCTCGAAGACAGAAAACGGAAAGAAGGAAGAAAAAACGAAGAAAACTAAAATGATAATAATGGTAAACTAAAACACAATTGTACCGTTTTTTTAGGAGAACGATATCGAAACTCCATGTAAGACACGGTTTCTGAGATACGGGACTCTACGTTGAGTTAAAAAAGCAAAAAGGAACAATTAATTTGCAATGTCAGCGTTATTGTCTTGTTCATCTAAGTCATCCGGAAGGTTTTCGTCAACGTCAATAAATTGGTTTTTCAGATCTGAAACATGCCAATTTCCAAAGGTCTTTGAGATTATAAACAAGTCTAGAAATTACTTTATGGACGATACACGGAATATATTTAGGAGCAAATTTTGTTGCAAAGTATTCATTTTTGGATGAAAGTACATAATTCTTTTTCCAAAGGCGGTCACCGACATGATATTCTACATCTCTTCGTCGTAAATTATAATACTTTGTGTTTCTGTCATGGGCTTGCTTAAGTTTTTTGCGTACATCAATATAAAGTTTAGGAAGAGTCTGTAAGTCGTCAATCAGCTGTAATTTGTCTGCGTTATTGATTAAATTGTTAGCATTTTCGGAAATTACACCATAAAAATCTCCACTTAACGGTACGTTTCTGGCAAAATTCAAAAAAGCGGGAGAGTAACCTGTAACGTCATGTTTTGCGGTTCTTATTGCTTGTGCAACTTTATGTATTGATGCATCCCAATTTTTATGAGAGGAATTGTCATGAATGTAACAACGTAAGGCAGTAACTATGGTTTTATTGGTCCGTTCTGTATGATTAACTTGTGGGTGATAGCGTGCATTGTAGAAATTTTTTTGTACTTTATATTGATTCATCAAATTTTTGAAGAGGGAAGAGGTAAAGACTGTGCCATTATCGACGGAAAATATTTGCGGAACTCCAAAAATAAGAAAAACTTGATTTTCGATAAATTTAACAATACCAGCAGCTGTGGCATTCTGCATAGGGTGAACAAGGCAAAATTTAGTAAACCAGTCTGTTATAACGAGAACAAATCTATTGCCATTTTTAGATCTGGGGTATGGACCTATTAAATCAGCAGAGATCCATTGCCAAGGGAAATTAATGTCTTTATACTGGCCCATTATACCAGCTTTAGGTAAATTTTGAGTTTTACAGGAAGAGCAAACGGAACATTTCTTGATATAACGAGATACAGTGCTTCTAAGTTTTGGCCAATAGTAGATTTCAGAAATTCGAGCGATGGTTTTAGAGATGCCGAGATGTGCACTAGTTTGATTGTCGTGAAATGTCTTTAGGACATCAAGTCTGTTCGGGGTAGGGACTACAATTTTCCAATTAGATAAATTACTAGATATGGGATTTGGAGAGAAGACATGTTTGTAGAGGACATTATTTTCTACTTTAAAGGTGGGGAATGACTCAGGATTATTATTGACTTTATCAATCATGGCGGTATACCAAGTATCTGGCTTGAAGGTAGTGACATCAATCACTGAAATGTCTTGAAATGAACGGGAAAGTGCATCACTTACAACCATAGTGGTTCCTTTTCTATGTTTGATTTCAAAATCGAACTGCGATAATCTAAGCGAGAGACGAGCTAAACGTCCACATGGGTTGGAAAGTTTTGACAGATACTGTAAAGATGAATGGTCTGTTTCAAGTGTGAAGTGGGTTCCTTCCACATAGCCTCTAAATTTTTCTACACCAAAAATCACACCCAAGAGTTCTTTTTCTGTGGTACTGTACTTTCTTTCGGTTTTGTTCAAGGTACGACTTGCATATGCGATGGGGTGTTCGATACCATCACATTGTTGATATAAGATTGCACCAAGTCCAGTGTCACTAGCGTCAGTCTGTATAATGAATTCTTTCGAAAAGTCAGGGCTTGCAAGAATGGGGCTGGAAGTAAGTCGTTTTTTGACTTCGATAAAAGCATTTTCAGCCTCAGATGACCAGGAAATTGGTTGTCCTTTTTTTCTGCCATGAAGAAGGTCAGTTATCGGGGAGCAAACGGTAGAAAAATCTTTGATGAATCGGCGATACCAGCCAATTAAGCCAATAAGTCTTTTGACTTCTGTAGTGTTTTTGGGAGCAGGATAGTTAAGGATTGCGGAAACTTTGTCTTCATCAGTTCGAAGACCAGCTTTGTCGACTACAAAACCAAGGAATTTAAGAGAGTCTCGACAGAATTCACATTTTTGGAAATTTACAGTAAGGTTTGCCTCTTTAAGACGAAGATATAACTTATTAAGGATTTCTAAATGAAGTTCGAAGGTAGGGGTAGCAATAATGATGTCATCTAAATAACAAAAACAGTAGGGCCTTAAAGAAGGGTCTATAACAATGTCCATTAGACGTGCCATAGTTTTGGGTGCGTTAATTAGACCATAGGGAGTGGTCGTAAATTCAAATAAACCTAAGCCATAGACAGCGAAAGCAGTTTTGAGGCGAGAAGATTCGGTAAGGGGTATTTGTAGAAAGGCTTTTTTTAAATCAATGGAGGTAAGAAATTTAGCGTCTCGAAGTTTGCTAAGAATGACATCTACTTGAGCCATGGGATAGGAATCCGGAGAAGTTATTTTATTCAGCTTTCGGCCATCGAAGCAGACGCGGCATTCTCCAGACTTTTTTGAGACTACCCAAAGGGGTGAACACCAAGGATAGTTCGAAGGTTGAATGACATTTAGTCGTAACATCTCGTTAACTTCTTTTACTAAATGACCTTGCATAACTGGGGATAGAGGATATTGGCGTTGTGCAATCGGTTTTGCATCACCAGTGTCGATATCGTGTTCAACAAAATTCGTTCTGCCAATTCGGTCAGGAGGGGCAAGAGAAGAGAATAAGTTTATAGTTTGCTCAAGTTTGTTTTTTTCTTCAATAGAGAGAGTAGAAGCAGATTGTATTGTGTTAATTACACAAGTAGAAGATAATAAAGAGTATGACAAATCATGAAAACTCATGTCTATTTTGAACAAGTTCAAAAAGTCCATTCCTAAAATAAGGTTATGGGTTATTGACGGTATTATCAGTATTTTTATTGTCTTTGTAACGTCATTCACTGTCATTGGTGCGGAAATATAGCCCATATATTGTTGAGGTACACCGTCAGCAGTGGTAATATTCAAACCAGAGTCATACTGTATAGGTAAATGTGAAGAATGCAACAAAGAGAAACCCTGATTTCCAAGAACAGTAGAATTACTACCTGTGTCAACCATAGCTAAAACGGGTACGTCTAAAATTTTCACGGTAAGGTAAGGTCTATTATCGTTAGGTTTTTTTGCGAATATGGGACAGGTATTAATAGAGGTTGAAACAGTGTTTGACTGAGTTGAAGATAAAGTAACTGGCATGTCACAGATAGGTACAGAAGTAATATTGTCAGTAAGCGAAATGTTTTTGTCATCTGTTTTCTGGATGTCGTTAGTGTTCGGTAAGGTATTTGTAAGTTGTTTGGTAGATAAAGGTAATGGATTGTCTGTATTTCTAAAATGATTGGACGCTAGGAAATCCTTAACAAAGATAAGATAATTTTGCCATTCAGCAGCGGAAGTTGAAAAAGTTAGTTTTGGTTCGTAGGGGGGTTGGGATTGTTTGGAGGTCTGTTTGGTCGTGTGTTCGTTCTTCTGGGGTTTTCTGGCTGGGGTGAAGTTGGTTGTGCTTGACTGGACACAGTGGCCAGATTCGAAGTGCCAGTCAGTCTCGAGTTTTTTTGGATGCATCTACGACATTTAGGTTTTGTGGTGTTTTTGCACCGCAACCGTAGCAAAATATAGATTTGGGCGAGAAACATTTGGAATATGAATGACCAGTTTTATTACAATTCCAACAAACCAAAGAGGTTAATGCTGAAACGTTTGCGGCAGTTCTTTGTCTTTGATTTGACGGGGAGGAAACATAAAGACAAGATAAATCTGGTTCAAGCAATCTAGGATTATTAGAAGATGGTGATCTATATCTATCTGACCAAACACGGGATTCTTCAATTCTTTTGCACAGTTCGGTTAATTCATCAACTGTTTGGGGATTATGAAGTGCTAAAGACGAGATAAAAGAAGGTAAAAGGTTCCTACGAATCTTTGCTACACGAGTACGTTCGTCAACGACACTAGACAAGCGATTAAATAATCCTATCATGGAAGAGATGTATACAGCAACCGGTTCGTTAGCACCCATGGTGCGATTAGAAATTTCCAACTCCAAATCAGTCTCATAACTATAGGGCAAAAAGTCAGCTTTCAATTTGGCAACAATGTCTTTCCAGGATTGAAATTTATTACGATTATTAAGGTACCATGTGAAGGCATTGTCTTTGAAAAGTTCACATGACTGTAGGAAGAGCTCATTTTCTGTAATTCCTCTAGAAAGTCTAAGGACTTCAACTTTTTCCAAAAATAAATGAAGTGATTCATTTTTACCAGTAAAGAAAACATTCCATTTGTAAACTGGATCGTGTCTTTGATAAGGGGTGTCAAAACGAGTAGGGGAGGGAGATGAGTTTGAAGGTAAGGTGTCTTCAGTTCTGTAGTTAGATGTCGGATTTGTTTTCATTGCAAGGTCAGCTTCTAAAAGTATTAGTCTATTTGTCAATGTTTCTTTTGTTAGTAGTTGTTCGTTACTTTCGGCATTTAATCTATTGATTCTATTAGTCAAATGTGTCAATCTTGAATTGATTCTGGAAAAGACTGGTTCGTTTTTATTGCCACTAAATTGTTCAATGATATCTGTCAAGTCAGTAATTGTTTCTGTTACTTCTAATAAATCGTCCTCAAAAAGGTAGGAATTAACTGGGGACGTAAGACTTCTATTAGAATTTTCCCTAGCAAGAAGACCTGTTAAAACTCTTCGTTTCTGTTCGACAGTATCCGGAACAGGAAAATTTTTGATTTTAATCTCATATGATAGTTCAAGTGACTTCAAGTGATTGGCCTGCATCATGTTTAAAAGGAGAGAAAAATAATAAGAAACTGTATCTAAATCAGCAGTACTAATCAAATAGCACTAACGAAAGCAAAGAATCTAAAATCCAAATGAACATAAAAGCCTGGCAACGAGATATAGATAAAGAAACTGAATGTAAGCAAATGACTATAGATATAAAAACAACATATACACACTACCGATAAATGTCATTTAAAATAAACAATACTGTACGATACTTTCAACAAATTATACGATATTTTTAAAAATTTATATCTAGTAATGTAAATGTTGCACAATGACTAAATATATAACCAATCAAAATCAAAAATAGATCATAGATTGTAACACATCACAACTCTCATGCTATTCAAAAAAATTGGAATGAAAAATGTTCATTTCTAAAGATAAATAGTTAACTTGGCAACACTGCACTTGAATAACAAAATTAAAGAATAGGTAAGTAACAGTAAGTTTAAAGATAAATTGTTACTCTGGCAACACTGCACTTGAATAACAATATTAAAAATAGATAAGATGTTTCAGTTTGTGTAACTCGACACAATTCAACTGAACAAGATAAAGAAAGTAAGATATTTCAGTTTGTGTAACTAGACACAATTCAACCGAACGAGATAAAGAAAGTAAGATATTTCAGTTTGTGTAACTAGACACAATTCAACTGAACAAGATAAAGAAAGTAAGATATTTCAGTTTGTGTAACTAGACACAATTCAACTGAACAAGATAAAAAAAGTAAGATATTTCAGTTTGTGTAACAAGACACAATTCAACTGAACGAGATAAAGAAAGAGATTAAATATGACATTAAAAAATGAACATCACCAAAATTTGCTTTACATGTGACAACACTGCCAAGAAATCAGATGTTATACACCATCTATAAATAATCGATAAAAGAAAATGTAATTCTTTTCAACAACATAAAATTGTGGTAAATGTTACTTGTAGACCCAAAAAATATCAAAACGAAATTTAAAATATATGTTAGATGAGGCAGATAATGTAGGTAAAATGTGAATGCAGGGACGTTACAACATTTAATCAAAAGTGAGAAGGTAAAAAAATTAACTATTAAAAGTTAGCAAACAGTTTTAAAAAGCTAAAAAAAACTCAAAGTTGAAGATAAAAAAATTCAAAAAAGCAAAAAAACTATAGCCCGTTTCAACCCAACTGTCATACAGTGCAACAAAAACAAGGGGCGCCAATTTGTAACACTAGTTCTCTCCTCAAGAGACAGATCCCGGCTAGAGACTCTCTCAAGGGTGGATCGACTCCATGTTGATGCCACACTAGGTATGCCAGAGGGTTGACAGACTATAAGAACTTTAGGGCGCCACTACCTTTTTAGACGAAAAAATAATTTAATTTCAAAAAAAAACTAAGGTGAAAAAGGTAGAAACACCTTGTAGAATTTACTTGAAAGTTAAAAATAAAAGTTACAAAATTTACATAAACCCGGAGTCCCTACAGCTCTTACAGCCGGGTATAAGAAATAAAAAAAGATATTTAAATATTAAATTTATTCTGCCACTAAAGGAAGATAATGTAAAGAGGAAAAGAAAAAAACCTGTACTTCTTCAAAGGTACTTAGCTTTTCACAGTGGTAGAATCAGCTGTCGAAGTTGAAGAAGATGTCTGGAAGTTGAAGTAGATGTCTGGAAGTTGAAGTAGAAGTCTAGAAGTTGAAGTAGAAGTCTAGAAGTTGAAGTAGAAGTCTAGAAGTTGAAATAGATGTCTTGCAGTGTTAACCTGGCAGTAAGCCTGTCAGGGATATCCTGGCAGTGAAAAACGTGTAACGGTAACCTGGCTGTAACTTGCAGGGGTATCCTGGCCGTAACTTGCAGAGGTAACCTGACCGTAACTTGCCGGGGTAACCTGGCTGTAACTTGCAGAGATAACCTGACCGTAACTTGCCGGGGTAACCTGGCTGCTGTGCTTACCACAGCAATTTAAGATAAAAACTGTTAAAAATTAAGAGACGGTAAAGAGATAGGTCCTTGCTTCTCAAGGGTCGGTAACGAAAAGAAGGAAAATCGAGAATAAGAATCGAGCGTTGACATCATATGTCAATTGTCGCAACGATCAACGATCAGAGAAATTTACATCACAGAACTAAATTGGAAGTGGTTACTATGACGGCAAGCGGTAAAATTGAAATTATTTCGTTAAAATCGAAACAGGTCGATAGACATGTTACAAGAGAGCACCTATAGAAAGTACACCAGAGGAGTCGCAAAGTGGTTTTGGAAAAGGAAAAAGTATACAAGATCACCTTTTCAACAGTTGAATTATTAATAAATAAATTACCAGAAACAGATAAAGAAGCTTGTGTTGGTTCCATTGATTTGGAAAAGTCTTTCGATAAGGCACCACGAAAAGCGTTATGGGACATCTTCAAAAATAAGGGGTTTGACAAAAAAACAATAAGTATACTGGGAAACATGCTGTATACTTCGAAAAAATTATATTTTAGGGAATTTCAAAACACAAAAGGCAAGAGAAGGAGGTTAAGTTCACTATTATCATTATAAAACAATGTTCACCTAAGATGAATAAGCCACATATAGACTAAATCGTTGGAGGAGCCTTTACAGACGATTTGATTATTATTATGGGGACAGAAAACGACCTACAACACAACCTAGACACATCACATGGAATGGAAATTAAAAAAATAGGATTTATATGAATAAAACCAAAACAAAAGTGATGCACATATATGTAAAAAAAGTGGGAAAATGAAGATTGCGATAGATGGAACAATATTAAGCAGATGAAAAGCTTCAAGTACTTAGGAGTGGAAATTCAAGAAAACGAAAAACAAGATCTGTAAACTATTAATAGGATATAGAACACTTTGAAATTGTAATATGCAATGAACAGTTCATTGATAAACAAAAACGAGAATAAGCGTTTATAAAACCATATTAAGACCAATCCTTACATTTGGATGTTAATCTTAGGTGCTCACGCAGCGGCAGAAGAATCAAATTCAGGTCGTACGAAAGAAGTATCCCAGAGGTGTCAGGGGTGCACAGCCTTTGGTTTCATAACATTAGTCCTCGATTTTTGATTACGTCGCCAGTTCACTTGGCGTTTTGTTATTGCTAATGTATCCAAACCAATATTCAGTGTAGATTTATTGAGACATTTCAACATTCTAGTGGCTCCCGTCTTGTATGTGCCAATCTCCAGTTCCTGGCTATCCAATTCCTGAATAATGTTATACCATTTGATTCTCTTTTGCTACTTTTGTACTCTTCTTCCAAACTGCTCACTTCCTACCCAAATTTGCTTTTTCTTGCGATATTTCTTTTTGATATAAAACCTTTTTTTCTAATCTCATTGATATCATTTTTCCACCAATTATAAGATAAGAGTATACTCCATCCGTTTTCGTGTATGTATGTATGTTTGTATGTATATTTGGGATAACATTCACTGAGACCTAAAAGATCTATTGTGCCCCCTTACTTCTACTTAGTTTCTGAGGAGAGTCTCTGAAACTAGTAGCTCCTTTAGTCCTATTTCCCGGAGAAATTTTAGGATATCTGCAGGCTTCAACTTAGGTAAATGTTCCTCTTCTATCCAGTAATCTCCCAGGTACTGTGCTCTAGGATTCTGGAGTGCTGTGCAGTTGAGAAGTATGTGGATGGAGGTTTCTTCTTCCGTGCCACAGTATCTGCATTCTTCTTCCTCCACTAATTTGAGCTTTTTCAGGTGCTCATTCAGGCGACAATGTCTCGTTAGGATCCCTGTTAAAACTCTTAGCGCAGTCTTGCTTTGACTTATGCATTCATTTGATCTCCGTAGGTTGTAGTCACCCAGGAGAATCTTTGATTGTCTAAGCCCTACTAGATCTTTCCAATGGTCAGATCTGCTCTTTCTTTCGGCCCCCTCTTTGCTAGTTCATCTGCTATTTCATTTCCTTCTATTCCAGTGTGTCCTGGAATCCATAGTAAGGTAACTATATTGTTCTCGCCTAATTCATTTAGTTTGTCTAGGCATTTCCAAACCATTTTAGAACTGATTACGCAAGAGCTTACTACTGGTAATCTTTATTAATTTTATTAGGTAATTAGCCATCGTACACATCGTACACACACTAGTTCTAAGAAATCCCTACACTTTCTGAAATTTTTTTTTATTCAACATACTTACTGCGTCAACCACTAGGGTTATTGGCAGTTCAGTACATATCAGTTACATTATGATTATAAATTGTACATGTAAATGTCTGAAAAATTTCAAGGAATCGTTGATTTGATCTCCGAGAGCTAACTGTAAGGAGTTGGGGATCTAATGCTTTCTTCGTTGGATTGCAAACTGGGGACATTCTAGGATAATATGCTTAATGGACATATTTTCATTACATTGGGAACATTGAGGTGGGTCTTCTCTATTTAGTATCAATTTGTGTGTTAAGGCTGTGTGTCCAATACTTAATCAGGTAGCTTTAATTTGTTCAGCTCTTGTAGTTGGTAAGATTTCTGAAATTGTCTTATTGTATATTTTACCTTTTTCATTTTAATTTCATAATAGATATAGTGATGGTTATTGAATATTCTCTGGGGTGCTTGGCGTTGATATCTCCCACGACTGCCACGAATTTTCCCTCTCTCTTGTATGTATCCTTTATTTTGTACACGTTATATAACAGCACACCAGTATTATTCACATAATAGTATGTGATTTTTGAGTAAATCCTGTCGAATTTTTAAATTGCTATTGAACTCGAATAATTACACTTGCTGCAATACAGTAAGCCTCTGTTCGAAATTATAAAATAAATTTGACAATTCCATTTCATGAGTTTCGTTTCGAGCTATCTCTCCCATAACATAATTTGATAAATATTTGCTAGGTTTGAACAATCGATTTTACTATTATTGTTGCGTGAGTTATTTATGATTCATTGCGGTCATTTCTACGAGACACGATTGTTCTTCGATTGTTCACTATTATTGAATAATTACCTAACAGTAGTGAAACATTTTGTTTGTTTTGTAGTACTTATAAATGGATCTAGTGTGTTGTAAATTTTCCTGATATGATAGTAATCGATATAAAAGGGGGTTGAGTAGGACGTGGAGAAAATAACTGGGTCAAATTGGATTGTAGAATAAATTGAAATATTTAGTAAAGGAGAAAAGTGATTTTGTCAATGTCAATCATAAAAACTTCACAAATAACACATGGCGCAGTCACTAAACTGACTCTGAATTGTAATAATTGTATTGAATGATAAATAAAGGATTAGACGACACAGTGAGATTAATTGAATATTTGAATATTGTTTGGAACAGGTGAAAATTGTATAAAAAAAGCCTCATGTCTTGCTCCCCTCAATCCACACTTAACGACACTACAAAACAATGGCATTTATCATAATTTAAAGAAATTATCACTATTTGAAGTCTAACTATTCCCAGTAAGCAATGTGACCTAAATGGAATATGTGCTCACCAAAACAATATGGCCGACATGTCATAGGCTTTATTCTGGATCTGTTGGAGTTGAAGCTTGTGTGATATAGTCTCCATGCTTGTGTGTTTTGGCATGTGCTGTAAGTCAATTGGATGTCAGAACACTGCAATGAACGGGTGTCTCACGACGAGTGAGACTGTATATGGCAAAATACTTATAGTTAAATCATGACTCACGACTAAAAGTTGGAATGGGATTAATAAAAACAATTTGATTTGATTTTTTTTAGAGACAGATGAAGAAAAAGACTTTTTTATTTCTTAGTGCTTGTATCAAAATTTAGACCGCACATGCATCTCTAAAAATTTACAGAAAACATTTAATATCTGGATAACGGTAAGGTTTAGGTATAGGAAAGTATACATGAACTTGCCTTATTTTTCCTGAATGCATTAAAATAGAAAAAACAGGGTAGTTGTATTTAAAAAAACGAAGAAATTTGATATTTATGAAGTTAAACTTTGAACACTTTTTATTCATACCCTGTATAAAATGGAAAATTTTTTAACATAGATTCGATTACGTTTGACCTTGCTTAAGGCAACCGAACAGAAACCATTCTCATATCTTCAAGGGTCTTCTCGTAAAAAATAATTTATAAGGGTCTTCAACGGTCAAATTTTCTACAAAAAAATCAATAACTCAAAAAGTGTGCATTTTTCGAGAAAAGTTTTTAGACAAAAGTATACTAAAATATTACGTAGATTTCAAAAATGTATTAATATGACCTCCTTCCGGGTCAAAAAGTTGAGGGCGAGATTTGAAGTAGATAGATTGATATCATGGAGTACTTTCATGCGATAGGGTATAAGCATAAGTTTTGCTATTGGTGGAAATTGACGCTTCATCAGGTCTCCTAACACCTTGTATGCCTAAATATAAACTTTATTTTTAAAACGACTTTGAAAATCATAAAGTTCCGCAAGAATCGTCATAAAGATGGCTGCCCAATCCGTTGACATCACTCCATTTTCAAGTATTGCATTGTACCAGAGTGTTAATCAACGTCCATTAAAACTACAGACAAAATATTTGTAAAAATGCACTTAAGAGAAGGGCATTGTGGTTTTAAGCTATGCTTAGAAACAAAGACGATATTTCGACAAATACTACTGCTTTAGTTTGTGAAGACCATTTTAATAAAAGTATACCTACTTATATATTGTAATTTTTTTTCTTAAATAATTTGATGTTATGTACCTATATGTCTAGAAATCAACCATAAAAACATTATTTTCTCACGACCACGAAATATGGTTGGTATATATTATATATAATACATAGTTTGAATCATACTTACAATAATGCTTCAACTCTTCTTATTTCCTCTGCATTGAAGCAGATGTTTGACTTAATAAATTGAAGCAGCATAAATGAATCTACTTTGGGCAAGTTATCAGTTTTTGCTTTTACAGAACCTTCGCTAGCCATATCTTTACTAACAAAATATGAAAGAATCGTCACTAAACTAGTGAATAAAATATTTTCTCTCCGATTGGCAGCAAATATTAATTTTGCTGACTGATATCAATCAGCAAAGTATTACTTTTCCTGCCTAGGCACGAAAGTGATTACTTTGCTGCCTGTGATTACACATTTCCATAGCGACCAACTAAAACAAAGAGATTGTGGGAATTGTAATAATTTGCAAATACAAAATCCTTATGAACAATCGGAGAAAAAATTATATGTTCAACTTGGCAGCAAAGTAGATTGACTACTACTTTGCTGCCTAGTTAAACAAATAACTATTCTTCTAAAAGTTTTAAAATATCCTCGGTAATAGCCAATATTCATGTCCATTTTCCACTTTACTTTGACTTTAAAAAATAAAAAAGCACACACAAATAGGTAATGGTTTTATACAAACTTATAAATGATATTTTCACGTCGATGAAACAATTAAAAGTTAATTAAAATACAATATAAACACAAAGCTACACAGAACAATACCGGCATGTTGACAAAAGTAAACAAATTGTATGACATCACAGGTATCATCGGTAGCGTTCGGAAATCATCGGGTGGTGGTCGGAAAGTGTATTAAAATTTGAATTTTATTTTAAAATTTGTAAGTGATTTCTAATGTGAACTGGTTTATTTGATTATTTTGGATATCAACTTTACTATTACAAATTAATATATAAGCAAAATATGGAATATGCGTGTACTCCATAGATGTATCCAAGATTCTTGTATAACGTTTTTTTGAGTGGGACTTGAGGTCGGTACGAGGACAATTTCCTTAATATTATCATTAAAATGCAGGATATAACATATGATATTACATTTTCTAGACTCAACTGTCATCTTATTTCCAATTGACTCTCAATTTCAGTATAATATTTCGCATAATATACAAACGATGTAAGCAATTTTATAGGATCTAATATTATTTCCTTCCACCAACCATTACCGTTTCTATATACAGTAGTAGATTTTAAAGCTGTAGTCACTTTTGTAGAAATTTACCAAAATTAATTACTTACATCGCAAAGTTTTGAATTTAACATGTTACAGTGCAGTTAAAATAGTGGCAGTCCTAACAGAGAACGACAGGTAATTTTTCACACTCTGCAAATGGTCCGTATGATTTGATCAACGGAATCGAACAAAAAAGTAATTGGACCCTTGCTCTCTTTTTCTACCTTTCTATCCTTCTCGCTGACAACGAGGTTTAATGAATTTAAACACCAGAGGCGTTCGACAGGAACATCGGATTAAAATTTAGTGTCCCACAGGGTATATTAACGTAGCCCCTTCGTAAATGACCGAAAAGTTAAAATATTGGTTCGGTGTTTTATTTCAATGGGGTGGAAATCATTGAATTATATTATGTTTGGTATTAAACTGTACGCAATTTATTCGTTCTATCCAGAATGGCAAATGAAATTTGAAACATTCTACAATAATATCGTCGTTGGGTAGATAAATATAGATGATGGAAGGAGGAAAACAAAGCAAAGCCATATGATGTCGTTTTTAGTTACTTTTCTGCTTATCACAATAAATATTAATTCGGATAAATGAGGCTTTTACTTGATGTAGATCCATACTAAATTATGAAATATAGCTAGCACAGTAGCTTTATCAAACGCGTCACAACTTTAAGTTTGTATATTATGTAGATTTTAACAAATCAATATTGTTTTATTTCATAGTATATTATTCAACGAGCGTGTGATGATGGCTATTACTCATGAGAATGAACTTTGTGACGTGAGCCGCAAGCAAACGTCGTAATCATTCGAGTGTTCACCATTCAATTCAAACGAACGAGATATTTAGAGAATATTTTATTGAAGGAATTTGATGGTTTCTGTCAAAAAATTCAATTTTGAAAGCTATAATGATAACTCATTTATTGTTGACAATATTGATGGTGAAATTTGAGCAATTGGAAATATTTCTATGAGGAGTAGAGGAAAATTCCAGATTCAAGTTATTATTATATGAAGTTGTGGAGGTATTATTTTCGATGTTTCCAGACCTCGGATTTGAAGATCAACATACAATATTGAATCCACAATTTTTTGTGCCGTATCCATCTTGTTTTTCAGAAAATCGTAGATTGTAGTTGAATTCGTTTTCACTTTCTGTATCCATTCTAACAAAAAGTCGGCTATAAATCACCTTTGGTAGGTAGGTATAGTGTCAAAGTCAAATTATGACATTTCATGGCGAATCTGATTCAAACATTGCACTGAACATAGTCGTGTGTAATGATACTCTTTGACGGTGATTGGCCATATAGTCGTGTGTAATGGATCATTACACATGGGGCGTGGCTTGTTTTGTGTAATGCATCCAGTTACTCAACAAAAATGTTACATAAAAAGGGTAAATTATTCAACAGTTATGGAAAAAATTTCCATAACTAATTATTTAGGCCAATATGCAGTGTGTAGTTAATAAAAAGACGAAGCAGCTGAACAGTAAATGTCAAGAGATGGTAGTATCTTTGTTAAGCTATTTTGAACTAGAATGCCGAAATGGAGGACCGCTTCTCCCGCTTGCTGCTTCAAGAGACGTGAGTAATAATATTCTCTATTTGTATTCATTATTATTAATTGTTACCCATTGAAATGTAATGTTTTCATATAATGTAAGGTTAGGTTAATCAAATTTGATATATTATTCTTTCATAAATTCAAATAATAATTTTGTAGAGTTGCAGAGGCTTTATAACTTAGCGTTACAACTGTTAAAAAGGAGAACTATCAATCTAAGATGAAATTGAGTTTTTTAGTTTTCGTTCAGTAAAGAAAAAAACTACAGCTTGGCAGCATCACAATATTTTGTTTTGCAGCGTCATCGTCTTTTTATCGTAAATGAATATACCAAATAACCTGGTAGATAATTTTTAGTATTATTAACTACCGTTGATGCATGCTTTAAGATAACTTTCTCAACAATAAAGTCTATAAGGAGCTTATTACCATTCTGGTTACACCTCGCGTTAAGTTCTCAAAAGTAGTTTTTTCTCTTTTTGACTTAATTATTTGTCTACGCATAAAGCGTTCTTCCGCTCGTACGTGACTGGGGTCTTTTTGTGCATCCCGGGTATTGCACAAAACTCAAAGAGGTGCCCGGACGGGATTTTCATGGTTCATGAGCGTGCACAATGGAGCTTCAAAAAGTTGTTAAATTAATTGATTCTATTAAGTTGATTAGAAACTTGTTTTGTTTAAAATTTAAAAAGATATTGATAATTATTTCGTAATCATCGTCAGTAATATTTGATTTGATGCATACCCGATGCTTCAACTAGACAAAATAGTTACCTATCTTCTGACGGACTTGATATAGATTGGGAAAATAATATATGATATTGAAAATATTAAAGTATTATAAGCTAGATGAAGGAGGATAATGAACATTATAAATTTTCAAATGAATATTTTCATAAAACCATTTAGACAAATCCTTACATTTGGTTGTAAATCATGGGTGCTCACACAGCGGCGAAAGAGTCAAATTTAGGCTGTAGAAATGAAGTATCCTGGAAGAGTCAGAGACAAAATGAGATGTAAGAAAATAAGAGAAGACCTGGAATACAACCAATGCTGGAATTCATTGAAAAACCACAACTTAGCTGGTGGTGAATCTCCAAAGAATTAATGATAAGGGGCCCTTCAATCAAGTGTGAGAATCCAAGGTACTAGGAAAAGAGAAAGACCATAGCAAACATAGGATAGAGTCCTTAGAGAAATAATGAAGAAACAATAGACAACATGGTTAGCTTTCCAGGTACAAGCAAATAGTATATTGAAGTATAAGTGGATATTAAGGTCTTTAAAATAATAAAGTAACCCTAGCCTGGGTACCAGGCCACCAAGGAATAAAAGGCAATGAAAAGGCCGATGAATTAGCCAAGCAGGGAGCAGCGGAGGTCATGATAGGGCCAGAACCTTCCTGTGGAATTGCCAAATGCCTAAGTAAAGGAAGCATCCACAAATGGATAAACAACCAGGCGTTGAACTGGTGGTATGGAACCCCAGGACAAAGACACGCTAAATTATTCCTTAAAAGCCCTTCGGCCAAACTTTCACACGACCTACTACGCCAAAGTCGAGAAACGACGAGGATAATAGTGGGAATGCTCACAGGGCACTGTAGGCTGAGGAAACATATGCATACAATTGGACTAGCAGAAGACAGCATATGCAGGTTGTGCCAGGAAGAAGAAGAAACCGCGGAGCACGTACTTTGTGAGTGTGAAGGCCTAGCAAGGTTGCGGTTTCACTTATTCGGAGAAGAAAAACCGAAGGCAGAGAGCTACGCAAAGGAGGCGGTAACCAGGCTATTAAGTCTAATAAAAAGAATAAAGCTGGATATCGAGCTCTAATATAGGGAGGATCACAATAGATCTGCAAAGGTCGTAGTGGGATAGGACAAAGAGCCACTCCAATTTTAATCTAATCTAATCTAAGGTCTTTAAAACTCGCGCGAGCAAGTGTTTGAGAGACCAGTTAATCACGAATACTTTACGCTATATTTTTTATTGGTGTTGAAAGTAGGTACACTTTTAAGGCACGCATGTGAAGGTTTGCAGTTGCAATTCACATGAGTGCCTTAAAGGTACTTTTAACACGTATATCATACAATATTTTTTCTACAAACGTTCAAAAAATGCAATAATACAGTTTAAATTAAATTTTAAAAACCTTTATTAATACATCCAAAGGAGATAATTTTAAATTGCATCGTATATTACGTACCTTAGCAACCATTGTTGATTTAATTGTTTACGAATGTTTTGATGCATCTGTCAGACGTTTGTTAGTTTTATTTAAAACGTAGTTTTATCCAAGGAAAATGGTAAAACAGCAGTGCAGGAAATTAATTTGTAAAATTGCACAAATTGTACTATTAATATTAATGTTAATAAATAAAATCTAAATATTTTGACGTTTGCTTTCAAAATTTGACAATTTACTTTTACCAGTAGTGCCATAAACATTTTAAGGCACGTGTCTCAAAGTGACATTTTTAAGGCTTCTATGGAGTGCTAAAAATGGCATTTTTAACACGTTTGTAGAAAAAATATATTGTTAACAATAGACATTAACATATATAGTCAAAGGCACTCTTAACGTGCGGGTTCAAAGGTCACTAACCATATGTATCAAGTCAGAAAACACAGAGGTTACCAAAATGTGAGATTACACTGCAGATTGACGAATTTCCACTTCTTTCATTCTCGAAATAATCCATCGAACTAAGTACAAAAAAACTGAAAATTGCTACTTATTATTTAAATTGTCACTTTGAATTGTCAAAGTGACAAAACTGACATATTTAAATAAAAACTCTGCTGGTGAAAGACTTTTTAGAATCGCTGAAAACTAAATACATATCCTTCTTTTTCCCGTAAAAATTGCATAAGTCTGTCTTATTTATCTAACGGATTTCATTTGGAAGTTATAATTTAACGTAATAAAAGAAAACAAAAACTGTGAGTATGTCTTTGTTGAATCGTATGACCCGCACGTTAAGAGTGCCTTTGACTATACCCTACATCATTGAATATATAAATTTCCACCAAAAGTTGAGAAAAGTAAACAAATTAAGACAACAGTAAGTCAGTATTACAAAGACAAAGAAGATGAAAGGAAGCATGGAAGAAAAACTGAATAAATGGGTTGTATATTTCGAATGCTAAATGTGGGAAAAAAAAAGAAAATGATGAAGAAGGAAGTGCGGTATTACCAAGATGTACAAATGAAGTTCTAATTGAAGTGCCACAAAACCAAAGCCCTGGAGAAAGCGGCATTAAGGCAGAGCCTTCAAAATAAGGAGTCAACCTACTAAAAAATAGAATAAGAAAACTGATCCAAATCCGAAATTTGAAGAGAAGAAAAAATACCAAGTGTATGCTATGATGTGCTCAATACATAAAAAAGCAGTGGCCAGTGTTTGCGACAACTATAGAGGCATTGCACTTCTGGGAGTTATTTATGGAATAATAGCTCACATAATAATAAACAGAAACACATATGCAAACGAAACCATAAAACAATTTCAAGGAAATACGTTGAATTTGTCTTGAAAATTTGATTACATCTATATGTATGTATTTCACGGGACTGGTGAAACTGAATAATTGTTCGAAATAAGAAAAAAGACTCTCATATTTCATCTGACTTACAAAAATTTGCAAAGTATCAAAATATAGAAGATGCTTAGATTAATTGCATTTGAAAAACTCAATTAGAAATTTTTTTCAATTGGAAATCGGAAATTGATTTGGCTGTGCTTAAAAAAAACTCTGCTACAGTCAATACCTGACTTGTGAAAAAGGGCTGTTGTCCACCATTGTCCACTCAATTTACTCAAAGCATTAAGAAGATAATAATAATTGATGCAGTATTTAGAAAAATGAAAACTCCCAGATAAAAATATCCATTTTAAGTCATTTTAATTAAATATTCATTCATTAAAAACACGTAATGCAAATGTCATCTGTTAATTTTCGTCCGATCAAAGCTTAATTGATATGCATGTCAATAGCATACTATCGACTTTTAATTTTCCAACTTCATTTTTTGTAATTACATTTTTAACAGGACAGAACAATGATCGCATCAAAAAAGGGCTTTCGTATAATTTTATGGGCGAGGGTGAATTTGTGGTTTCATTTGAATTAAATGGGTGGTCGTGATGAAGTATACGATTAGAAGGAGTTAAAATGAATCCACGCTTAAATAGAGAAGAGTGTTTCCACTGCTAGCTGTGAAGTTGACAATTATTGCTTTTTCTCGCCAACTAAGAAGTTGAATAGGTACCTAGATAATCTTTTTGTTATTAATCTAGGTCAATAGTGAACTAATTGAAATATTTATAGAATCCAGAAATAGCAGTTCAACAAAAACTTGTGCAACATAATTGTGTATACCCAGGAGATTGTCTTTAACATATTTGCTTCTTGAAAATATCAATCAAGATGGAATTATTTGAATTTAAATGTCATTAGTTTAAAATTCACGCTTAACCGCAAATGACTGATGACAGGACAGGAGTACGTTCATACTCTATAGAGCGAAAACAGATATTTATAGTATATTACGTAACGAGTGCGATAAGTGACAGTATTGTCCCACGAGGCTTAAGCCAAGTGAGATAATCCCACGAGCGTGAACAATCACTTCAGCACAAGTTATCTACTCTATTTTTCCTACGACCACGCGATATACTTTTACCGAATCAGGCATGTACAATCTTGCGTTTTTATGTAGATGTGATAGGTTTGACATATATGTGTATTTGTAATTACTTTATGTAGTTTTGATTACCTTTGAAAGTATCCCAGAAAATTGTGATTGTTATGCGATGAAAAAGAGTGCCTTCATAAAAAAGTTATATATAAACTCGTATATCAATGAATATTGGTACACAAAATATTTCGAACATCTATTTTAACAACAATTGGAAACAGAACATCAGGAATAAAACTGTTTTTGTCACATAAATATTGCAATTCTGAATTAATTATTTATTTGAACCACTGTAAAAATTGAAAGTGAAATTATATGGACAAATCAGCTTGGTCATAAAATCGTTAGTCCGATTCAATCTAAAATATTCCGAGAAAAAGTCTGTGAAAATTCTGTCAATGGTACATTTTGTGTGAAGATTAGTGAATTTCTATTCAGTGCATAAAAAATAACTTGTAAGTTTTCTTTAATTCAGAAAAAAAATGAACTAATCCAAATAAATTAACCTCAAATACACATTATACATTAATAGTTGGTGAAACGATAAATGAAGTCGCCAGCTGATAAGAGATAATTAAAGACCTACATCAAAATAATTAAGGACAGCTCTGTACTCTTAGCTTGCGATATTTTAAAGTTGAGCTGCAATAACTTAAACAAATATACCAGTATATTGTCTGTATGAGTATGAGTATGAGTAATAAGAGAGGTAAACCTGAACACGATAACTCATTTGAAGAAGATCAAGAAGCATTTAAAAGAAGTAAAGTAACTCAGAGGACACCGAACAAAAAGAAAAAAGAACAATTAAAGGAAGAATTAAACGCTAACAGTTGGGATATGGAGGAAATTGAAACCATACTAGAACAATAAGGATATCGCACAAATAAAATCAAAAATGATATCAAGGAAATCAAGCAGGATATAAAAGAAGTGAAACAGGACATTAAAAATAACACCGAAGAAATTAATATAATTAAGGAAGAAGTCAGATCATTCAAGAATGAGGAAAAAGGAAAAGGAGGAAATATTGAATAGAATGAAGAAAACCGAGGAATGACTAGAAAAACTTGAAAAACGAAGTTCGTAATAATTTAATTATATCTGGAGTCAAAGTAGAAACTGGGAGTGAAGAACAGTTGAAAAAAGAAGTTGAAGAGTTTTTGGATAGTGCACCTAATAAAAACCAAAATTAAGAAGGGTTATAGAATTGGACAAACAGGATGCGTGATAAAAATGGATAAATGGGAGGACAAACTCAAAATCCTGAAGGAAAAGAGAAGATTGAAAGGGAAGCAGATTTATATTGAGTCCGAACAAACAAAAGTGGAAAGAGAAATTCAAAAAAACATCAGGGATTACGCGAGAGAGGAAAGAAAGAAGGGGGTAACTGTAATAGTTAAATTTCAAAAATTGGAAATAAATGGAGATGAGATCGATTGGAAGAAAAATTAATTATTGATACGTCAAAATCAAAAAACTTAATGTAACTCGAGATGAACATCGTTTGTATTCAAAAACAATCCAACAAATTAAAACGAGTCACAAAAATTTAAAAATTGTCTTTTGGAATATGAATGGGTTCAAAAATATCCAAAATATATTTGTAGACTCACCGGATATTGATATATTATGCGTCTGTGAAACCTGGATATCAGGAAATATAGAAGTTCCTCTCAATCATGCAGACAAATATTATGTTGTTTTTTCTAAAGCTACAAGGGATAAGACTCGCGGACGCGCAAGTGGAGGTCTTGCTATTTTTCACAAAATGAAATATAATTTGTTCGTTCTCGACTCAACTCCATGGTGGCTAATATGTAATATTAAAATGTCTCGTAATAATTTTGTTATTTGTGTTACATATTTCAAACAATCTTTCCAATTTGAGGAGAAGCTTGATAAACTCCAAGAAATGCTCGACAGCCTTTGTGATACTGGCAAAGATAGAATACCATATGAGTTTATTAAAAGTTTACCCCAAAACTGGATCTTATATGTATTGTAACGTTTATTTTAATTTATATTTACAACTAATTAATTTATATTTACAAATTTATATGTACGGTCCTTAATTTACTAATTTATATTAAACACTTAACTAACTAACTACACTAATTTATATGAACGTCACTGATTAACACTTTATTGATCGGTTTGTCTTTAGTATAAGCACTACAGTGTCCATCTATGTCTCAACTATCTAAGTATTGTTGACTGTTCACTGTTAACTGTTTACTTCGCCCTGTGCGGCGATGCACATATTTATATGGCAAAGGTACATTTCTGGAACACTCCCGATGTTCTCTGGCCACCGGTCGGTAGTCTATGGAAGGGATGGCAGTCTGAGCTCTCGAAATCTCTGGAATGTTTTCGGCTAGTGACTTGAAAAGACGCAGGGCTGAGGGGACGCAGGGCAGGTAATCTCGACAATTCTCGATTACGGTCATAGTCGTCTCACGCGGGAATTTCACTGGGACACTCGCGTAACATTGCCCCCTCCTTAAGAGACAGTTCCTCCTGGAACTAACTAGGAAACTGAGACGAGATGACTGTATCGGCAACTGGTTTCCTTGTTACATTTTCCAGTTGCATGGAAGTAACATGCGACCGTCTTCTCTATTGACTGTGCCTCCTGTGAATGACCGCAGACAAGTACCTGCACTTCGGTGTCTCGGAAGATTACTTCTACCATGCTACGGATTATTCGCCAATCCAAATGCCTACATTCAATCTTGGGCATGGCTAGCCTATGCACGTTCAATTCAAGCACATGCTCCCTCAAGCTAAGTAAAGCTTCCCAGATATTCTCGTACGCTGGTCTTTCGTCGAAGGTTTTTCTCGTCACTAGGTGGAAATTGTAACGGGTGCCATCTTGTACCTTCAAAGCTTTACCTGGTACTGGTAACTGGTTTTCCAAACTTCGTGCGCCACTCTTCTTTATTAACAGAGATGGCAGTCCACGCGCATCGGTTATGCTGGCAGGGATGTTTATTGCCAGTGAGTATTCCTCCGGTACGGTGAGCAGATCTTGTCGTTTCTCCGTGGTGACTCCGTATCTTGCTTTTCCGGTACCACCATAAGCACCCATGAACTCTATAAAAGCAGGATCGGCTACTTCTTGGAATTGTCTTATTTCCTCATCGTGGTCACCCTCGAATGGCGCTAATCGATTACGGTGTACCACCTTTGGCTTTCCGTTTGGGATCTTGGTGATGCGATAAATGACGTCGTTGATTCTTTTATTTACAAGGTACGGACCGTCCCAAGCTTTCTGCAGCTTTGGAGAAAAACCCTTTTGTCTTCTTGGGTTATGCAGCCAGACTTTGTCTCCTTCGTAGAAACCTCCTTCTGTAGCTTGCGTATCGTACCTTTTCTTCATCCTATCGCTAGCGATCTGGAAATTCGATCGAACCAACTCGTGTATGTCGTCCATTTGTTTTCTCAGCTGGGTTACGTAATCTTCACCAGCTATGTCTTCTCCGGGTCGGCATCCAAATTCAAGGTCGCAGGGTAATCTCATTTCGCGTCCGAACAGAACTTTTGCTGGTGTTTGGCCGGTAGACTCATTGATGGCGGATCTGTAGGCCATCGCAAATAGCGAGAGATACTGGTTCCAATCTCGCTGATGGTTAGAAACTACTTTGGACAAGTATTTGCCAAGAGTTCTGTTCATTCGCTCTACCATTCCGTCCGACTGTGGATGTAAAGCAGTAGTTCTTGTTTTCTTCATGCCGAGCTTATCACAAACTTCCTGGAACAGCTGGCTTTCGAAGTTTCTGCCCTGGTCGCTGTGTATTTCCAGGGGCACTCCATATCGGCAAATGAACTCCTTCACAAGCACGTCGGCAACAGTTGCGGCTTCTTGGTTTGGAATGGCATACGCTTCCACCCATTTTGTGAAATAGTCCATCACCACCAAAATGTACCTGCTGCCATCTCCTGTCGGTGGAAACGGTCCGGCAATATCCAGGGCAATGCGTTCAAAAGGGCTTCCGACATTGTACTGCTTCATAGGAGCCTTTCTTCTCCCGTGCGGTCCATTGGCCGTGGCACAGGTAGTGCATTTCTTACACCAGTCCTTCACATCTTCGGAACTGTGCATCCAGTAAAACCGTTCTCGCACCCTCTGGAGGGTCTTCTTTACACCTAGATGTCCTCCTGATGGACTGTCGTGTAATTTCTGCAGTACTGCTACTACCCTTGATCTTGGAATCACCAACTGTCTTCTACTTCCGGAACCATCATCGTTCTCGATTACTCGCTGTAGCAAACCGTTCTCCAGAACCAGCGAGTCCCACTGGGCCCAATACGATTTCATCGTTGCCGAGTATCTTGAAATCTCCTGCCAAGTAGGTCGACAGTTTTCCTCTTTCCAATGTCGGATTTTCTTCAAGTCGGGATCGTTCTCTTGTTCCTCTTCCAGCTTTTCTGGTGTCCATTCGTCGCTGGTCACCGTGGTTCTTCGAATCGCAGCTTCCTTAGCTTCTGTTTTGCTGCAGTGGGAGCGTTCTTCAGGACGTGGTCTTCTAGACAGGAAGTCATTGGAACTTTTTCGGGTCGAATCTGTTTTCCGAAGGTCGACCTTTGCTAGTTTTTCCTGCTGGATGTCTTCATTTGTAGCAGTTTTGGCTCTCTTGCACGAACTGCGTACATGTCCCCTTTTTCTACAATTCCGGCATCTCACAGTTTTCGGCTTTTCATTTGAGATGCTTTTCATCATGTTGACAAGCTGGTCCAGCTTATTCTCAACTTCTTCGTCTGCTACAGCCCTCACCTTATCGTATAGTCCGGAAGCCTGTGTAGCAGCTTCGTACTCCAGGGCTGCAGAGAGTACGTCGACGATTGTCTTATGCCGAGCCAAACGTAGAGTTCTCTGCATTTCGTTGTCACGAACTCCGTCGATGAATGCCTGAACCCCTAAACATTCCATGACATCCTCCGGTGCCCATGGATAGGCAAACCGCACCAACCTCGCAATGTCCGCTTCGAATTCTTGCAGAGTTTCGTCGCGTTTTTGTTTGCGGTTTTTCAACTGCGACTGGTACAGATGCTCCAGGTGTTCCAGGCCATATCTCATGTTTAGTCGCTTTTTGAGCTGCTCAAAATCATCGGTCTCTTCCACTGGAATGGTCTGAAGGATATCCATAGCGTCTCCTCTCAGGGCAAGAGTTGAATTTAATGCTTTTTCCTTCTCACTCCAGTTGTTCGCCTTTGATGCCGCCTCGAATTGTTTAAGATAGTTCGGCCATGACGTTTTTCCATCGAAAGTTGGCAGTTTCACTCGGCTGTTAATATCATTTCCTATTTTCGGTTTCAACTCCACTTTCTCTGGCAGTTCGCCGTTGTTAGGGGCTTGTCTACTTGTAAATCTTGTAATATCGGAATTATTACTAGTCTTCCTTTCCATTTCTTTAATTTTTTGCTCCATTCTTCCAATCTTCTCTTCCACGGTAGAAATATCAGTCTTCATGGATGTCATTTTATTTTCTATGTCTTCCGAAAGTTTACTTTCCATGTCCGACATTTTATTTTCTATATATGCGATTTTATTTTCTATATCCGCCGAAAGTTTACTTTCCATGGATAAAATTTCGTTCTTCATGTCCGTCATTTCGTTTTTTATGTCCGTCGAAATTTTATTTTCCATGTCTGACATTTTGTTTTCCATTGAAGACAATTCTTTTTTTATGGAGGAGGTTATAGAGGCGGACGCTTCGTCGGTGAATTCAAACGTTTCCGGGTCCAATCCATTGTTAATCATTGCATTTTTCAACCGATCTACTAACACCGACTTGGTCCCACTTGTGTCCAACTCGTAATCCTCCAACTCTCTTCGAAGTTCTGAAACTTTTAATTCACAAAGTTTCTTCGCCATCTTCCTGTATATTTATTTTTTAATCCCACTTCTGACACCAATGTAACGTTTATTTTAATTTATATTTACAACTAATTAATTTATATTTACAAATTTATATGTACGGTCCTTAATTTACTAATTTATATTAAACACTTAACTAACTAACTACACTAATTTATATGAATGTCACTGATTAACACTTTATTGATCGGTTTGTCTTTAGTATAAGCACTACAGTGTCCATCTATGTCTCAACTATCTAAGTATTGTTGACTGTTCACTGTTAACTGTTTACTTCGCCCTGTGCGGCGATGCACATATTTATATGGCAAAGGTACATTTCTGGAACACTCCCGATGTTCTCTGGCCACCGGTCGGTAGTCTATGGAGGGGATGGCAGTCTAAACTCTCGAAATCTCTGGAATGTTTTCGGCTAGTGACTTGAAAAGACGCAGGGCTGAGGGGACGCAGGGCAGGTAATCTCGACAATTCTCGATTACGGTCATAGTCGTCTCACGCGGGAATTTCACTGGGACACTCGCGTAACAGTATGTAGTTGGTACAATAGAGTATTTGAGAGTGAAACAGTACCGTCTGGTTGGCATGAAACTATCCTAACTATGTTACATAAAAAAGGTGCACCTGATGACCCAAACAATTATAGAGGTATTTCACTTGTTAATTGCTTTGCTAAGCTAATATCGCATTTTGCCGGAATGTCAATTTGGGTTTAGGAAACATCGAAGTTGCGAAGATAATATATTCATCCTAAGGTCAGTCCTACAATTCCACCTTCGGTTACTCAATCTTCGGTTAATAATTATTTTGTGAATTTTTTTGCATAATGGTCTCAGTTTATTCGATTAGTGATAAAAACTTATTTTTAAAGTTGTACTATACTGGTAATAGTATCAATGAAGTTCGAGATACCTTCGCGGGTTTATATTCTGATAAACCAATCCCTTCGGCAACAACTATAAAAAGAGTTATTCAAAATCAAAACAAATATGGCTCCGTATTTGTCCCATGCAAATCTTGTGATAAACATTCATATGAAGAACCTGAGGAACCAAGAGAAGCTGATGATTTACAAAATAATGAAGTGAATGTACTCGCTGCTGTGCATTATGACCCTTCCATTAGTTTAAGCAGCTTAATTCCGGGTTGGGTATTCACCACACAAGGGCCCTCAAAAATTTTTTTTAATCATATATACAATTCGTATAAATTTTCGGTACATAAAGCAATTTTTGAGGAAGATAAATTCAACAGAATGGTTTTTTGTGAAGATATTTTGAATCGGGTTCACAGAGACCGAAATTTTATTAAGAATATTTGTTTTTCCGATAAAAGTACATTCAGCATAAATGGAGAACCAAATTTGCAAAATTTTCGAAATTGGCACCAGGAAAACCGCCATATAATCATTAATAATCGTTCCCAATATCGTGAAGTTGTTAATGTCTGGATTGGGATATTGGGTCCTAATATCATAGGTCCATTCTTCATTGAGGGAAAACTTAATGGAGAAAAATATTTAGATTTATTAGAAAATAATATCGAACCTGCAATTGAAAATTTTGCTGCCGACAATGTTATTTGGTTTCAGCAGTATGGATGTCCGGCTCATTCATCCAATGCAACTAAATTACATTTAAATAACGCTTTTGGTAATTGTTGGATAGGACATAGTGGACCAATCCATTGGCCAGCTCGATCACCTGATTTGGCACCAAATGACTTTTTTCATGAGGACATTTAAAATCTAAAATTTACAAAACAAGGCACCCCACTATTGATTCTCTCAAGCGAAAAATAATTAAAGAATGTGCAAAAATTTCGAATAAACAATTAGCGATTGTGCGGCGGAATTTTTATGATAGACTTGGTTTTTGTTTAGCGAATTATGGTGATTTGTTTGAACATTTACTCTAAACGCATAATTTTCTTACCATTAGTTATTATTCTTTTATTCTTCGTTTTTAATTAATTTCATTAAATCTGTTTTCTGTGATAACATAACAAGTTTCGAACCCGGGCCATCCGCGTAGAAACCAACCGCCGTATTTCCGCGCTATAACCGACTCCGACATCTCTGACTCCGACTGCGATTATCAAATTTAAGTACTTCAATGACAGGTTCTTTTTTTAAATTTATTTTCTTCATTTTTCAACTTATTTGCTATTAAACATTAATTATTTTGAGGCAATATTGTCAGAAATAATGTACTTTATGTCCACACAAAATTTCATTAGGTTCTACTTTGCTGGGAAGCAAATGTTTAGGATTTTCTGGTTTCCCATGTTGAAATCCTATGGTTCTAAAGTCGAGTCACCACCCGGCAGATGGACGAAACGACGTGTTACTTCTTCTATACGAGGATGATATACCTAGTAATATTAGGCGATTCTCCAATAGATATAAGCCGGAAATTGAAGACGTTAGAATCCTATTCCAGCTCGATGAGAATGGAAGTAAACATACAAAAAACTAAACTAATGATATTTAGTAAGGGTGGGTATAACAACAACTATAAACTAAATTTTAAATATAATAACGAACCTTTGGAGGTAGTAAAAACTTTTACATATTTGGGTTCATCTTTATTTTTAAATATGACACAGAGGACAGTAACCATGACTCTCCATTCTACTGGCGCTGTTATGAATATTATGTGTCGGTCTAAACTACATTCTTGGAATGCTCGTATGGAACTTTACAATTCTATCATTTTATTTTCTCTATCATTGGAATTGAAATCTGCGGAATACGATATGCTGATTCACTTGAACAAGTTCAAGTAAACTTTTTTAAAAGGTTGCTGTGTCTGCCTCTTTGCACTCCCAATTATATGGTGAGAGTAGAAACTAAAACCATCAAGTTAAGTTTTCTAATATTCAAATCGGCGTTGTTATGGTTGAATAGAGTGAAAATCATGGATGATGATAGTTCTTTGACTAAGCAATGCTTCTTGAGGTTATAAGCCATCAACAGTCACAGTGTGAAGTATAGTTTTCTGGGTCAAGTTAAGTACTTCGACAATGCGGGTTGTGGTAATCTGTGGCTAGAATTCTTGCACAATAACTCCAGGAAACTTTAAAATAACATATTACAATTATATAAAAATAAATTAATAGCGCATGATCAACAAAGAATAATAAACTCCTCGTATCCTTTGATATACAAACATTTGATTTTCTCTGAAAATAATATTTATTTCCAAAGATCTTGCCAGATATAATCCATACGGTGCGGGAATAGTTATTTGTTTAACTAGGCAGCAAAGTGGTAGATTGACTGCCGAGGTTGAATTCATAGCCGAGCGTAGCGAGGCTAGGAATTCTGCCAAGGCAGTCAATCTACTTTGCTGCCAAGTTGAACATATAATTTTTTCTCCGATTGTTCATGAGGATATTGTATTTGCAAATCATTACAATTCCCACAATCTCTTTATTTTAGTTGGTTGCTATGGAAATGTATAATCACAGACAGCAAAGTAATCACTTTGCTGCCTAGGCAGGAAAAGTAATACTTTGCTGATTGATATCAGTCAGCAAAATTAATATATGCTGCCAATCGGAGAAAAAATCAATTTTCCACACTAAAATGTGTGTAGAAAATTCAATTTTCCGCCCGCTCGTAGAAAAAATTCTTTTCAGTGCCATTGGTCTCAAGCCACATATATGTTATTGATAAAAATGAATTATCTGGAAATAATTACTCTGCATCTTAAAAAGTCTATCAACAACCAGAAACTCACACAACTTTGAAATTAGTGCCGTTTAAACAATTTATTCGCCACGTACCAAATGCTTTCTTATGACACTTCAGACAGTTGTTTGCCTGCAGACGCCATATTGGGTCACGTGATTTGGAATGCCTAATTTACTTCGTAAATTTATGTATATGTCAAAGGCGTATTTCCTAACTTTAATTGACTATACTTATAATATAATTTGTTACTTTTGATTTTCACTGTGATTTAAAAAATAATTAATTCTGAATCGCAGTATTTATGTAGCAAAAACAGATTTATTTCTGATGTTCTGTTTCCAATTGCTGTTAAAATAAATTTTGGTAATATTCTGTGTGCCAATATTTATTCCACATTTTTAAGGAAGCACTCTTTCCATCGTATGAAAATCTTAATTTTCTGGGCCACTTTCAAAGGTGAGTTAATCAAAACTATATGAATTAATAATAAACACATGTAAAACCTCCCACATCTACATAAAAACGCAAGATTATACATGTCTGATTCGGTAAAAGTATATCATGTGGTCGTAGAAAAAATACTGCACATAACTTATTCGGAAGTGATAAATGTCACTTTCCGCACTAGTTACGTAATGTACTATTGTCAGTCAGAGACGAGACAAGGTAAACGTTTTACCTGTTGCCTTTGTGAGTGCTGTGTTTTGAACGCAATACCGCTATAATATTTTTAGCATAGAAATAGTGTATAATGTCAACTGTTCCGAATTTTCGTCTCAAATCGAACTAGTAGTGGGAAAAATGCTTACACACCATATTGATGAAGACATTTATGAACCTCGCACTTTATCCCGCTTTAGTAAAGCCCATCACGAAATATGTATTTCTGGTGCTCGGTCAAAAATAATAGTCTTCATCACCTTGGTGTATAATTTACTATTGTTACTTCTTTTATTTTGAACAATATTACATTATTAAATTTATTGTTTATTTATTTTGTGGAATCTACTTATATTACCACTATTTTTAATGGAATAAACATTTTCCAAATAGTGCCTCTTTATTAAATAGATATATATGAAAATTTTGAATGATTTCTATATGTTACACCCAAATATCGAAAACGCTCATTGAGCGAAAAAAACGACCGCACCGCGTTGTGGACGGTACCGAATGACCGAATACCGGTTTTTCGCTTTGTGTCCGTTCTTGTTGACCACGACGCGTTGTGGACAATGCTCAAACGTCCACGATGCGTTCTGCATGATTTAGAGATGTCGTAGGCATAATGTGAATTTAGGCTTTTTGTAAATTGCATAGGCATTTTACAAAAAACCGGTAAAACGCGAGCATAAAATGCATATAATAAATGGATTCAATTCCCCATCTTGAATATCTTTTGAGGGCAAGGCATATGCAAATTCAAGAAGGGGAAGGGTGAATCCAATGAAAAATGCATTTTGTTTTCCCGGGTTATTGTAATATGCCTATGCAATTTATAAAAAGCCTAAATTTACATTATGCCTACGACAGAGAGGCTATAAACCGGTATTTCTTGTCTAGACTCGTTGATAACAGCAATGATCGGACTGATTATTTTAGGAAGGAACTGCCCTTGTCGTCCAAACAATATAGAAGAACTAAAGAGGTATGGAAGTCCTGGATGTGACGCTTGCGTCAAGTACCGTTGTAAGTATGGTAAGGGACTGGCATGTTAATGATGATCCGTCATTGTCGGATCACAGTTACATTTGTTTGTTACAGGGTTGCTGTTGAAGAACAATCAATCAAGTATAGGGACCCCAAGACTACCAACTGGGAACGGTATAAACTGGATCTCGGAAGGAGACTTGGTGGTTTCCCTAAGAACTTGAGCAATAATGATGAGATCGATTGGGCCATAGCGGAGCTGGGCTCGATTATTGTCTCGTCTTATGAAGAAAATTGCGCCGAAAAAACGAGGAAGGAAAGTAAGGGCCACAAATGGTGGAACAAGTCTCTAGACTCGCTACGGGAACATACCCGGCGCCTATTTAATAGGGCTAGGAAGACGAAGTCGGATCTGGATTGGGAGCAATACCGCCGGAAACGGAATGAGTACAAGAGTGCTGTTAGGTTGGCTCGGAGAGATGCCTGGCGTGCCTTCTGCGAGGATATCGTATCGGTACCTCAAATGTCAAGGCTGCGCCGGATCTTAACGAAATCACCGGACAGCGCTGTAGGCTGCATGGAAGTCGAACCGGGTGTTTTCACCGAAACCCCGGTGGATACCTTGCGGCATCTACTAGAGACACACTTCCCCGGTTGTGAGGGAATCGAGCGGGTGTGTCCTGACATGGGATATGTGAACATACAGCGACCATGTAAAGAGGACTATCTTCTAGCAAAAGAAATAGTCACATACGAGCGGTGTACTTGGGCGATACGGTCATTCAGACCGTACAAGTCTCCAGGAAAAGACCAAATCTTCCCGGCTCTGCTTCAACAGGGCTGGGATGCAATTGGCACAATCTTGGTACATATCTTTCGGGCTTGTCTGGCACGCAGGTATGTCCCTGAACAGTGGAGGCAGGTGAGAGTCGTCTTCATACCCAAACCGGGTCGTACCACATATACGGTGGCCAAATCCTTTAGAACCATTAGCCTAACATCCTTTGTGTTGAAAACATTGGAGAGGGTGGCTGATCGGTACATAAAGGAAAAAGTTGGGCTAAGGTATCCCTTGCACAACAATCAACATGCGTTCAGGTGTGGCAAGTCAACTGAAAGTGCCTTACACCAACTGGTAACCCAGGTGGAGAAGGCGCTGGAAAATGGCATGATCGCCCTGGGAGCTTTTTTGGATATACAGGGGGCGTTTGACAGTACCCCTGTAAAATCTATTTGCAGGGCTGCAACAAATCATGGAATAGAGCCAATGATCACTCACTGGCTTGGGGCCATGTTGTGCAATCGTACAGTAGAGGCCACATGGAAAGACCATGTGGCAAAAGTGATCGTCGCTAGAGGATGTCCGCAAGGGGGTGTTCTCTCGCCCACATTGTGGAACCTAGTCATTGACGAGCTAATAACTCTTTTAAACGGTGAAGGCTTTCTAACGATTGGGTATGCCGATGATATCGTTGTCCTTGTTGTTGGAAGGCACATTACCGTTCTCAGGGACCTCATGCAAAGGGCTCTGAATAGGGTACATGGGTGGTGTAACGAACACGGACTTGCAGTTAATCCTGCCAAGGCTGAGATAGTTGCTTTCACCAAAAAAAGAGGTATAAGACCTTGATGGAGTACCACTGCCTGTGGTTGAGCAGGTGAAGTATCTGGGAGTGATCCTTGATAAATCACTGACATGGAAGGCTCATCTGGACAGTCGCCTAAGCAAGGTGACAAACACGTATTGGGCCTGTAGGAGAGCCATTGGTCCGAAGTGGGGACTGACACCCAAAACGATCATATGGTTCTATAGAGTGATCATGCTGCCTATGCTCACATATGCGGCTCTGGTTTGGTGGCCGAGGGTAACCTTGGTCACGGCTAGATCGCAGCTGACGCGCCTTCAAAGGGTGGTCAGCTTGGGGGCAACTGGCTGCATGAGAACTACACCAACTGCTGCGTTGGAAATGATCCTTGGTCTTCGGCCTCTTCACCATGTGATCGAGGCTGAGGCGGGGAGGGCTTTCCTGCGCTTAAAACAATTGGGATACGTGCGAAGAGGGCACGTCAAGAAGCTCCGGCTACTGGAAGATATTCCAGTTCTGGCTCGAGCACCTGATGAATGCCTGCGAAAGTACTACTTCGCAACTCCGTACAGGGCCATGATCCGGGATAGAGAATCCTGGGAAAAAGAGAGGAATACACAGCCTAATGGGACTGTCTGGTACACAGATGGCTCATGCTCCGGTGATGGAGCAGGTGCTGGAATTTACTCTAGGAACCCAAGAACACTAGTTAGTGTACCATTGGGTGATGGTGTATCTGCATATCAGGCCGAGATATATGCTATCCTGGAATGTGCGCAGATAAACCTAGACAGAGGTTATGTGGATCGACGCATAACCATATACTCCGACAGTCAGGCAGCAATTAAAGCCCTGAGTGGGTGCACCAGCAACTCGGGACTTGCTAATGAATGTCGAGAACGACTTGCTAATCTTGCAAGGCACAACGTGGTGCGGCTAGAATGGATTCCAGCCCACTCTGGTTTTGAAGGCAACGAGATGGCGGATGCACTGGCTGCGGAGGGGGCGGCAGCTCCCTTCTGCGGCCCGGGTCCGACCTTGGGCCTAACAAAACAAAGAATACGCAAGGAGACGAAGAAGTGGCTGAAGAATCAGCACCTCGCTCATTGGAATGCTCTGCAGGGCCCTAGGCAATCCAAACTTTTACTGAAGGGATGGACTGATGGACACGCTAGAGCAGCTACTGAACTACCAAGAAGTAGGCTAAGGAAGATAGCAGGACTCCTAACGGGGCACTGCTGTATGATGAAACACCTCCACAACTTAGGAGTAGAGGGAAGTTCCCTATGCAGGGGTTGCGGCATGACTGACGAAACGTCAGTCCATGTTCTCCTAGAGTGTCCACACTGGGCTGTACTACGCAGGCGAGTCTTCGGAGTCCCTGTGTTGGCCCCTGGAGACACAAGCAGGCATCCATTGAAAAAGGTTGTGGCCTTTATTGAAGGGCTCGGCTTTATGGATGTCTAGGTAGCAGGAATGGCACAATGGGCCCGCCAGTGGCCTCAGTGCCGGAACCTTGGCTTGAGTTTGTCCAGGACAAGGTTCGTCTGCAACTTAGTAGTAGTAGTAGTAGTAGTAAAGAGGTATGATATCATAACAATTGGGCATATAAAAAGTTAATTGAAAAGTCCAAAGGAACATAGGATAGAAATTTTCGATATTACTATAAAACGGAGGATCTTTTTTGCATTATTGAAGCTGCTCATGTGGCAACTGGACACAAACAAACAAGGGTATATTACTTGGTCGGTTTATGAGCTTTCTAAATAATCTAGAACGCGTCGTGGCCGTTTGAGCATCGTCCACGACGCGTCGTGGACAACAAGAACGGACACAAAGCGAAAAATCTTGTCATTTCGGTATTTCGTCGTTCGGCACCGTCCACAACGCGTTGCGGTCGTTTTTTTCGCTCTGTGGGCGTTTTCGATGTTTGGGCATAACAAATATATAAAATATCATCGTCATGGCAGAAGCTTCATTTCAAATGGATGTTGGGCTCGTTAAAGATATCTACCACTGGTTGGGACATTAATGGGTTTGGAAATATTTTGAGGTAGTTTTGGCTAACAATAGCAATGCTGAGAGAAGTTCCTTCTGTAGACATTAAATTAGATTAGACTAGATTAGAATTGGAGTGGCTTTGTCCTATTCCACTGCGACCTTTGCATATCTATTGTGGTTCTCCCTATATTTGAAGCTTGATATCTATCTTTATTCTTTTTCATAGACTTATTAGCCTGGATACCGCCTCCTTTGCGTAGCTTTTCTTCTTCGGGTATGTAAAAGCGCACTCTTGTTAGGCAATCGCAGTCACACAGTATTTGCTCCGCGGTTTCGACTGCTTCCTGGCAGAACCAGCATAGGCTGTCATCTGCTAGGCCAATTGTGCCTTTGTCTTGGTGCTCCATACCACCAGTGCAATGCCTGGTTGTTTATCCAGTTGTGGATGCTCTGTAGACGTTACCAACTAGACTAGTTAAAAACCTAGGCTGGTTGACGTACCGAGAGGGACTGACAAGGCTTTGTTGCAGTGTGTATGAAACATTTAAAATGCAGTTTTTACTGATAAAAATAAATATTGGGTCATAAAAATGATTGAAAACTTATTGGGTTTTCATATAAAATGATTATCAACAAAACGAAAAAAAATGGAGAACAAAAATTGATCAAGTCTTGGAATTGAATCAATTATTTAAACACATTTCGTGCGAAGAACGGTGGTGTATATTTTATGATGAGTGGAATAATCAAGTATATCAATCTAGTGAATGAACGCGAGCTACTTAATAACTTATTCAAGAAAATAATTTATCATGTCTGAGACTCCCAACGTAAACTCTCTTCCGCCTATTATACCTTAATTTACAGATGAAGATGAGGCTCAGCTAATGCGATACCGTATTAATTAGACTATTTAATCATATAGCTGTTTTCTGTTTGCTTTGGATTCGTCCATAAACACCTGTATTTATCATGTCTATTACCGGCAAGTTCTACACGAGAAAGTGAGATTATTAATCAGCAGCACATTCTGATATTGCCTTTGTGAAGTCTGTTGAAGATGAGAGTCCTGATATGCTTATTAAGACTGATATATTTTGTTCGTTCAATTAAGATTAACAAAGCGTTTTGTTTTCAAGGATCATAAACGTGCTTTTAGCATGGAAAAGAGATCAGTGCCCAGATATTATAAGCGATAAATGTGTACAAAGTCAGAATTGGTCTAAAGCAGAGCATGTTTTTGTATAAATATAAAAATATATTGACATGAACTGGGTGATAAATTGGGGATTTAACCTTAATTATCAAATAAAAGTTTTTCTGTTTGCAGGGTAGTGTGATTTTCGACTAGCATTTCTTCCTTTTTTTTATTCTGATTTCTCTTGTACAATGTGGTCCAGCATTATCGACTCAAAGAGGAAAAGTCGAATAGCAGTTTGAAACCAACTTGAAACATTGAATCATTTGTTGTACGTCAAACTGCGCATTCATGTTTCTATCAACCACTGAAAATTCTGTACGACCATATGGGAGCAAGCAGCTCAAACAGCAGCTGTACCATCTAAGAATATTTTGGCCAGTTTATCTGAAGCTGAGGTGCATCGGTAAGAAGTGAGGAAAATGGCGCATATCTGTCATAAACGTACCAATAGCGTACTGTTTTATGGAGTAAAACTGAAAATACAAAGATCACTGACAATACCAACTGGATAAATCAATCTGTCAGTTGACGAAGTGAGAGGGAAAAACACACGCATGCGCTAGCTAATAAGAAGTCAGCTGTCGATAAAAATTACCAATTATGTAATTTGGAGGCAAAAAGAGACAAAATCCAAGGACACAAGCACATTTAAGAATCAACGTTCAATCATATTGTTAATACTGTAAATAATAAAAAGTCCATTTTCTAATTATTAGGACTACATACTTAGCACCTTAGCTTTTTCATAGTTAAACGTGGCAATATCGAATGTTTTCGACTGCATTCTTTTCACGGCTTCAGATAAACTTGCCAAAGTTTACGTTAATGCTTTTTGCACTGCTATTTGATTTTTTGGTATCAGAGGATGAGTCCATGGACAAACATGGCGAATATTAGGAAACCGTCCAAGCCTCGACTTATTTAAAAAAATTCTGCATTTTATTCCACTAGACCATGCCCAGTAATATTGACAAATTATAAAGAAGGCAGAAGAGGATCATAATGTCGAATAGTCAGGCAGCCATTGAAGTACTGAGTACTGAGCTCTTGTGCAATCAATTTCAATATGGTGTGGGAATGCCTAGACAAACTCAATAAACTAATGGATTCACACTCTAAAATAGAAAGAAATGGAACAGCATTTGGACTAAGAAAGAGTATCAGCTCCAATGGAATATTGTATAAAATAGGCAAAACCGGAAAAAAAAGATCTAACCATTGGAAAGACTTGATGGGGCTTGACCAATCAAATATTCTGATGGGTGAATACGGCCCGTTGAGGTAAAATGAATTTGTAAGTCAAAGTAAAACGTCACGGGGAGCTGAACGATACATTGCTTCCTAAACCGGCACCTGGAAAAGCTAAAAATAGTGGAGGATGAAGAATATAGATTATGTGGCATAGAAGGAGAAAGATCCATCCACATACTTGCGAATTGCACAGCAATTCAGAATCCTGGAGCACAACAACTGGGAGATTATTGGACGGAAGGGGGACATTTAGAGTTGAAGCCTGCAGAATATCCTCAAATTCCTTAGAGAAATACATACATTTGAGTATAATGTCGGTTATGAGCAAGTCTTTTTACATTATCAAGAATCAAAATAAGTTTTCACTAACAAATAATAAGTTACGTCGTGTACCTGCTTTTTCATTTCTCTTTTCCAGAATTCAAACAAAAATGAATGTCAACTATAAAAATCAAATTGCTTTATCATAATTTAATATTGAAATCCATTGTAACTATTCAGTCAAAAACAGGTTCAAACAAAGTTTGAAATTAAACAGTTCCTTCGTGTATGCTTTGTTAGAAGGTTTGAGTTTAGCGTCGCAATTACTGAATGAACGAAAAAAAATCGACAATGTACAAAAAAAAAGCGTTTGACGTTAAAAGTACAAAAACTATTGTGTCGTTCGTCTTAGCAGCCATTGTAATGAAACAACTGAGGACAAGAGGAAAGTTGAAAGAGCCTTTGTATAAATTCACTGTGGAATTATTAAAATTTATTATAAAAAAAACAGCTTACAACCGATGAAGAGATTTTAATAAAAATATCTCGAAAAGTCTGCTAAACACATGCAGCAAGTTATTTGATTTGTAAAACCCCAGCGGTGCGGTAGTCGACATTATTTTCAGGCCAGTACTTCAAGACTTGCCAAAAAATATTTATTTATATTAAGGTATGAAATATAAATAAACTCAAATGATGAACTAACATTCTCATCCTTGAAAACTCTTGCTAGACTTCCTCATTCGAATTATTTGTAAGGGCGGAGGCGGTGATGGCAATTCTTAGGCTGACATCGAGAGACGTGTGGTTCTCGAACAATGTTCGAAAAGGACACACTGAAATAACTGAGACAATAATAGATGAGCACATATTTCAGTCTGGCTCTACTTAAAGCTAGCAGCAATCCAACAACTACGTCTAAACTGGTGAAAAACTGTAAAGAATTCATATGGTTTAAATGAAACTAACTGTTTCTAAATGACTCCACAATATATTTGAAAAAAATGTGTAAATTGAAAGTAAATTGACAATTGTTTCGATAAATAGGTATATCATCGTCAGAATGACAGAAGTTACTTTTGACATGATGTATACTTGATATATATTTGGCTAGTCCAAATAGTGCCTATCTGGTGATTGACTTAATATATATGAATAGAAAAAAGAAGAATTTTCAAATAGTAGCTTTGATATTATTAGCCCTATGGGGATATTCTGGATATCTTTGTCCCATTTAAGATCAGTATAACTGTGCAATGATATAGGAAACCAGGAAAACTATATCTGCTGATCTTTACAATTATTACTTAAGAAGACAGTTTAATAATGGAGAACTTCCTAGATTCAGCTGTTCATTGAGGACTTCATATTGTGGGTCTGCTAAGTGTCTTCTAATTTCTAATTCTTCAAGGAAGTCCAGTTCTTGCTTCCTATCACAAACATGTAGTATTTCTGATGTGACTATACCATATGATTCCAACCACCCCATGTCACATAAACTAGCAGCATACAATTCGATGATTCATAGAGCATTTTCGGTTCCTATGAACAAATTTAATTTTGATAGAGAAATTAATACAATTAAACAAATAGCCACATCCAATGGTTATCCTTTACATTTAATAAATAAATTACTTAATAAAAAAGAGAAAAAGATGGCGTTACAACTAATATTTCCTAAACAAACTAAAGAAGTAACAAATTACAAAACCATCACTTATGCTGGTAATATTTCCAATAATATTTCAAAGATAATATCTTCAGCAACAAATACAACAATTTCTTTTAAAACAGAAAACAATGTAGGTAGAAGTTTGCTAAATGTAAAAACAAAAATAACCCCATTAAGAAAATCTGGGATATACAAACTTAAATGTCCGGATTGTAATGCTGTATATCTTGGTCAAACCATTCGTAATTTTGAAATTAGGTACAGTGAACACATACGAGCATACAGATTAAAACAACCAGATAAATCACATTATGCAAAACACCTACTTGACACTAAACATTCAGTAACACCTAACACAGAACCAGAAATACTACATGTTTGTGATAGGAAGCAAGAACTGGACTTCCTTGAAGAATTAGAAATTAGAAGACACTTAGCAGACCCACAATATGAAGTCCTCAATGAACAGCTGAATCTAGGAAGTTCTCCATTATTAAACTGTCTTCTTAAGTAATAATTGTAAAGATCAGCAGATATAGTTTTCCTGGTTTCCTATATCATTGCACAGTTATACTGATCTTAAATGGGACAAAGATATCCAGAATATCCCCATAGGGCTAATAATATCAAAGCTACTATTTGAAAATTCTTCTTTTTTCTATTCATATATATTAAGTCAATCACCAGATAGGCACTATTTGGACTAGCCAAATATATATCAAGTATACATCATGTCAAAAGTAACTTCTGTCATTCTGACGATGATATACCTATTTATCGAAACAATTGTCAATTTACTTTCAATTTACACATTTTTTTCAAATATATTGTGGAGTCATTTAGAAACAGTTAGTTTCATTTAAACCATATGATGAGTAGATTCCACGAAGTGAGGGTTTATACAGTTAACTCAATGTAAAGAATTCCTTAACATTCATACAAGAAACAACAAAGTGTCTAATATGGGTGCCGGTACAATAGGGGATTGAAGAGAATGATATGGTTAGCTAGAGAAGGTTCTAAAGAAACCTTCAGATGTCCGTAGCCTTTTTCTAGAATCACAAGGGATTGCGTAAGGGGGAAAGTCGGGAATTGTCTAGTTGAAGAGCACTAGCTCAAATGGAGGCTGTCAAAGGTCACCTTCATACTAAGAGTTTACTGAATAAAGTAAAAAAACGACTCTTGTCCAGGCTGTCGAAACTGGGTAAGAGAAATTTGAAAACAGTAACCGACGTTGTGACTGGACACTGTACACTGAGGAAGCATCAGCACAGGATGGGCAAAGTTAGTGAACCTATATGTAGAAAATGTGAACTCTACGATAGAAAACTTACAAGGAATTACTTTTCAGTGGAAATATAGAAGACACGGGAATGGAAGTGGGTGAAGATATTCAGTTCAAGTGCCTAGGCTGTTGAGCACAACCCGAACGTATGACTGAATTAGTCTTAGTTGTATGAATCATAGTGAACCTAGTTAACTTTGGTCAAGAACGGAATCTTGATGAAGCTTGAGCTGCCAAAAGGTTCAAACAATGGTTCAAAGTGACAAGGTTGGATAAGATAATCCCCAAGACCTTTAACATAGCCTTAGAAAATATTATTATGAGACAAAAAGCATAAACAATCAGTGCCCCTGGCTTATGCAGAAGCGATTGTTCTAATAGCAAGGAAAAACAAATAGTTGAACAGAAAAGCAGCACTACTCGTAGTAGCATCAAAAAACATTAGCATGGAAATGAACAAAAGAAAAGCCAATATTATGAATTTAAAGGAAAACAAAATAGTCTAAAAAGCAATAATGATAACAAAAGTGAATCCAGTGCTTTACATGCAAACAGCAAATCAAACTTGACGTTTGAGAGTGAAAAATATATAGAAGATTCTATGGTAGAAAAACATAGGAAAAGATGAGAAGGATGCAGAAACAATAGATTGAAAATAATTTATGTGATCTGTACATTTGTTTGGTTGGAACACACACTACCATTAATAATTGGTAACAGCCTGTATAATAATCTTATAATTGGAGGATGCTTCGTTTAATGGAACAATATCCGAACTTTCAATAAGTTAAAAATGTATCATCAAAGTGAAAGCGAGTTGAAAACCATTTTCCAGATATTCAACAAAGCACTAATCCAAATATTCCCTATTAGTGACTATTGAATCCGACTAATAGAAGTATTAATATCATACCTGAATCTCCACAGCTTATATTTGTTTATTTATGTATGTGATTGGGGATTTGTGGCGGACCCCAAAAGCCGATAATTATCGAAATATTTTGTTGGTTTGTAATCCCGGATTCGCATTTAGCAATTTGGGTCCAAATATGTTTTTTTAGACAAAGGCATGTCTATTACATACAAAAATTGTTGAAATCTATCGTTGACAGTGTCTGGTTTGAATGTACTGAAGGAAAATTGAAATAATATTCTGTAATCTCTTTTGATTTTGATTCACAAAAAAATTTCATTGTATACGCCCAATATTATCCATTGTTACAAAACGAGATGTTTAGACAGTGCAGTATTCACAAAAATGGAATTATTATCACGGAGACAAGGGTGGCGGAGCTCTTTGTCTACCTTATTCAGTGAACACTTAGTATGAAGGTGACCTTTGACAGCCTCTATTTAAGTTGGTATTCCTTCTAGCCAATTCCCGACTTTCCCTCTTTTGTAATCTTTTGTGACCTCTGAAGGCTTCTTTAGAACCTTCTTTAGCTAACCATTTCATTATCTGTATCTGTGAAGTAGGGAGCGTGAGTGTCGGCTCACAGCACTTGGGCCACATGTGACCCATTGTACATCCTCCCGAGGAATTGTCCTCCTAGGTCATGGTCCATCCTGCCCTTCTCAGGAAGGTGGACAGGTCACTAGGAGACATCTCCTAGTGACCTGTGTCACCAGGGTGATCCTAGCAAAACTGCATCCTTTGATTCCCTCCCATCTCTTAAGGGATTGAGCATGGGTGTAACGTTTGGATAGTTCCGCAATAGTCGAAGTTGTCAGGCCGTAGATGTCACTAGGTCCAAGAATTCTTAGTCCAGCGGCTTCCCTGTCGAAAGGATCGGCAATGCGATTTCCTTTACCCCTGTCCGGCTCTTTAACCCATCTCAGGATAATATTGTTATCTGCCGAGGCGTTAGCTAAATCTTGGTGGCACTCTAGTACTAGCCCCGATATAACACGTTGTCTGTCCAAGGCTAATAGGGCTTGTCTACTATCAGTGCAGATTGTTATGTTTTTGTAAAAAATTCCTTTTCTGGTTAGTTCTTTTGTGGCAATTGAGATACCAGCCAGTTCTTTTTGAACCACGCTGGTATTGTTTCCCATTTCCCACTTAATCCTTAGGCTTAGTGCTCTCGAGTAAACTCCATATCCTGAGCCTTCATTCAATTTTGAATCATCTGTATATAGTACTACTACTACTACTACTGAGTGTGCAGGCGAGCCTTGTCCTGGACAAACCTAAGCCAAGGTTCCGGCACTGAGGCCACTGGCAGGCCCATTGTGCCATTCCTGCTACCTAGACATCCATGAAGCCGAACCCTTCAATAATGGCCACAACATTTTTCAATGGATTCTTGCTTGTGTCTCCAGGGAAAATAAAAGGGACTCCGAAGATTTGCCTGCGTAGTACAGCCCAGTGTGGACACTCTAACAGAACATGGACTGACGTTACGTCAGTCATGCCACAACCCCTACATAGGGAATTTCTACGTCTAAGTTGTGGAGGTGTTTCCTCATACAGCAGTGCCCTGTTAGGAGTCCTGCTATCTTCCTTAGCCTACTCCTTGGTAGTTCAGTAGCTGCCCTAGCATGTCCATCAGTCCATCCCTTCAGTAGAAGTTTGGATTGTCTAGGACCCTGCAGAGTATCTTAATGAGCTTGGTGCTGATTCTTTAGCCACTTCTTCGTCTCCTTGCGTACTTTTTGTTTTGTTAGGTCCAGGGTCGGGCCCGGGCCGCAGAAAGGAGCTGCCGCCCCTTCCACAGCCAGTGCATCCGCCATCTCGTTGCTTCAAAACCAGAGTGGGCTGGAAAAGTCGTTTTCGATATTCGTTAGCAAGTCATCTGTATGAGAGTTCGCTGTCGAGGGTGGTACCAAGGTATTTCACCTCTTCCAAAAAGTTTAGTTTGCTTTTGAAGATTTCAGGAGGTTTTAAACCCGATAAACTTCTTTTCTGGTGAAAAGGACCATCTTAGTCTTCCTGGGATTGATCGACAGTGAGTGTTCCTTACACCATGTTTCAATTAATTTAAGCCCATCCTGCATATGTCGGCACCCATATTAGACACTTTGTTGTCTCTTGTCAGAATGTTAAGGGATTCTTAACATATTTTTACCAGTTGAGACCTAGTTGTTGGATTGCTGATTGCTAATTTGAGCCTGGCTGTCAGTGAATATTTAAATTTTTTGTCCGCTCGAAGCATAGTTGTGTGGATAAGGAACAGTTTCTTCCTAGGTCCAATTATACCAGTCCCAGTGCCATGGTTTGGATCCATCGGTGAACCACATGGTTTCTGCAGAATTACCTAATTGCGTTATTCCCTGGATGAGATGATAATATTCACTCCCTCAGTGTTCTTCGCTGTCCTGTCATGATATTCATCTAGTATTGTCCCAGTTATTTCAGTGTGTCCTTCTCGAACATTGTTCGGGACCATAAGTCTCCAACAATTGCCAACAATCTGGAAGTTCTCCTTGGAAAAGATTGCCAATATCAACGAATCATAGACCATTTAACATCTATGCCCTTATTATATAGAATCTAAGTATTATATTATCGTATTGTCGCTAATAACCCTTTGGTGGATGCGACATGTTTTAAAAAAATAGAGAAAATAAGTTGGAAGTTAATTTGAAAGTATTGGTGGTGGAATAATTTCTGTAGTTTCGTTTTCTAGTAGAGGTATGGGAAGTTCCCAAAATCGGAATGACCTTTGATCTTGAAATCGACCACTCTCGTTCCCACGCACTATACACTTCCGTTTTAAAGAATGCTTTTAGATCATTAGCAACGCTGGGATTTTCACTTTCCAGATTAATATCAAAGATCGCATCACGCGCACTGGTATCTGCTAAGTCGTTGCCTTCGATTCCAATATGCACACTTCTCGAATTCAACTCAGCTTCTTGTAATTCAGCCTTTATTAGTTCTTCAATGGGGTTTTGTTGGTAAATTTATTGCAAACTTTTTAAAGCACTGAGGGAGTGGCTAAGAATGAGGCTGTTTGAAAATGTCTGTGAGTATACTGGAGGGCTTTGTATGAAGCAAAAAGTTTGTCAGAGAAGACGCTGAGGCAGGAAGGCAGTCTGTATTGGAAACATTCCCCAAGTTTACAATGGCAGCCCCAACCCCTGTTTCACATTTAGATGCATCAGTGTATATTTTAGTGCAGCCACAGTATTGTTGTTTTAGAATTGAATTGAATTTAGCTCTCAATATTGCTGAGTTCACTTCATGTTTATCAAACATACTTAGTGTTGTACTAACACTGGGTATCTTAATAGTCCAGGGTGGTGGATGATCCAAGTCTACGGGAGAAACAGGAAGAAATTGTATGTCCAAATAATTTAGGAATGTTCTTATCCTCTCGTCGTAAGGTTTAGCTGTTTGGGGCTTATTGCTGAATTAATGTGATATTTATCGGTGATGGTGTTGTTATAAAGGAGCTTATTTTTATTCGATGCAATTGGGGTAGCAGCGTGACAACGTGAGATACACCCTTCGATAATGTAGAGGAGGCTTACCCGTTTCACTGTGAATACTATTGACAGTAGTTGCTCTTAAAGCCCTAAGAGCCATTTGGTCCAATCACATTCCATGGTTATGATCAGTATCCAGTAATTTGAACGTGACTTTAGTTGCGGAGACGTAAGCAATTGATCCATAGTCTATTTATAAATATTTAGCAGCATCCATATCCATAGTTTATTTATAAATATTTAGCAGCATAGTATAATCACATCACCAACTTCTGTTACTTAATGTCTTCATTATGTTTAGCCTTTTATGACATGATAATATGGTTTGCTTCATATGTTCTTTCCAAGAAAGTTTTTGGTCCAACCACATTCCGAGAAATTTCATTGATGGCTTGAACGAGAGCTTCATCATGTCGAGAAAAAAGTTTTGAATAAGAATTTGGAATACTTTTTGTAAAAATAAAAATGTTTCTTGTTAACCAATATATTTCCAATAATACCGCAATATGTTGTTCTCTTCAATGCAAAGCGAAAATCATGTTTTCTGTCTCATTTTACTTTTTCTCTAAAAGTTTGAAGGTGAGAGAGACATCACGACACAGGATCATCTAAACACTTTTCATTTTTTTTATGTGAAAACGACGTCGTTACGGCGTATTGAACGTCGACAAGTTGGCACTGTTTGCCTATAAGAGGACGACAAGTGCGGTCATAAGAGAAAATTACTCCCGAAGGACAAATTATCGTCGCTCCTTCTACCTCTTGCTGTCCGGCTGCAAAGAGTTCGATGTTATTTAAACTCCGTCGCCAGTAGTTTCTGGATATATGTATGGAATTGCATGCAATTTCTATCCTAGTTTGAATATAATTACATGTAGGTACCAGTTTTATAGCAAATTTGAAATTATTGCCGTTCTCCTTTTAGACGTAAATATAATAAAGATAACGGAAAAAAGGTGGTGGAAATTTGAGGCCTTTTTCAGTTTTTTATTTTGTTTTGATGAAAAACGTTCAGAAATAGCTAGTACATTGTTTACCGGGTAGGAAAAGCTTAACATTCCTGGACGACTGTGTCCACAGAGTCCAGGAATGTGGCTTTTCCTACGAGGTAAACATACTATTTTTCCGCAAATCGCTTTAAATTCGACAGATATTGATTGATTTAAAAAAAAAACGCAATAATTTTATTCCCAAATAAATGGTGCTTTGAAATTCCTAATAAAATTACTTGGGTTACTATGGAAACGTATTGAGGTTGAATTGTCAAACTTGACGCTTATAAATTCAATTGCTGCTGTTCTCGAAAGTAAAATGATAAGTGATGATTAAATTTCCATTCCTGGGACTCCTCCAGAGCTGGTTGAGGCAGTGAATACTGCTTCATTAGAATTATTGCCAAAGAAATCAAGAGAAAAGTACGAAAATGCATACAGACGTTTTATGGATTATGTAGAACACTAACAACTGTACGGAAATATCATTTCCTTACAGTAAGGAAATGACATTTCCTTACAGTAAGTCCTGACTTTTTCTTCAAGAAATTTTGACAGGAATGTCAAAATTTCCTAGCGATTTGCGGAAAATGATAATTATATCTCATGGGCTGTTTTTATCATTATTTAGGACGTTGGTATATGTCTTCAGAGTTCAGATACGTCTTTTTAACTTTTTCTAGAAAAAATGTTTGATGCGATTCAAGTCCGAACTGCGGTCTGACGAATCATACCACTCAATTTCCATGCTTTATTGGCTTGGCACCAAAAGTCAGAGGCTTAGAGTCTTCGATACCTCAGCCTTTAGGCTTCTTGAGCTCTTGGTTGTATCGTTTATGTGAAGAGACCAGTAGTATATTCAACAAAACATATAATTCTTTTCACGATCTAAGAAACTGACGACTTGAGTTATGCTTGAGATGCAATAAAACCATAAAGCGTTTCGGAATTACCGTGCATACAATTTACAAAGTAAATCAGGACTGTGATGTGTATAGTACATTCAATAGCCTTTTTTATGTGCGTCATCGTTTGTGACGTATTTCCGGGTTTTGGGTATGTTCTTTATTTTATTTGCTACTTTGACATATAGCTAACCTTGAGTTTGATAAATAAAATCATCAGCCAAGTTCGAGAGGACTATGAAATTAATAATTACCATATTTTTGTATTATTTGAATAAATATATCAATAGGATTAATATTCACTTTTCATAAAAAAAAAATTGACCGTGAGCAACAAAGTACAAACCTGACGAGAACTGTCAATGTGACAGTCGAAAAACACAAAAGACCCATTGTCAATACGCAAGGTACGTCTGCATCCTATTTTAAACTTTCAAGTTTCTTCCGATTGATAGGTCGTAATGTGTTAGAAGGACATTAACAATCGATGACGCTTACCAAGAAGGGTATTGAACTCTACTACTCATGTTTGTTTATTTTCTGGTAAACCTATATTCTAAACAAATATTAAATCATGATTTTGAATGAAGGTATCAATATTTTGATATAATTTTTAAATAATCCCATTTTAATCAACACTTTTTTCGCAGTGAAGGATAAATCGATCTGCTTTCTGTTATAACCATTGGTCAAGCCACTGGTATTAACCAACCATCTCAGAAGTGAATTAAACTTTCCTAATACTCTTTTACAGAATTGCACCGCATCTTGATTCGTGCCTTATTAAGCTTGAAAATTTTCCAAAAATATTATCCCAGGGTTTTCTTCGTGAGATTGTAACTTCAAATTGGGAAAATATTCTTTCTTTCCTGAAACAATACCAGCGTTGTTGATGTGGATATTTAGGGGTATGTTACTAAGGAGTAAATTTTCCTGATTGGAGCAAATCTCTCCTGCTATAATAGATTGAGGACTTTCGGAAATGTATTTTTCTCCGATCGTGGTAAAAGTCACACTATTTTGACCTGTTTTCTTTATGCATTGCTCAACATTCCAGAATAGTGGGCAGTTGCTGAGCAATCACAAAATAACAGTACTGTAATATGCGTTTTGAGCCACTTTCACGCACGCATTTTAGTTTTGAAAGTGTAAAATTATGCAAATTTTGACCTTATTAAATAGTTTTTCACTTCGGAAGTTATAACTATTGTTACTACAGGTGAATTAATTTTCACGAAATAGTCCATCAAATAAAATCTACATCTTTTCTAGCTTTTTGTTGCATATTTAATTTTTTGAGAATATGAAATAATTATTTATTAATTAGATATTTTTATATAACTCTAACACCAAATAACTTCACTGAACCGGCAATTTTAAGTCATTTACAGAATGCAACAAATTGTGATTTCAATATTAATATTAAATTTATGATAATTAGTAGATTTTAGTAGAAGTTTTGTATAAGTGTGTTGAAATGAAATAATTTTTGAAAAATGGGTTGATATACTTTTTTGTATATACGGTAAAAGATGTTCCTTTTTTTCCGCCCTTGACCGCTAGCCCGAATTCCGCTCCGCATCGTTCGGGTCAACTGCAGTCGCGTGCGGGAAAGTATCACTTTCCGCACTTGTTAGGAAATAGTATATTGTATAATTAGTGAGAAGCATAATATTCCCAAACGACTGTGATAATTACCAGACGAGGAGCTTAGCGACGAGTGTGGTAACACAGGAGTTTGGGAATATGCTTTTCCCACATACATACTATTTTCCCTTCGATCGTTGATTTACATTTAAAAAATTAGTTGAGAAATATTCCATTCAAGATGTGGTCAAAGTAAGTTTTGATAAGTTTCTCTGTTTATATAGAAATATAGATGTGGTAACGAGATAAACCAAACAATTAGCCATGCAGCTTTAACGTCTATGAATTCTCGTTGCCCTCCAGTACAATTTACAAATTCTACAAACTGTACAATAAATGTGAATATTAACGAAAAATAAATTTGTGTTCAAGAATATCGTTATGAATTAAATGTTTCTTCTATTCCTTCCATAACAACATCATCAATATAAAAATTCAAACGATACTTTGTTCCATTTTATTGTAATGATCCATTCAAAACATTACCGCTACAGCAGTGCGGTAACAATATTTCCGCACTGCCCACTATTCTGGAATGTTGAGCTTTGCGCATAGAAAACAGGTTAAAATAGTGTAACTTTTTCCACGATCGGAAAAATAATTATACCGCACTGCTGTAGCATACTTCTATATTTCAATATGAACATAGAGAAACATATCTAAACTTAGGTACTTGATTACATTTTGAATGAAACATTTTTTAATTGATTTTTTGAATGTAATCAACGATCGATGAAAAAATATCGTTAGGATCATTATTTTTTCCACAACCGTATATACAAAAAAGTATACCAAACTATTTTCCAAAAATAATTTAATTTAACATATATATACAAAACAAAAACTAATTATTATGAATAATGATATTAAGAACACAATTTGTTGCATTCTTTGAATTACTGTTCATGTGCTGGTCTAGTGGAGTTATTTATTGTTAACTGGATGACTTTGATGAGGATGGTTGCAGGTCGATTGCTAGGTCATTTGTAAATTAAAGAATTTTATTCGATGAACTATTTAGTAGATATTTATTTACCTATTGTAACAATAGTTATAACTTCCAAAGTGAAAAACCCAATGAATGAACAACCAGGTATTGTACAGGACAAAGGCACGCTAGATTATTCCTTGAAAGCACTTCGGCCAAACTGTCACACGACCCACTATGTCAAAGTCGAGAAACAATGAAGATGATAGTAGGAATGCTGACTGGACATTGTAGGCTGAGGAAGCATATGCACACTATTGGCCTAGCAGATGGCAGTCCATGTAGGTTCTGCCAGGAAGCAGTCAAAACCGCGGAGCACATACTCTGTGACTGCGATTGCCTAGCAAGGGAAGGGTTTTAAGTACTCGAAGAAAAAAACGAGAGCAAAGAGCTACACACGAGAGGCTAATTAGTCTGTTAAAAAGAATAAAGCTCGAGATATCGAGCTTTAAATATAGGGAGGACCACAATAGATTTGCAAATGTCGCAGGACAAAAAATAGCCACACCAAATCTAATCTAATTTTATTTAATCAGGAACTTGAATGAAAGAGGGAGACGAAATTTATTCATAATTCAACATTTCAGTGATATGCTGGTCATTTAAATTCAAAATTGAGTACTAGAATTAAACGGCGTGAATTACATAGGTATTTTCGTACCCTGTAACGCAGAAGCAAAAATATTCTTGGTTTTCTTATTTGTGGAGGAGTGAAAAATCATAATCTTGAGTAAATTCTCAAAATGGTTATGTTACTGATGCTCTTATTATCGTTTGGCTGAATTCTCTCTGGATATCTCACCCACAATCAATTTATAAATTCTTCTTATAGCTTCAACTAACTCTTTCACGCCAAGCTTATTGCCGTTTGTCATTAAATAATCTCACTAAATGGCCTTCCTTGATTTCGTCCATTAGACAAATCCCGATTTATAATAAAGCTGTCGTTCTAAGCGGGTGTACAGTAAATTTAATATTCTATCAAATAGAGTGTATAATATAGCCAGCTAGATACTGGCTTGGATATAACTCAATTAATTTAACTAGAAACAAGAACGAGACGACGAAGTATAATATACAACAAGCGTTGGATGATACATTACCTATATTGGTTATCTGGATAAAGTCAGGATAAAGCCAGGATAAAGCTAGGTAATGCGGTCACAAAACATATTTCCGAAGGAATACGAAAATTTTTCTCATTTCATCCAAAAATAGTATATTACGCAACGTGTGCGGAAAGTGACATTTTTCACACGAGTGGGAAGTATTGTCTCACAAGCGTAAGTCGAGTGAGATAATCCCACGAGTGTGAAAAATCACTTTCGCACAAGTTATGTACACTATTTTTTCTACGACCACGAGATATACTTTTACCGAATCAGTCATGTACAATCTTGCGTTTTAATGTAGATGTGAGAGGTTTTACGTATGTGTATTTGTAATTACTTTATATAGTTTTGATTACTTACATTTGAAAGTGGCCCACAAAATTGTGATTTTTATGCGATGAAAAAGAGTGCCTTTATAAAATAGTTAGAATAAAAATTGGTAAGTACACAAAATATTACGAACATTCATTTTAACAACTAACAACAATTGGAAACAAAACATCAGAAATAAAAATGTTTTTGTTACAAAAATAATGCGATTCAGAATTAATTATTTATTTGAATCACTGTAAAAATTAAAAGAAATAAATTATATTATATGGACAAATCAACTTACGAAATACGCATTTGACATCATTATATATGAATTTGCGGGGTAAATAGACTAGCATTCAATTTGACAGCTTTTTTATCCGAACACATACGGATAAGTTCCTTATCCGTACGCGTATGAATAAAGGCCACTTTCCATAGAACTAGACAGTGCGATATATGTCACTATGTGATCGTAGGAAAAAGAGTTATTGACTTTACAGCAAGTTTTACTATATAAACTCCCTGCAGTTGGAAAATAGATTTTTGGAAATTTCCAAAAACTACAAGGTACTATAACTTCTTAATCGAGAAAAATATGGAAAAACTACATAATAAATACCTCAGTGGCATAGAGTTTTTTGCTGGGGGGCTCACTAAGGAAATATAATGCAAACTTATGTTATTCTAAATAGGACACCCTGTATATTTTTACGTTTTTTGTTTTTTCAATTCTCATTCACCTGATATGACATATTACATATCTATTTTCAATGGTTGGAGCTACAGTGCAAATAAACCATTTATGAGTGTTATCAGGTGAAATACCCTTAAAAAATTCAGTATCCAAATTTAACAATTTATTGTGAGGATACTGATGTGTGACAGTTCTATTTATCGAAATTATAATTAATAATAGTATTTTATGCAACGAACATGTAATGATAGCCATTAAAACACGAGCATATTGTAGGATACGAAACGAGCCGCAGGCTAGTTTCTTATATAATATGCGAGTGTATTAATGACCATTACATGAAAGTTGCATACAATATTTTTTCTACTCCGATTAATGAAAATTATTTAATCAATAATTATTAGTTTAATTAATTTTAATTATAGTTACTTTTGAAAATCAAAATTATTTGACAGCTATCAAATTGAGTGTCACTTTATAGGTCTGTTCGCCTGCAATAAAAGTGTAGCACTGAGCTATATAATTTTGAAGAATTCAGGTCTATCTGTGAAAAAATACGTGTAAAATTACTAAATTTGGGAATATCTATGTACCGGGTGGCCAACTAAGAACGGCCGTCGGCCATATCTCAGGAGTGGATGATACCACAGACTCGAAAAAAAATTTTTATGACAAAAGTGGCCTCGAGAAAAGCCTGGAAATTATTTTCACAATTGTAGGTCCACCACTAGAGGGCGTATTTGACAGTTAAAATTTTAAAATAAGAATTTTTCCAAAATTCACCCCATTAACGAGCGTATTAAACATTATAATCAGATTCCTCGAAAATTTCTGCATACTTTTGATGTGACAAGTTTGAGTCTATCTCTTTAAATAAGGAGTGGGGCAGAGTGGGAACCTCGTTACGAAGAAACACCTGTAATTCCGGTTCTGCTTTACCGATTTTAATAAACTTGATGTTGTTTAAAAGAGCTTTCGTTGACCAATCGGAAATTTGTGAATATGAAGCAATCTGATTGATAACATGAATGCTAGAGGGCGCTGTTTTATATTTTTCAAATAATGTGGTTTTTGGTAACAATTTCAAATGGAAGCATACAAATTGGAGTTGGTCATTGGAAAGTAGACTGAATTTGTGATAAAACAACGCAAACCGCAAGGCGATATCTCTTTCCTATCTTGAGATTTCGCAAGAAACAGGTAAATGGCAAGAATTTTTCTTCCAACGTCTAGAAGGCTGGTTCGCGTTAACAGAAATTATTAAATTTAGCCTGAATGAAAAGATCTTACATCGGTCTACAGTAATTTAAAAGTAATTTCAACTGTTATGGTTGCAACTACCTCTAGATCACCTGATTGTAATGCTACTAATAATAAGTACGAATTTTGAAATAATGTGATGAATCGAAAAATTTTAACTTTTAACAAATAGCTGGGTACGCAATTAGTGCCGCCCTAGATGTTCGAAATTTCGTCCATAATTTTCAATGCATTGAATCAATCGCGGACGGGTAGAGAAATCGTGCATTTTTTTAATGAGACTGTTAATGGAGGAAGATTTTCAAGCAAAGAATTGTCACTTTTTTTAGAGGACATATCTTTTGCCATTCGTCGTGACATGATTTTGCAACATGATGGATGACGAGCACATTATTCTAGAGGATTTCGGAATTTCTCAGATTAATTATACCCTAGAAGGTGGATAGGACATGGAAGTTTATTTATTTTGCCACCGAAGTCTCCAGACCTTACTTGTATAGATTTTAATTTGTGGGGGCGAATAAAAAATCTTGTTTATGCCGATAGACCCGCAACAAGAGCTGATATGATATGAAATATACAACAGGCAATACGAAGTATTTTGGGGGCAGAAATTGAAGCTGCTGTTTTCTCCACCCGTCAGCGATTGATTTCATGCAATGAAAATAATGGACATTTTGACCATCTAAGACGGCACTAATTTCGTACCTAGCTATTTGTTAAAAGTTTAAATCTTTCGATTCATCACATTATTTCAAAATTCGTACTTATTATTAGTAGCATTACATTTAGGTGATCTAGTGGTAGTGGCAATCATGATAACAGTTTAAATTACTTTTAAATTACTGTAGACCGATGAGAGGTCTTTTAATTCAGGCTAAATTTAATAATTTCTGTTAACGCGAACCAGCCTTCTAGACGTTGGAAGAACAATTCTTGCCATTTACCTGTTTCTTGCGATATCTCAAGATAGGAAAGAGATATCGCCTTGCGGTTTGCGGTGTTTTATTACAAATTTAGTCTACTTTTTAATGACCCACTCCAACTTGTATGCTCCCATTTGGAATTGTTACGAAAAAACACATTATTTGAAAAATATAAAACAGCGCCCTCTAGCATTCATGTTATGAATTAGATTGCTTCATATTCACAAATTTCCGTTTTATTAACAAAAGCTCTTTCAAACAACATCAAGTTTATTAAAATCGGTCCAGCAGAACCGGAATTACAGGTGTTTTTTCGTAACAAGGTTCACACTCTCCCCCACTCCTTATTTAAAGAGATAGACTTAAACTTGTCACATCAAAAGTATGCAGAAATTTTCGAGGAATCTGGTTATAATGTTTAATATGCTCGTTAATGAGGTGAATTTTGAAAAAAGATTTATTTTAAAATTTTAACTGTCAAATACGCCCTCTAGCGGTAGACCTACAATTCTGGAAATAATTTCCAGGCTTTTCTCGGGGCCACTTTTATTATAAAAATTTTTTTCCCTAGTCTGTGGTATTATCCACTCCTGAGATATGGCCGACGGCCGTTCTTAGTTGGCCACCCGGTATATTGCATTTGTATACTGCAAGAATCATTAAACATAATTAAAATAAATAAAATCGTATAGCTCAGTGCTACACTTTTATTGCAAGGACCAGACCTAATATAATTAATTTCAGAAATGTCAACCAGGTATCCATGGTTATATTAAATATTGTGCGAATGTCGCATTCCTATTGGCTTAAAAATCTGTATCATAATGGAAATTTTAGTCTTTTAATAAGTATATTATAAAACAGGACTAGAAAAAAAAATTATATAGGATCTTAAGTATTACATTATCGTGTTGTCGCTAATAATCTAATGGTGGATGCGACAGGATTTAAAAAATAGATTTAAAGGTAATTTTGAAAGCATTGGTGGTGGAATAATTTCTGTAGTATTGTTTTCTGGTCAATTCAACAAGTCACCCTGTAAATTGATAAATAGGGGAAGTTGACACGTTCTAGTGGACACATGACATCCTTTCTGAGGGGAATAATCGATTGATTATTATTCGGTGATATGGTATAGGTGTGGGAAGTTCTCAATGACTGAATGATCTAACATTTTTTGTTCATCCAATATAATTAGAGACTTAAGTATCAAGTTGAAATGGGCCATGAACACCTTTTTACCTTTCAAGAGACCGGGAACGGATGGAATTTTCCCAGCATTGCTCCAGCAAGCTCAAGACGAAATTCTACCGCATCTGGCTAGAATTAGTCGAAGTAGCTTAGAACTGGGTTATATACCAGAAGCATGAAGAAGGGCAATAGTAACCTTCCTTCCAAAAACTGGGAAAAGGGACACAACAAACCCCAAATCCTTTAGACCAATTAGCCTAACATCGTTTGTACTCCAAACGATGGAAAAAGCAATTGACAACTACATTCGAACGGAAATCCTAGAGACTACCTCTCCACCCGTGTCAGCACGCTTACCGGGCAGACAGATCCACGGAGACTGCACTGGTACAACTGACGGAGGATATCCGAGGTGCTCTAGACAACCAAGAAACTGTAGTATGTGCATTTTTGGACATAGAAGGAGCTTTTGACAACACTCCACATGAGGCTGTCAAAAGAGCATTAAACAGAAGAGGTGTTGATAGCACAACATCCAAATGGATGTCGGAACTGCTCACCAACAAGAGTAGCAGAGACAAGGACAAGTAAAGACATTGTCTCCATCTGCACTACCAGAGGATGCCCACAGGGAGGAGTAGCATCCCCTTTAATGTGGAGTCTGACGGTTGACGGACTCCTGTGTGGTTTGACGAATCTAGGAATATCCTGCCAAGGATATGCCGACGATATTATCATAACAGCCAGGGGGAAATTCGAAAACATCTTTGTGATATTGTACAAAAGGGTCTGAACTATACAAATAGCTGGTGTAGGCGAGTGAGACTTAGCATCAACCCCACTAAAACCATCTTGATAGCCTTCACTAAGAAAAGAGAACTCAACCTCAAAACCATAAAACTTGATGGGAACGAGATTGAATGGGGACAAGAAGTCAACTATCTAGGATTGATTTTAGATAGTAAACTCCTGTGAAACAAACACGAAAAGGAGATTACTTACAAGGCGAAAATGGCTCTAATGGTCTGTAGGAATCTGGCAGGGAGAAATTGGGGCTGCAACCCAAAAATCCTAAGCTGGATGTACACTGCCATAGTGAGACCAATTATCACTTATGGAGCCATTGCGTGTAGTACAACTAGTCTATTGATGACAAGAGAAAACCTCTCCAAAATTCAAAGACTAGCCTGTATATGTGTTACAGGAGCAATGAGAACATGCCCAACGGCAGCCTTGGAAGTGATTCTCAATCTCACCCCCCTCTACATATGGTGGTGGAAAGTGTTGCAGAAAGAACAAGATACAGACTAAGTAGAAACCAGACAACCTGGGACATGCTACAAGACGGTATGATGGAAAAGTACAACTTTTTGAAGAAATTCGTTACAGAATTAAGCAACAAGAAGGAATGGGAGACAAATACCATTACCAGACTTGGAAAGAATGCCATTCAATGGTACACAGAGGAACTGGGATAGGAGTGTTCGGGCCTGGAACCAAACACTCCAAAAGCTTGGGAAAAACCCCAAGTATCTTCCAAGCGGAAATCCACGCCATAAGAAAGTGCGCCCAGTTCAATATTGATAAAGGATACAGAGGACAAAAGATTATCATAATGACAGATGGTCAAGGAGCCATCAAGGCACTGAGCTCTTGTGTAATCAGTTCCAAAATGGTGTGGGAATGACTAGACAAACTCAATGAACTAGGAGAAAACAATACGGTTACCTTACTATGGATTTCAGGACACACTGGAATAGAAGCCTAGGAAATGAAATAGCAGATGAACTAGCAAAGAAGGGGACTAAAATACCTTTCTGGGGCCAGAACCCTTTTGCGGAATCAGTCCCATTGTAATATTGGAAAAAATTAGTGGAGCAGAAAGAAAGAGAAGATTCAACTATTGGAAAGATCTAGTAGGGCTTAGACAATCAAAGATTTTTCTGGGAGACTACAACCTGTTGAGATCAAATGAATGCATAAGTTTCAACATCAGGGATCCTGACGGGACACCTGAATGGGCACCTGAAAAAACTCAAAATAGTAGAGCAAGAAGATTGCAGATATTGTGACATAGAAGAAGAAACCTCCATCCACATACTTTCCAACTGCACAGTACTCCAGAATCCTAGAGCACAGTACCTAGGAGATTACTGGATAGAAGAGGAACATTTACCTAAGTTGAAGCCTGCAGATATCCTGAAATTTGAAATTCCTCCGGAAAATAGGACTAAAGGAGCTACTAGTTTCAGAGACTCTCCTCAGAAACTAAGTAGAAGTAAGGGAGCTCAATAGATCTTTTGGGTCTAAGTGAATGTTACCCCATATACACACATACATACATCATTAACTTCAGTTCAGTTTTATTCGAAATAAGAAAAATAACCGTTCATCTGTAACGTATTTCACTTAAGCGAATGTTTTTACATCTAGTTAAAGATATGGGGACTATAAGAACGTTCCATATAAACGGTTTTTCTTCTCTTTTCACGCAATTTTCGCAATCAATTTTTAACATAAATACTTAGAACGAACTACCACCATCTGTTCACAACTCTCCAAAGGAAAAAATGTTAAAATACAAAATGTTTGTTTTCTCATTTCAAATACGTAATAGTACGGATGTTAAACTGAAACTTGAAATTATACTATAATGGAATGGTGAAGTTCATAATAGTATATTATTAAACGAGCAATTTATGATAGCCATAATCCACGATGGGTGACGTTTGCGTCACGAGCCGCAGGCGAGAGGCGCAAGTCACCCAAGTGAATTATGGCCATAAATTTCGAGTAGAATACTATACTTTGTCCACGACACTTGATTTCTTTATTAAATAAAAGTCAGTAACGATTTGGTATTATAATAACCTCAAAATGTTCTGACAGCTACATAAAAATATAATTTGACATAAATAGAGATGGGCGATACTGTAGAAAGTATCAATACAACGTACCGTTATAAATATATTGTTTTAAAATACTTAATATTAGAAAATATCGTTATGAAAAGTATCAATACTAAAAATTACAATATATTATCGATACGATATATGTCAGAAACAAATTTCCTGAACAAAATACACAGATTTAATAGTTTATTTCATATTGTAGGTACCCCCATCTCTAGTTCATAATACACTGTAGTGTATTATGGCTCATAATTCACAACAGTTGATATATGGGTACCATATACCTTTTGTTAGGAGGTAAAATATTGACTTATTATTAGGTGGTCGTGGACAAAACTAGTTAAAGGGAAAATTACACCTTTATATCAAACTACAAGATAGTTTCCGCGTGATAGCAACGAACATTGCTTTCTAGAAAATGTGTAACGAAAATTGGATCTCACCTATTGATTTTATTTCATTCACAATCGGTTAGTGAAACAGACATTACCTACAAAACAGTAGGAAGTGACTCATTAATTACCTTTGTCCACGACCACCTAATAATAAGTCAATATTTAACCTCCTAACAAAAGGTATATAGTACCCATATATCTACTGTCGTGAATTATGGTTCATAATACACTGTAGTGTATTATGGTTCATAATTCACGACTAGAGATGGGGGTACAATATGAAATAAACTATTAAATCTCTGTATTTTGTTCAGGAAATTTGTTTCTGGAATATATTGTAATTTTAAGTAATGATACTTTTTTTAACAATATTTTCTGATATTAAGTATTTTAAAACAATATATTTATAACGGTACGTTGTATTGATACTTTCTACAGTATCGCTCCTCTCTATATATGTCAAATTATTTTATGTAGCTGCTGTCACAACATTTTGAGGTTAGTAATATGCCGTATTGTTACTGACTTTTATTTAATAAAGAAATTAAGTGTCGTAGACAAAGTATAGTATTCTACTTGAAATTTATGGCCATAATTCACTCGGGTGACTTTCGCCCCTTCGCCTGCGGCTCGTGACGCAAACGTCACCCATCGTGAATACTGGCTATCATAAATTGCTTGTTTAATAATATACTATACAAAGTATCGCCCATCTCTATATATGTCAAATTATATTTTTATGTAGCTGTCAGAAAATTTTGAGGCTAGTAATACCAACTAATCGTTACTGACTTTTATTCAATAAAAGAAATTAAGGGTCGTGGACAAAGTATAGTATTTTACTCGCAATTCATGGCCAATATTCACTCGGCTGACGTTACCTATCGTGAATATTGCTCGTTTAATAATATACTATTTTTCACGACCACCTAATAATAAGTCAATATTTTACCTCCTAACAAAAGGTATACGGTACTCATATATCTACTGGAGTGAATTATGGTTCATAATACTATTACAGAATTGCACCGCATCTTGCTTCATGCCTTATTATGCTCGGAAATTTTTCACATAATATCCCAGGGTTTTTTTCGTGGGATTGAAACTTCAAATTGGGAAAATTTCCTTTCTTTTGTGAAACAATACCAGCGTGGTTGATGTGGATATTCAGAAGTATGTTACTTATGGATAAAATTCTCCAATTGGAGCAAATCTCTCCTGCTATCATAGATTAAGGGCTTTCGGAAATGTATTTAATCTACAAATGCCATGTAACAGGTAGGATTTGACACTATATTTGGTATATTATCGCAGTACTGCGTTTTTGAATACATTACCGTACTAGTGCAATAATCTAGAATCTAGAAAAATATAAATACCAGAATTAAATATACAAAATAACACTGGAAGCTGAATTTTCAATTTTCGAGAGGAAATTGATTTCACTTGAACTTATTTTTATAGGTTTTTGTCCATTCAACTTTGACGATTTGATGACATCACTAATTTATTTTATTTCCACAGCTTTGTTTGTCATTGTTGCTATGGTCACAAAATATGATACACAACACCCTATGTTTGCAATCAATATTATTAAAAAAATTTTGGATTGAGATTTTCTATTCCAATAATACTAATAAACAGTTGTAGATATACATTTTGTACGTAACACGTGTGATACGAAGAATTAACGCACGCATATGAAGTTTGCACGACGAAGCCGTAGGTTGAGTAGTTTAATCTCCTGCGTCCATATCCCACTAATTACGTAAATAACTAGGTATTTTCTGCGTACGTGCGTTTCAACCCATTTTCCCGCACGCATTTTTTAGCTGTGAAAGTATCACTATTTCATCACCAGTTGACGTTACGAAAAGTGAAACGTTTCGTGACATCAACGAGTTTTAAGTGTCACTTTATATGTCAAAATTAAAAAATAGTTATTTTCCTAACTTGCGCCCCTCGCCTGCGGCTCATGACGCAAACGTCACCCATCGTGAATAATGGCTATCATAAATTGCTCGTTTAATAATATACTATACAAAGTATCGCCCATCTCTATATATGTCAAATTATATTTTTATGTAGCTGTCAGAACATTTTGAGGTTAGTGATACCATTATAATACCAAATCGTTACAGACTTTTATTTAATAAAAGAAATTAAGGGTCGAGGACAAAGTATAGTATTTTACTCGCAATTTATGGCCAATATTCACTCGGGTGAGTAAGTAATTTACTTACCTACGTCTGAACGGTAATTAAATTACTTACCGACGTGTTGGTAAACCAGCAAACACAGCCCACCGTCCTGACCACCAGTACTTATAGAATAATAGTGATATAAAGAGAAATATTAAAATAAGAAGGTAATAAGTATATAAAAAATATACCAGTAATCCAGATATTGAAGAAATAACGGCTGCAGGTATAAGTTATTCTTATTTGAAATTGAAGTTGAAAAGTTATATGGATTACTGCACAGTTGTAGGTAGTATACTCTTGTCAACAGACGATGAGAGAAGACCTGCCAGAACCTTCCTCATTCTTATTCATAGATATTTCAAAATTTTGAATTTAGCGGTGAAATACATTAAGAATTTTGATTTTAGGTCTAGTAGTTTATTCCACCACGAATCAGAAAAGAGAAATAATTTCTTAATTATTTGAATGAAATATTTTTAGGAAATATTTATAAACCATTCCTCCAAAAATCAAAATTCTGAAATGATTTTAGCTATCATTAATACCTGAAATGTTAACTAACAAAGTTAACGTTTCAAAACTGCATAGTGGAAAAAGTCCAAAGATGAGAAAAGGAATTTAAAAAGTACTCCAATTATTGGAGCGAAGAGCCTCACTTCCTGAACGAACGCTTTCCAGAATTTCAACCTCAAGTTCTCTAAGGTCGTTAGCTGCAAAGGTTTTTTCAGGGCCTAAAATACAAGGAATTGAAATTATCTGTTCTTTTGTTGCCGCATCTCTATACCAGTATGCCGACAAAAGTTAATTTATAAGATAAATATTTCACTCCTTGTATCACGTTTGGTGACAAAAAATTTAGTTTTTAACTGAAACTTTTATAGCTTATTTTACATATATATTGCCTCTAAAAAGAAACACAGGGCTGAAATAAAATACGCCTACATCAAATTAGTAGGTACAAAAGGACCTCAAAGAAGACTTTAGATGAATAAGGCGAACATGAAGCACTGAAAATTCGGGTGTAACAGAGAAATAGTGCCATTTGCGTACACCTACCTGGATAAATCCCTTGCTGCGTAGGTGGGTATAAAGTGCGTCTGGAAATATGAGATCCAAACTGTATAATCTCCAACTAATTGTAATAAAATATAGGCAACACATAGTGTAATTTCACATAAATCAACCTGACATTTGTAGTCATATTATAACTCACATTTTTTGTAGAATATTTCATGCGTTCTTTCTCAACACTTGAACTTTTTTTGGAAATCTATGATTTTGTGCTTCAATACTAATTTGATTTCTTTTTCCACTCTACTCAGCATCCTGTTCACGCTCTATTCCGTAAAATACGGCTTCCCGACAAATTTCAATTTATCTCTGTATCTGTAGAGTAGGGAGGGTGAGTGTAGGCTCACAGCACTTAGGCCACATATGACCCATTGTACATCCTCACGAGGAGTTGTCCTCCTAGGTCATCGTCCATCCTGTCCTTCTCAGGAAGGTGGACAGGTCACCAGGAGACATCTCCTTTATATCGGCAGGTGTAGGCCAAGACTCACCGAACGCACACTCTCGTATTGACGATATCTCCGGACACTCGCATAGGACATGCCTGACAGTCTCATCTTCCTATTCACACATCCTACATAGAGGTGTGTCCACTAGCCCCATAGTATGGAGGTGCTTCCCTAGTTGACAGTGGCCAGTCAGAAATCCCACTGTTATATAAAGGTTTTTCCTGGTTATCACCAAGTATTTTTTCGGCGCCATCCTCCCAGGGTCGCCCAGGGTGATCCTGGCAAAACTGCATATTTGATTCCCTCCCATCTCTCAAGGGATTGAGCATGAGTGTAACGTTTGGCTAGTTCCGCAATTGTCGTCAGGCCGTAGGTGTCACCGGGTCCAAGAATTATAAATTTCAATTTATATAAAGTATTATTATTACTATTATTATGTAATATTACAGGAAACTGATTTGTTGTCAGATTTTTCGAATTTTAGTTTGCAGTTGGAGGCGAAGTTGTCGCTATTTTCCCTACTTTTACACTACCGTTACTGGAAGACATGTAATGATTGTGATGTCTTCTTCAGTCCGGGATTAAGCTCTCAGAGCTCTTGTCTACAAGTTATGCTGTCCCTTTTAACTGCAGACCATAATGGTTGTTGAAATCTTGTAGATATACCAGCCCCGTTTTACTTTGAACTGTAATTCAATAGCCGCTGGGGCCTATAGCCCGAGAAGTAGTAGCTGCGTTTTAGTAGAACAATCACTGTTTTGAAAAATGTTTTCTAAAACCTATAAAGCGTTACTACTACTACTACTACTAAGTTTGCAGGCGAACCTTGTCCTGGACAAACTCAAGCCAAGGTTCCGGCACTGAGGCCACTGGCGGGCCCATTGTACCATTCCTGCTACCTAGACATCCATAAAGCCGAGCCCTCCTACAAAGGCCACAACCTTTTTCAATGGATGCCTGCTTGTGTCTCCAGGGGTCAAAACAGGGACTCCGAAGATTTGCCTGCGTAGTACAGCCCAGTGTGGACACTCTAGGAGAACATGGACTGACGTTTCGTCAGTCATGCCGCAACCCCTGCATAGGGAACTTTCCTCTACTCCTAAGTTGTGGAGGTGTTTCATCATACAGCAGTGCCCCGTTAGGAGTCCTGCTATCTTCCTTAGCCTACTCCTTGGTAGTTCAGTAGCTGCTCTAGCGTGTCCATCAGTCCATCAATTCAGTAATAGTTTGGATTGCCTAGGACCCTGCAGAGCATTCCAATGAGCGAGGTGCTGATTCTTCAGCCACTTTTTCGACTCCTTGCGTATTCTTTGTTTTGTTAGGCCCAAGGTCGGGCCGCAGAAGGGAGCTGCCGCCCCTTCCGCAGCCAGTGCATCCGCCATCTCGTTGCCTTTAAAACCAGAGTGGGCTGGAATCCATTCTAGCCGCACCACATTGCGACTTGCAAGATTAGCAAGTCGTTCTCGACTTTCATTAGCGAGTCCTGAGTTGCTGGTGCACCCACTCAGGGCTTTAATTGCTGCCTGACTGTCGGAGTATATGGTTATGCGTCGATCCACATAACCTCTGTCTAGGTTTATCTGCGCACATTCCAAGCTTGATATGCAGATACACCATCACCCAATGGTACACGAACTTGTGTTCTTGGGTTCCTAGAGTAAATTCCAGCCCCTGCTCTATCACCGGAGCATGAGCCATCTGTGTACCAGACAGTCCCATTAGGCTGTGTATTCCTCTCTTTTTCCCAGGATTCTCTATCCAGGATCATGGCCCTGTACGGAGTTGCGAAGTAGTACTTTCGCAGGCATTCGTCAGGTGCTCGAACTGGAATATCTTCCAGAAGCCGGAGCTTCTTGACGTGCCTGCACTCTTCCCCTCTTCGCACGTATCCCAGCTGTTTTAAGCGCAGAAAAGCCCTCCCCGCCTCAGCCTCGATCACATGGTGAAGAGGCCGAAGACCAAGGATCACTTCCATCGCAGCAGTTGGTGTAGTTCTCATGCAGCCAGTTGCCTCCAAACTGACCACCCTTTGGAGGCGTGGCAGTTGCGATCTAGCCGTGACCAAGGTTACCCTCGGCCACCAGACCAGAGCCGCATATGTGAGCATAGGCAGCGTTACAATAATTATTATTCTGCGATATCTTTTAAATTGATATTTGAATCGAATTTAAAGGTGTTGACTACAAACAATCAAACATACATACAAGTGAAGCTAATATAAGCGTACTGAAAATAAAAATAGTTTTCAGCTCTTGTACCCGTCTCTGATAGTCATAAACAATTTTCTCTCTCAATAACCCTCTAATACGAAGATGGCCAGTAATTAAATTAGCACTGAAGTTTGAGAAATTACTTAATGGTATTATAAATTTTTATTACAAAAAGTTTATCGTCGAAGTTGGGCGCTAGCATACAACTTCACGGCTTTTGCGAATAAAATAACGTCGAGGTTATAAACTCGGCCTTTTCATAGAGCTTGCCAGGTGAAACAAAAGAAGTTCTTACTACACGTTAGAATGACAGTTGTTTTAAAAACTTTTAACTTTTCAAATTGATGGAAAAGTTTCAAGGAGATTCCTCTTATATACCCACCCTTAAAATTTCATATGTCTACGTCAATTTGAGTTATACTTGAAACTTTGTAATAGAAACAACTACGTAGTCTTGTGTTTTATAACATTTTAAAAGAATTATTCGTTGTATCATAAGCCAGTGGCCGTAAAAATGTTGCACTTCACCTTGTTAAAATTACCCATTCAAGAATATAAGATATTATATCAATAATTATTTTGATATTGACATACTATATACCCCATTTAAAAACCAGGAGGAATAATTTGAATTTAAGTTGGCAATTCTGTAGACCTCTGATTGGTCAGATTGCGTACAGTTTCACACAACACTCTAGTATTGACATCAGCTGATAATTTCAATTTTTGATAGCTCTGACAGATAAATATAAATAAATCTGTCATCGCATCCACTCTTGTTATTTAATTATTTTCACTCAGTTTCATTGGAACTGTTCCTTCAAATTTTCAGTAAGCAATTGCATTGAATATCTGCAATTATGGATCCTCCTACTTTGAGTACCAGGGGTGCGATTTTCGAAACCATTCGGGAGTAAATGGCCATTTTCGTATGAAATTTGGAAAACCCAATTTTCGACATGGTCCAATGGTAATCGTATACGAACACTTTCGTATGGCTTGTTTCGAGTGGGTTCATTCCATTCGAATAAATGTTTTCGTGTACGGAAAGTGTAAATTGACATAACCTAGATTGAAAATATTTGTGTTTGGTATGTCATTAATTTGAATAATAAATTATATGAATATGGCAGGTTTTGATGATTTGATTCATTTAAACTTCATAAACGCTTTACAAGCCGCGGAAGAGTTAGCAGATAGACCTCCCAGGATCTTTAACATGCTTATTGATCCTTTTGAGGAATATTCAGAAAGGCAATTTGTGAAACTTTATAGACTCACACAACCTGTCGCTTTAGAACTAATAAACATACCGCCGAAATATTGCCACATTTGTTATTAGAAGCAGCACTGGAACTTGAATCTCCCATTTTTCAAAACAAACAATAATATAATATAATATATTCTTTGCTTCTCAAATGTCACAAGCGACAAGACCATACGATTATGCGGTGTTGCTGGCTGCTAAATTCTTCGTGTACGAACGTTTATTCGAACGGTGTTGAAAAATACACATTTAGCACCGTATACGGAAAAATTCATGTGGAAATAACCGTACACGCATATATTCGTGTGAACTCGAAAATCGCACCACAGCTCTTCGCTTAGCCCGGTAAAACAATGTAGCGTCATTTAGGATCGTCAAAAATCAAATACATTCATCTTATATCCACAATAAACATCTGAATAATCCACTGAACAGACGAGAAATCGACTTATGGCTATGGGTGGCTGATTTCTCCATCATTCAAAGCAAATTTAATAGATTTGGAACGCGACTGTTGACTACTTTTTCGGGACACACCCTTTAGTAACTAATCTAGTAACTTTTAGTGGTGTAAGTAAGGCTTTTCAAATTACTCCTCCTGGTCATTAAATGGACTATAGTACGTCTGATGTGATGCCTACTAAGGCATTTATCCTTGAGAATCATACGATCCGGGTCCGTGTTCTCGACAGTGAACATTGATGCGTATACGTTTTCAAAACGAGTGTGTATAAGTGCTTTGTATCGTTCGTTTCATCGTTTTGTTGATCTCTATTGATAAAATTATACATATAGTTTCCAGCTCCAAAGACAAGTCTTTTTGAATTGTGGAAAATATTTTGAAAAAATGAAAGACGAAGTTTTGCAATTGAAGTTGATTCATGAAATGAAAGATGCTACAGTTTGAAGTATGTTTTAAAGATATCCTCAATTACTATCCAATTTTTTGTAGTTGTTGGTGTCTTTGCGGTTCTTTGCAATTATTGAATTTATTTATTAGACAATTAGACGAACCTCTGCGATGCTAAAACTAAGCAAGGTCCCAAGACATGCATTGGCATTACAGGGGCGATGAGGACTACTCTTACAGCGGCGCTGGAGACAATAGAGATATTTCAAGCTACTTATTTGATCAACGTTATACGTTATCGGTTATTTTGCTCATGCGCAGTAGTAAAAAAAATAACCGATCACCTTAATAAGCGATAACGTACTCCGTTACGTCGCAATAAACGGAACTTTATTAAGCGGTGAGGTTTAAAATAATTGCCAAGTGTATTATGTTTATTTCGATGAACGAAAAAAAAAATTAGAAACTATTTAAAATGTACTGAAACTTTGCACAAATAATTTTAAATGATATATTTCAACACTCAATTATATTTTGGCTTCCAAAACGTACCCTAAACATCTTTGAATGTTTTAACTTGTCAACGCCGATTTTTAACGTCAATTTAAATTTGCCTGATATCTATCAAAATATTCTAATTTGAAGAATAGCGCCCCTTATTAAGTTGTGGTCTATTAAACCTTGATTATTTCGACGTCTAATTATATTTTTTATATTATCCACAATTAATGTCATGGATTAATGTGTACTTATCAAATTGAACAAATTGAATATTTGAGGTTGGTTACACCAAAAAAATAACGCTTAACGTATAACGTCGTTCACAGGTTATGGCTTCAGAAACTGAAATAATTGAAAATGACATCCGCTATTTTAGAAAGACTGCGCTTGCTCAGTTTAACGTTTAGCGTAACGAACTATTTTTCCAATTATTTGAGAGTTGATTGAATAAAACTCGAACACTATTTATATATTTACACAGAACTCTGATTATATTATATGACTAGAGCTGGACAATACAATTGATTTAAACAGAACTATAACTTAATTATCATACATGTAAACGTTCCTTTCAGTTGCGGAAATTTGTTAATTTTGATTTGCTATTGTAATATTTAATTAACCGAGATAATGGCGAACTATACCACTAGATTTACCTACTGTAGTAGTGAAAATTACCGCGTGACAACTTTAGTTAGAACTCAACGTTGGAGCTGACCGATTTACTTAACGTGACTTTTAAAATGATATTTTGAATAGATCTTTTCTCGTAAGAAAGCTAGCATAAGCCATAAAACTATTGATAATGCTCCCACGATTTTGGAAAACGACGGTATATGGCACCCGAATGCAGGTCTTGAGTGCCACCAATATAAGGATTAAATCCTCAACCTACGTGTTTTCGAACGCTCTAGCCTGACTGAAAAAAAGCATTAAACCATGATGTGGCACATGGGAAAGGACAAACAGAAATAAGGCATGTGGATGACGACATCTTTAAAATGCCAATAGATCACATGACTACCTGATATATTTTCCGCAAGAACTTCGAAATTGTCATCAAAGATCGAAAGGAGCTTGAAGAAGAGAACGTACTATCACATGGCAGAGCGAATGAACTGATCTGGTACACAGACGGATCAAGGAATGAGCTCGGCACCAGAACAGGCATATACGTCGAGCGAATATGAAGGAATCGCATCGCTTGATAAATACGCATCGGTATTCCAAGCAGAGGTCTATGTAATGCTTGCATGTGCAAGGGCAAATAACATGAGAGCCTACAACAACAGGCATATCAGGATTTACAATGATAGTCAAGCTGCTGCCGTCAAAGCTCTTCAGAGCTTCAAGGTAACATCTTGACTGGTATGAGAATGCGGCGAAGAACTTAGAATTCTGACGACTCGAAACAGTGTAACACTGAAGTGGGTCCCAGGTCACAAAGGAATCGCTGGTAATGAACAAGCTGACGAACAAGCAGGATCGTCAACCCGAATGAACGGACCCGAACCAGCTGTGGGCATTTCCGGATGCTCCACTAGGTCATGCATGGTTAAAAGGGTGGGTGAAACAACAACACAATAAACACTGGGAGAGTAAGCCCAGACAAACACATGGGAAGAAATTAATTAAAGAATCATGAGAAAAAGTAGCGGAAGAACTAACTAACTAACAAACTACGCACCATAACGAGGCTTTCTTACGGGGTACTTTCCACAATGGAGCACCTGAATAAAATTGGGCTGAATAACGGTGACCTCACATGCAGAAGATGCAAAAAGGACACCGAAGACACATGACTCCAGAAGACTTCTACAACCAACCAGCAAAGAACCTGTATGAGCTAATACAGGGAACGGATTGGATGAATAAGCTGTAGTCAGAATACTAAGAGTATCCACAATAAGCACAGTAGGCTAAGGTGGTGCTGGCGAAGGAAGGGCTCTTAAAAAACAGTGTTACTAAAATAAGGACTCCGTCTTGGACCGAAGTTTATACCAAATATACAGAAATCCACCGATAAAATGCGCGACCGCGGCGGCACCTAATTCGCCGCTTCCCGAATACGGGGAAGCAAATGAAATCTTTTCATTGGCCCTTACCCTTTAATAAAATAATATAATACTTAACCAAATTTTGAACGGAATTCTCACAAAAATGTACCTTAATCCGCCACTAAACGGAATTTAATCATTAAACAGTTGTCCGCCGTTTGTTATTGAAGAATTCCGTCGCGTCCGCGTAAATTATGACATTTTTGGCAGATTTCTATATGTATCATACAAACTTTCGGCTAATTTTAAATTCAAAATTCCGCCAGCGGTGCTCTAGTCTCGCTTTTTTATTTAATATACGTATATACGTTACGAATATTTGATCTGGATTATCCCAATTATAAAAGAATATTTTTAAGAAAGCATAAGAAAAATTTATTTTGTGTTACTTTAGGAAATTTAAATGACAATGTAAGACCACAGAGTAAACATCAAAAACACAAAACATGTGCTTGTTTTTTTATTTAAATAGAAACTTAACAGGAGTAAAGTTGATGGGTTTTCAAATTCTAGTTTATCGTATTATGAATTTATGATTATCAGAAGATTATTTGAATAAGCACTTTCAGATGCTTTCAGGTTTTTTGAAGCTACATTTAAAATTCTGATCCTCTTAAAATGTATTCTCTTATCGACATGCTTTTACAACAAGAACAAAGAACCAATGCCGTACGGTCGTATGCTACACACAAGACTGTATAGTGCTCAAAATACAATCTACGAATATACGGATGGCTTTATATACAATTTTTGAAACAATGTGTAGTGAAAATTGGGGATTATGATCAATTGTTGTCAGATGAACTTATTTGAAAGAGATTTCCTTAATTTTCTGCCTTTTGAAAACAAACAAATAGTGCATGTTATTTAATTTTCAGATTCTACATAAAGTTAATATTATATTTCAATGAATGTATTATTATTCTACAGGGTGGTCCTTAAGTAATTGTACAAAGAGGTACAGTACAATTTTCTCTTCAAATCATTGCTATTCGAACCAACTAGCATCAATGAAATGTTGATATTAAGGGAGATACAGGGTGTTGGAAATGAAATTTCAATTTCCGTTTCTCACAATAACTAACCCCAAAAGTTGGGGTTGAGGGTTTTTGGATATAAGAAATCATAATTTTGTACTTATTTCGATGTATTTTGTAGAGGGTGCCACATAGGCCACGTATGTGGCATGAATATAGGCAAAAATTTTGCCTCTTACATTAGCGCTACTTTTGTATAAAATGATTAAAGAAACATTATTACAACAACAAAAATGTATATACAATGTGTTATTTATAAGATGCGACATAGGGATTCCTGTACAAAACTGTCAAACGCGAGCTAACTTTTTTACCAAATAGCGTTAATCAAAAATAATAACAGATTTGGAAAGGTCGTTGAAGAATAAGATCAAACGCACTTTCAATATTCTTGAATTCGCCCTGGTTTAATAAAAAGATAGATAACTATGTTCGAAAGAGTCGAACTCCATTTCCATATCACTTTTGGATAACCTTAATCGATTAAAAGATGGCTAGCCCGGTAGTGCACGAAACATTTAAAAATTAAACCTGAAATATGACGGTTCGGATTACCGCTTAGCAGACATTTTTTTCTTCTTGTTTTTAGTTCTTTTTTCACGCGGACCTGTAAAGCAAGGAGGTTGCGTGTCCATGGTTGCACATGGCTGGTGTAAGCACCAAAGTGGGAGTGGGTCCATTGAGGCTAAGCCTATGGCAAGAAGCCTACTATGCTGCTACTATGTGGCTAATGGACTCACCCCTATGCAGGATGTGTGATGATGATGGATCATCCTAGGAGGACAACTCATCGAGAGGATGTACAATAGGTCATGTGGCCTAAGTGCTGTGAGCCTACACTCACCCTCCGTACTTTACAGATACAGAGATACAGATGTTCTCCGTTTGGGAGCTTAAGAGCTTAATCACGGACTGAAGAAGACACCAAAATCAGCGATATCTATAGATAATGAACTTTGAATTAACTAAAACCGGTGAATTATGCCTGATTTAGATAGATCTTCTACCTGTTCACGTACAAAAGAAGTCACCTCATATTATCCCATGAATAACTATATCTATCCGTATAATCTCACCTAAAAATAGTAGTTTACCTAACTAGTGCGGAAAGTGATACTTTTCCGCATGCTATTGCAGATGGCCGAACGACGCTAGCGGAGTTCGGCCAGGAATCGCGTGCGGAAAAGTCACTTTACGCACGTGTTAGGTACACTATTTTTTTTACTAGCATCCGGAAAAAAACCCAAAAGTTAACATAAAGAAACATTTATTATTAAATACATATCAGCAACTTAATTATTATTATTTGGCACCCATTTGATAAGGCTTTTACCAAGGACATGAAAAATATTTGAAAAAAAAAATACTTAATCTTTTTCATCAAAAAATTATTGCAGATTTCTAAAATTTTTTTTAATTTTTCAGTCATTTGGTACACTACAACTATAGAAATACATATTTTAAATATTCAAATGTCAGTATACTCCCCAAAAACTCTACAAATTTACTTTCCGCACTAGTGCGGAAAAGTGACTCTTTCCGCACGCTTTTTAGTGCGGAAAAGATTCACTTTCCGCACGCTAGTAGAAAAACAAATTATTTGTATCAAGTATATGAGGAATATCAACTTGAATATGTTTTATAACCCACCAAAATTATTGATAAACTTGGGCAATTGTTCTTATCTAACCTTTGCTCCGCTATGTTGAAATTTTCATGGTTGTATCCTTTATACATGCAAATTACAGAGTTATATCTGAATGTTCATCATTTAATTCAGGACAATGGCATTATTGCGAGAAATTCGAGTGGCTGTCCAGAGGCGATGGTCCGTTTTATTTAATTAATTATTCTTCAATTAACAGTTTCATATCACCTACCGGCCATTTTCATTACAGTCAGGGTGACAGCCCGTTCTTGAATACAAAGCTTCTCCATTAAACTAAAATGGCGTCAGAGATACTAACCGATGATAACAGTTACATGTAGAGATCACAAGACAGCATTGTAAAGGTAAATTTGGAAATGGAATTAACTGAATGACCCAACCAGAAGCTTCGGGTTTTCTCGTTAATTTAATATACGTTATCTAGATTGCTTCAGTATATATAGAAGGGAGAAAATAATTTGATGACTGTACGTTCCCCAATATTTTTAAATAAGTTTTATGATCCTTTTTGATTGCATTTTCTTCAAAAGATTTGCAAAATTAGTAGTCAGAGTTAGAGTGGGCCAATAGGTGTGCAGTGCGACATGAAATTGCCTCAGTATCTCTTGAACCGTTGTATGCATGAAAATAAATGTTGGGGTGACATTCACTGAGATCTTGAAGATCTATTGTGATCTATTGATCAGATGCTGTGCTCTAGGATTCTGGAGTGCTGTGCAGCTGGAAAGTATGTGAATGGAGGTTTCTTCTTCCATGCTACAATATCTACATTCTTCTTCCTCCACTATTTTGAGCTTTTTGAGGTGCTCATTCAAGCGACAATGTCCCTCCCTTAGGATTCCTGTTAAAGCTCTTAGTGCAGTTTCACCACAGATTATAAAAGAGAACAGATGCGAAAGCTTGACAAAGAACAGTAAAAAAGAGAGAGATGGGTGGACATACCCATTTAAAGGTCCATCGTCGTATGTCGACTCTGTTCGGGCTGCTTCGCGAAACTTTTCAACAGGGTTATCAATTTGCATAATATTTCCCTTAATTCACGATCATATATAGGTCGAATATGTTATAAGCATTATTTTTAGTTCGATAGTTATACACAAACAAATATTCGACAATTACTAGTGTTTCAAATCAAATCAAAATACAAAACGCCATTTTGACACTTCAGCTTGAAGGTTGTCAATCCGCGATATTATTTGTGTTATTTGACTTATCGATTGTAGGTTATGGTGATATTAACTAAAAATAGTGTACATTAGTATATTATTTCAATAAAATGGATAAACATCACGGGGGAGAGTATTGTTCATACAGAGACTATCCAAATAAATTTTATTCAGAAAGAAAAGTGAAGAACCGGCACTGGAAACTGTTATTGTTCCCAAGTCAACATTGCAATTTGGTGAGAAGTTCTAAAAAAATTTTAAACTGGCGACATCGCGGCCATACCGAGTTAAAGGTCCAAGGTCATTGAAATCGGAGTTGAAAATCCTTTGATGTTTTGCCGGGATTCGTATCTGTTCTCTTTTATAATCTGTGGTTTTACTTCGACTTATGCATTCATTTGATCTCAGCATGTCACCCAGAAGAATCTTTGATTGTATAAGCCCTACTATATAATTCCAATGGTCAGATCTTTTCTTTTTCTCGGCTTTACCTATTTCTTCCAATATTACATTGGAACTGATTCCTCAAAAGAGTTCCGGCACCTAGGAAGGTATTTCAGTCCCCCTCTTCGCTAGTTCATATGCTATTTCATTTTCTTCTATTCCAGTGTGTCTGGAATCCATAGTGGTCCATTGAGTTTGTCTAGGCATTCCCGCACCATTTTGGAACTGATTACACAAAAGGTCAGTACTTCAATGGCTGGTTGACCACCCGTCATTATGATAATCCTTTGTCTTCTGTATCCTCTATCAATATTGAACTAGGCGCACTTTATTATGGCGTGGATTTTGGCTTAAAAGATACTTGGGGCTTTTCCTAAGCTTTCAGAGTGTTTGGTTCCTGGCCCGAATACTCATATTCCAGTTCCTCCTATTGCTTTTGAGCCGTCTGTGTACCATTGAATTGCGCTTATTACAATTCTGGTAATGGTATTTGAATCCCATTTCTTCTTCTTGGACCTTTAATTTTCACTGTGATTTCTCGAGCTGTTAATTATAACACGTATTTTACATCACTCATGTTCTGAATTCAATTAATTTGTTTATATTGTTTATATTTTCTGGATGACAAAATTTTTTATTCACTTCAATTTTGTCTTAAGTCCCTCAGGCCGAATAGAATGAATGAAAACCAAAAAAATAATTATTTTATATAATTCTTTTTCACCTTGAAGAGTGTTCCAGAATAATGAGAAACATGAAATTCAAACACTATAAAAATTCATTTTATTCGATTTCCCAAGCTTTTTACGTGAAGTTTTGAAGGTAAAACAAACTCAATCAAATTCTAGCATAGGCAAAATGTTTTAAACTTCAAATATAAGCAATAAATCTGACAAAGTAAGAATAAATTATTACATATGAATGCAGTCTAAGTTTCATATATTATAAAATGGAGTTAACTTATATGTTTATGAAAGTCAAGATATTCTTATACAGATCACTTCAATGAAAACCATCCAGCCCATATAACTCTGAAGGCGTCACTTTTATGGGAAAATGGAAAATAATATCACAAGTTATATGAGCTTCCTGTTCATGTGGACGTTATAACTTCAACCAAATCGCATCGGTCACTGATGCCATAAAAAGTGAAAAGGTATTCATAGCACATTTCAACCTTCCGTTACTACAATTGTGCTCAGTCATTGTAGTGCTTCCTTTTATTGGTCGGTAAAGACCATCGAGAGGATCAAATTCACTATTCTTTCCTTATTTTTTTCAATGTATTTGCCTTCAGGCTTCCTCGTAGCACTATCTGTGTGGACCCTACTTTTCGCCATGACTTTGTAAAGTTTTGCCGCAGCGGGTGTTGTTTTCATGTAGGTACTCACAAAATTTCCTAGATATTTTTTTCAACTTTTACAATTTTCCTGTAGTAACTGTGAGCTTTGACATTTGAACTATTCCTCAAACAATTGATAAAAAATTGAACTTTTCAAGCTGAAAATATGTGTTTTAGTGATGAGAAATTTGATATTATTTTGTTTACAAATAATTTCAGACGATTTTCAAGTTTCAACTCTTTTTTCATCTCGTGACATTTATTATATTCTCTTCTCAAATATAACTCGTTAGAGCAATCAGAAGATTGAACACCAGCTATAGGGCTACAAACGTTCCAGATGCCGCAACCACGCTTAGTGTCAGCGGCCGGCAATTATGCTGAGCCAAGAAATTTTACGCTTGGCGCCGTCGAAACGGTTGAGATAGGCGCACAATTGTTGCTGCGCAAAGTAAGCGCAGCTCGCAACTGTTGAGTATGAGCCTTTTTTTGCTTAGTTCAGCAGCTCTGTCACTTAGAACGCGCCCAATGCGACGGAGCATTATCCACAATAATTACATTGCTTCGTCCGATTTTGGTTAATTTGGAATCAACGACGCCAAAAATCACTGCTTAAAATAGTTGGTTCAACTAAACGCTCACGCGTGTATAAAAAACTCCAGTTTTTATCTTTATTTCCAGAATGGTTATTCAACACGAAGAATGGTAAACAATGATTTCGCTTGTCAATTAGATAAAATTGCTTGTGAAATGACTAGACAATAATTTGATTAACTGCAGATAAAGAAAATTGGTTCAATATATTTACATTCTCATATTATACATAGTCAGCATATTTTCAGAATAGTCCAGTTAACTCAACCTTTATTCAATCATACCAATTTTCTAACAGTTATTCAGTAGCTTACATGAATAGGTTGCCGGTAGTTTTTTCACTGGGTTTACATAATTTTCCACCAATAATTTGTACCAAAAACTTACTCCTACACCACTGCGAGGTATCTTTTATTATGTTTCTTCTGCTGTAGTATCCGGACAGCAAAATAGCCAAAAAAATACGTGACTATGAACAGACAGAACCTTCGGACAGCCACGGGTATTCTGATCGGTCACTGCCGCCTACGAAAATACCTATACAGACTGGGTCTGTCTGACACTCTCTCAACTTGGGTTTTCTGTATTCCGCGAGTACAGGCTAACACAAGCAAGCATGAAGCAGCTTACTTCCGGCAACGTTATCGCCTTCTCCAGACAATTAGGCTGGATGACAAGCTAGAAAAAAGTCTGAACCTCAGAAGGATGCATAATCGACCAATTGTGGTCTAAGTGCTGTGGGGTAATCCACCCTTCAAATTCTCATAGATTATGGTACCTCCAGTAGATCCAATCTACTATTACAACGTTAGGCCCGTTCTCAATCGTTTCGTTCTCCATAATGGATCAGGTAATGCAATTTAATGGTCTTCGGTAATGATTGGAACTACATGGACTGAAAACTCTTTCTAATCATCAGTTTCGTTATAATTTGATTCTCACTCGATGAGCTCACAAGCTTTGTCTAGATAAGTCTCCGTTTCTTCGTCGCTATCTTGTGATGGATATGATAGTTGCCATTCTAAGCTGTTCATTCAACATGACACTTTAATCCGGCCTGCTCACCATCAATTTGCAGGAAAAGTTTCTAAAATTTTCTGTATTAAGTGGCTCAAGCATGGAGAGTATTCTTTTTTTATTCGCAACACTCTGCTTGTTGCTAAGCTAGAATGGAGTGCTCATGCAAATAAAAAAAGGAACAGAACAAATATTCTACCGATGACATATGGCTAAGATGTTGTGCCTTAGGATTCTGAATTTTTATACAATTCGCAGGTATGTGAATGGATGTTCCTTTCTCCATGACACTGAATCTATATACATTCTTTTTTTCTACTATTTTGAGCTTTTTCTGGTGCCCATTCATACGATTAAACTCTCAGTGCAAATGTCAAAGATAAGCAAGCATTGACTGTAGATCTGAAGAAATTAACTCTATCGACTGCACTATCGGTCAAGAGAATTAATACAAAAAGTACCAGCTTACTGAAACTGAATCTGAAATACAGTGTTGAATACTTGACTTGAACGGTTGTGCTTATTGTTAATTTTTGAGTATCAGTGAATATGAGTTCTGTGTTACTTTTGGCGTACAAAGACTGTAATAAAATTCCTTCGTGGTACTTGAGCATACTAGCGTTCAATTTTGAATACTCATTTGGTGAAAATGGAATCGTTGTTCAAAAAAATACGGACAGCCCTACGGAAATAACTTATTTAGATTATACTGACGTTTCCAAGCAACAAATGGACCTTTACATTAACCACATTTTACCATCTGAAGGATGGACTAAGGAATCTTATGATGTCTTAACAAAAAATTCCCAGCATTTTGCACAAATTTTATTGGATCTCTTGGGTATTGATGAACCCATACCAAATTATATCAAAAATTCAATAGAGACCACTTCATCTGGAACAGCTTTAGCACCTTCTCGTTTTAATAACTCACATAGACATAGGAGATTGAATATTCCCTTAAATTCATCTCAAATTATGTCGAGAAAAGGATCATTATTTCGAAACATCCAAATGAGAAACTACTTTGACATTAATCCTTCCACATTAGTTTCCAGTCAGCGTCAACATTATTTAACACAACTTCAAAGAAAAAATAATATGGAGCTTCGATGGCCAATTCAAAATAATAATTGCAGAGAATCTTGTTCTCAAAATTTCCAGCATGTGAGTCAAGCGCATTTGAATAGATCGTTTTTCTTCAATAATCCCAGCCTACCTTCCCAAATCGGATTATGGAGAATAGATTCTAGTTCATCAGAATTTAATAAAGTTTCTCCATATCCTCAAAATAGCTCAACTTTTTTGTAATAATAAACAGAATTGAATGCATATTGTTCTTAATTATATTTTATTGTTTGTATATAAAAGTTGGTGCATTTTTTTTGTACAGAGTGTCTCATAGGTAAGTACCAGAATCTACCTTGCTTCTTATCAATTACACTTCCTTTTACGGAAAGAATGAAGTTTGCACAAGCTCTTCAGCATATACTTTTTGGGTGCCATGTGCATGATATAAACGTAAACATTTTGGTCAACATAAACATTGGATTGATGTTACAAAAATAACAATCAAATAGTGAAGTTAAATGAAATGAAATGTCAAAAAATGGACCATATAATGCCTTGAAATGGGAAAAATCGAGCAATAATGATCTTGCTTAATATATATTTCATTTATAACAAAAAAGTACACAGTGAATAGAACGTTTTTTAATATATGGTTTAAATGAAACTAACTGTTTCTAAATGACTCCACAATATATTTGAAAAAAATGTGTAAATTGAAAGTAAATTGACAATTGTTTCGATAAATAGGTATATCATCGTCAGAATGACAGAAGTTACTTTTGACATGATGTATACTTGATATATATTTGGCTAGTCCAAATAGTGCCTATCTGGTGATTGACTTAATATATATGAATAGAAAAAAGAAGAATTTTCAAATAGTAGCTTTGATATTATTAGCCCTATGGGGATATTCTGGATATCTTTGTCCCATTTAAGATCAGTATAACTGTGCAATGATATAGGAAACCAGGAAAACTATATCTGCTGATCTTTACAATTATTACTTAAGAAGACAGTTTAATAATGGAGAACTTCCTAGATTCAGCTGTTCATTGAGGACTTCATATTGTGGGTCTGCTAAGTGTCTTCTAATTTCTAATTCTTCAAGGAAGTCCAGTTCTTGCTTCCTATCACAAACATGTAGTATTTCTGGTTCTGTGTTAGGTGTTACTGAATGTTTAGTGTCAAGTAGGTGTTTTGCATAATGTGATTTATCTGGTTGTTTTAATCTGTATGCTCGTATGTGTTCACTGTACCTAATTTCAAAATTACGAATGGTTTGACCAAGATATACAGCATTACAATCCGGACATTTAAGTTTGTATATCCCAGATTTTCTTAATGGGGTTATTTTTGTTTTTACATTTAGCAAACTTCTACCTACATTGTTTTCTGTTTTAAAAGAAATTGTTGTATTTGTTGCTGAAGATATTATCTTTGAAATATTATTGGAAATATTACCAGCATAAGTGATGGTTTTGTAATTTGTTACTTCTTTAGTTTGTTTAGGAAATATTAGTTGTAACGCCATCTTTTTCTCTTTTTTATTAAGTAATTTATTTATTAAATGTTAACTCAGTTTTTTAATATATTTCATTGACAAAAATAGGAGTTCAACAACAATGCAATAAACTGGGTAGGTATACTTTAGCTAAACTTCTTTCCAGCCAAACTGAACGTTGCGTTGAACGTTTATGACTGGGAAATTTAAAGCTGTATAGAACAGGTACTACTTCAATACTCTGTCACAGGTTTTACTTTATAAAAATAAAGCTTACAGGGTGCACCACATATTACAGTTTTTCACTATACATTTTCTTGACATTGTCTCTTAAAATAAAGGTTCCACTTCAAACAATAACAAACAACAATAAAAACTCAACACACCCTTGAATATATAGCAGAATAAATCTGTGCATGAAAGTATACGTCGTAAAATATTGGCTGCAGTTGTTAGGTTAGGTAATCAGCGCTGAAATATGTGGAAATATCTGCAATTGCTACCAACGTTACAGCGTTACAGTTCTCATTGAATTAGCAATTCTAGAAGTGACGGGCATCACCTTCGCGCATTGACCCTGCGTTGAACATAGATAAAAAAATGTTATGATTTCCCATACAATGGTTCTCTCCAAATATGATCTTTTCAAATTTTAAGTGTGGATTTATGCAGCAGCACTTAACAATTATTATCAATTAGCATTCAACAATTAACATTTATCATTCAACAATTAGTGAAACAGCCATCGTTCATGCACACACAATTATAAATTAGGAGAAAATAGTGAGCACGCGCACAAGCTCAAGATTCTGGTTATTTACAATAACCCTACATTTTCATGTCTATTCCAGCATTGGAACAATTTTGAAGATGTATAGTAGAATTGAAAAATCTGAGATTTTTTTCTTTTAATAATGATGCTGACACACAACATAACCCTAAATCAACCACTTTTTTATGAAAAAAGTGTGGTAAACTTCGGGATCTGCGTACTAGATGAAAATTCGGTAGATTTAATTTAAGAAAGTCAAAACGTTGTTTTACTCATATTTTTGATGACGTCATCATTGTTCGAGTAACGACGTCATTATCTTTTTTTGATGGCAATACCCTTTGAACAATACCTTCAAAAAGAACGCATCTTTCTGTGTATAAAAACAAACTTTTTTGTAATAACTCATTACCTCACTCTACTTCCATATAAAATATTGTGTATGGTGAATGATTTTTTGATTAAGCATAGAATATACTATTTATTGAAAATCAGACAGGTATCTATCGATTCAATCAACAACAAAAATCTTCTCGGTTTCCAATGAGCATAAAATAAAATATGTATAGTAAGCAGAAATCCTTTTAAGAGAGGGAGTTTCCATGACTACCACCTGTCACAACTTCGAAATGCATCATTAGAGAACCCAAAATAATCGTCTTAAAGGTGCGCTTGCGGTTAAAGGGAGTAAGTGGGAAAGTTTGGAAATTTAAATCAAATACCCTTCAAAACTCTTGAAATAAGAGCGGAACATGAATCAATTTTAATCTTATGTTGATATTTTTACGGAATTTTGTGAACTACGTCAAAACCATTATTCGCATTAATAGTACTGAATGCATTATAATTTCTAGTATTGAATTACAAGATAAAGATAAAAATGTAAAAGGAAATAGGGATGTGACAAATTGCATTTTTTTTTGAGGCGTGAGAAGAGAATTCCAACTAGTTGGTACACTCTAAAGGTTAAAGCAACCACTACCTGTACATTCTAGAACAAGACTTCATAATTTGGTGGCTATGTTACTTTATCGGATTAAGAGAATCTCTATAATACCATTTGGTGATATTGCAAGCCCTATTGAAGTTTGGTATTCATTATTTGTTGAAGATATGGTAAATGAAATTGTTCAGTGGATAAACCGTTAACTTTTACAATTTCGTGCAAAGTACCAAAAGCTACTTAACATTGAAATATTAAGATGCTATAGCTATAGAGATGAAAATTTTCTTGGTACTGTTCATTTACACCGGAGGCGAAGGATAGGGTACAGATAATGGAAGAAGATAGAGCTGCAGCTATTTCAGGACTTCATTGACACTTTCCACTAGTAGTACCACCAAAGGTCAAATTATTTCCGAAAATTTTTCAGAGCTCATGATAATTTGAAGAGGAGGGATAATTTTCTGAAAATATTCATTAATGAGAAAAAATTTACGGATTCAATTTGACCTCGTGCGGTATTCGGTAATAGAATTCCACACTGAAAGTGTTTATTTCCAACATCAATTTTTGTCTTCATCAAGTACTTGCAAAACATAGACAATCCAAGAATCTCTAATTCAAAAACAAGCAGTTTCCAATCAACCGGCCATAGTATAAAATATAAACATTAATCCAAATGGTCCCAAGAACTTAGAAAACATTAAAGCTTGTAGTTGAAATGAATCGATTTTATTATGTGAAGAAATGAAAATAAGATTGTGAGAAAAATATTCGCACATACATTATTAATTTGCTTTCTTATGTGCCAAAGAAAAACAAGGCAGTGCTTCTAATTTCTTCTATGCACCGAAAGATTATCCAGACATGGAGAGCCTTGATAGGAAATGCGAGAATTATTTTCCTTGTAGGAGAAGCCGTAGGTGTCCATTCACAGTACAGTATAGTACAAATGGTATCTGTATATCTGTAGAGTAGGGATGGTGAGTGTTGGCTCACAGCACTAAGGCCACAGGTGACCCATTGTACATCCTCCCAAGGAGTTGTATTCCTAGGTCATCGTCCATCCTGTCTTTTTCAGGAAGGTGGACAGGTCTCTAGGAGACATCTCCTTTATATCGGCAGGTGTAGGCCAAGACTCACTGAACATACACTCTCTTATTGACGATAACTCCGGACACTCCGATTTTGTGATTACAAATCACAAATCCCAATATTTCAGTTACAGACAGAATGTTTCTTATTGTTACTTTGTTAATCAAAAATGTATAGCGTCAGAAGTGTTATTATGCAAAATGTCAACCCTACTCACCCCCGTTTACTGTCGAAAGGAGAATCGATGTAAAATATGTATACGTCTACCTAGCTTACCATTAATCAAAGGAGGGTTATTGAAAATTTATAGCACATTGATTTTGAATACACCCGAAATTAACCACTTGTAGTATGCATGGCATAATAAACGTTAGGATATATGCGAAGCTTCGTACAGGGGCCTTGAGATAAATGTTCAGTTCATGTAATTCTTAATTGGTTTTCTCACAGTCTATTGCATTTTTTATACAGTGTGAAACAGAGAGTGCTGGAGAAAACGCTTGGACACTTAATATGTCCAAAAGTGATACTTGTATTCAACGTTTATTACTTCTGAAATATTTGTAATGTTCTGCTACTGTATATGACCCCTTCCAAGATACGCAAGCTATATTCTATTTCATGATCCAATTCTGCGAATAAATAAAGTGATATTCCTTCTCAATAACAAAGTTATTAATTGAGCTGGAAGAAAAAATTCGACGTAACAGCTGCCATGAACATCCATATCCAGTCAAGTGTACCACCTAATTTGGCGTTAATTAACCACGACATTTCCATCGTTTCCAACACGTGATTCTCTTTGAGCATGTAACCCTAATATTTGGTCCTCGAAGAGGGCTCCAGCTGAATAACAGAGATGGACTTGAAATATTACAAGTAATAGTTATTGAAACTTATATAACCTGGAAGTAGAAGATCATAATAATATCTTCTACTATTAAACTGTTGACAGAAAAAGGAGTATAAGAAAAGGTAAACTATTCTTGGCTTCTGGATATGAAAAAGTATTTAATACAGTACCTGGAAAAAAATTTGTGAAATACTAGAAGGAAGGGGATTGAATACAAAAATGATAAGAATAATTCAGAACATCTAACAGAAAATATCTCACTACAAATATGAAACAATGCCCGATTTCACCAACTAATTCTTAAAGTAAGGTAATACCTAAGCCAGAATTAGGAATTCCAAAGTGCAATTTGCGTTTCATCACGCGTTAAGTAATGCCTAAGGACTCTAGGAAATACCTAACGTTAGGATAGCTTGTTAGGTCTGACTAGAGTATTCAGAAAATGCTTAAATTGAAATTTTCAGTTGCCAATTGTTATCGAGGTCGATACAGATCAATTTTGCAGAATTTTTGTTGTTAGTTAGTCATCATATTGAAAATATGCGAGACGTCTTGAAAGGTTTGATAGTTCATCATCCAAAAATGAAGCGCCCCAATAACTTCATCTTCCACTCTTCCGTATAATTTGCACTTCTATACCTTTTTTGTTTCAATTTGTACATAATAAGTAAATATAATAGGTAAGTTGAAACGACAAATGAATTTTAATAGATATCATCACAGATACCACAAATTTTACATCAACTTAAACTACAATTTGAAATATACAGGGTGTTCCAATAAAGTGTGGCGTGTCAAAGTTATATTTTTTCTTATGTGTCACCCTATATTTTATTGCATTTTCTGATTGCCCTTAAAAAATGCAAAACTGTTCCATGATGGTACCCCATACCTAAATACAGAGGGTTCCGAGTAAGGCTGACTTTTTTGAAAATGTGGACTTTTCGAAAAAAATTAATAACTCATTGATATAACAAATTCCAGCGAATTTTCTCTCACATCCTAATAGTCAGACATCCTTTGATGTATTCTACGATTGAGTACTGAACATTTATACAGTGTGTCTACTTAAGTTGGACTCATATGGGAAACTTTTTTATTATTGGTTTTAGGAAAAAAAGTTATTCTTCATAAAAATTTTTGCATTATCTAAAACCTAAAATGCAATCATTAGATAAATCTTATTTTGAGCCGTATACGAGGTTTGTCAAAAAATATTAATCTTACTCAGGAGTAAAGTACCTTTATTTTTCACAATACAGAAAAATTGTAAGAAGTAAAGTTATATAAAATTAAAAGTTATATCCAAATATGCAATTACAGCTATTTAGCATGAAAATTAAGATTTGGTGATTATTTACGTTTTGCATTATGAAGTATTTGTAATCGTAAATAATCACCAAATCTTAATTTTTATGATAAATAGCTGTAATTGCATAATTGCATATAACTTTTAATTTTAAACAACTTTACTTCTCACAATTTTTCTGTATTGTAAAAAATAAAGGTACTTTACTCTTGAGTAAGATTAATATTTTTTGACAAACCTCGTATACGGCTCAAAATAAGATTTATCTAATTATTGCATTTTAGGTTTTAGATAATGCAGAACTTTTTATAAAGAATAACTTTTTTTCCTAAAACCAATAATAAAAAAGTTTCCCAAATGAGTCCAACTTAAGTAGACACACTGTATACAGGGTTTCCAGAATTTTCAGTTTAATTATTAGATCATTCAATGTGTAATATCGGGCTTATTTTAAATAGAACACTCTGTATATTAATAATTCATCCTATTGAAAAAAATGTCCTCTTTTGAATGGTGTGAGGATGTTCAATACCTAGATAAATGTCTCTAAGTATAGTCGAAGGCACTCTTATCGTGCGGGTTGAAAGGTTACCAAAATGTGAAATTACACTGATTGACGAATTTCCACTTCTTCTTTCATTCTCGAAATAATCCATCGAACTAAGTACCATTTTTTTGCTTGAGGATACAAAAAAAAAACGAAAAATTGCTACTTATTATTCATATTGTCCCAAAGATGGATCTCTCAGAAGATTACTTCGCAAATAGTGTGGGAAAAATAGAATGATAAAATATTCCGAAAATGTTCTACTGGCACATTACCTAAACTTCTGTATTTTGATAAAGTTTTCGATAGCAGAAAAAATATTGTATGCAACTCGTGTGTAAAGGCCTTTTTTTCGACTTATGTGATTGTCGCATTCAACATTCACTTTCGTCAAAAAAAAGCTACTTTACACACTAGTTACATAAATAACTATTTCGACATTGTAAACCCTAATTATAGAATACTTCTATCACACAGTTATTACGAAAAGCAAAAGATGAAGAGACAATTGTCGGAACAAATTTAACAAGAGTGCTATCCCTTGAGGGATGGCGAAAAGTTACCCAACAATAATTATTCTGGTTACAATAATTCACTTAGGCAAATAACTGAGCAAACTGTTGAAGTTTGCACATAATTTTCATAATTTAATGACTATAAATTATAAATAATAATGTTGCCTTTTCGTTTGGCTCGCGAGCGTACAGCACTTGAATGGGACTAGAAGTTATTCGATCTAAGTTAATTCCACCAAAAGTTTGAATTTCATACATATTCAATTTTTTAAACATACCTTTGTCATTTTAAATTAGAAATCTTCTTTATGCGGTTTAACTTGACAAAAATTACTGAAACTCACATCATTGTTGATATTTATATGAGCCAGTTATGCGATTACTAATCAGGTATTTTGGCAACGATATTGCAAGAGACTGGACAAGAGTTTTAGTGACAATATTTTTATCAAAAAATATGATCAATTGTATATTGGAATTGAGATTACTCGCCACATATTTCCTACGAATCAATTAACAGTTAACTATTGGCACTTGGTAATTTCTACTATAGGTATAACTCACCTTAGGTTAGGTTATTTGTGAGGCCTTCTTGCCACCTCCACTGCGATCCCCCGGCTGTTAGGTCTATTGTGCTCACTCCTTAGGGATTACAATCCTCTCCTTTGCTTCTGGCATGGTTGTATTTGGTGATTCTTTTTAGAAGTCGTTCGAATCTGAAGTGATGAAATTGAATAGATTATACCTTGCTCTGCCCAAAACTGGACAAGTATGTGCTCCGAAGTTTCATCCTCCAAATTACAGAACGAACAGTCCGAGATCTGGACCATAGATAAAAATATACTAATAGATGGGAAACTGACCCGTGTTGCCCTCTATTCATACGGGTGGCGCTACCTTGAGAGTCCCGTCAGTACCTCTGACACAAATCAGGTTGTGAACTCCGCTAACAGACGAAAAAAAAGATTCCTGTGATTTCACAGTTTTTTGAGGTACATATATTCAAAATTACTCTAATTTTACTTTTATTGCAAAATTGCATAGATTGATATTAAAATAATAACAATGAAAAGTCAAGTAAAATGAAATGTCAAAAAATGGATCATATATAGGTGTTTTCGATTATTTACTTTTGGCTGCTAGTAGCAGCTCGTAGTGACTGAATTTCGTTCGTTTATTACCGAGCGTGACGCCTAGTCTTACCTCCCCCTTGCCCCTTGAGCACATACCGAAAAGTATGAGCTTCAAGCCACGGACATTAAATGTTTGACGTTTGTCCAGTTTGACGTTTATTCAAAGGTTAAGATTGTGCCGATTACGATTTAAATCTTACTGAAAATATAAATACGCAAGATTATTTTATCAATAACATCATAATCGAAAACTGTTCTTCTAAAAACAGGAAATTCATTAGTAATATCGGATGATACTTCGGATGACGTTGGCACATGACAAGTGGTTTTGAGGATCCTTGAAATCGTGTTCGTTTTGCTTGAAAGTCGTGACGACTGAGGCGTCACGCACAAATGCTTGAAGCCTAAATAAACGAAAGCAGTCTGAATTGTGAAAAATAAAGCAATAATCATTAAGTTCATATATTTTATTGATTTAAAATAGTATACAATAAATGAAACGTTTTTGTACATATTTAAATGACAAAAATGAAGAAAAATAAATGTTGGTAATTCAGCAATGATGCTGGGAAGTTCAAAGTTGTATGGAAGAATAACTACTACTTCTGTCACTTTCTATTTAATGTAACATGTTTTTTAATGAAGATAAAGCTTACCGTGTGCACCTCACATTACAGTCTTTCACAAAACTTGACATTGTCTCCTGAAGTAAAAGTCCCACTATGAACAATAAAAACCAAATACGAATACTCAACACACACACAAATAAGCAGTTGTCAATGGTTGTCAGGTTAGGATGTCAGCGCTAATATATATGTGGAAGAATCTGCAACTACTACTAACGGCGTTACAGTTTTCATTAAATTACAAATTTTAGTACTGACGGGACTTTTTATGTGGTAGCACCCACGCGCCTTCAGAGATCCCCTACCCTGGTCTGGAACAGTCTCATCTCCTTTAGGTAGTAATTTAGTCGACAATGTCCTGTAAGCAGTTCCGTAGGTTTGTTCTACTCCATATCAGGATCTGCTTATTTTTAATACTCAAAAAGTACTATATGAACGTCTTTTCAGATGATAGATCGCCAGTGTGTCTGCCCAGTACGTGTAGGCTTTCCTCTCCACTCAGGTTTTGCTATGGCTGATCTGGCAGTGCTATTCGCGATGCCGAAAATTGGTTCGATAAATAGAGTCTCTGATCCCTCTTTTACCATAGCGTTGGCCTTATCGCTGCTCTTCATTCCTCTATGCCCAGGCACCCAGGTTAAAATGTTTTCAGTCTGTTTTCAGACTCACCTTAGTCGGCATCGATAATTATAATTCTATTCTATTTTGTTTAATATATGTTTGTCATTGAAATATGTAAAAAAACGTTTTATTTATTGTATACTTTTTCAATCAATAATAGTTATTTATGCAACAAGTGCAAAAAGTGAGTGTTTTTTGCACGCGACGAGGTCTTTAGGCCGAGTTGGACAACACGTCAAGTGCAAAAAACACGTTTTGCAAGAGTTGCATACAATATTTTTTCTAAATTCATGCAAATACTGGAAAATTAGAATATAAATATGTTAAGAGCCTAACCTAACCTAATCAGTCAACCCGTTCTTCTTTTTTTGTATCTTTATGGCCTCCACCTTGTCAGCACTCAATCATAGCTGGTTTTCGCCTTGACCATTTAAATTTAAAATAATTAAAGATTTATGCAATAATTGTAACTCGTTGAGACTAAGTAAGTAAGATATACATATATTATTGTTGCATAAAATGTTCGCGGAGAACACCTACTTCATTAACATTCATAGTTCTTTTTCGTGTTCTACATTTTATTACGTTTTGCATTACATTTTAGTTTTTGATTGTATTGTAGCGAATTTCGGTAACAACATGATATTAATTTTTTTTATGTTAATTTTTTGCATTAAATTTAAAAACAATAACATTTTTGAATAGAGAATGAAGAGACCTTTCAAATGATATATCACAAGCCTATACTTCCCATTTAAAAAATTGGGGGTTGTACCTGTCATTCTAAGGGGGTTGAAGGTAGGGGTTGCATTTTCACGTTAAAGAATGTCAAGTTATAATTTAAATTTGACGTGTTTCGGGATTTTTTATAAATATGTACAGTAACCGAAATAATGAATTTATTCCATTTGGCTTTTACACACTGTATATTATTGTTGTATTAAAGCAGGATCAGATACTTGCTATGGATTTTTATTTTATTTAAATGTTTATGTTTGTCATTAATCATCACAAAACTGACACAAGAATGACAGATGAGTGCAATAAAATATTTTTTCTACTCCTGTTTTATAATATACTTATTAAAAGACTAAAATCTGTATCATAATGAAATTCATTATGATACAGATTTTCATTATGATACAGATTTTTAAGCCAATAGGAATGCGACATTCGCACAATATTTAGTATATAGCCATGGATACCTGGTTGACATTTCTGAAATTAATTATATTAGGTCTGTTCCCTGCCATGAAAGTGTAGCACTGAGCTATACGATTTTATTTATTTTAATTATGTTTTAATGCTTCTAGTAGTATACAAATGCAATATACATAGATATTCCCAAATTTAGTAATTTTACACGTATTTTTTCATAGATAGACCTGAATTTTCCAAAATTATATAGCTCAGTGCTACACTTTTATTGCAGGCGAACAGACCTATAAAGTGACACTCAATTTGATAGCTGTCAAATAATTTTGATTTTCATAAGTAACTATATTTAAAATTGATTCAACTAATAATTTTTGATTAAATAATTTTTATCAATCGGAGTAGAAAAATTATTGTATGAAACTTTCATGTAATGGCCATTAATACACTCGCATATTATATACGAAACTCGCCTGCGGCTCGTTTCGTATCCTACAATATGCTCGTGTCTTAATGGCTATCATTACATGTTCGTTGCATAAAATACTATTTTCTACTCCTGTTTTATAATATACTTATTAAAAGACTAAAATCTGTATCATAATGAAATTCATTATGATACAGATTTTCATTATGATACAGATTTTTAAGCCAATAGAAATGCGACATTTGCACAATATTTAGTATATAGCCATGGATACCTGGTTGACATTTCTGAAATTAATCATATTAGGTCTGTTCCCTGCAATAAAAGTGTAGCACTGAGCTATACGATTTTATTTATTTTAATTATGTTTTAATGCTTCATTCAGTTTACAAATGCAATATACATAGATATTCCCAAATTTAGTAATTTTATACGTATTTTTTCACAGATAGACCTGAATTCTTCAAAATTATATAGCTCAGTGCTACACTTTTATTGTAAGTGAACAGACATATTAAGTGACACTTAATTTGATAGCTGTCAAATAATTTTGATTTTCGAAAGTAACTATATTTAAAATTGATTTAATTAATAATTATTGATTAAATAATTTTTATTAACCGGAGTAGAAAAAATATTGTATGCCACTTTCATGTAATGGCCATTAATACACTCGCATATTATATACGAAACTCGCCTGCGGCTCGTTTCGTATCCTACAATATGCTCGTGTCTTAATGGCTATCATTACATGTTCGTTGCATAATAGTATATTACGTAACGTGTGTGGTAAGAAGCATTTTACGCACGAATGGAAAAGTTACGCACGATGCCGCGTAGCGGCGAGTGCGTAATTCCGTGAGTGCGTAAAATGCTCTACAACACTAGTTACGTACTATACTTTACCTACGACCTACTTCTACATGTATTTATACTCTTATTATTGATAATATTTGAACAACATCAACAATATTTGGCTATTTCTGCGATTTCCATGATAATATTAAATCCATCCCACTTCCACTCGACATTTTTTAATTGAATAAAGCTTTCCACAAAATACACAAACCAGTTATAAGTTATAAGGATAAAAAAAAGTGTTTTAAAAGTTTCTTGACAGTTCCTACGCAAATCGCTATTGCAGCCTATACCTAAGTTTGATGTTTTGACGGCTTATGTCAGATTTTTGAATAAAATGGCGACGTCTATTGACAGTTGCTAAGATGTTGCTAGGGAAGCCGTGCGATTTACTTTACAGCTGTGCGTTTTTTTTACCGTGCGTAATAGACGTCATTACATTAGCGCCGACTGTGTGTTATTGACTGATTACTGGGGGGGTCGTAGGTAAAATACTATTATTGCACTAGTGCAATAAAGTACCACTTTTTGCATTAAATGTGGTTCACAAAAGTGTTGTTTTTTGCATGAATGTAGAAAAAATATATAATCTTGTTGATTATTGCTTATTTTTTCCAATTCAGGCATTATATGATACATTGTTTAACATTCCATTCAATTTTACTTGACTTTTCATTGTTATTATTGTAATATCAATCTAATGTTGAGTAACTTAAAATGAAATATCAAAAAATGGATCGTGAATGTCATTTGGCAACAAAAGTAAAATAACAGTAATTTTGAATAAAGGTACAGCAAAAAACTGTAAAATTACAGGAATCTTCTTTTTTGGCTGTTAGCGAAGTTCACAACCTGATTTGTGCCAGAGGTACTGACGGGACTCTCAAGATAGCGCCACCCGTATGAATAGAGGGCGCCACGGGTCAGTTTCCCATCTATAAGTATTTTTTTATCTATGGATACGATCTCGGTCTGGTAATATATTCTCAATTGGAAAATGTATGTGACATAGAGTTCACAAGTAACTTCTCCTGAGCGGCTACATTGATTTTGATGAAATTCTGCATTCTGCTATTTTAATAAACGAGGGTGGCTGTTAATCTTTCTTAATATCTATAAATTTTATACCTGTCTAAGTATACAATGAGGCTTAAGTGTATAGGTTATTTATTGCAGTTAGGAGCCAACTATATATTTTGAACTGAGCTCAATAATTAAGGTGCTGCAGAAGTTAAAAGGCGAGTATATTTTTTGTGGAGTGTCAAGCAATAACTTGTTACTTTATACTGTCATTAAGATTAGTTCACTTGTAAAATTGATATGACTATAATAGGACAAAACTTACAGTTTTTATTTATAATTGATTATAGGTGCGAATGAAAATACCTCGACGGAAAGTGTCTCACCTCTATCGACCTATAATATCTTCGCTCTCCACAAAGAAAAATCCTTCTCAGCATTTTCCTGATCAATAGGATTTGAAATTGTGGAAGGTTTTAAGTAGCTATAAGAAAAGCAATGCCAGGATAGTCTTGGTATAAGCCTTTGCTTTGCTTATATCATCTAGGTCAAGCTGGTTTGGCTTGTCACGTATTTATTTTTTCAATACTCAGAAGATCAGTGGCAAGAAGATAATGATTAACAGCTGGGAAGGTACTGCCTGAAAAATTGTTGGAAAACTGAATCACCAAACAGCTAACTGGTGAGATAACATACTCCATTATTTCCTGCGAAAATTCAGTCCCATTGAATATAATCCATAGAAGGTATTTATGAAAATTGTGAGGATCTCGTTTCATGGTATACCATATCCAGAATGTGTAGCTCCAAATCAAGAGAAGAAATGAGTTCATTCTTGTGATAGCATCCAAGAATAATTCTCATAAAAATATCAATGTTGGTGTGAAACTGAACTGTGAAATAGTACCATTAGACATTCCACATCTGAAGAAAAGAGCGATCTGAAGGTGGAATTTCAGTATGCGTTGCCGCTGGCATAATATTAAGTGGATTTGCCGCGGAAATACACTCAACTTAACCAAATTACCTTGTAAAGCTTATCGCTGACTGGCTTTTATCCAGTATGATGATAACTACATCCCATCATGGTATGTGGACTTGAAAATTATCATCGATTATAAAAAGCATAAAAAGTGCAGGCATTGAGTACGGCATATTTTCAATAGAAACTTGACAGTTGAGATTTTTTGCATGACTAGGGTCTACTCCTCCGATCATTGCCAACATTTAGCCGCTGGCACGACAGGCTAGTGACCATATATGCCAGCGCCTTGGACAGATATTTTTATTTGAAAATTTTCAGCACAAAATTCAACGCCCCAGTCTTGGTTTCACACTCTCCATTGTCGCTTTAGGCATCTTCCAAATGTTTTGAAAGATCATTTGAAAATGTATTTTTTGTGTGGAAAGACATTTTCGAACATCTAAAAAATTTTAAACTGTTATTCTTCTTAAAATTAATTAATCCATCCGGTTAACTAATCGTCTGTTTGTCATTTTTTGCCGTAGCAAAAAAACAGCATTTATTGAACTTGTGGTGGAATATTTCTAGCATAACTGCACATGTGAATGTGTTGTTTGTTGTTCACAGATTAATGAGCATAATTTATCATCCACCTACCTGGAGGACGATGATGGTACACATGTTCATTTAAATATGTTAATAAATTCATATGTCTTAAGGGTTGAATAGAAATGTCAACTTATGAATTTTCACCACTGAATAGATCATGGAAAGTTACTGCCGTTTGAACAAACAAGCAAAAGAAGCTGATATATTTTTAAGATTGAGCTCTATCAGTTGATATAGCTCGTATTACTTTTTAGTGTGAAGTTTGATGTGGAAGAATAAGTGGAAAATTGTATTAAAGCTACAAGGCCAGTTTGAAATGGAAGAAAACAAGCGCGTCATTTTTGAGCTTTAACCTACTGGGAATCTTTACTGCATGATAAAACTGCTGTTTGAACAAAAAAGCAAAGGAAATTATAATATTTTCGAGAATTTTGCGTTCAAACTCAACATTGTATTCAAGCAATAAGGCCAGTTTGAAATTTGGAAATCTGCTCACTTCTTATTTGGAGGTCAATGATGACCTATGTGGAGAATTAGACGCTTAGTTCTATGCCAAACATCCAGTATATCAAGTTACAAGTAACAATAAATAGTAGTGAAGATTGTGTCGCAGCATCTAAGTCCGTTTGCTTTACTTTGTCACCACTAGCTCCTCCATCTCTTCATTAGGTGGTCATCATAAGAGGCTGATGGCTGATGAAATGACAATTTCCCTGTAAACTCCATATACCTAGAACAAAAAATCACTAGCGGTAGAATTTTTATATTATACTTACTCTCGATGAGGCAGTAGATCATTCTTCCTTTGACTTCGAGTTCCATGATTATTATTTAGCAAATCTACGGCTTTTATATACAAGAGGAATCAAATTCACTTTTATCGCAGCCCTGACTGCCATGGAAATATCACTTTTAATGACTATTATAGAAAAAAAAAGTGATTGTATAGTATTATTTTATATTTCAAACTCTTCTGATTTCGCTTGAATTAATCAGAACTTCTTAACAGCTTTCGTAATTTCGCAATGTCATTTGATGAATAATATATACATACTTTCAGTCGAGAGACTATCTCTTAAAAGCGCCATTGTAAGACTCGTGAAGATTTTAAGTAATTACTCAACTTACCTTTTAGTACATCAACGTTAGCTGTTATTAATCATATAACTTGGTTATATAGAGCCAATGAATTACATCTTCAACTCCGAAACTTGTCAACAACTGCTTCGACTATAGCCAGTAGCGCAACGATGTCATAATTAATAGACAAACCGACAAATAGCATCTTGAAAGAGATTTATAACAAACGTACCTTCGCTCAAAGTCTTCATTCTGTTCATAATGATAAAATTAACCTGGAATGTTTATATATTGTGTTCTTGGTTTCTTCCAAAACAGGATCACACTCCATACGAAAATAATATATTCATGATACTTTAAAATGATTACAATTATTTTTTGAATTATTATTGGAATAGGAGAAGTTTTTGATGATAACCTGGATACCACTGACATAATAACAGTGGAATTTGATTAGATTGGTGGGCTAAATACACATAATCAATGATTGATTGAATGAAACTACACCACCGGTAAGAGGTTTCAAGTCCTAGGCACCTCAGCATTCAGAATGTTCATGCTTTTGGTCGTACCATTCATATGAAAGAGACTAGTGGCCTTTATCAGGATCAACAGGGTTCTTCTGGAAGAAATCCTACCTTGAGTGTTCTAGTCCTATATGTCGAATGAGTTAATGCTTCACAGTTGAAGATAACGTGAGATGCTGTTTCCTACTATTTCATGCACAACCGACAAATAGGTTCCTCCCTTCATATGACGATTGTATACATTTCCCTAGGGTACAATCAACAGTGAGTAAACCCGTCACTGTTCCTATCTGGCCCCTGCTGAAGCTTAGTGATTCATAAGCAAGCTCCTCCAAAGGTTTTTTGTCAGAGCTTGATGTGTGTTCCTTTTTTTGCACGTGTCTCCAGGACATGTTTAGTTTGAGTCCAGCGAGCAGCAGTTTTTAGTCAACGATACATGACTTTGAGATTTTTTTGCTCTAGGCTGCACTGTTCATGTGAAGAAGTTAGTTGTTCATATCGGGTGTAACAGAGTTTATAAAAGAATCCTCCATCGAGCTAGCATATGCCAATGATATGCATGTTCCGTCTTGGATGCAGTTACTGGAGAGCAATCATTTTTTTTATACCTGTTCAGGTTCAATATTCAATGTGCTCTGTTTGGGTACGTTGCTTCAGAGTATGTTCAATGTACTACTTCAGTAAATAATGAAAATAATTGGAATTTCTGAATGTACACCAATGATTTTTGGATAAAATTAAATCGGATTTAGGAAAAGTTACATTTATGAACAAGACATACCCGAAGGGAATTTTGAAAGTGTCCCACTGGCAATGGCTGCTTCATTCCAATATGTTACTAACCAGCATGCTGTATGTGATAGTTACTTTTTGTGAAGTGGATAATAATATCGAAAATAGTCCAAATTTGCATAATAGATATTTATTGACGATGCAATTTTATAACAGGACAACGTCTTTTTTCACCGCATTAATCTCTTCTAGGGTTATGAGCGGGGACAAAGTTTGACTACATGCAAAATCATAAAATTGCTCTTATATTTCATGATAGAGGTTTGAGTCTTTTAAAAATTTGAGCACTTTTCCACAGTTTTCACCTGATGCGCGTTTCATATTAGTTGGGATGCTAAAATTTGCACAACCCAACAGTATATATATATGTGGAAGAATTTTAATGTATTCATCAGTCCGCGATTATGCTTTAAGCTCACGGACGGATAACATATACCTTGTACTGATGAGGCGCAAATACGCCGAAACCGGTCTACAAGTTATGTTGTCACTTCTAACTGCAAACCAGAATGGTTGGTTTAAAAATCTTGTAGATATGCTAGCCCCGTTTGACTTTGAAGTGTAATCCAATATCCGTCGGGGCCTATAGCCCGGGAAGTAGTTGTCTCTTCTTAGTTGAACGGACAATGACTTTGAAAAATATTTTTCAAAACTTATCAAAGCGTTAGAATAATTAATGTTATTTGATATCTGTTGGTAACTCGCTTTATTAAATAAGACAGTATTACAGTTATCTGTAATAATACTTTATAAAATTAGCAAAGCTTGAAAAAAGTAGCAGAACTTAAGGCTTTTAGATATTTAACAATGATTCGGATGGCTTTCAATGTCGAAAATTTGGATTGCTATTACCACTTCTTCAGATACAACATCAAAAAACCAAAACTAACCTATTCCATGCAGGGTAAAATGTACCAATTCCATGAACTAGTTGGTGAAATATCGAATTCATTTGCCATTCTAGTCAATAGTTTTGATTTATAGCTAACTCGCTATATTCTGATGCGGAAGGGTTATTTGACGCAATTGCGGAAGTATATATCGACGAATGTCCCGTTAATAACACTGGATTTATAGATAAATTGGCGTATTTCAATGAATAACTAATTAATCTGACTTTTACGACCGCAGTGAAAGTGTCATTAAATTATTAGATTATGGCAATATATTGTTATGGTCCACATGACCCGTGAAAGATTTAATGATTGAAGTGAAAAAACATCAATTACAGACATGTATTGATTATAAATAGTGAACGAGAGAACTTATTATTTTTGGAAATTCCAATAGTAATGTTGGTTAACTTGGTTAGATTCGATAAGATTTGATCAGGTGAATCTAAAATCTGGCCTGGCTCTTTTCAAGTACCCTATTAGCCTCGACACTGAATATTCCATGTAATTTTTTGGCGGTGGCTACTCATTCGCCAGTTTAAAGTGGGGCAAAATCGAGTCCAAAGGAGGTTTAGAGTTTGTTCAACCATTCTTTGCCATTGCGTCATACATTGGCCATCTTGATCACTCATTCAAGAAATGGTTGAGAGGCTGAGTGTAAAATAACATTCAACTAGTATGAGACAAATGTAACAGCAGAATACGTCACAGATTATGACGTAACGGCAAAGGATGATTGAGCAAACTCTACAAACATACAGGTGAAGGTAAAGAAAGTGCGTGAATGAAAAGGTGAATATAATCTACCAAGTCAAACTGGAAAACGATACTAAAGAGGACGACGTATGAAAAGAAGCTATTTTGCAATTCGAAGTAGCTGGAAAGTAGAAACTCAGTTGAAAAAAGCGTTAACCTTTCAGTCAGCTAGCAAATCGTTATATTAAGCGTTACACAACCCCAATGTCTTAACAACTAGTGAATTGCAGTAATAATATATCTTGACAATAAAGGACTATTGCTCCACAAATCTCCAGCTTTGCCTAGAAGGAGCATAAAATTAGCCACCACTGCCTAATTCTCAACACTTTTGATGACGGAAGTAGAGAGAAAAAACTGCAACTGATTCAGATGACGACCTTGTCACATACCAAAGTTAGGAATGATAGACTAACAACCTTCGAAAGACGTTGGACGATGTTAAGAACTGGTATCAAAGGGAACAGATTTCTGTTAACACAATCAAAACAGTTGATATTATCTCAATTTCTAGTTCCCACCTAACGTCGACGTTAGTACCAAAGACAAACGAAGGAGCTGCAAGTAGATTTATCGAACTATAGCCTATCATTGGCATGTTATCGAGTTTCTTATTAAATATAGGTACTGCTGGAAAATTTCTAGTATTCTGTCATGTGTCACCTGAATTTATTTATCTAACTCCCTTCATAATATCTCCAAACAAGTAATAGACAACAGCAGGCTGTCTATATCTACGCTGTCCAATCAGCGTTTTGACTTGCTATTGTCGCCTGAATAATGAATCATCATATGAACAGATTCAGAATTTAAGAAGATCCGAAGTATTGTCTTCGCCTGGAAAATGCTGAAACATCGGAGTATAAACTTTATGCACGTTACATTTCAACCCAAATGAGGTTGAGCGTATCTCTTTAGTCTTAAAATTTTGGACTTATGATCAATTGAACCAATCGGCTTTGTTAAGAAGCTTAATTTGTTTTCTGGGATATGAATGGGTATAAACTACAATAGATACAAGCAAGTCACAGTTACGGTCCCAATAGACTAACCAACCACAAATTAAACCTAACCCAGTAGGGATTGCAATCCCGCAACCCATTAAATCGCACGGGATTGATAATATGTTGGATTACTCAATCCTGAGCGGATTCTCATCTTCCAAACTATCTTATGAAACGAAATTGAAACTAGATTTTTGTGTAAAAATCAACTTTTATTGAACATTTCATACACTAAGAAACAGAAGTTACTCCTTTTTTATAAATCATATGTTTAAGTAATTAGTAATCTCTCTACTTAGATTCATCAAAAAGATTATAATATGTTCAATCATTCGATCTCATCCGTATAATGACATAATCAAATCAAATATTTCTTTTAGATGCTATAACTGATGCTGGTACGGTCTCTTGGCTTTTTTAATTTTTCTGGATCCGCGCTTTGAAGGTACGGGTTCTGGCAGATTAATGAAAGCAGCGAGATTCTGTAGGAATTAGTACGTTTTCGTCTGTTATCCACTGCCGAAGTGCTATCAACGGTGTTTAATGTTCAGAAAGAAATTAGTTGAAAATAGCCATCAATTTTTCATTATTCTCAGCTTTTATAAAATGAAATACTTGTTTATCTTTTCCAAATTCGTAAAAAACTTTTCAACGTGACACTCTGAACTAGGACGTTTCTACAGAAGTTCTGCTTAGAGAATTAGTTTTATTACCGACGCCATTTTGTGAAATTTTTGTAATGGATGGTTAATGTGAATTCCTTGTTTAATTATTATTATAATGAAAATATATATATATATATATATCAATTTAATTGACATAAAAATAAAGATTTTATATATATTGTAATACGAAGAAGACCACGTGTGAAAAGTCGGTCCATTTTATATTAAACATAAATTTTCTGTGAATAAAACTACTTTAAATAAATAAAACAAAAGCCAAAAGTATTTTGTTTCACAGAAAGCACACATGGATTGAAGAAAAAGCTGCCAGGAAATTATCTGATATGAAAATCATCATGCAAATAATCTTGAGAGAGTTTATCAAAAATTGAAGATATCCTAAAACTAGTATATTTCCTTATTGGTCTCAATAGTGCATTTGCCATAACTACTACTGAAATTTCAATAAGAATGAAACTGCAAAGCCGAAAATAAATAAATAAGATATTACTATCATGGTAATTTTCTGTTAAGATGAAAAACCATTGGTCATAAAATAAAATAAGTGATAAATTACCATGGAACTAATATCAATAACCAACAGACAGACATGACTACCAAATATATCTTTCGCAAAAACTTCGAGATTGTAATCAAAGATCGAAAGGAGCTTGAGGAAGAGAACGCACCACCACTTAGTAGAGCGACTGAACTGATCTGGTATACAGACGGATCAAAAAATGACATCACCGGAGCGGGCATATACAACAAGACGAGCAAATATGAAGGAATCGTCTCGCTAGGAAAATACGCCTCTGTATTCCAAGCAGAGGTTTATGCAATACTTGCGTGTGCAAGGGCTAACAGTATGAGAGCCTACAACAACAGGCAGATCAGGATCTACAGCGACAGCTAAGCCGCCCTTAAAGCACTTCAGAGCTATAGGGTGACATCTCGGCTAGTATGGGAATGCGGCGAAGAACTTAGAAGACTGGCGACTCGGAACAGTGTAACACTGGAGTGGGTACCAGGTCATAAAGGAATCGCAGGCAATGAAAAAGCTGACGAACTCGCAAGAGAAGGATCGTCAACTCTGATGAACGGACCCGAACCGGCTGTGGGCATCCCCAGATGCTTAACGAGGTCATGGTTAAAAGGGTGGTTGAAAGAACAACACAAGAAACACTGGAAGAATACGACTGGGCAAATACATGGGAAGAAATTCATAAAAGAACCATCAGAAAAAGTAGCGAAAGAACTGCTCTCAATGAGCAGGAACGCACCACTACGGGGCTACTTACGGGACACTTTCCCACAAAGGAGCACCTAAACAAAATAGGGCTGTACAACGGAGACCTTACATGCAGAAGATGCAAAAAGGATACCGAAACAGCTCTTCATATACTATGCAACTGTGAGTCGCTGGACCACAGAAGGCAGAAACTGTATGGCAGAACCCAAATGACTCCAGAAGACTTCTACAATCAACCAGCTAAGAACCTGTATGAGCTAATACTGGGAACGGATTGGCTGAATAGGTTGTAGTCAGAACACTAGGAGTATCCACAATAAGCCCAGGAGGCTGAGGTGGTACCGGCGAAGGGACGGCTCCGAAGGAAAAAAAATCAATAACCGTGAAATAATTTATTACACAACCTAACAAGGTTCATCGCGTATGTATAGATGTATGCTCATTCTTTCCATAACCCCATAAATAACATTCGCTCAAAACGTCAGATTATTTATGAAAATTAGAGGCGATATATGTTGAAGTGTAACTGATGTGATGTGAACAGATCTGGTTTTGTTCTTTTTTTACTCTTCCATTTCCTATAGGGAGTATCAATATTTGAGTTGTTGTTTGGATTGAAAATTATCCAATTCTTATATGAAAAAATCTGATTGTGCTTCTCCTTCTACACTACAATGTTATTTGCCAAACAAGCCTTTAGTAGCATTAGAACTTTTCCCCAGGAACTCATCCATCGGAAAAGGCAAATCTAGAACAAAGAATTATGTGGACAAACCTAAGTAATAATTGTGGATGTAAGTCATGTTAGTCCTTCATGGCTGGGAGATGACCCCAGTCAGTAGAAAATATATCCAAACGGTCAAAAAGTCTACAACCGATGGAAAAAACCCCTCATGAGGAATGGCACAGCAGTTTTATGACAGAATAACCATCTCCTTGAAGAAAGGAAATATAATATTTAAAAAATTGAGAAGCGCCATAGCTTACCTATGTCTATTAAGAAAATAACCAGCTTTTGAAAGGAAGGGGATTCAACACTTGAGAAAATGGGTGGTATGAATAAAAACGAAGTATATGCTAACACTAGAAGTATTAGCATTTTATATAAATTGGGTACTTCAATACTAAGAAGAAACTACATTTCAAAGTAGATACTTTAAATTTTTCCGGAAGTTACTATACTAAGTAGCACTCTAGTGAAAATGACTAAAGTATCTACTGCAATTTGGAGTAGCGACTTCTTACAACAAATACTTCGATTTCAAGAAGAAATTGTAGTATTTGTTTACCGTTAGCGAAGTTGGTATAATAACAGCTTCTTGAGAATTATTCGGTTAATTTTGTTTGAAAATGGATGGATGGAAGAAAAATATACAGTGCAACGACACGTTAATGATGATATTTTGTATCATAAAATGTTCCGGTAACAGAAAATGAGGTGGCAGCTGTCATTTTTTTTATCCAGCAGTATATTGAAATCTTCTAGCATTATAACAAATGCTAATTGTATATCTTCATTTTGGGACTCTTCTTTATGGGGCATTTCTTCATCTGAATACATTCTGCTCAATCACGAAATTTTAAAGATTTAATTGACAAGAAAAATAGCAAATAATATTTCGGGTAGTCTTGACATTTTTTTGTAACAACAATGATGGAAAAGAAAATCTAATAAACTTGTCATGACCTGCTCCCCTAGCAGAAAGAGTGGAAGATACTGCACGTGTCGAAGCATGTACTACGGGCTAAAAGTAGATACTACAAGTAGTTTAGTAAATACTTCAACGTTAAGCAGATTCTACCGGAACTGACCAGATGCTTCATGATGGAGCATATACTTTGAAGTAGATCTTCAAATTTGTAGTATTAGCATGTACTTCGTTTTTATTCATACCACCCAAAATGTCTTTAGAATAGTTAGCAATTGAGGCTGAAAATTATCACTCGTAGATAGATGATTGTCCCTACTGGCTAGAAGATGATCCCAGTCAGTAGCAAATATAATCAATCGGTCAAAAAGTATACAAACGACAGAAAATATCCCCCACTGGCTAACAGGATATTTTTTACTGGATGCACCCTGCCAGAAGTTTGTCTTTATTAGCAAAGTGGAGTAATAAAAATATACAACAGGAACAAATGAATTCAACCTAAACAATTATAAAGAATTGTATAACAAATATAAACAAAATTATTATTCCACTACAAATATTCATTACAATATTTTAACCAAAAATATCAAATACACAGCATGAAAATATAGGGTTGTCCAAAAAAAACCGGAATTTCCTTTTTTATTGATATTTTTTTTATTTATAGGTTGATTTTATTGATGTCGGTTTTGTTTAAAAGATAATTGATCAAGACACATTACTAATTTAATATTTCGCGTTTTGTTTAAAAAACAAAATGGCGGACACATCCAAACTTTATCAAACTTTGAAACTGACTGGAAATTTTTTGTTTCGCACTGTAAAATTCACTATGTAATAACATACTTGTTTTTTTCGAGCCATACATCAGACAATTTTTGACCGATTTCTATGTTTGACCTCTCGTTACATTCACAAATGTCTGAACTTTCGTAAAATAATTCGCAAACAAAAAATTTCCAGTCAGTTTTAAAGTTTGATATAAAGTTTGGATGTGTCCGCCATTTTGTTTTTTAAACAAAACGTGAAATATTAGATTAGTAGTGTGTCTTGATCAATTATCTTTTAAACAAAACCGACATCAATAAAATCGACCTATAAATAAAAAAAATATCAATAAAAAAGGAAATTCCGGTTTTTTTTGGACAACCCTATATTTCAAAATTAACACGAATCACCACTATACTTTAACATCACCTATCACAATCTTGAGCATGCACATATTAAACAGATGCAGTTGAGAAAATAAACATGCGAAGAATACTTAACTTAATAGTATAAGGCTTATAATGAGTTGAAAAAGAGAAAAATCAAAAACGTTTGTAACACCAAGAAACTTAAATTTTTATCATTTCCTTGATAGGCCTGTGAGCATGCAAGTTAAAATAAGTTCTTCTATGTATTTCAAATTAATCTAAAAATTTCCTGAGACTGAAAATCAAACTAACTGGACATCTACATAATATTTGTACAGCCCATCATGGAGACTATTTCCCCCTACTTGTCATTTCACACCCATTCAGCAAAGAAACAAACAAGAAAAATTAGTAGCGACATAGCATACCTAATTTTTGGAAAAATAATCAACTCGTAAAAGATAGGGAGCCCAATATTCGAGAAAATGAGGAACGACATAGCTTTTCTATGTCTTTGGATAAAATAACCAGCTGTTAAAAGGAAGGGAGGAAAATATTAAAGAAAATGAGGAATGACATAGCTATATCTTTTGAAACGTTGAGAAACGGAAAACACTTCAGCGTCTTTTGAAAACATAACCATCTCGTTAAGGAAAGGGGGGAAAATATTAAGATAAACGGAAAACGACAGAGCTTACCTATGTATTTTGGAAAGTTGAGCAATTGAAGCTGGAAGTTACCCCTCGTAAAGGGGAGTAGATGCTTGTCCTCCATGGCTGGAAGATGACCCTAGCCAGTGAAAAATATAATAAATCGGTCAAAAAGTCTAGAACCGATGGAAAATTTTTCCCACCGGCTCACAGGATGATTTGTACGATCTGCACCTTGCCAGAAGTTTGTTTTTACTGGCAAAGTGTAGGAGAAAAAATGTACATACATGAAAATAATTTCAAAGTCAGGAATTCTTAAAACGGCATGGCAAACAGCAACAAAATATTTACATGTGGTTTATACGTTTTGATAATATTTTCACCTGGAGGTATACCAACTAACTAATGCTAATATAGAATTGAAAATAATTGGGAACAAATGGAAGACAATATAGCTTACTATGTAACAGTTTGTTGATAATAATTAGAGATCCGTCTAACTTTCTGTATAAGAATTATTCGTGAAAGATCCAAAATATTTTAAATGCACTGCATTTATCCATTGCTAGTAGTAGTAGTGAGAAATGAAGGAATTATAATCTATTGGGAAAATAAAAGAAGCAGGATAGGTTCTCCTAAGTTTTTTGAAAGAGTATTTGGGATCCTGCATTTTCATTAAATCATTATACCTGTCACTGGAAAAGGACAGGAAAACTCTTGAGAAAACATTTTCGATCGCGCTGGAAAATTTCATGTAACTTTGATAATCTGGAAATTGAATTGCGGCGCCAAATCTAAAGAAAATATTGAAATCCTCAAGAGAATACTGCAAATATTTTTCAAATGGGGAAAAAATACGGAAAAACTTTTGTATTTGTTATCTCTTGGGAAAATTCCCAGTTTCCCGACGCTGTTGCTGATATATGCGATCGGAAGGAAAAATAATAGTAGCGACGATACATTTCCTTTGTATAGAAAGTATAGCCTTAGAATCATACTATCCGGATAGACAAGTTGAATTTATAAAAGTCATACTACTGTTTGTATACAGTGAAACTAAAGTCACGCGGAATTGAAGAAACAAAAATTTATAAAAAAGATAAAACAAAAAACATGCATCAAATTCAAAAGTAGGTTAGAGGCACTGGATATTTGATAATATACCTAGTTTTTAAACAGGGAGGAGCATTTTAATGAACCTAAAGAACACCACTTTGAGTTACTAGATAAGTGTATTCCGAAATTACGTGATATACGTGTTGTATTGGAACACTCCATGTATTTCAATTTCTGCTCATGGAAGAGAGCGCTAGTTTGAACTGGGTACCAGAACAGCTAATCATAAAATTCAAGTTCACGCTGTTTTGTTAACTGCCTATCTTTAATTTTTAACAATTCTAATATTTGTCATCAGCAAAAATGTTTACTATTTGACTTCTGTCATCTTTAAAAAGTGAAGTTATTGTAAATACTGCTCTAAATGGGTCCAGGATATGCAATGCGTGCCACAGCGGTGGAAAAAAAAATAAGCTACTTAGACGATTTTGAGGACAGATTTTGTCAGTTTTCCTGTGTAAATTAGTTCTCCTCATCCAAAAGTCTCCATGGTTTGCTGTATTATATAAATTATTATAAAACCAGTATTTATAGTTTGACAAGTTTATCTAGAGCTAAGGGAAATCAAAAAGAGGTGAGTAAAACTGAAAATACAAAGGTTACTGACGATACCAACGCCACTGGATAAATCAGTAAATTGAGAAAGCGAGAGGGAGGAACACACGCATGCGCTTGCCAATAAGAAGTCAGCTGTCGATAAAAATCAACAATTATGTAACTCGGAGGGAGTGGTAGGTAATTATGGTCTTTGCACAACGCTGCCAGAGCTTGAGGAATTCCATAACAAATTTGGAAAAGCGTTCATCTTATAATATTTTTGAATTTGAAAAATTATATCAATAGACAAAATCCAAGGAAACAAGCACATTAGAGAACCAACGTTTAATCATACTGTAAATATTGTTAATAATAAAGTCCATTTTCTAAATATTATCACTACATACTTAGCACCTCAATTTTTTCATGGTTAAACGTGGCAACTCCAAATGTTTTCAACTGCATTCCTTCCACGGATTCAGATAAACTTGCCAAAGTTTAGATATATCATGATTGTATTGTACCATATTGTATTAATACATGAAGAGCAAAATATTTGTTGTCAAGAACAGACAGGGGATAACATCATTTTGTATTGTATATTAAAAATTTATCATTTTCTCACTTAAGCCTCATGAATGGGCTTTTCCGGAAGCTGAGATCTCTTGCACTGAAATATAGATGTAGGGTATATAGGAAAGATCTTATAGATCGGATTGTGGTAATTCGAGCCGGGACAATTGACCCCCTTGTAATCGAATTTAATCTGAGATGAGTGACTTTGTTCCATTTCTCAATAAGATTTCCAAATGCCATAAGTATTCCAATTTTTTTCTCTCTTGTCCCAATTTCAGAAATAATAAATATTGAGTAGTAGTATACCAATAGATATCGCAGAATAACGTTTGATAAGTTTTGAGAAAATATTTTTTCAAAAACAGTGACCGGTCAACTAAGAAGCAAAAACTACTTGGTTTGCGACTGGAGGTGAGGATGTCGCTATTGTCACAACTTTTACACTTCCGTTGTGTGTGTGTTTGGGGTAACATTCACTGAGACCTAAAAGATCTATTGTGCCCATTACACTTCCGTTACTGGAAGAGTTTTGATTTTGATTGTGCAAACTATGCCGTCAATTGGCAAAACCGATTTGATCTAGACGCGACCGTTGGCAAGTGTCAATAATGAAGTCGTGTGCCAATATTGAAGTCGTGTGCCAATGAAAATCGCTGAAGCGTCGGTCTCCCACAAAGGACGACAAAGATAACAGAGAATAGTGACGTGCCAACCTTTAGCTTCTCGCAACCTTAGGCTTTAGGTTAGTTTCTGACTGTCTGTTAGTTAGAACGTGCTTTCAAATAGAGTGTACGAACGAAAAATTATTTGATAAAGACATACTGGGATAATCCTGTTCTGACATTGTGCTACTAACCTAAATAAATGCCCACACATAATATGCAGACGTTTCTACAGTCGCTGGCGTTGCTAATTGGTATTGCCAACGACAAATCGAGGCATAATGGATGCGCTCATTCGGATTTTTGTATACACTGCATAACAGATGCCTTTTCGTTGAGAATATAGCACCTAGACCGGAAATAGTAGAATGATAGTACAAGAACATTTTTTTCATGCTTTAAGTACGAACCAATCTCAAGCGACTACACTAAATTGCCAACAAATGAAAATATTTTGATATTCTCTTGTTTTAATACTTCCCTATTTTAAAATGCGTCCAATTTTGTATTGTAGGATAAGTCCGAGAAATGTTTAGACGTTGAATACACCAGAGAAATTCCCAAGGGTGGATGTTAGTTTCTGACGAAAAAACTTTTTGTTTTGTTTACCTACTACTGTACAGACTTTTCTATAAATACCTTGTGTGTTATTTAAAATACATGGTACTACTTCAATACAAATGAAACTAACTGCTACCTTAATACAATGGTCACATATGAGAAAACATAGCGAGCAAAATAATCCATTGTATATAACTTTGTTTTTCTTAGCGTTATAATAGTCTTTTTTGCATAATGCAAAATTGTTTTTTCAATATACACTGTAATATTATGATATTTTCCTCCTTTTTTGAATTAATGCAACACAATACAAAAAATTTTGTATTCAACGAAATCTGATTAGGTTTGAATAATAGAAAGCTATCAAAAAAGTACAAATGGCGTAGGAAGTGAGAGGGAAGAACACTCGCATGCATGCAAATTTGGAAAAGTGTCCATATTTTAATAATCATAATTTGAAAAAATGAAGCTAATAGACAAAATACAAGTAATCAAGCACATTGAAGAATTAACGTTTAATCAGATTGTCAATATTGTTGTTAATGAAAAGTATTTTCTTATTATTATCGATACATAATGAGTACTTCACTTTTCCATAGTTAGACGTGGCAATATCGAAAGTTTTCGACTGCATTCCTTTCAGAGGTTTGGATGAACTTGCCAAACTATACGATTGCTCCATTAATCATAAGCTGAATATAAATAAAAATATACTAGTTATATTATTTTGTGGACATGCTGCAAACAACTCAACAACGCACAACACAGATAAAAATAACAGTACCACAATTTTGACACTAACGAGTGAAATTTTTCCCAATTCTGTACGTCAGAAAAAGCTTACGTTAACAAATAATAACTTTAACCTGTATATCCTTGATTGAGTGTGTTATCACTGAAATATGCGAGTAAAATCAATAATACGTATATTCCATGTAACAGGTGATCCTCCTCACACTAAATAAAATTGAGGAATTCACACTCTAACAACATTACACTGACATTTATAACCTGAATGAGGTTGTCAAATGTAAATTACACTTAGCCTCCAGTTAGCTAGCTGTCGATTATGTGATGCATTGATAATAGTATATTATTAAACGAGCAATTTATGATAGCCATAATTCACGATGGGTTAGGCGCAAGTCACCCAAGTGAATTATGGCCATAAATTGCGAGTAGAATACTATACTTTGTCCACTTAATTTATTTATCAATAAATAAAAGTCAGTAACGATTTGGCATATTACTAACCTCAAAATGGTGTGGCAGCTACATCAAATAATTTGACGTATATAGGATGGGCGATACTGTAGAGAGTATCAATACAACGTACCGTTATAAATATATTGTTTTAATAGTATATTATTAAACGAGCAATTTATGATAGCCATAATTCACGATGGGTGACGTTTGCGTCACGGACCGCAGGCGAGGGGCGCAAGTCACCCATGTGAATTATGGCCATAAATTGCGAGTAGAATACTATACTTTGTCCACGACACTTAATTTATTTATTAATAAATAAAAGTCGGTAACGATTTGGCATATTATTAACCTCAAAATGTTGTGGCAGCTACATCAAATAATTTGACATATACAGAGATGGGTGATACTGTGTAAAGTATCAATACAACGTACCGTTATAAATATATTGTTTTAAAATACTTAATATTAGAAAATATCGTTATGAAAAGTATCAATACTAAAAATTACAATATTTTATCGATACGATATTATGTCAGAAACAAATTTCCTGAACAAAATACACAGATTTAATAGTTTATTTCATATTGTAGGTACCCCCATCTCTAGTCCATAATTCACTACAGTGTATTATGAACCATAATTCACGACAGTTGATATATGGGTACCATATACCTTTTGTTAGGAGGTAAAATATTGTCTTATTATTAGGTGGTCGTGGACAAAATACTTAATATTATGAAATATCGTTATGAAAAGTATCAAAACTAAAAATACAATATTTTATCGATACGATATATGTCAAAAACAAATTTCCTGAACAAAATACACAGATTTAATAGTTTATTTCATATTGTACCCCCATCTCTAGTCGTGAATTATGAACCATAATACACTACAGTGTATTATGAACCATAATTCACGACAGTTGATATATGGGTACCATATACCTACCTTTTGTTAGGAGGTAAAATATTGACTTATTATTAGGTGGTTCTTTGGAGAAAGTCAATAGGAAGCAAGCTGGTACAGCGTACTTAACAGGTGAAATAAAAAAAATACCAATGTTTGTTGAGAAAAGAATGAACTTGTGGAAGAAATGCAGGACAATATTTAAAAAAATGGGGAACGACATGGCTTACCTGAATATTTTGAAAAAATAGCCAGCTATTGAGAGAAGTCGAGGATGATATTGAAAAAATGGTGAAGGAATAATGAGGAAGGACTTTGAATTTATACTTCCAATAGCAAGCAAGCTGTTAGATGTTAGCGTACTTAACAGGAGAAATAGAAAAAAATACCAATGTTTGTTGGAAAAATAATGATTTTGTGGAAGAAATGCTGGACAATATTTGAAAAAATGGGAAACGACATAGCTTACCTAAATCTTTTGGAAAAATAGCCAGCTATTGAGAAGATGGGGATAATATTTAAAATAATGGAGAAGGAATAATGACGAAGGACTTTGAATTCATACCCTTCAACAAACGCAAAACACCTAGGCGCACTTGCCCCATGGTGATAACTGCTTGTTTTATAAGGGAGGCTAACTGACAACCTAGAAGCAAGTACTTTGCCACAGTGTAGTGTAGACACCCTGTAGATCATTGTGCTAATTTCAACAGTTAGTTGACTTAACAATTAAATAGAAATATATTTGGATTATTTAATAAACATAGACACGAGTAATATAGGTACGTGACTTTATTCAAAACTATAATAAATTACTTATAGATGGTCTTCCAATAATATAGGTAGAATATAATAAGACTTTGTGCTGAAACATCAACTCGATGTTTACAGTTGACTAGTATTTGTATCAATAGATATTAAATTAAATAGAAAAGTACAAAAGGACTTTTAATCCACCATATGGCGATCCTGACCAAAAGGACCTTAGCAAGACTGGTATATTGAAATGGGGCAATCGGACTCGACACATCAGCAAGTGAAAGAAACAGGAGTGGTGAATTCCAACTTTATTGTTCAAGAAAATGCTATCTCAATTTCTGGAGACGTAAGGATTTTGGTTTATATCCTAGTGATAGTTATTGTCTTGAAATTTTGTGTTTCGCTGTGGAAGACCCATCGAAGGATAATTAAAAGGAATATACGAAGAGACATAGCAAGATCCAGAACAAGTGTTGTGTAGACAGTGAAAAGTGTTGGGGATGGTTATTACCCTGTAAATTACTGCTTCAATGTGGAAGATTCATCGGAGAGTAACCAAAAGGAACATAATGGAGAGCCATAGTGAGATCCAGAACAAGTGTTGTGTACAGTGGAAATATTTTGGGTAAGATTTTATTTTTGTAACCGACATATTATTATTTTATGCTAATTTTTTTTTTAATATTACATTCATTTATCCACTTAATCATTCACATTGGTTTATTGAGTTATGAAATTTTTGTATTTTGTTTGTCGTCCTTATCGTTTGGCAATTTGGTCTATTTAGTAGTGTCAGTGCAGTAAATGTCTTCCTCATGGGAACAACTAATCATTAAATTAAATATTTTGACGGAAGACATTAGAGGTCAAGCAAAAAGGGCAATTAAAAAGAAAGTTCCAAAAGGGGAAAGTTCTAGGATAGATATACGAAATAATCTTACTAAGTTATTTAATGCTTTTACGCATACGGTAGCACTAGAATGGAACAATTTAGAAAATACGCAGAAATCAACTTGTAATGTAAAATTTCAAATAATAAGGGATAAAGTAGTTCAATCATTTCAGGTTTTGAAATATAAAGTGAGAGTACCTATCTCTTGTTTACAATTGATTGACATTAATATTTTGGAGGAAGATAGTGACGAATACGATACATCTGATAGTGACACGACAGACGAAACTAACGACATGCCTCTTACACCCGTAGAATTTTTTAATTTAGCCAGCAAAATCATCCCAACAGAGTATGATGGCTCACCGGAAAAGCTTCAGACAATATTAGACGCATTGGGTCTATTAAAGAGTAATGCTGCTGATCAAGGTGCCAATGCGGTAGCTTTCGTAAAGACCAGATTAACCGGGAAGGCTCGCACGTTGTTAACGAACGAAACCACGGTTGAACAAATAATTGAAACTTTAAGAAAAGGCATAAAAGGTGAACCTTCTACTTTAATAGTGGCCAAACTGAATAAGTTGAGGCAAAATTTCAAGGATACAGGCAACTTTGCGACAGAAGTTGAACAATTGGCTGAGAAACTTAAAATTTCATATTTAGGAGAAGTGTGTACTTTTATTATAGATACAGGGGCAGATATTTCAATATTTAAGAAAAAAGGGAATTTTTTTCCTTCACAAATAATTAATACAAATCGTAATATAAAAATCAAAGGAGTCACAGAGGGTGCTGTACAATCTCTAGGCACAATTGACACAAGACTTTTTATAAATAACTATTCAGTACAACATATATTTCATGTGGTTCCTGATAATTTTCCTATTCCCGCTAACGCAATTTTAGGCAGAGATTTCATCTCAAACCTCAAATGTAATTTAGATTACTCTCAATGGTTGTTATCATTAAATGTGGGTAGTGAAAAATTGACAATTCCTATACATAATAGTCCGGATGATGATGTAGTAGTAATACCGCCAAGATGTGAAGTAATAAGATTAATTAGTAAATTCAAAAATTTAAGGCAGGATGTTGTAGTTGAACAACAGGAATTAACTACAGGGATATTTGTTGCTAGGAGTATAGTTTCAAGGGAAAATCCGTATGTAAGAATACTTAATTCAACAAATGAAAGTGTATTAGCTTCAATAAAAAGATTAAAGACAATAGAATTAGATAGATTTCATATATACAATATTAACGAAGAAAAGAATAATAGAAGTCAAGAATTGTTTCAGTCATTAGAACAAAATGTGCCCGATTATGTAAAAACAGATTTTTTCAAATTGTGTGCTGAATTTTCCGATGTATTTGCTCTAAAAAATGATATATTAACGAGTTATAATTTTTATTCTCAGAAAATAGCATTAAACGATAATTCACCAGTTTATATTAAAAATTATAGAACACCTCATGCCCATACGGCAGAAATTAACTCACAGGTGCAGAAAATGATCAAAAATGGTATAATAGAACCATCCACGTCTCCATACAACAGTCCAGTATTGCTAGTGCCTAAAAAGTCTCAAACAGGAGATAAGGCATGGAGACTATGTATAGATTTTAGGCAAATAAATAAGAAAATTACACCCGATAAATTTCCGTTACCAAGAATCGACTCTATATTAGATCAACTAGGTAGAGCCAAATGGTTTTCTGTGTTAGATTTAATTTCGGGGTTTCATCAAATTCCGTTGGAAGAAGATTCGAGAGATCTTACGTCATTTAGTACTGAATATGGGTCATACAGGTTTACCAGATTACCTTTTGGATTGAATATAAGTCCAAACAGTTTTCAAAGGATGATGACAATGGCATTTACTGGGTTAACGCCAGAAAAAGCTTTTCTATACATGGATGACTTAATAGTTATAGGATGCTCAGAAAATCATCACTTGAAAAACCTAAAACACGTATTCGCAACTTGTAGAAAATTCAATTTAAAATTGAACCCACAAAAATGTAAATTTTTCAGAAAAGAAGTCACTTATCTTGGTCATCTTTTATCGGATAAGGGAGTCTTGCCAGACAAATCTAAGTATGATGTTGTGCAACGATACCCGGTGCCGAAAACAGCTGATGAGGTTAAGCGATTCGTAGCGTTTTGTAATTACTATAGAAGGTTTATCCCGCAGTTTGCAGAAATTTGTTTACCTTTAAATTCATTGACGAGAAAGAACGTAAGGTTTAATTGGACAAATGATTGTCAAACTGCATTCGAAAAACTCAAAGATTCATTAGTTAACCCCCCAATTTTGCAGTATCCAGATTTTACTAAACAATTTGTTTTAACCACTGACGCTTCTAATACGGCTTGTTCTGCCATACTTAGTCAAAATTTTAATGGGATAGATTTACCTATAGCATTTGCATCACGGGGCTTTTCAAAAAGTGAATTTAATAAACCAATTATTTTGAAAGAGCTTACAGCTTACCTGTACCTTACAGCTTACCTGTATGGAGCGCCTAAATTCTTAGTTAAAACTGACCATAAACCGTTACAGCATTTATTTTCAATGAAAGATCCAACTTCAAAATTAACTAGGATTAGATTAGATTTAGAGGAATACGACTTTGAGATTGAATACATAAAGGGTGCAGACAATGTGGCTGATTCGCTCTCAAGGATATCTATAACTGACCTTAAACAAATCCATCAGAGTAATGAACAAATATTAGCGATTACGAGATCAATGACTAAGCAAAACAACATAAAAGATAACCTAACACAAGTCAGGGGTGAACATGTAGAAAGTAATGAGAGTAACATTAAAATTCATAAAGCTAGTAATTCCCTAGACATATTAAGATTGCCCATCTTACGTTTTGAGTTAAAGCCGACATCACTGAGGATGGTCGTACGGCATAAAAAGAAAATGCTCATTAATGCACGTATTGATATTGTAAATGACAACTTTGATCTGGGTCAAACGTTGTCTCAGTTAGATGAACTGGCAGTAATCAATAACGTGAATAAAGTGAAATTATTTATTAATGATAAGATATTTTTACGGTGCACCGAAAGTATATTAAAAAGTGTAGGCAATATAGCATTGAAACATTTGCATATAGTAATTTGTGAAGAACCAAAAAAGGTAACAAGCAAGGATGAAATAAATGACTTACTGAAAAAATATCACAATGATCCACTCTTAGGAGGGCATTGTGGACAGAAACGGTTACTTAAGAAACTTAAAAACTTGTATAGATGGAAAAAGATGTCAAAAACAGTGGCTGATTTTGTAAAATCATGCCACAAATGTCAAATTAACAAATCCAGAATAACTCATTTAGAGCCATTAGTTATAACTCCTACTCCGCAAGAAGCATTTGACTTAGTGTGTATAGATACAATTGGTCCTTTCTTGAAATCTAATTCTAATAATGTTTACGCAGTGACTATTAAATGTGAACTAACGAAGTTCGTGGTCATGATACCTATTCCTAATAAAGAAGCGAAGACAGTAGCCAACGCAATTTTTGAACAATTCATTTTAATATACGGGCCGATGAAAGAAATCAGAACTGACATGGGGCTGGAATATAAGAACGAATTACTAACAAACATTTCTAAATTATTGAATATAAAACATAATATTTCAACAGCATATCACAGCGAAACTATAGGTGGATGTGAAAGAAATCATAGGGTTTACAATGAATATGTCAGAAGTTACATAAACGAAACACACACAGACTGGGACGTATGGTGTAAATATTATGCTTTTTGTTACAATACAACACCAAGTTCGTATCACAATTATACACCTTTTGAACTTATATATGGGAGACGATGTAATCTTCCAGAGGAATTAGTTAATGGTAACATTGAACCAATTTATAACATTGACGCTTATGAGCAAGAGATAAGGTATAGGTTAAAGACAGCGCATATACGTGCTAAATTATTCCTAGAAAAAAGTAAAGAAATTAGAAAAAAGTCATGGGATTTAAATATTAATCAAATTCACCTCAATAAAGGGGATGAAGTGACCTTAAAAAATGAGAATGCTCATAAATTAGATGCTAGGTATGGTGGACCGTACATCGTACTTGATACACTAGGCCCTAATTGCACTATACAAGCGAGGAATGGCAAACAAAGTACCGTTCACAAAAATAGGTTACAAAAGTACTATCCTAAATAAATTTAAAAAAAAAAAGCTGTACATATATGTATAACTAATTGACTTTATATTATCTATTAGTGCTTATGTATAATTCTCATTTATGTAATAGGTTATTGGGTACCCAAATATCAACATATGTTATGTATTTGTATTTATATTGTTTATATTCCTCTCTGTAGTAATAATAACTATTTTTATCTATTTATAGAATCTGTAGAATCTATAGAATTTTTAAATGCAAAGATCATCTAAAAATAATAAGTAGTTTAATTGCCTAATTATTTGTTTACCATTTTTTGAGTCAAATTCAAGATAGTATCTTATTACGCAATATGATACATTTTGTCAGCAAATAATCACTTACCTACATTAATAGTGTTTGAATTGAGATATCAGCGTTAGTTAGTTAGGAGACGAAATTCCAGGTTTGATCACCCTGTAATTTTGTCTTTCAAAGGGTGGGAATGTAGACACCCTGTAGATCATTGTGCTAATTTCAACAGTTAGTTGACTTAACAATTAAAAAGAAATATATTTGGATTATTTAATAAACATAGACACGAGTAATATAGGTACGTGACTTTATTCAAAACTATAATAAATTACTTATAGATGGTCTTCCAATAATATAGGTAGAATATAATAAGACTTTGTGCTGAAACATCAACTCGATGTTTACAGTTGACTAGTATTTGTATCAATAGATATTAAATTAAATAGAAAAGTACAAAAGGACTTTTAATCCACCATAGTAGTAATGGGTGCTTCCTTGGAGAAAGTCAATAGCAAGCAAGCTAGTACAGCGTACTTACAGATGGAATAAAAAAGATTACCAATGTTTGTTGAGGGAAGAAAGAGCTTGTGAGAGAAATGCAGGACAATATTTGAAAAATAGGAAACGACATAACTTACCTAGATCTTTTGGGAAAATAGCCAGCTTGTGAGAGGAATGGAGGATAATATTTGGAATAATGAGGAAGGACTTCGAACCCATACCCCTCAACGAACGCACACTCGTGACATCAGGATGACTGCTCGTTTTGTTTGCGAGGCTTACCGACAACCTAGGAGAAAGTTATTTGCCACAGTGTGCTAATAGGTGCTTCCGTGGAGGGAGTCAATAGCAAGCAAGCTGGTAGATGTTAGCGTACTTAACAGGTGAAATGAGAAATATTACCAATGTTTGTTGGGGAAATAATGAACTTGTGGAAGAAATGCAGGACAATATTTAAAATAATGGGGAACGACATAGCTTACCTTAATATTTTGAAAAGATAGCCAGCTAGTGAGAGAAGGTGAGGATGATATTTGAAAAAATGGGGAAGGAATAATGAGGAAAAACTTTGAATTTATACCCTCCAACAAACGCGAAACACTTAGGCGCACTCGCCCCATCGGGATGACTGCTCGTTTTGTGACCAAGGCTTACCGAGAGCCTAGGAGCGAGTACTTTGCCACAGTGTAGTGTGAATATTCAAAAAATTTTCTGTGAACGATAGAGAAATTATACTGAGACACTTGAAGAATCCAGCGAGCGAGACGAGGAGAGGGTTTTTTCATATTATTCAACCAGACAAGAGAAGAATGATCTGTTATGACAGTAAAGTGTCTACCTAAAAGATAATATCGAAAATGTTCTATCCCTAAAGGAACAGCTAAGGCTTCTTTCCCCGTAGTAGAAAATTTCTTTTGACCTTTCGTAAGTTTTTTACTCATGTAAGCTACTGGATGCTCTAATCCATCTTCAAGTTGAAAAAGGACAATACCGAATCCTACATCACTAGCATCACGCATTAAAAAGAATGGACGATCAAAATTGGGAGTACTGGTGCAGAAGTTAAAGCAACCTTGATATCTTCAAAAGCTTTCTGGGCTTCCGGAGTCCAAATAATTGGAGCATGTTTCCTTCGGTTAGTCAAAAGATCAGTGATAGGTAAAGAAAGAGTTGAGTAATTTTTTACAGATAAAATAAACATGCAAATAATAATTAACCAAATAATATGAAGATTCGGAGATAAGCCTACTAGATAGTTTGAATCTATCGATATATTCCAAGTGAATCTTTCCCTGAAAAAAAATTCCTGGAACAAAAAATCGAACAATTCATTGAAAATTCGATGAAATCTATGAAACCTGTGAGAGAGTTGGTGTGATGAAAAGGAAGCGCTGAAAGAATTTGTAAGTCTATATCTGTCAAGTATGACCATTTTGCATGCAACCACTTTGGCATTTACGATATTTTGTTAACACAATCATTGTCTCAATTTGAATATTGAAAGTTTATAATTCTGGTTGCCTCACTCTGCTTTACTCTTTTTACCCTAATACTATATTTATTTCGATTATTGTACTTTTTCTCCAAATAATGAAAAATGCAATCTGGCTTGAATTACGAAAACCACCCTATTTTTTCATTCGAACTCTCATGTGACATAAAAAACAACGTATCCTCTTTCATTATTGTAATTTTCATTTCATTAGTCACCCCATACACCCCATTTACGCAAGTTTTTCACTGTGAAATGGTCCGTATATTAATGACAAGCGAATCCAATATATTTTCAATCATTCTCACGTGAGTGATTAAAGCAATTAGACAAAATCAACATTGACAAATGGTTGAGATTCATACAGTGCTACAGTCAGTTAATATATCAGTAGGTGTAGTTCAAACAGTTGGGAACTGAATACAGTGTAGGTTTATCATATACACCTACAGTTAGTTATTCGTATTTACAGTATGGATCATTTGAACCAATTAAAAATAGCACGTGCCAACATGATCATTTTATGTGCAAAAAATAAGCAGTATTCACAATATTATTTATTCTACAAAGCTTAAAGCATGGATATTTTGACTTTGACTGATCAGCCATATTATGCTGCGTGCCCCGATCAAGAATCTCTTGTCTTGGTCTTGGTCTCACTATTTAAGATACAAGTGCGATTACAAAAAGAACTGCGTCGAATTAGTTCAGTTATATTATTTCATGTTGAAAGGCACTGCTAGAAACTCTAGTTCCAAGATGTTTAACTTTCTCCGAATGGGGACGACCGGCCGAACAAAAATAATTGCTCTGCACATAGCCCAACACGCGGATTTTTATGCATGACATTCGCGAGTATATTCTGAACATGGTAAGCTCCACGGTACTGAAAAAAGTCAGACTGTGTGCGCACCATTGTACATAGTCGAATACGCTATAAGTTTATTTCTATTATTGTTATCAATTACCAAATAACCCAACCCAATACGTTCAAAGAGCCAAAAATGACAAAATAAACTTTCTGTCACCCTGTCAACTGATGGAAGTATTTTTCAGCTCGAAAGCTTCGAAGCTGGTAATTTTTTTCTTGTTGCAAATCTCAAGTATAATAGCATTTTTTGTTGTTGTTGGATCAAACCATTGATAACGATAAACTTGATCAATCAATTTCCTTCTTGTCGCAAAACTTACAGGAAAACTTTTGAATGATAACACTCCATCTAAATCTTAATTCTAGTACAGAAGGCTTGCGGATAGGTGTCCCCAATGAGCTGTGTGACTCCGTGGTTGGTGGGAAGGCCGAGTAACTATTCTTTCACGAAACATATGAATGGGGCAGGGTTATGTGAAACTAAGGACAGTTCATCGAATTTATGTGCTATGCGAAATGATTATATCAGGATGTTCAGCGTGGAGAGAGGAAGATCTGTATTCCCGGTGGATTCTGTTTGGTTGTGGGAGTCAGCGGAGTCGTCGAAGCAGCTGATTTCTCGTGAAAACATACCAGATGTAAACTGTATCTGGTGAAGGCTGTTGATAAAAAATTTTTCTCTTCAATGAAACAACTCTCACCATAAAAATAATATTCTGGAAAAAATTTTAGAGCTGAAACTGCAATGCAAACCAGGCTGGATTCTACTGTTTTGTGCTGACCAAGCCACAGTTCAGCGACTGAAAGGAATTATTCAAGAGTTGCAGCCACAGCTGGGTTTTCCACTTTATTGGTAGAGGAAAACAATATTCCTCAATCCAAGATCTTTGTTAAATATCTTCCTGATATTCTGGAAATAGTTCTCTGATATTTAAAGAGATGAAAAAAGAACCCTAATACACAGAATTTGAAAGTTCTGAGAAGATTTGACAAATATAAAACTCAACAGTCTTTTCTTCTCAATTTGTTGGGAAATTGAACCACAATGTTTTTAAATTATCAACGTTTCGGTAGCAAATTAGTTCTTGAATTTGGAAAGTGTCTTATAAATTTTTTTTTCAATTGATTTGGTAGGATCATTTGGTAGCTTAGTATAAGGACCATTTATTAATAAATCCATTACTTTTGAATCATAATCAACTTTGTTCATAATTACAGTAGAATTGCCCTTATCAGCCGGTAAAATAATAATAGAATCATCTTCTTTGAGATTTTTAATAGATTTTTGTTCTGCTTTTGTAGTATTGTTTTTCAAATGAATAGATTTTTCTAATATGATTTCATATCGTACCCTATATTCTTCTCTTTCGTGTTCAGGTAATTCGTTACTTGTTCTTTTGAACCTTTCAAAAGAACTAATACGTCTGAAGAATTTAAAGTTTTGTTTGATAAATTAATTATTGTGTTTGGTACATTGTTTTGTTGATAATTATTCAGTTCTTTTTGGATTTTTTGTTCAAATAATATTTTATACTATTTGAATTTGTTTTTGTTTTTCATACGTTGTGGTATATATTATATTAATATTTGATATTATTTTATCGAAGTCAATTTTAGTTACCCTATCAAAAAGAAAATCCTCAATACCTACGAAATCTTGTTCGATATTGAATATCTATGGTGCTGATGGCGTTCTCGAACCATAGCAAAACTTGCTTTTTCCAATATTTTGGTTATTTTTCTCCCTCCGTAGGCAGGATGTAACCTTAGTCCTCTTGGTATGACTCCATTATTCCTGCATCGGCGATGGAAATTAACCGAACATTCAGAATAAGCCAGCTTCTTGTATAAATTATCTAATTTTCTAAAATATTTTGTAACAGATGGCCCATACCTTGTGTATGTAAATATCTTCTGTATGTTCCTTGTGGTATATTATTCATTCTTTTTTTTTAATTTTTTGGGAAATTGAACCACAATGTTTTTAAATTATTTATTTCAACGTTTCGGTAGCGTTCCAGCCATCCAGCTACCGTTGTCAAGATCAACTAAGTAGAAATTAATTTTTTATCCCTATCTGACACAACGGAAAAAATTTGACAACTGGACAATCAAAAATATTTTGAAGTTTGAGACTGCAAAATTTTGTTATCAAATTTTTATTAAGGTCCATTCAGAGTAGATCATATCTCTGGCAAAATGTGGAATAAAATATTTCATTTCATGACATTATAAAGATATATGGAATCCAGTGAAGTGCACGTTCCAGGAACGGTTTTTATTGGGAAAGCGCGTGTTTTTCGCTTATATTGGAAATGTTGTTAATAAAATGCGTTTCTCTATAAAACGACCGATTAGAAGTAAGGTCAGATGAAACTGTTAGGTACTGAAAAAAAGATACTACTTCGACCGGAAAAAAAGGTGGAAATAAGACAGATAAATACCTATCTATGCTTTCTGCAACTATCTGCAACTATCTTTTCCACTCAGCGTGCTTAGCAGGAACCTGACTGATATCAGGCTCATTCAAGAGCCATAGACCCAATTATCAAAATGATGCCAAATAGTACATGTAAAATGGTACAATTTTTTAAATGCATATAATGCCCAGGGCACATTTCTCATTTATAAAAATACAGTTTCAGAGTTTATTATGATGTGAGCTCCCACAAATATGATATGAGGCAGCACAGACACACAGGTGAGGTGAGGACCTTTCAGAATATTCTGCTAATTCTAATAATGGATATAAATAATTTTTTTGCTGAAAGAAGGAAAAAGGTGCTCACAATAACCATTTGCTTCACCATAAATACAATAAAAAACAGGCTTGTGTCTCATGGTGACAATGATGAGGCTTCAACCAAATCTACTCGCTGCTTTGCCCATTTTGAACGCTTATGATTACAATAATGGCGAGGTAATACAAAGTATGGGAAAGAGTATACAAAAAAACTAACTTAACAGCTGGCTTCGAAGGGTGCTAGCTAGAAATTTTGGATAAAGTTAATTTAGATGAAATGTACATGAAATTACATATAGTACAATATTTGCCGTTTGCATTTGGCAGGATAGTTCCTGAATACACTATCTGTAGTGATGACTGGACCAATGATCGCATAATATGATGCATAATATATTGCCTGGTTGTTGAAAGCTGAACGGCGAACAGCCCAAACAAATCTCTCAGTTATGTGAACTGAGACAGGCTGTGAACAGGCACCTTCACTTCATATCTTATAGAAAAAAAGTTATATACAGATTCGGAAAATATTCCGTATTGCCATTCTTCAAGTGGAAAAAATGCTATAGATCAACAAAAAGACACATCACATTCCCCACAAAATTTATATTTACAGAACTTAACTGACTGCTAGTGGACACTAAGAGCCACAGTTATCTGGAAATAATCTTTCAAATAAAGCTTTCAATAAACAACTACGACCAATTCCGAATAAAGATGTGTTTATGCTGTTGGTATATTGTCAAACCTCGAAACGACCATAAAGCTCCGCCATTTGCCACAGCTCATTTTTTTGGCTCATGTAAAGTGGAAGTATGTGAATTATGTACCTACTTAAAGTTTTTGCTTATAGTAAGTAAACCTTGAATCCTAGTTACAGGATAAGAAGCAGAACAATTTGCAAATCCTAGCTTTCCTGGACTAACTATTGATTTTATTACAAGCCTTATAAGTCGCCTGTTCAAATAACTATACACAAAGGTCGAGTGGATTTAATTTTTTTCAGCTGCTCTTACCATATAATTGACTATTGTAAATTATAATTGCAAATAAATCCAAAATATTGATGAATTATATCAGATTTTTCATTAGGAAGCAGGTTTTTATTAAGGAAAAGTTTCATACTAATAGTCAGTTCAGTTCATAAAAATAAATAAATTTTATGAGCGAAAATCCTATTTTTCAGTTGAATAAAATCTGGATAGAAGTTAATTAACAGCTGTCAATCTCCCATGCAACAGTTCAAAACAACTAGTAGGGAGTGGGACGGAGGGGAAGGGATTATTTTGGAATTTACAGGAAAGCAAAATATTTAATTAAAACTCTTTTGTTCTGCAATAGAATTACATCAAAAATTTAATATACTATTCGCAAACAATAGTACACAGCAGCTTTCGGCCTTTCACAAAATGGATCAATAATTTTTAATGGGGTTAGTTTCAATTCATATTGTATGAAATAATGGAAATATTCATTAAAGCAAAATTTACTACACGAAACACCCATTTTTGATAATCATACATGACGAATTTTAATTATTGCTTCCAAAAAAACCGCTAAAAAGTTTTTGTGATATAATTCCGTAATTGATGTGAAATGTTAGTATGGCAAAATTATGGAGAAATATGACATTGGGACTAATAACCAAGAGCTTCTGTGCCACGCCCAACTCTTGCCAAAATTTAGTGAATATTTGAGACGAAAAAAAACGGTCTTTTCTCAGCTTTTCGTTGTATTTTGTTTTGCCTTCAATAATTGTAATTGTCTTAAACTTTCGCATAATGTATTTTTAATTAGGGGGCTGGCTGGGCTTTGCGACTCTTTAGAAGGGCATAGCCCCCCAACACCCAAGTTGCGCGTTTGGCGTTTTGACAGTAGTTAAGGCAAATAATAGACGCTTACATCTGCATTTGGGCGCCCTGTGTATGTGGATATACTTACCCAACCGTATATCATCCACTTCCCTGCAAATATTGAGCTTATCTAGATTGAGGCGCAATCCACTTTATCATCGTAGACAACGGTCTAAGAATTCCTGAAGTTTAATTCTCTCTCAGTCACTCTTCAAATTAATTTTTTATTTGCATGGAATTTGATATTAGGCACATTCAAATTATAATTGGAAAGTAAATTCATCTGTACTTGATATTGTTTTGCGAAAGAACATAAAAGCGCACCCGTAATAGCGCCAATCAAACCGTCTAGTAATAAATCAAACACTGCATTCTTGACGTTCAACAATCAACAAACACTTTAAGAGCAAATTTTAGGGTTTATCAATAAAGTACCAATCAGTTACGGTTGATCGCGCTTCAGTTATTCCATTTCGTGCTTTATTGCAGACCTTAAAAACGTTCCATAATATTTATCATGAAACGTTTATTCGAAATAATGGATGTCCCTCAAAGTTATCATAAAACTTATCATTTTTACTAAATTGGTGTGATTTTATGCAAAATTGTCCGTACATATTCATATCAAAAAAGCATAGAAATGATAAGAAACGTCAATTACCAATAACTGTGTTGCAATATATCTTAAATATGACAGAACCTAATCTGAATGCGTTGAAACTCTGCTTGGTATCCACTTTAGGGTGGACCATTAAAGCGACAACGGTCATTATATCTTCTTTGCCAATAAAGATAGCGGAAAACTTTTGTCGAAACTTATTAAGGGTTTAGATTTCCAAAGTTCCAAATGGAACCCCTACATATTTTCAAATGTTCAAATTCTAGATAAAATTATAATTATTTTTTGTTCAATGCATTATTATTTTGACTTATATATTCCAGGTTTTACCTTCTTAAAATAATACATTTGTGATGGAACATTTTACCCAATTAAAGCACGCCTCAGCGTGTTTAAATCAACCCTCAGGTATGAGTAACCTTTATTTTAGAGTATGTACGCCACAGAATAAATGGCGAGCTATCCAATTGAATCAAAAGTTGAATTTTCAAATAGACACTAAAACCTTATGAGAATGGAAATATAAAAAATAATTGACTCCCCATTATGATTTGGTCCACTACTAACTATAATTATTGAGGAAACATCATATTTTTGTTAATCTTAACATCTTATTCTATTGAATAAGTGGAGACATTTCGGAGAATAACGTTGTAGAGCGCTCTTCAGCAGTAAACCCGAGTTGAAATCACAGCCATCCTGGGCAGGTACGCTACCATCTTTCATTAGAATTGGCTGCAAGAGAGCTGATAAATCAACCTGTTGTAAAAAAGAACATACACATTCTGTCAGATAGCCAGTCTGCTCTTTAAGCACTGAGCCCGAACAGGATACAATCTAAGATTGTATATAACTGTCTACAATCCCTTATAAAATACTAGGCAAGAGAAACAGGGTCATTTTGACGTTAGTTCGGGTAGTCGAGGAATGGAGGGCAACGAGAATACCGACACTCTGGCAAAAAAGTGATCGGAGACTTCATTTATCGCTCCCAACCATTTGTTGTCATTACGAAAAGCACTGCTATATCGGCCATAGCAGCCTGGGCGGAGAGGAAAATCTACACGTACTGGGCAGACATACCGGGGCTTCCTCACTCGAAGGCGTTCATATACTACCCTTCGGGTACAAAAAATAAGCAGATGAATGAATAAGAAAAAACTTACGCATTCTGTGGGAACTGCTCACAGGACAGTTGTCGACTGAATTACTATCCAAAGAAGATATAAGACTGGCTCAGACCTCAGACTGGCCGTTCTGTAATTAGGAGGACAAAACTGCGGAGCACATAGTATGCTCATGCCTAGCTTTGGGAAGGGTAATATATAATAGGTTTGTTCCAACCGCAGTCAGAAACCGTCAGAAATTATCAGAAAATAGTCGACCATTGCAATCAGTGATAGGAATTACGCGGAAATAACTCGTTATTTGCTATGACCAGTTATTCTCTGATCGCTTCTGACGGTTTCTGACTGCGGTTGGAACAAACCTAATATATTCGGTTCTAGTACTTCAGAGTGAACTTCGTCACAAGCACAGGCTTTTGAGTGAATTGTAATCCATAGGGGTGAGCCGCAATAGATCTAACAGAGTGCGCAGTGCATGTGGCGAGAAGGCCCCATTCACATAGAGCCTAGCCTAACCTAACGTATTAGAACAACACTAGCCTGATTAGTATTTCCATAATCAGTAACCTGAAATACGGTTATAATGATATCAAAACCAGTATTGTAGTCTGCTTTATCATTAAAATATCTAGTGGGTTACGTCTGTTTATTTTAATTATCGTTCATATTAGTTTCCCTGACCTTTCCAACAAAAATATTCATAGGCAAAAACACTTAATTCCTTCACGTATGACCTCGGTCTTGAATGAAGGATTATTCTATTATTAGGCTTAAAATACCCTCCATTGTACCTGTTTTGTCCCTTAATTATTGTGGTACATTTCCTGAAAACATGATTTTAATATTCCGTGATTCTCGGTTGTTTCCACTGCTGAATAATTTCATTATCTTTTGTTGTAGGAAGTCAGATATGTTGAATAAAGCCTTTTGTGTATTATGGTTTTAGGTATTGTATGGTTGTTGGTTAGTTGACTGGTTGATTAGACTTGGAAAATTAACATAACAAAAGGATCTACAAATCAATTTTTGGTAAAAACTACTCTTTGAAACAAAGTTCCAAATTAAATTCTTACTGCGAGAGTAACCGTATTTGCGAAAGCATATAAGGTGGTCATAACAATTTTGTTCCAGAATTATAGTCAGGAATCAGAAGTCCCGGTTATTTTTCTGATTCCTGTAGCTGCAAACTTGGATTGCATCATATAATACTGGACACGGGACCCGAGCATCACCTTGAAAATTTTGATTTACCTACTGCCACTTTTTGTCTTAATACGAAGCTAGATTAGTCACCAATAGCTTAACCAGAGAGCTTATAGTCGGAAGTCGACCGCATTTCGTGAATGCAATAGGAAGAGACGCTTTCCAAGTTTGGCTTCGACCAAACTTTAAAACAATTATAACAAACGGAAAGGCATGAGAATGATGAGCTCCAAATAATTCAGCAATAGCCTACTATACGAAAGTAAAAAAACCGGGAAAGGTCTTGAAGCAGAAATATGTATAGAAGAGAAAACAAGATCAGGAAAACATGAAACGATATTTAAGGAAAAAGCTGCAGCAATGCAATTCAGGAGAGACATCAAGGTGAGAGTTTAAGGAGAAGAATTTTGCCATATACTTCGACAGCCAAGCGACATTCAAGAGCTGGGCAGTACAAAACAGACCATTCTTTGCCTGGGTTCCATGCCAATGAGATCGCAAGTGCCGTTAAGAATAAACTATTCACTAGCCCGAGAAGAAGCACGATGCGCTTCTGTTGGTACGGAACCCTTCTGTATTATAGCGGAGAGCAACAAATAACATATTATGACAGCTCTTGGTTTGAAAAGCTATTCTTAAAACCAAGGGTTGGTTTGGATTCAGGACACAAGTACATGAATAGTGGTGAATTGGCAATCATGTGCAGGGTGTGCCAAGAAAATAAGGAGAATAGTATACTGTGAAGGTCTGACACCTGGCTAAGAAAATTTGGTCGACTGGACTAATGCAAAGAGGTAGTGAAGCTGAGTAACTACAGTGGAACTATTAGTCGAGATAAGGAAAATAAAGAAATCAAAGGCCAAGTACATTTGTCTTAGAGAAGCATGTTACTTTGAGTACCTTAAATTGTGAATTAAGGAAAAGAGAGATTGTATCTATTGGCAAAACATCTCTGAGCATTTTATTGAAAACATTGGGATTCAAATGTAACAAAGTTGACAATTGAAGAGCTTTAATGGAGCGGACTAGTATTGCAGCCTTGAGAGCCAATTTTCTGCGTTAATATATGGAAAACCTTTCAAGTACTCACCCAAAAGAACTTGTATTTTTGGATGAAACATGGATCTATTCAAAAGGAAATAAAACATTCTTGGCAAGACAACAACACTAAAAGTGTAAGTAAACCAGATGGTTATGATGGAAAACGTTTTATAATTGCTCATGCTGGTTCTACCAAAGAATTGGTCTCTGGAGCAAGTTTATTATTCTGTTCAAAATTCAAAGAAGCTGATTACCATAGAGAAATGAACAATGTAACTTTTATGCAATCAATGAGTACTCATTTAATTCCCAGCATAGAAGAGCCATCTCTTATTGTTATTGATAATGCTCCATACCATAGTGTCCTTTAGAAAAGCAACCTTCTATTTAATCGACAAAACATCAGGTTGTTACATGGTTGACAACAAACAACATTAAATTTGATACAAAACCTGAATTGCTACAAACCGCAAAAATGAATAGAAAAAAATATTAAGATAGTTCTGTTATAAATATGTGGGAAGAGGCACTGGAACAATGTGATCAACAAATTTGGGAAAAATGTGTTAGACATACTCAATAAATTATAGATAAGTGGTATGCCCGAGAGCAGAATATAGTTGATATCAGCATTCAACCAATTACCATTGACATAAATACTGGTGATAGTTCTGATTCCTACTATGAAGAGGATTAAGTGAAATTAATTGTATATTATACATACAAGGACAGGAATATTAGGGAAGCGGCAAAATTGTAAAAATTTACTCTACATTATTTGCCAAGCTTTTGGAATATCTTTATTTCCATTCTCAAGTATAGCATTCGATATTGTATTACAAGTTGTTTTAGGTGGTGAATAATTTTGATTTCCCAATATTCCTGTCCTTGTACATTATTATTCGGCAAATATCCACTATAACTATATTTAAATGAGCTTCAAATATATTTGTTTAAAATACCTATTTATTTCTTATTTTCACAACCCAGAAGATTTTTATTTTCCATTGTTGAGCCGTATGGGTGGGACGGCCCAATAGTAATGGTTGCCAGCCATAACCAAAAAAGGACAATTCTGATTTGCAAAGTTTCTACCTAGGAAATTGTTATTAATACTAACTATTGTAGAAGTAAATTCGCAGAATAACCCCATAAAACTGTGGAATTCTAACAGTTTTTCCAAACTAAAGGTTTAGGTAGCACATTGCTAAATGGCTGTAAAATATTCACAAATATCTACCACACCAGCTTTAATAATAAATAACGAACACTGTAATTTTAGCCACATCCCAATTAAACCATTGAGCTACGACCTACGTCTTATTTAATGTATTGATGTATTGCGTTTGTATATTAATGATGACGCATGGGAAAAATTCACCGAACCAACTGTATTTTGGGACGTGATGCTTCCGGAGTTGTTGAATTAGATAAAATATCAGTCACTTTTATTGCCAGCTCAGGGGTCGTTATTGAAATTGAAAATAACACATTTTAGAAAATTTGATGATTCAATTATTATCATCAGCTTGAATACTTACAATATTGTGAATTGTAATGCCTCACGTTATATTGAAGAGAATATTTTTGCTTTTTTCTTAATCGTTGAGAACAAAGTAAACGGAAGATATTTCTGAATATTTATGGAAGCTTCATCTCAACTTTCAAGTACGATAAATTTTTTTCGATGCGAAAAATAAAAAAGAAAGGCAGACGAATATACGAACAAAAAGTGGAAAAGGATGTATAACTAAACAGAAAAGCCCAATGAGTATCCGTCTTTAAAAGAAAACTCCATTGAGAATGTTCACCGTGTCGTAAAAATTACAATCGGTATCTGGGAATCGCAAGACCTCTTTAAGTCGTTCACACGAAGCCAACCGGAGTTTTCCTGTAACAAAGACAAGGAAATACTTTTGTTCCAAATATACCAGAGTAATGAACCTCAATTCAAGAATATTATCTTCGAATTTGTATGTGTATTGAACTTTTCATCAAATGGGGGTGATTTTGAAATTCTACTCATAATACATAATTTATTCAAGACTATATCACTACTTCCACATTGAGTATATCTTTATTTTAATCTTGTGGTTTCCTTTTAGTCGAACTAAATATTCACAAAGACATATCCCAATATTTTTCCTAGCTTTAAATCAGACGTATTTTCATTAATGCTGCCCAATTTGGGTCCACAACTGTGCGCATAATAACTCAGTGTTTTATTCACAATTTCCGTTTTGTTGTTAACTGCAAAAAATTTTGAACAATGGTTAAGGTACTTGTTCGCTGCGGTCTCCAAACAAGCGACGATGGAGTCACCAACACTTACCTGAATCTGAGGAACTGAAACACTGAGGGATTTATAAAATAGAAATTATTATTTTTAACAAATTGTTAGAAAACGTAGATATCCAAGTTGATTTTTCGAGCTAGCAGTCTTGTGTATTTGATCCATGCTGTCTTTAACGGCATCGTCATCAATATTAGTGTAGAGAGAAGCGATATCACATGATGCTTCTTTCACTCGAATTATTCCACAGCTGAATTTTTCTAGCATTTAGATAACACAATACATGATGAAAAATTATTTTGATGACGAAACCAAAACTCACTTTTATTCATATTCACGAATATAATAATATAACTATGAGAATTTATGAGTTCAACCATCTCGTTGGGCTTCAGTATCTTCTTGAATTTGACTTAGTGGCTTCAGACTTTTGAAAAGATCTGATGGCATGAAAAAACTAGTTTTTGATTCTTGTGTTTTAATCGCGTAATCGATAGGTCTATCGGTATATTTTCGATCTTTTTTATCGATATATTTTCTCCTTATAAGGTCATCGAATAAGTTAATTTCCGCATCGTAAACTTCTTCGATGAAAGTTTTACTAGAGATGCCTTCTTCTGTTCTCATCGGATCTTTGTTGTATTCGCAAATTCCTAATGTAACCATTGCTATTTCATGAAGAGAAAAATTATAATAATAATGTTCAAGAAAATTAATCCAATTCTTGGGCAACTCTAACTAAACATGGGACAAATTTTGTCATTGAAAATTCATTCAACATAATTTAATACTCGTAGATGTATGGTGAGACAAGTGAAAGAAAGTGGCACTTAAAATAAAAAATAAACAAAGTGGATGAAAAAACGCTACAACGGGTATAGATAAGTAAAGAAAACTGTATGAAATCGGGAAAAGCTGAGATATCCAGGAAAAAAAAGAGAATAAATGAGAATAAACGGAAATTCTAGAGATACCATCTCTCCAGTCGTATCAGCATGCTTGTCGGTCTGGCAGACATACCGAGATTCCACTTGTAGAACTGATAGAGTATATCAGAGGTGCACAACTGGGGAGTGGTAGTATGTGCATTTTTGTATAAAGAAAGAGTTCTTGACAGTACTCCACATGAGGCTGTCAGAAGAATATTAGATAGAAGAGATGTAGACAGCTTCTATGTAAATGGTCTAACCTTGGAATATCCAGCCAAAGGCAGAGATACAAAAGGGTCTGAAGTATATGAATTGCCGTTGTGGACAAGTGGATCTTAGAATAAACCCCACCAAAAGCATCTTAATAGCCTTCACTGAGAGAATAAGATTCAACCTCAAAACCATTAAACTTGATGGAAAAGGGGTTCAATGGAGCCAAGAAGTGGAGTATTTAGGTTTTGGCTGGATAGTGAAATACTGTGAAACGAACACGAGAAAAAGATTTATTCAAAGCAAATTGTGTGCGAAAATCCAGCACAATGACAATGGGTCTGTAACCCAAAAATCCTGAGCTGAATGTACACTGCCATATTGAGACCAACTATCATGTGGAGTAGTAAAACTAGTCTATTAGTGACTAGAAAAAACCTCTCCAAAATTCCAAGACTAGCCTGTATATGCAGCACAGTGGCAATAAAAACATGCCTGCAGCCAAGTTATTCTCACACCACTACATATGATGGTGGGAAGTCAAAAAAAAAACAAGAAACAGGCAAAGTAGAGAGGGAATAATCAGAAGGGTGATGGGAATTATGGAGAAGGTAAGAATAGGAAACAGTAAATAAGCAATAATGGAGAAGAAAGGTAGAGAGAAAACACTATTATTACCCTGGACATATTGCTCCATATCTATGAATCCAGTGTTCATTATATTCATGAGATTGAATAACTGAGCTATATGTCTTGTTTCGTATAATAACGGTGGAGGACCTGCACCGGATCTATAAAGCAGACACTTGTTCAATAGTTCCAGAATGAAATAAATGGGATTATCCGGAGCTGCTCCTAAAAGATGTGCTATGATGAACTGGAAGAAATCGAATATTCTGTGAACCCGTAAGTAATGTTGAGCTTTTTTCATAGATATCGAAGAACTATATACAAAAGATTCTTTCTTCTCAACATCAACTTGCTTCCCTACTTCAGCTGCTTCATCTTCTAGTTCCTCTTCTTCTTGTTGTTGGAGTCCTGTTGGAAAATTGGGAAGTGATATTGTGATAGTTTAATTTTAAAATATATATTTTCTGTTCAACGCTTTACATGTATCGAGGAAAAAACCCACATGTTATTACCATATCTGAACTTACCCATTAAATACTGTAAATTGAATTTGTCACCGTTAACATCCGTTTTATCTGTTAATGTCTTTGAGCTAGTTTTTGTACTGCTTGATTTTGAAGACTTTGTTGAGGTTGAAGACTTCGATATGCAAGTTTTCATACATTCCTCAGGTTCGCTTTGCGCTTGATGTTTGTATATTTCTAAACTCAGGAAATAAATTATTATAAATTGGGTTTATTGACAAAACTTCCTAAGTCACTTTCTGTGCTCAAATATGTGCAGGCTCTCGATTAGGATTTCAAGTAAGCTATTTGATTTTTCATTACTATTTGTTTGAATATATTTGCTACTTCAAGAACCACAAAAAAGAATAACCGCTTCAGCATGCTTTTGTGTACACTACTAATTTCACTTGTACATTATTCACTTTTCTATAAAGTTGAAGCGTATTTTTTCATATTCAATCATCCAAACGTTTAGAAAAGATGAATTGGTAGTTGGGTGTCTAGTAATCCACAAGGATGTCACAATGTCCTCCTCAGTAGCCTTGTCACTCAGTAATCATGCGCAACTTTAAAGGTGTAATGCATCAACAAAGGAACAATATTGATACGAAGTGACCTAATTTGATCTATTGATTGTTTAGTACCGAAAAAGGGATCCATTTTTTGATGCTCAGTTATAAGCACAGCACAATAAACTGGATGATTCAAATTAGCAAGATTAACCAGAAGCCCCGCAGATACAATATAAGCTTTCGAAAGACTAAGAAATCTTCGAATAAGGAGGAAAATTACAAAATCCCCATTCAAAGGGCTTTTGTAGGAGCTTAATTAAATTGTACCAAAAATATTCGTCGTGAATTGAATCAAAATGTTTCGAACGTGTTTTTTAGAAAAGACTACATTTTGAATTCATTCCCAAATATACAGAAGGTTTAGATAAAATATGGAATATCAAAGTTACATTTGTTCCTGTGAGACATTTGGAGAAACCAGATTGTACCACCTCATATAATTATTTGTACACGTACTTATTCGTGGCTAATAACCTTATTGGTTGGAGTGACGTTAAATAAATGAAAAAATAGTAGTTTACCTAACTAGTGCGGAAAGTGATACTTTTCCGCACGCTATTGCAGATGGCCGAACGACGCTAGCGGAGTTCGGCCAGCAATCGCGTGCGGAAAAGTCACTTTACGCACGTGTTAGGTACACTATTTTTTCTACTAGCATCCGGAAAAAAACCCAAAAGTTAACATAAAGAAACATTTATTATTAAATACATATCAGCAACTTAATTATTATTATTTGGCACCCATTTGATAAGGCTTTAACCAGGAACATGAAAAAATTTTGAAAAAAAATAATTTTTTTTTATCAAAAAATTATTGCAGATTTCTGAAATTTTTTTTAACTATTCAGTCATTTGGTAAACTACAACCATAGAAATACATATTTTAAATATTCAAATGTCAGTATACTCCCCAAAAACTCTACAAATTCACTTTCCGCACTAGTGCGGAAAAGTGACTCTTCCCGCACGCTTTTTAGTGCGGAAAAGATTCACTTTCCGCACGCTAGTAGAAAAAAACATTTTAAGTCAAATTTTTTGATCGTCTATGAAAAATAAGAAAGAGTTTGGAGAAAGTAGATATCTACTTAAACACAATTTTATAACAAATATGGTTTTGATTTCATGATTAAGTTTCAAAGATTTCCCGAATTTTGATCCCAGATTTTGTGTTAGACACCGTCAATTAGCTCGAAATTTAAATGGTAAATGAAATATAAATAGTTCTAGATAATCGCAATGAAGTGTTACTCCAGGAAATGGAAGAAAAACTATCGATATATAGTCTGACAAGGTTTGAAAAAGTTAGGTTAGGTTAGGTAGAATTAACTAGAATTCAAATAAATGAAAATATAAATTACTCTACTCCCAACAAACTGGTGCAATCAATGTGGCAATTTGGTCAACTGTTGACTGATGTAGACAAGTTTCTCACTTCATATATTCAGAAACAACATAACATATAAAGGATATAAATACGGAAGAAATATAAAACTACAGAAATTAAATGAACTGATATAGGATTTTTACGATGAGAAGAGAATAAATATCAATCTACCAACCGTAAATACAATTTATCTTCAACAGCCAGGGCAATTTACAGCTAACGAGTTGGTAAAACTTCATCGTGTTTTAATCAGTAGTAATACTGTAATCACACCTAATTTTACCTAAAAGCTTTTTATTTTCTTCTGCTAGAGCATCCTGTAACGATTTCAAATTTCGCATTCCAAATCCAGTCACAAGAATAGAAGGAGCTTCTTTTTTTACGTTCACCAATTTATCATTGCTGCCAAGGGTTACCACTGTGGGGAACAGATTATCCTTGGTTAAGTTCCTTTTATGAAATTCACTAAGACTCTCCCGCTTTGGTGGACCGATTAGATCCAGAACAGTACCTGTAATAACATGTATTTTTTATTACAATATTCATTGCTAAAACAGGATCAAAATTCAGTTAGAGTGGAACTAATCTTTTTAAATGTCGCTATTAATTGAATATACTGTATTTACACATTTGTTACAAATGATACGCACGTGGTTCTTCCTCTATTACTTCCAAGGTCGTTTCGCCAATTAGATCTTCCTCTAAAGTAGATTTACTTGCATCTTTAACGACTGTATGATTTTCTGGATCAGTAGTAGTGCTCGATTCCAAAATAGTTTCGGAAATCTGTTTCGACGACTTCGAAGTACTCGATTTTAAAGATGCGGATTGTTTGGTATGGCTGGATTTTATGGAGCTTTTCGAACTTGATTTAGCTACATTGGTCTGGGACGATTTCTGCTGAAGCATTATTTATAGTATTTTTATCATAAAAATAAATCAAACGTCGAAGCGATTCCTAATTAGATTAACACAACTTATTGACATATATTTATGACAATAGTGACAGTGGAAATTGTCAAACGCTTATCGGTTCTCTTTTTTTCACAATTTCCTTTGTATCTTTGGTAAAATACCAGTGTATAATAATAATAATTTCAAGCAATTATTATATTATTATAACAGAAACTATGTAGACACGGAACAATATAACAATCGGAAGGGTCTCTTGCCATAGCACAATGAGCACGCGCAGCTTTTGTGCGCAGTGACAGTCTGTCAAAGATAGGATCACATGGATCACATTTCGACGTTACCTAGGTCTAGATCGCGCATAGATTGTTGTTTGTTTTTATATCGTTAGGAAGTGTAGTTTTCCATAAAAGCTGTTGCCAGCTCTAATTTTGGGGTCACAAATTTGAAAGGTCATTCAAATTTCTGTCTGACATAGATCAAAAGAGCCGACGGAGAGAGACCCTTCCGATTGTTATAGTATTCGTCTCAAGAAATCAGAAGTCAGGAAAGGAATTACTGTCCACAAGCCTTCTTCACAGACAGCCAGGTTGCACTTAAGGCCATAAACTATAGAGATCAATTCTAAGCTAGTACCTCATAGCGTAGATATCTTAATCACACTCGGAGACTGTTGCAAAGTCAGGGTAGTTTGTGGTTTGAGTATCATGGGCAACGGAAAGACGGATGAAATGGTCATATAAAAGGCCACCAATTTGACCTCAACAAACTTAGCATCAAGAAAATGGATGGTACAGAAATCTTTAATATAATGAGGAGTTGTTTGAGTGTGTTTCTCTTTCACTCAGCAAAAGAAGTCTCGCAGAATTAATATATAACCTACATCTATCACTAGAAGAGCATCTGGATATAGGGTTGCCAAAGCAATGCAAGCAGGTCGGCCATCCAGCAGCGAAATGAGTTCAAGAAAGAGACCTTGCAAAAAGCGATCATTGATTGCAAACATCCAACGGAATGCCACAAACGCTATAAGTTATGGCAGTGCACATTGAACATTAATTTGGATTACTATAATATTATTTATTCTTTATAGCAGGTTACAAAGAAATCGTATTTATTTTCAGTATGTATTTGTAGTTCTGCATGAATAAAGTTCGGTTTGATTATATTAAGTTGTGTCTCCTTTCGACTAAGAATCAAAAATGTTCAAAAAATTATTTAAACGTAGATACATATGCGATCGGACACAGGGGCAGTGGGCACTTCGCGCATATATGCTAGGAAACGGGGTGTTCTATTGTACATTCCGTTTCCTATACGGCGAGAGCGACCTGTCACGCTGACTGTACAGAGAACGAAAAAATGCTAACGGGAATGACAGACGACGCCATCTGCAGATTTTGTAACCCAGAGAAATAAACAGCACATCCTCTGCTTGGCTGATGTGTGGCTTTGTATAATAGGCAATGAAAATCCACCGACAAAAAACGACTTGAAATGTTCAGTTTCGAAGCTGATTAGCTATATGAATGAAGTCAGCCTGGATAATGTAGAAAGACTACTATAAATCTCCTTAGAAGGCCCATTAGCCACCCTATCAAATCTAATATATCTGAAACATTATCAATACCAGTTATTCTTTTTTAAGCTTGAGTATGATGTAAATTGAAAGAAACAATGAATTGAAGATTAGTTATCCGATTGTAAAACGTGAGACAATCTCATTTGTCCTTGAAGGGTACAAATTCCGCCGGTAGCTATCGCTATTTATTTGTAGCTAATTTAACTGCAAATGGTCCATTAAAGTCACCGTGATAAATCGAAAGAATTCCTGAATCACAGGGTTGAACTTCGTATCTTACTCTTCGTGGATTCTTCTTTATATATACCTACTGAGTCAAAATATATTTGTGCATGAAATGATTATTCTCTTTCTAATTTTTTGTGTTAGGTTTACTTGATCTCCAAGAAATTTTTCACTTATTTTAATCACAAATATGTATCTCCGAATTTAGAAGTGATGGGTATGTACCTAACTGCCATGATTGATCTTTTAAATCGAAAACATTGCTTTTTATATTATTTTTGGATTAACTTATTGTAAGGTATCATATTCCCAAATTATATGCTTGTCCTACAGCCGTCATCTTGGAAAAAGAGGATCCACTGTTTTTACAGTTCATATGCTAAACTGTACGAATCACAAAAAAAATCATTTAACATTTTTATTTGCAACAACCTCCTCAACTGGTGGAAGTCTCAGGGAATAATCCTGGACAAAAAAAGGAAACCCCAAAACTCAACCTCAAAACCATACAACTTGATTAGTACGAGCTTGAATGGAGACAAGAAGTCAAGTATCTAGGTTTGATTTTAGAAAGTGAACTCCTGTGGAAAAAACATGAAAAGGAGATTACCTACAAGGCGCTAAAATAGCTCTTATGGTGTGTGAAAATCTGGCATGGAGAAATTGGGGTTGCAGCCCAAAAACCCTGAGCTGGATGTAGACTGCCATAGTGAGACCAATTATCACTTATGGACCATTGCGTGTAGTATAGTTTATTGACGACTAGAGAAAACCTTTTCAAAATTCAAAGACTAGACCGTATATGTATCACAGAAGCAATGAGAACATGCCCAACGGCAGCCATTTAAGTGATTCTCAACCTCACCCCTCTACATATGGTGGTGAAAATTGTTGCAGAAATAACAAGATACAAACTAAGTAGAGAGGAAATCATTTAAAAAACCACCTCCTTACTTCTTAGAAATCAGACAACCTGGGACATGCCACAAGATGATGAAAAAGTACAACTTTTCGAAGAAATTCGTTACAGAATTAAGCAGCAAGAAGGTAGGGGGGGGATCCAAATATCATTACCAGACTTGGAAGGAATGCCATTCAATGATATACAGATGGCTCAAAAACAATAGGAGGAACTGGGATTGGAGTGTTCGGGCCATGAACCAAATACTCCGAAAGCTTTGAAAAGCCCCAAGTATTTTTCAAGCAAAAATCCACGCCATAAGAAAGTGCGCCCAGTTCAATATTGATAAAGGATACAGAGGAAAAAGGATTATTATAATGACAGATAGTCAAGCAGCCATTAAAGCTCTGAGCTCTTGTGTAATTAGTTCAAGAATGGTGTGGGAATGCCTAGACAAATTTAATTAACTGGGCGAGAACCTTACTATGGACTCCAGGATACACTGAAATACAAGGAAAGGAAATAGCAGATAAACTAGCAAAGAGGAGGTCTGCAACATCTTTTTGGGGACCTGAACCCTTTTGCGAAATCAGCTTCAATGTAATATTGGGAGAAATAGGCGAAGCCGAAAGAAAGAGAAGATCTGACCATTGGAAAGATGTAGTAGGACTTAGACAATCTTTCTGGGTGACTATAACCTGTTGAGATCAAATGAATGCATAAGTCAAAGTGAAACTGCGCTAAGAGTTTCAACAGGGATCCTAACGGGACATTATCGCCTGAATGGGAACCTGAAAAAGCTCAAAATAGTGGAGGAAGAATGCAGATATTGTGGCATGGAAGAAGAAACCTCCATCCACATACTTACCAACTGCACAGCACTCTAGAATCCTAGAGCACAGTACCTGGGAGATTACTGGATGAAAGGGGAACATTTTTTTTAATTTGAAGCCTTCAGATATCCTAAAATTACTCCGGGAAGTAGGATTAAAGGAGCTACTAGTTTCATAGACTCTCCTCAGATACTAAGTAGAAGTAAGGGGCCACAACAGATCTTTCAGGTCTCAGTGAATGTTACCCAAAAAAAAAATATATACATACATATATACTTTTATATATTCCAGCGCTAATATCATAACCATAATATGTTCTCTATGGATTAACCATCAACCAGAAAGCCAACCAGATGCTAAGCGGCCGAGGACAGAGTAGTTGTGATTTAGAAAATCACTGGATTATGCTCTGTGGTGATGTCACGTAATCACAATATTGTATTATCAATTATTTGAAATATTATCATAAAAAATTTCGAGATGATTGAAAATTATGGCAAATTACTAATATTTATGTAGAGTTATAAATACTGAAGAATAGTACTTGTTTCGCAGCGCTGTAAGACCTTAACTAATGAATAAATTTGAAAATGTTTATCGGGAAAGCTGTTCCTTGACACACCATCTATAACAATAGTATGATATAATTTTTTTGTGGAATGATAAGATAAAAGTTACATCAAAAATAGATTTTTGCTCTTAACTTTTTGATTTATGGTTCTACGACTGAGAGTTACGGGTTGAAAAATGTAGATAATTATTTGCTAATTTCTCTGTGAGTCCCACAGTTTGGCATATATACCGTAAAAACCTTTCGAGCCCCAAGCACTCGATGATTCAACCATTGGAATGATCCAGTAGCGCCTAGTTAATCAAAGATACTCCTGGTGAACAACATCGAATGGAAGCACAGTTCAAAGTAAGATCGAGTTTTGTCAAAGTTCCTGAAGAAAAAGAAGGAGAAGAGACTGCTGCCTCAATGAGCATTCCAAAAAACTCAAACTGGTGAAGCAGAAAAAACTAAGCTAACCTAAAGTAAAGCCTGTGGTTGTAGAACAATTTCTTCAGGAAATAGGTTCATAGGAACAATTGGTTTCCTAGAAACTGAGTAGAGAAAAGAGGTTATAATACATTCTCCAGGTCTCAATGAATGTCACCCCACTTTTTTTCCCTATTAAATCGAGTAAGATGATAAATTGTAAAATTCGATATGAAAATCAAACTGTTGTTCTAAAATCTCGATATAACTGGAAATTTCATTCAATACTCATGGAAACCGAAGTACGTTCCTGTTTACTATAAAATAAGTCCTGGATTGTTCCAGTTGTGTTTCTTAGATGGGAAAGTTAACGTCCTTAAAATAAATGGGATTGTTTCCGGAGAACCCGTTTGAGAAATTCACACTAAAACATGATCGTATGTGGTCCACAAAATCGATTAACTGCATTCAAGGAAGACATTTCGTGCACCGTTTGTTGCGAAATCGTAAATTTGGTTTAGATAGAGAGTCGTGCTGATTTATTATACTAAAGAAACCTAAGTGGAATATCGCTTTATCTATAGCAAAGAATTATTTCAAGAAGCGTACCTGCATCGTAGCGGACAAAAGTGATTAGCTTCAACGAATAATTCGATTTGTCCAAGACAAAATGATGTGAACAATTTGAAAAATTTCAGGAGAACAGCAATAAGATACATTAAAAATGGCGACAAATCGAAATTATAACAAATATATATATATTCTATCACTATACCATTACTTCCTATGAAAATAGGTATTTCTTAGCACAGGCTGTTCATTTGTTGATGATAAATGAAGTGACACTCATAAATAAATTTTCTGAAGGCCTTCACTGTTAATGATATGTCTTATCCACTCAATCTTCACCTTTTTTTGAAAATCTAGTCACCTTATCGATATCAACATTGATAATTGGACATTCAAACTTAAATTTGGCTGGTATGGGAATGCAGTGAAGAACTTAGAACACTGGCGACTCGGAAAAGTGTTACACTGGAGTGGGTCCCAGGTTACAGAGGAATCGCTGGCAATGAAAAACTTGACAAACTTGCAAGAGCGGGATCGTCAACCCTGATAAACGGACCCGAACCAGCTATTGGCACTCCCAGATGATCCACTAGGTCATGGTTGGAAGGGTGGGTAAAATAATAACACAATGGACAATGGAAGAATACGCCCAGGCAACCACATGTTAAGAAATTCATTAAAGAATCGTAAGAATAAGTAGCGAAAGAATTGCTCACGAAGTGCGGGAACAAACTACGCGCCATAAGAGTGCTTTTACGGGGTACTTTCCACAAAGGAGCACCTGAACAAAATAGGGCTGAATATCGGTGACCTCACATGTAGAAGATGCAAAAAGGACAACGAAACAGCTCTGCACATATTTTGCAGCTGTGAGACGCAGAACCACAGGAGACAGAAAATGTATGGAAGACCCCAAATGACTCCAGAAGACTTCTACAACCAGCCAGCGAAGAACCTGTATGAGCTAATACAGGGAACGGATTGGCTGAATAGGCTTTAGTCAAAACCACAATAATTCCAGGAGGCTGAGGCGGTGTCGGCGAAGGGACGGTTCCTTAAAAAATCTCCTGTCAAGTGAATAATAGTAATATTGTAATGAACGTATTCAAAAAGTATTTGTATCTCTCAGCATGGATCTAACTGAAACGCGAAGAATTGAAATTCTTATAATGATTGGTTGTGGTGATAAAACACGTAGGTACGCTGAAAGTTATTTGATAATAATAGATACTGTAAGCAAAATTGATAAGAAATGCTAGTACAAAAGTAATATCTGAGAAGAAACAACTAGATGTTTTGTTGGCCTTTTAAGATAATTCCCATTCCTTGGCAAGCAGCATGACTTGGACCATTCAACAGCTCTTAGAAAACTGGAGAAGATATCACTACAAAGTATCTTAAGTACAGGAACCTATGGAAAATGATTTTGATAGACGCATAAACGGTCATGTCAATTGTCAAACTTGGGCTACGAGAAATTCATGCTGGATGCAAAAGTAAAGTACTCAATACCAAAAGGAAGTTACTGTTTGGGCGGGAATAATATATAATAAGATTATTGAACTATTCTTTCTCCAAAGAAACCTTAACACGTGCACTTAGAATTTCTTCAAAACCTTTTTCTCCCTGTATTAAACCGGTTGATTTTAAGGTTGAGTTTTCTTTTCAGAGTGAAGGCTATTGGGATGGTTTTTTGTTGGGTTGATGTTAAGTCCCACTCACCTACAGCAGTTATTTGCATTGTCCAGACTTGTTTGTACGATGTCACAAAGGGTGTTTACGAATTTGTTCCTGGCTGTTACAACATTCCCTGGTTTGTCAAACCATATAAAAGCTCGTCAACCGCTAGGCTCAACATTAATTGGGATGCTGCTCCCTCTGGACATCTTTTGGTTGTATAGATGGAGACAATTTCTTTGTTCGTCACTGCTACTCTAGTGGTGAGCAGTTCCGACATCCATTTGGATGTTGTACTGTCTACATAATTTCTATTTAAAGTTTTTTGGCAAGCAACATAGGAAGTATCAATTGCAATAGGCTTCTCTACTTTTTTCATGCTTTTCACCAAATGTTGTATATTTAGAGCAATATTGAATGTTCTTAAAAAATTGTTTTTGCTTTATCTTCCATTTATAAATTATAAAAACCTTTTATTATCCATTTAATTGGATAGCCACTAATTTCTCGCAATAAACTATTATTTCCGTATTGGCTGAATAAATATTTGGATCAAAATTATCAATACAATATGGTATTGGATATTTAAATTAAATAATTGGATACATATGTATGCTGGCTTGATAATCCCTATTCCAATAATGACATAGTCGTTGTCCACTAGTTACTATCCATTTATTAATTTACTACGATTTTCACTCAGTTCTGTTGGTCTAATTTATTACTGTAATTGTTTATACAATTTCAAACTTCATAGATATCCAATTACATTTTCCAGTTTACATGAGACAAAGAAAATTAACAGCTGTATTAAATTTAGTAATCTGGTGAATTTGAACACACAATGATTCTCAGATTACAATCAGTTTAATTATATTCAATTTACTTTCATTGGCCAACAAACAAATACAAGGGCAAATGAAAAAATATTGGCAAGCCCATGGAACTCAGCAGCTGTTTATTCTCTGTGTAGGTTTCCCAAGCTACTCACAAATGTCAAACTTGAACATTTATAAACCAATTCATAGTCTCTTTTTATATCTGTGATCCTCATTTTGTTTTTGCGACATCTCGGACTCCTTTGAATATTTCATTTTTACCACCTCTATTACACTGTTTTGTGTTTGATTTTGTACCCTCGTTTCACAACTCTAAGTTAATATTGGCATTAATATCCTTTCAAATATTAAAAATTTTGTTCGAAACAACCTGATCTTTTCTGTTCTGTGAAAGTGTCTGTCTGTATTTCACTGATGGCATGATTTCTTCGAGTAGTGAATTTGTTTCTTCCCATCTTTTTTGCCAGATATTCCATACAAAATCCTTCATAACTGGTTTGAAATCGGCAGCTGGAATGTTCTCATAATATGATAGATTTCCGTTGCTTACAGAAAGTCGTGGAATATCATCGACTTTTTCGTTGTATGGTATGCCTTCATGGGAAGGAACCCACAGGAACTCTACTTTAAAGTTTTCTGGGGTCTGTAAGGTTTTTCTTTGATATTTAATAGTTATTTGTTTTACTAGGCATAAAAGCATACATAATGGTAAAGACAGTTGAAATGGATCAATATTGGAATCTGATCCTTTTATCTTTTCATAGAATGGTAACTATTTTTTCTGGGTGTCTAGGATGGTATGTGTACCATGAAATATTGTTAAAAAGAAAGGATTGTTGTTTTTTAGAACCGAGAATCTAGTTGCATAGCATAAAGATAGATATAGACGTTTTAGATATAAAGGGGGTTTCAATAATGTTTGTTTTATCCTTAAAATGATAAGTTCAGTGGTTTCTTCTATTCTTTCACTAATTTCGGCTTTTGTTGATAATTGGTTAGATATTTCAAAGTATTGAAAATTATTCACTCGTTTTCCGATTTACATTGCCTGTTCTTCTACATCAACCATGCCTTTGTTTGAAATTAATTCCCATCCATTTCATTATTTGATTCCACGTTCCTCGATTTAGTCCCAGTTCTTCTTCGTTTTTGTCAATTAGAGGTTGTTTAAAGTGATACTACATCACCAACATCCTACATACATGCATACTATACCTAAGAAATTAATTATGCCTCCAGCTTTCACTCTATAAAATTTTCATTCTTGTCTATAGCATCATTTTTTGTTCTTTTGAAAACTCCCAGATGTATCCGAACATATATGACGAATTGAAAGCTTCAAAAGGGCGTGAGGTTTGACAAGCAAAGACTTCACATCAAAGAATTTCATTCCATTTGAAACACAAAGAAATGGAAAAGTGGCTTAGTAGTGCAATATTTATTTCCTTCACTTCTTTCGGGTTACGGTTGTTGGAAAATTGAAGGCCTGATCATATGATTGACTGGAAATAAAATATTGAAATAAATATGAGAGGCTGAAACAGGACCGATACCGCACAAAAATATTTCTTGGAAAAATAGTAGCCCTCATAGGAATTATTATATCTTCCAGCCTCACGATTCTTTCTGGAATAATATTATCGCTGATGATGGAGATAATGGAATTAGCGTTTTGGGACTTTTCTTTGCTTTTCCAACTGTTCCAATACACTAAACTGAGAGAAAACTGAACTTTGTATGCAGCAATTTATTGTATCCTCAGGGCTGGAAAAATGCGTCTTTTTATAATTTTTTCATGAAAACAGTTATTCAAATAGAGCCTACTATGAGTCGTTGAAAGCATCTTCGATGTCTGAAGATGATGCGAATACTTTATGATTGAAACTAGTAGCTAGACCTGAGACCACATTATGTAGAGCTTCTCCTGAGCTCCATGCTTGATAAGCCCATTGGAGTCTATGTAGAAGGATGCTCTTAAGCACTACTCAGATCACGTGCTTCACAGATTTCCATATTTTTTGTGAAACTTTGTCTTTCCTTATCATAATTATTGAATATTCTTCCAAATCCTGTTTTATTCACTATATTGAATATTTGCTTCCTATGTGTAGCTTTGTCATTTTGGTTCACGATTTTCCAATATTCATATATTGTTTATTACACAACGGAGTTTGTTCCTGCTCTTGTGAATAAACACACCGATCCCAGTAGAACTTTTCTTTAATTTCCGTTTTCAACTGGAATTTTATTAAAGCTATCTACGTCTACTGAGCTCTCTACCAACAAAATAGTCCTACAAATAAATGGATGTATACAAACTTCGAACTAAATTTTGTAGAATGAGACTAGAGAAGTTCAAATTTCTCATTATACTAATTCCAAAGTATTAAGTGAAGCGACATATTTTGTTAATTTATTGGATCCTCATTTCTGGAACTCTAGTAAAGTTGGACAATTTGTTTCAGAATTTTTAAAACTCACCAGGAAGTTCAAAGCCAAGTATATCAGGGGTGTTTTGATATACAATGGAATTGAGTATAATATATTTCCAAATGAAGTTAAAACCAGTTTGGTCTTCATTTTCCTCAAGACACATTACAAAACACAGCTGACGCCTCGGCGTATATTACAATATTATCCTGAGGTGGATCAAAAGGCACGACAGGAGTAAAGGTAATCGCATTCCCCATTCATCAGCCAGGGAAGCGGCTGGACTGGAAATTTTCAGATCCAGGGACACCTACGGCCTAACAGTTTCGACACTTGCGGAACGAGCCAAACGTTATACCCATGCTCAATCTCTTGAGATATGGGATGAAATCATAGAATGCAGTCTTGCTAGGTTCACCCTGAGCGAACCTGGGAGACTGGCACCGGAGAAATATTTGGCGATAACCAGGAAAAACCTGAGTTTAACAGTAGGATTTCTAACTGGCCACTGTCAACTGAGGAAACACCTCCATACTATGGAGCTAGTGAACACACCTCTATGCAGGATGTGTGAACAGGAAGATGAAACTGTCAGACATGTCTTATGCGAATGTCCGGAGTTATCGTCAATAAGAGAGTGTGTGTTCGGTGAGTCTTGGCCTACACCTGCCGATATGAAAGAGATATCTCCTAGTGACCTGTACACCTTCATGGGAAGGGGCACATGTGGCCCAAGTTCTGTGAGCCTACACTCACCCTCCCTACTCTACAAATACAGATAAAACATCTTTTCAAAGTGAAACTAGTTCAATAAGATCAACCAAAATTATCGTGTTTTATGGCGAAAATTATTACCACCCAAGGGTGGTAAGTTGTGTTACTGCCCGTCGTCAAGGGAATTGGTAGTTGTTAGACTCCGTTTCACGTGAGAAGATTGCTAAGTCGAGGTGTAAGCCCATACTTAACTGCACAGAGTCCAGGAATATAAGGCTCTTCCGATTGGATGAACAATGTGCTATTCTTCCGTTTATATAAACTGTTTAAAAGAGATGACGAGTTGAATTGACTTCTCATATTTCTTATTATTTTCAATCTACCCTTAAACAACACTGGAGCCAATTTAATATTATAAAATTTTCCCCGAAGGAAGAGACAATCTGGAGCTGTAACTTTTTTTTATTTCGGAAATGTAACGCTACTGTCACAAACCGAATTTTCTCGACACTTTTCCAGTCGCGTCTGGGAAATCATCTCAAATCAAGATGAGAATTACGAGACGCTTTGTAATTTTTTTGACTGGAGAACCATTGTATCTGGATCTGAATGTTAGAATATGCTTAAATTGAAATGTTATTTGGAAAACGCGACGTCGAACAGATGCGTCGAGGCGCTCGCTGTCATTTCGCTGTATATAAATGAAGCAGAATAGAATCTGGGAATTATTTTTAGATCGACGTTCGTTTCTCTTTAAATGTGTCGTTCAGCGATCTCAGCTTTCGTATTTGTCGAAAATAATTTTTTCCACAAATATTAGATTATTATACCATTCGATATATTTCGCTTCAAAATTGAATTTTATTTGTGGTATCATAACTGAATCGGAAATTCGATTATATTTTATTCAATTGAATTGTATAAATTCTCCAGCTATTCATAAGCTCAAATGAAATTGGTAATTTTCGGTGACAGATACTCAATTGAAGCAACTAGTGTAGTGACAATATTCTAGTTAAGAAGACAGTTCTGAATAGGAAATTCCCAATGATGTATTGAAAACAATCGTTTTTGAATTATCACCCACATAATGTTTCGATGGTATCACAAATGAAAGCGGGTGAGATTGAAATTGTAGGCCATGCACTAGAGCATCAGTATAGTGAGTTTTTGACAAAAGTCGTAGTAGAAAACGGATTGTGTCATCATTCATCCATTTGTACGTTTGGGTTGTGCTCAACAGCCCAGGCAGTCGAACTGAATCTTTGTACCATTTTACATGTTATCTACCTACTTCCATTCCAGAAGCACCGTGTCTTCTATATGGGCCACCAGTTTATCTGGAGGGATCTTCAGTAGTTGTGATATCTGTGTTATTTCCAATACAAATTACTTTCGTCTGAGTTCTCACTGAAGCAGAGTATGTGAATGGGTGTTTTATGGTAGAGTTTACATTTTCATAGGTTCACTAACTTTGCACATCCTGTGCAAATGCTTCCTTAGGGTGAAGTGTCCAGTCACCAGGTCGGTAACGGTCTCCAAATTTCTCTTAACCAGTATCGACAGCCTGGGCGAGAGTTCCTTGTCTAACTGTGTAATCATGTAAAATACTTTTTCTATGACTGTTGAGAAATGGACCCTTTTTATGTAACATTTTTGTTGAGTAACTGGATGCATTACACAAAACAAGCCACGCCCCGTGTGTAATGATATATTACACACGACTATCTGGCCAATCACCGTCAAAGAATGCCATTACACACGACTAAAGCCGTCAAAACATTAAACTTAAGTAGGCTGCAATAGTGATTTGCATAAAAACTGTCAAGAAACTTTCAAAATACTTTTTTATCATCCTCATAACTTATAACTGGTTTGTGTATTTTGTGGAAAGTTTATTCAATTAAAAAATGTCGAGTGAAAGTGAGATGGATTTAATATTATCACGGAAATCGCAGAAATAGCCAGATATTGTTGATGTTGTTCAAGTATTATCAATAATAAGAGTATAAATACAAGTAGAAGTAGGTCGTAGGTAAAGTATAGTACGTAACTCTTGTTGTAAAGCATTTTACGCACTCACGGAATTACGCACTCGCCGCTACACGGCATCGTGCGTAACTTTTCCATTCGTGCGTAAAATGCTTCTAAGGTCACACGTTACGTAATATACTATGACACGAAAGTGTGTGATAACAGCATTCGCGGGTCGAAAATATATCAGGTTCACATTCCTTTCGTACCAGTATTTTTGTCATAAAAATGTACCGATTGCTTGGCTCAAATCTCCAAGACAAAACCTTACAGCATGGTGAGACTGACTTCCAAATTCTTCATCCCAATTTCAACGAGTGGATTATCCCAGGTAACATGGGTTTGAATAAAATACCTGGGAGTTACATACTCCAGCTTCATAGGGACAGGTATGTTTGCCAAAAATAATTTATTCAATCACTTATCGATTTTTATGATCATAATCCCAGATGTAATTTTGCGGGAACACTTTTCTGGTACAATTTAATGACTGTGTATGTGAGATCGTGAAAATGGACGCGTAAATGGAAAAACTGCAATTTTAAATGCGAAAAGCAAAGTGAGAAGACGTTTGCTCCTGCAACGGAGTCATGTTTATTGATTCTGGAGGTTTAAAACAGAATCACCCAATATATAATCTATAAAGGGTACATTTTGGTCAGAATATAGGTTGAATTTGATACCTGGTGTTTTTTGATGAAATTACATATACACCAATACTTTCATGTACCCTACCAAGAGCAGATTGATCGATGTATCAATTATACATATTATCAACCCTATTAGTCCTTGTACATTAATCTTGAGGTATGCATAGCAAGTGTGGCTCCTACTGACTTTATGAATACCCACTAAACATAAAAACATAACTCAAACATAACTGTTATGTCACATTGTGACTTTGTGATGTTATTCTGAGATAAGCTTGATATTACAGATATATTGCATATATAGCACTTTGTGCCTCTTATAAATGTTACAATGTAATGTTGAATGATAAACATTACATAAATGTGTCATATTTAATGTAACATCAATGTAACTTTCATACTTATATTCAATGTAACATCAATGTAACTTGAATACTTATATTCAATGTATCTCCAAAACATTTATTTAACTGCATTTGTATAATGTTACATATCGGTACCCTTTATAATTTAAATTTACTTCACGATATACAGGGTAGAGCAGCATGGTATACATTTATTTTTTCTATATTTATGGAATTCTGGAATTTCGATCGTTTTTTAGTAAATATAGGAAGAGAAGGTTTACCATGAGCTACCCACCCTCTGCCTCAAATAAAAAATCATCGAACAAGTTGAATATTGCTGTCCAAAATTGAAATGCTACTGGGATATTGAATAAAAAAATTTATCTGCCAAAAATATATAATATAACATAAAATAAATATGAAAACATGAAAACAAAGAAAACAAAAAATATCCTTTTAAAATAGTAAACATGAAGAAACATAAAAAATGTGTTGAACAAAAAAAATAACATAACTCTCTATGACAACTCTTTCCTCTTCAATCTCTGTTTTGCAAATCTCATCCACTCCATTACAATCAGCTCGAACTGTTTATCTGTAGTCGAGCCAAACACTTCTTTCACAGATTCTGAAAAAAATATAAGTATATATATATTATATATTGTATGAGAGAGAGAGAGAGGTTGAAGAATAAATTAGTGGTAAACACTTACGTTTAAATATATTGATCAATTCTGAATCAGGAATTTTAAAATTTTGTCTTTGTCCAGTCCATGAACAATACTGGGCAAGCTCATCCTTTATAATCTGCTGGAGGCACCGCCTAATCAAATTTTTATAGTCGGATCCTCCGACCAGTACCAGTTTGTTCCTCTAGAATAATATATAAATAGAATAATATATAAATAGAATAATATACATATAAATAAAATCCCAAAACATAGACAAATTGAAATAACAGTAGTTTTGAGTAGAGCAAACTTTTTTTGATTAAAAAAAAACTGAAGTATAATTTCAGTACACATACACCTGGTAAATTCAGCAGAATGATTTTTCATAAACTTTACAATCCACATACAATGTGTATCATTTAACAGGAAATGCTTTTATTTAGAGAGCTGGATCAAAATACTTACAAATTGAGCAGCAGCAATTTTGTTGGTTTTCAAGAGATCTTCTAGATTTAGTAAGTTGTCCTTTGTTTTCAGTGGCATAATGTTGATAGTTTTGTTGGTTCTCCTTGGTAAGCAACTAGAGTACCTTTTTTTATCAACCTTTTGAGGTAACGGGGAGCATGCTTTTTCATTTTACTTATCTTTGGCTTATTTTGCTGAAAAATATTCATAATTTTTATGTTCACATTGTGAAACATTAAGTTTCTCAATAGTTAACTAAAATTAAAAGTTGAAAAACCAATTGAACAAAATGTTTGATCAATACTTTAACTTCTACTTCATAGTAGAAACATTGAGAATATATGCACAAAAAATTAAGATAGTGGAGTTATCCGAGATTTATAAATTTTAGTAGGATATAATAATTTGTTATAATAGTCTTTATAGAATATGTTTAATCTCATAATGTTTGAAGTTTGTATAATATTATGCTTCCAGAATTGACTTCCTTTTGAAACAAGTTCTAAAATATAAAGAATTGTTAGAAACTTACCTTGTCCTCTTCAGATTTTTTACACACTATACTTTCACGTCTCTCACTCATATTATTGAATAAGTATAAAATACTTATTAGATTCGAACCATTCAAACAGATGAAAGTAGGAATGAAAACGCGGTTAAAAGTTCATACCACTAGAACTAAACTAACCTCAAATTATAACCAAAAAATTTCAGTCTCGTAGCGAATGTTCGTTTCGAAAACCACCACCTGATTTTCCATCTCACTTACATCACAGTGCAATAATATATTTCCTGTTCACTCTTCTATGTACCCCCTTAAACACGAGGATAAAAAGATGAGCGGATAACGTATATTCTGTGTGAAATGTGAAAATGAACTAATACGACCCGCGAACTTTAAGAGATATAGCAAATGTACAAGTTTAACTTGTCTGAATGTAGTTATAGATTTGGAGTTTTTGTCAACATTCATTTTATGTTGTTATGTTAGAATATTACAAGGAGTAGTGGTTAAAAATACATTTAAGGAACCTTCTAGGATAATATTAATTCCAAACTTCTTGTACACATGTGAGTGATGTTTTAAGTTGGTTAAATGAAAACATCGGGTATACAACATAACCACCATGTATGAGACATATCTGGGCAACATAACATCAACATTTTCATATTTATTTAATGAATATTTTTGGTTATGCTATTTCGATGTTATTTATATGTAACTGAAAAATATTGTGTTGGAAACTTCATGACAACATTATTGCAATGTAAATTTGCAAACATTGCAAAAGTTATCTCTGGAAAATATTTTTGTTATGTATCATGTTTAGTGGGTAATCAATTCCAATTCCAATTCGAATAATTTTTGTACACTGAAGAATTCTGCTATATTTTTTATTCTACACGTTTTGTCGACAAAAGTTATTTTCATCCCTTCAACATCGAATACATGTGTTTTATCATCACTAAGGCATCAAAAATTTTCAAGCTTATGACATTTCACACTAAAGACATTTTTTCTAGCCGATATGGGAAACTCATGTTCAAATGTGTCCTAACTAGTACCCAGACATTGCTACATTCATCCCAAGGACATGCCTACCGACCAAACCAACCTCTAACTCGCCGCTACTCCCGCCTTGGAATCTCTACCATAGTGGGTATACTCCCCCCAAAATCTGTCATCTCCCTTCAACACCTCCACCACTCACATGTCATATCAAGTCCTTCTCTTTGCCTAATCCACTAAGCCACTTATATCCATCTATTCCTCCTAGCCCCTTAACATTATCTCCATGTTTTTCCAGTACACCGCCTCCCCTAGTTCATTCTCCAACTTCCTTGTTCTTCCAGAATCTGAACGCATGTTCCACATCATCCTCCACTTCACACCTCTCGCACACTTCAGTCTCTCTTTTACCAATCTTGAAGAGGTAACCCTGTCTTGACCCATGTCCAGTGAGCACCTGCGTCAAGAAGTGGTTCACCTACCCAAATTTCCGGTCCACCCAATCTCTCCTTTTACCATGCCCTCTAACTCATTACATTTTTTATCCATTTCCTCATCCATTCATTCATGTACATCCTCTCTGGTCGCATTCATCCAGCGATTCTGTCTGGCCAAAGCCATCATTTCCAATGGATAGGACCTTGACTGTACCGCTGCTGCTAACACAAGAGACATAAAATATGTCAAATCAATGGAGATTTGTCCTAATTAGGAAATAATCACACCCCGAACTACCTGATTCTTATGTGTGAATAACAACTGAAAGCGAAAAAAAATGTGGAAAACTAGAATTGCCTCTTTGCTAAAATATCTCAGAGCTTTACTTTTCCCCCATGGTTGATGGCTTTTATAATGTTCTGACTTAATTGAAGAAAAACAAACTCAAATATACAGTTCAGACACCTATACCTAGCATATGCCATGAATTATTTAGTGAGACAATAGTGAGGTATTGTCCGCTGTCGAATAATACCTAGCATAGTTTTATAGTATGTAGGAGTCCAGTAGTGTTTGGACACGTGTGTGGAATTTAAACATAAGTCAAACCGTATTAACTACAAGTGACTTTATTACCCCTACCATGGACTCATTGTATAGGCCCCTCTTTCGTGAGTATGGTACATTCAATAGCTTTCTTGGTGTGCTTCATCGTTTGTGACGTATATCTGGGTTTTGGGAATGTCGATCATGTTATTTGCTAAATACTTGAGCACTGCCAAAATACTGATGTTTTACCACGTATCCATGCATATTTTTGTATTATTTGGATAAATATAACAATAAGATTAATATTCACTTTTCATAAATATTAACTGACAGTAAACAATTGACGAGAACTCAGTGGTACGTCTGCATCCCGTTTTGAATGGTGTGACCAATGCAACGAATTACTTTTTTTCGACAAAGATAAGGGTTAACGTTTTTTCCACTCTTTCTAACGCAATGTGCTATATTCTTCTAACAGTAGAGGGACATTAACAATCGATGACACACACCAAAACAGTTATTATAATATATAAGCTCCATTCATAGTTGTTATCCTTATTATAATAACATTGTATGTAACTGTATTGTATATTGTCTACTTTTACATCTCATTAATCTTCAATTCAATGACAAGTTAATAGATTGTTGTTAAACATAAAATCTACATAATCAGGAAATCGTTTTTATTCTTCATTTTCCCAAGAACCCCTCCTTTTCTTCTAAGTCTCACAAAGGGTGCTAAATAGTTATAGTTTTACACTTTCTTTGACATCCTCATAACTTTACGTTATAACAACCCCATAAAGGTAGATAGTATTATCATCGTTTTGCACCAGCTGTAATCGGAATTTTACAGATATTCATTTGATTCTTTCACACAGAATTCAGTGGATGTTTAATAAAAATCGTTCGAGCGAGAAGGAATACCGATACAATAGTAGAATCCTGGAAAATACAATCGAATGAAACATATAAATGAAATGGAAAATTATCATTTGGTTTTATGAAACCACGATGCAAGTGGAGCTTTTTCCTGAAAATGTCGGAGGAATGTTTTATCTAGTGAGTAAATTCGAAGATGAAATTAAAAAAACAAGTAGCATATTATTATCATATTTAAAATTTTTTTGAGCAAAATAAAATTCAATATAAGCTTAAGATTAGCCACAAGAACTCTTCTTAGAGATAAAATTTAGCGATTTATTGAGGCAGCAAGTATCTGTCTTGGAAAAAATGGGGTGTATCAAATGAAATGTCCAATGGGACCACTTTCTACCTGCATTACACTTCGTTTCTCGAGATGTTGATGTTGCCGTGGTAACTTTAAAAAACGCGCGTGTTTTAGAGTTCGTTTTAAACACGCTGGGACGTGCTTTATAGTATATTATTAAACGAGCAATTTATGATAGCCATAATTCACGACGTTTGCGTCACGAGCCGCAGGCGAGGGGCGCAAATCACCCAAGTGAATTATGGCCATAAATTGCGAGGAGAATACTATACTTTGTCCACGACCATTAATTTCTTTTATTAAATAAAAGATTGAAACGATTTGGTATTACTAACCTCAAAATGTTCTGACAGCTACATAAAAATATAATTTGACATAATAGAGATGGGTGATACTGTGTAAAGTATCAACACAACGTACCGTTATAAATATATTGTTTTAAAATACTTAATATTAGAAAATATCGTTATGAAAAGTATCAATACTAAAAATTACAATATTTTATCGATACGATATATGTCAGAAACAAATTTCCTGAACAAAATACACAGATTTAATAGTTCATTTCATATTGTAGGTACCCCCATCTCTAGTCCATAATTCACTACAGGGTATTATGAACCATAATTCACGACAGTTGATATATGGGTACCATATACCTTTTGTTAGGAGGTAAAATATGGACTTATTATTAGGTGGTCGTGGACAAAATAGGTAAAAGGGTTCACCAATAAAAAAAATAATTAAGTAGTTAGCCTAAGATAGCGGTCAATTGGTTTCTATAGTGACCGAGTTTTGTATTATTTATAACTATAAAATAACTTGACATATCTTGACGTTTAGTTGAAAACGTGATATTTATCATAAAATGGATATTCAAAATGATGCTCAAAGATAAGTAGGTACCTAATGCTAATAATGGGCCTCTTGCATAGATTTTTATTTTTACCTTAAAGTATTCTAAAAACCTCTCAAAGTATAATAAATATCCTTTCCCCTTTTTTGTTCCCAAGAAGTACTTGAAATTATATCATAAATTCCCTGAGAAAATTCTACGAAGCACTTTAAATTTGACGTCACACGAAAACGGTTAGTGACGTCACAAGGTATGAATTTCATATCTGGAGTATTTTGTGTTGCGGATCCTTTATTTGAACAAAATAATGAAGTGACACTAATTCATGTTAGTTATAATGAACACTTTTTAAAGCCCATTATAGAAAAATTTGGAAAACAAACATTTATAATGCACTCAATTGAGATGAGTAAAAATTGATAATTTACTGTTGTTTCATTGTAACCTTTATATACATAATAATTCCAAGTGCAAAACAAAAATAGGGATAATAGAATAAACATATTCATATTCAAATGATATTTAAATATATTTTATTAGGATATCTGCAGGCTTCGACCTAGGTAAATGTTTTTCTTCTATCCAGTAATCTCCCAGGCACTGTGCTCTAGGATTCTGGAGTGCTGTATAGCAAGAAAGTATGTGGATGGAGGTTTCTTTTACCATGCCACAATAACTGCATTCTTATCCCTCCACTATTTTAAGCTTTCTCAGGTGCCCATTTAGGTCTTCGCATAGATAAACATGGCTTTTAGAGAAAAATCCCAAGGCTCACGTCTCATGGCTCTGAGCCAATTTTTTCGGAGTTTTTCTTCAATGGGTAGCTTTGTACTCTCACAACCAGGCACGATACAGTAACGATAAACCATTTTTTCTCAAAAAATCACCAAAAACTTCGTCGGAAAATATTAACTTTGATTTGAAATTATCTGCAATGGGCCCATTGTACGTTTGATATAACTATTCAAATATAATGTTTATATTTGTACACCAAAAATTAACGATTGTTAAAATTAGTTAATAAAGAGATTTTGTTATAAAAATGTAAACTGGATAATAAGAAGTTGATGCCCATTTAAAAAAAATAATGTACTTAATACATTCCAAAAGTGCTTTTACTGTACTCACTGACTTGCCCACTCGTCCAGTAAAAGACCACTTTCGGGACTTGTTACGTGAACAACTGGAAACTGATTTCGACTATCCGAAAGCAGAACGGAAAAGATATTACAAATGACTGAAATGTGGGAAGTCGAATGGTATAACCAGCATTCCTCCATTTTTTTATTCATTATACAAGTTTCATAGCATGTAACATTTTTATTTAATGAATCCTGTGAACTTGTTCAATTTATTACTTGAATTTATGTCCTTTTAAGCTTATTGAATTTTGAAAGATGATTTCATAATGGATATGCTTGTTAGTGATAAAAGCAAAGAAAATTCAAAATTGTGCTTGAGGATATAATACGTGCTATGAAGTAATTAAACTAATGTTATTTTATGCAATCGAAGCAAAACAAATCCGTAGTATCCTTCAGAGAAAAGTTGAATCCAATTATGCTTCAGAGAAAAGTAGCGACGGTAGAAGAGTGAAATAATTGGTTATTAGAACTTTTTGGAATTTAGAACTGTGCTAAGTAATTTCAATATCTATGTATGTTGGAATTTTTTTAGGGAGTGTTGTCACAATATTAATTTTTGAGCTGCTAGGTTTTTTATTGCAAATTATTAATTAGGGAGTATTTCCTTACTGAATTCTACATAAGAAAAAATCAGAAAGTTGTCACAACCAAATTAAAAACCAACCAATAGAAATTTATACACTATACATATATGTATACAAGCTGCATTAGAGCAGATTTATAAAAAAATCGAAAACACATAATGGAATGTAATTTCATTCAATAACTTCCAATTTCGCGTAATTCCAGTCCCAAAATGGTAAATAACTCAAAAAACTTTAATTCCCCTAGAAAGCACACAAGTTGACTGAATAATGCACAAAACCACTCAAATCTACCAAAAAAACGGAAGTTAGCCTGCAATTAGACAATTTTTCATTCTATTTCAGTCAAGTACAGATGGAAACGCAAAAAAATACTTAAAACAAAAAACGATTGAAAACACACAACGAGATGTTATTTCATTCAATAGAGAGTTACTACTCGCTGAAAACTGGTCTGCGGTAATTACGTTTGCGGTATTTTGACGTTTATTGAATACGCAATTCACTGCTTCACGTCTCTGACGCTAATAACGTTAGCGCTTACCGTAATTTACGGTTACGTGCCGTGTTATTGTAAATACCGCACATAATAATTGTCCTGCGCAGTTGAAAAATAGAACAAATCGCATCGGATTTTTGAGGTTAGGGCTTTTGTTCATTATTATGTTCATTGTTTGGATGGTGTTCAGTTTGTGTTGGGTTTTGCGTTTGAATCTTGCGTGATTTCTTGTTGCCTATACAGTTTATAGCAATTATGTCACTAACTACATAACGAAGCGCTAGGTTACTAAATTATAGTGATGGCAATAGCTCTTATTTCCAAATAAATTCCAGGTAGACCGTTATTGAAATAGCGCTCCGTAAATACCGCATCGTATGCAAATGGCAAATGGCAATATCTCTCTTATAACTCCCAATTTCACGTAATTAGAGTCCAAAAAGGTCAACAGAGCAAGCAGTCACTGAAAAGCCCTTGATTCCACCAAGAAGCACACAAGATCACTGAATAATACACAAAACCATTAAAAAAACGTTAAGAAAAGTGAGCGTATAATTGGACCATTTTCCATCCTCCTCCACTCAAATACAGACAAAAACACGTGAGAACAATAACAACAGTATGAGACTATTGATAACACACAATGCTAAATTATTTCATGAGATAAATCTTGATTTGGAAGGCTGGTCTACATTAATTACCAAAATATGTGATCTCAATCTAAGAGATTGAAGTTCACTGAAGTAATTCAGGAATCCAGGAAATCCACACTAACCTTATATTGTATAAATATTGAGGTGAGACATTCACAAGGACCTTAAATATCTACTGTGGGACATTTCTTCCACCCAATTTTTGCGAAAAATTCAAGACAATTAACTTTTTAAGTTTGATTCACTGAAAAAATTTTGGGATATTTGCTGTCTTCAGTTCCGGTCAGTCTCCATTTTCCATGAAGCAGTTCCTCAGAGGTCGCATTTCTTAATGAGGGAGTGGAACTTCCTGAGAACATTCCGCCAGCATGTCCTGCCAATCCACAAAATTTTCGATACATTTACTCCACTAGTTAGAATTTTTTGAGATATCCATTCAGACTGAATCGTTCTGCTAAAACTACTCATGAGACGTTTACAACAGTCTTATTCTGCTCTTTAGTTATCTGAGTCCTCCTAGATTTTTTCAATGTGCTTATATTGCTTATTCCTTCCAATATTAATTGGTGCTGTTGATTTTTCACGGAATTAAGGTCACAAGACAAGTATTATTTCTCTTATTCGCAAGTAGAATTCTACAGATTCACCAACTCTTAATATTGTCACAAGTTACAAGTGGAGAGTGATTGAAAGCTTGAACATTTGCTAAGAAATGAGTTGATGAGCTCTGTCGTATTAATTGTCGCATTCAAATCTTCTTCTGATGAAGATCTGCCGGTTGCACCATACAGGAACCAAAGAATTATCAGGGTGAGAATCAATATAGTTTTCATCTGCACGTATAAGCTCAATTGAATATTTCGAATGTCCTTTAATGAAATTGAAGCACTTTTTGGGGACATTGGGCATAATTCCAGCGACAGGTTTTTTTAAATAATTCTATTTCAGTATGTACATCTCGAATACAATTTTCTATTCATAGAATACTAGAGGAAAACTCCATTTGGTGTTGAAAAATCTTTAACACAAACTTTTCTTTTAAGTAATGTATCCGCAAGTCTCGTTTCCACTAAACTGCAAGTCATTTGTCAGAACATCAAAGATGCTTTAAAAGATCGTTATTTTTATGGCCGTTGCTGCAAGAATGTAATCAACGTGTTGAGGTTCAATTACTTTCGAAACCATTAAAGATGGAAAGAATGATGAAACTTGTTTTTGATGTTTTATGCTGTGAGAAAGAAACTGATATATACTCTTATGTTTGTGATAAATCGGAACCTTTGAAGGTATATTTTTTTATGGTGAATTATTGATGATATCAACGCTGGATATAATTATAATTTACAACTATTAGTCCAGTCGGGTTAACTCAAAAGCTCATGAAAAACTCACTTTTTAATATGTAGGATTGTAATGATAATTTGGAATTGAAATTGAAAATTTGGAGTATTGGATTTGCAGCTAGACAAGCACATTTTGAAATTTTTAACAATTTCTCAAAGCACGTATTCGTTGATAGCGAACATAAGCAAAAAAAATAATCGGCATCCGCAAGATCTCTAACAGTTTGAATGGTAATAAACACAAATCAACAGGTATTGTTGGTATTCCAACTCATATTCCCACTCGAAAGATAAACACCATAATCTCTATCACCAGTTTGATGTATCATTATCATCTTGGCCGTATTTAATCCTATTGACGAGGTGGATTACTCCTCTTATATTAGTATATTATCTGTCCTGTCCTCTTATAGTATAGTTCTTAATTTAATTTCGTATCTGCATTTTGTGTTTCTGTAACTGATTTTCAATGCTTTCATATTTCGTCAATTTGAACGCAATCTGCTTCGAGGTCTTCCTTTAATATTCCTGTTGGTGCTCTTCCCATATTTATATAGGTATATTACTATATTTTTTCCACCCGATTCCTTTTCTATTTTTATCTTTTTTCTTAATCTTTTTTCTCTTATCATGTCTGATTCAAATTTTACTCTCAATATTATCATTTCTATTATTCTTAGATCTTTTTCATTTTTGTCTGAAGCTGTTCTTTTGAGTGTCTAAGTAATGATTGGTCTGATAAAAGTTATAGATTTTTATATTTTTGGTGTATATCAACATCCATAAATCATTCATAATGCTCCAATATTTTGTACTTAAATAATTCTTGTTCTTGTCACTTTTTTCGCATATTATGTACTCCTGTTCAACCAAACGTTGGTAAATATAATATTAATATGTTTAACTTCCATCTAACCTAAGTTTCTTCCTCGAATTTTTAAGTTGCAGACAAAACAGTGCTTAGATCAATCAGTGCTAAGGAGTACTGTTAATATTTCCTGATACTCCTGTCGAAATTACAACCTCCTTCCGAAAAACCTGTATTATTATTGGCGGATTCCTACAATAGCGTTTATCTGTTTTACAATCAAAAAACTCATTCAGTTCAAGCATTGATCATCATGATTTAATTAAGTTTGAATGCAATTTTTATACAAGTTCACCTGAATATTAACAGCAAATAGTCGTGTTTCAAAGTCAGGATTCCACTTATCATTTTGAAACGTAGATGAGCTGGCCTATCTTAAAAAAAATCACATTTAAATAGATTTTATATGGTAAAAATAGAGGACTGCGAAGCAGATCTAAAAAGAGGAAAATAATTTTGTGAAAAAGAGTGAATAGAACAATTTTCAATGGGATTCTTGACATCAAAGAATTGTAAACGAATTGCACAAAATATTAATAAAACGTTTTGAAAATAACGAGAAAAAATGTCCTTGAAGCATATTTTCCACAATGTAGTTGAAGCTAACGCCGTATTCGAGTTCAAGTTAACAATAAAAATATTTAGGTGGAGCGTCAAAATTACAGATTTTGGAAAACTTCCGAAATCGTGGCGTTGAGAATCACTTTTTTCAATTGAAAGCTAATCAAAAAGCGCACACAGCACATTGACTCCTAACTTTAAGTATTCCTTACAACTGAGAAGATTACGATTAACACGCAAAATAAGAAAATACGTTATACACTATAATATCCATTTTATGCGTAGAGAATATATCAAGCAAGCATAATTTGTTGGAAACAGTCAATTTGTTATGAGTCCCTTGAGAAACAGCTTTCAGTGATTTATGATGGAGAAAAAAAGAAAATGTTACAATCTATCATAATTTATTATAAATACGGATCGCTGCCTTCCACATATTATTTTCCATATACAGGGTGAATCACGACTAACGGAACGGAGGTTTATTGCAAAACGGAATGTTTCACTTCAGTAGTTTGTACATTCATATAGGCTACATTTTGAAATTATTGTGAAATATACAGGATGTTCCAATAAAGTGTAGCCTATCAAAGTTATATTTTTTCTTATGGAACACACTTTTTTATTGCATTTTCTGATTGCTCCCAAAAAATGAAGAACTGTTTCATAATGGTTCCCTATACCTAAATACAGAGGGTTCCGAGTTTACTGAATTTTTTAAAAATGTGAACATTTCGGAAAAAATTAATAACTCATCGATATAATAAATTCTAGCGAATTTCACAATAGAATTATAAACTATTTACAAGGAAATGAAATAAAAAGCAAAAAGAATTTGTCTAAACATGGGAGTTAATGTAAGTAATGAAGTTATCTAATTGTCTCGTAGTACCAGTGAAGCAAGCTAAAATGTCATCTACATATCCGTGCCAGTAAATAAGTAAACAGTAAGAAATCATTAATGAAAAGATACGAAAACATACTCTAGAACAAGTATTTCCTTCTGATAAAAACAAAAATAGCCAATTTAAAAGCATAACTTACTTTGGAATACCATCCTTAAAAATCAAATCTTTTTTAGAAACTTTAAACTTGAATATTTGCTTCAAAACCGACAACAATTTATCCAAATTCATTAAAAACAACAAATCCAAATCTTCGAAACTAAATAAATCAGGAGTTTATAGATTAAAATGTGGTAATGACAACTGTGATCAAATTTATATAGGTAGAACTTTTAGTAATTTTAAAAGTAGAATTTCAGAACACAAACGTAGTTATGACAACCAAAAATCAGATTCCAACTATTCAAATCATTTATTAGCAAACCAATACTTTTTCGATTCAAATTTTGAAATTTTGCATATAGAACCTAAATCCTTCAAATTAAATCTCTTAGAAGCCTTAGAGATAAATGAAAACAAATATTCAGATAATCTTCTTAACGACCAACTTGATATTAACAATTCTCCCTTATTAAACCTTTTTACCTAGAAAGGTTCCTGTAGGATTGTTGTGAATGAATTTCCAGGTGAACTTGTTGAATACTTCAGTTAATCCCATATTTAGACAAATTCTTTTTGCTTTTTATTTCATTTCCTTGTAAATGGATTATAATTCTATTGTGAAATATCCGTATATTTTAGTATTAAGGCACTGTATAAATTAAAAAGTTCTCATTATACCTCCATTCGTTTGACAAAGCTACTGTGTTAGCGAAACGCGTCACTTTAAGTTAAAATATAATGTAGATTTAACAAATTGAAATTGTTTGATTTCATAATTTACTATGGATCTACATCAAGTAAAAGCCTCATCTATTCAACAAATTATTGAATGCAAAAATTGACCTAATCATGATGGATGCTCGAAATGCTTGCCATCTTGTGCAATGCAACACGTGATTCTGGCTTCCAGTACTTACATTATTCAACATATCGGGTGTTATAGACGCGAAAGCGTCCGAAATCATCAATTTCATATTGTAGGATATTTTTATTATAACCCCATCTTGGTCAGTTCTGGTGACCTAGCTGGCCAATTACAAGGACTTCCCCTACCTATCCATTCATGTCATAATTTCCTATTAAGGTAATTCCTAACAGCACGAGAAAAGTGAGTGAGAGAAGTGATCTGAAGCTACGTCTTATTGTAACCACATTTTCTTTCTGATGCTAAGTGGTAGGTTTTCGAAGATATTTTCCAAAAAACTCAAAGGTGTCCGTCGAAAACATACGGGCCGATAACATATTAGCCCACAATCACTCCCCAAACGTTTACACTCATCCGTGTTAGGGCTATTATAGTAATTTTTCATTTATTGCTTTTAATAATTTGCTGTTCGTTTCGTAGTATTTATGTATTTCAATCTGCTTGTCTCGACCTGAAAAACACTACTTTCCGGTCTTGTAACGTAAATTACTATTACGGGACTCGCAGGCTTCCAGAACTCGCCTACGACTCGCCCTGCAAACCCCACTTATCCCGTGAAATATCATTTTCGGGACTTGTTACATAAATAACTACAACAGGAGCAAACAACTGCCCCGGAAAATATGCTAACAAAAATAAAGGTCATCGCAACCAGCCAATCGGAAGCGAATATTAATCGATTTTACATTAGTAATTATAAACATAATTGAAATAATATGATCGAATGATTTTATCAATATACATCAGTTTCAATGGCCGCATCAGTGTTTTCAATGTAAGGATAATTATCCGACTTTCAGACAATTTCGCTAACCAAATAATAGAATCGAATAATTTTTAAATGTGATTTGCAATTGTATTGGATGATTTTTAATATTGACTGGGGTTGAGGACTACATACAAATAGTGCACACTCTGTTGCTTTCAAGGCAAACTTCACCCAATTTTTTTTTAATATTACTACAGAGTCATAGAATAGTTATCTGGGATTTCAGAAGAGGAAGAGGGAAAAACAGATTTTTTCTAGGACAACCTCGATAAATGTTCATTTTATGATCGTAACTTAAATCATAAACCAGCACATTTTGTACAGAATTTCATTTTTGCATCGGCTGCTAGGCAAGTTGCTAAGCAACTAATGCGAAATGGAGTATTTCGTGTTAGTTCTAGGTTCACTTTAAAATCACCACGACTAGGACTTGTCCGATTATGACGTCCAGCGACAAATTCATTGAATGTCAGCAGATCGTCAAAGTCTTAGTAGGTATCGAGTAATTTGATAGTTGTTTTCTATAGAATACATTTTTATAGGCTGCTATTTTTGTATACCTGCTAAAAAAAGCAATAAAGAAATTATTTGCATTGCATCTTATGAGAAAATCAATATTTTTCCCATGTGTAAGTTAATTTTGGTATCTTTTTCTGCCCCCTCACTCCTTATTTTAAGGTTGTTTTAATAAATTGAACACATCCTCATCGACAAAATTCAATTTACTTTAAGTGGCTGTCATTATTTTCGATTAAACTTTCCAACTTTTTACTTCCCTGATTGGAGAAGTAATGCATTGAGTTTTTCCATTATTGTTAAATTTCACATTCTGTCTTCACTTGTAATTCCGTTCTCTTTACCCTCGTATCACTTACCGCGGCATATCTTAATCCGTTGTACTGAATAACAGGAAGTATTTGCGAAGGAAAATTCACTATTGCTCATAGTGAAGGTGCACTAAAGTATGCTGTTTAATTAAACTATCATAGACTGAGGAGGAATTGAGTATGATGAAGAACTACAACGTATACGTATGTGTAACTACAAGTTATGCTGTTGAATGAGTTTGGATAGTATAGAGAACCTAGCTGGAGTGAAAAAACTTTCGTTGGCAGTAATGATATCACATTATTATTTAAATAAATGAAGTTTTATTGAGAGTACGTGAAAAAACAATTGACTTTGATTTTGTTACCTTAATGACCGAAGTAGTTGTTGTTGCTTCCTTTGTGAACGGTGTTTGATTTTCGAAGACTTTGTAATGGATTATAATAGTATTGACACAAAGAATAAGATATTCTTTTCGTGTAGAGAAATATTAAATGTAATGCAAATTGTGTATGTCCAACATGGTCAGGACTTGTGTTGATTAGAATTTGGGGATGAAATTAATTTTATAGTTGACCATATTTTTTCTAGCTTCATTCTATTGCTTAGTTTGTTGCATCTATGCCTATAATGCACTACATGGTATCATAATAATTTGAATACTACCTATATAACCATGCAAAACAATTTTTGTTTTTAAAATAATTATTATCACACGATACTCCTGAACTAACACTTTTTGTTGAATATTTACCATTATTGGCAACAATTTGGAAATTTAACACGGCATAAAAATTGTGACGAAGCGAAATTGAAATAAAACACGGCTTTACAATGAAAAATTCAATTTTAAAAATATTTTGTTGGGAGCGATACATGAATATTGTATTTCACTATCCAGAGGTGTGTTGAACTCCATTATAAAAATGGAACAAAAACATATTTGTACAGTTTTTTTATCAAATTCTGCTCATAGAACGGTTCAATTCAGTCAGATTTATGACAAGTGAATGAAATTATGAGGAAAACGATAAGGAGGCTTTAAACAGCAATAAGTAAAGCTTCTTCTAGCCCGGAGAAGTAAGGGTATACAATGGAAAATATTTCCATATAATTATATTCTACTTTTTCAAACCAAAGAATATGTTGTATACTTTTCTAGATTTGTCAGAAGATTCCGCTCGAGCATGCGATGCAGCTTGGAGCATGTAAAATACAACAAATTTTTGTCAATAAAACTTCTTTGCATTTGATTTTACTGAAAAAATTGTGGGCATCAAAATTGTACGAAATTTTATACCCTATAAGATGACGTGAGGCAATATATTGAAAAAAATATTTTCAAACTTCAATTTTTGAAAAATTTATATAATTTTTGCCAAATAATCATAAATTTTTTGTGGCATACGGTTGTTATTAAAAAATTACATAATCTTGACGAAACTAATTTATCGTGCTCCAAGCTTTGCTTGCATGCTGCATCTCATGAACGAGCGGAATCTTCTAACAAATTCAGGAAAGTAGTCTTCACTACATAATATACTTCCGTATAAAAAGTGAAATATCGGTTTGAAATATTTGCAAATTCACGACAACCCAATAAACACACACGTGTATTATACGTTTATTTGTGGTAGCAGAGGTTGATTAAAGGTTACGGTTAATTTTCGCAACGTTACTTTCGAAACAATTATACAACCAAACGTCAATTCTACCTATAATTAACGTATATGACTCAACTATTAATATCCACTACCGTTATGGAACGTGTCTTCATCGTGCTTTCTCAACGTATATTCAATCAAAAGTCAAGAACATTATATAAACGTTGAATATAACGCTACTCAATAACTTAAAACTTTGAAAAACCTATATTCTACGTTTAAATAACTACGTTTATTAAACTTATTGAATATTACGTTATTTATCCGTTGAATGAAGAACTTAGTATCAACTCCATGTTCACGTTACCTTCACACAACGTTTCTGATTGATTTTCATTCAACGTTGTTAACTACCTTACTCCACTCTCATAATGAAACGTTTCCCTATCGTTTTTTTTCAACGTATTTTGAATCAGAAATGAGAACCATCACATAAACGTTGAATATAACACTACTCAGTAACTCTAAGCTTTGAGCAACCTATATTCTACGTTTCAATAATTTTTTTTCTTCCACGTTAATTAATCTTCATGAAAAATACGTTTATAATCCGTTGAATGAAAAACTTAAAAGTAACTACATCATTGATGTTGCCTTGAAACAACGTATTGTTCAACATTTTCTCGTAGTGGTGTACCAACGTTGATACAATTATAAAAATATTACGTTGGTTCAATGTTTTCACTTCAACGTTTTCTATACGTTAATAATATATAATTTATGAAATTCATGTTTCCATTGCTTTTCACTCGATAACCAATGGAAGGAATATGTAGTTTTTTATTGTTAACCTTGTGTAAATACTTACTTCTTCGTCACATCTGAAGACAATTAACTTCGATGAAAGTAATATTATATATTATTGAGAGTACATATTACAGATACGTTGAATAAATAACGTTATCGCAACTTGATTGCCAAGTCTATTGCGTTGCATCGAATATAATGATTAAAAAATTTCTTTGAAAAGATATTATATTTGAAAATATAAACATTTGTTTTCATTTTCAGGACTTGTTTTGTTTTTAACTAGTTTCAGATGCTTAATACAACTGAACCGAACAGTAACCGATTTGAAGTAGAATCTCACTGGATAAATAACGTTGAAAACCCGTGGTTAGGTAGATTTATTTTGAAACCAAACTATAACGTTATATTTCAGTAGAGATTACATTATCATGAGTATATTTGCAACGAGGGAATAACATTGAATCAACGTAATAAAAGCAACGTTACCGTAAAACCAGAATGAAACGTATTTCCTAACGACATTTTGCCGTTTTTTCAACGATGAATGCTGGTGGCGTTACTTGAAAAATTCAACGTTCTTTTCGCGTATTTGTGTTTATTGGGAACCTACTGCCTAAGCATGCCGGAATATTCGTCAGTCTTCAAGAGAAAGTCTAGTTTATGGACGCCTTAATAGTTATTAGAGAGATATTGCTGTGACAAATCCTGTGCGACGTTATTACCGCAGACGTTATATTGACAGTTCAGCATGCGCAGAATGAGTTCGAGAGACACGTTGCGGTAATACCGTTAGCGCATCACATTATTTACGGCAGAACAACACCTCACGTGAAACGTTGCGCTATTCTACTTCGGACAGAAACGTATGGATTCGGTAACGGCGGTAGCTGATCGGAAAACTTTCGAGGTTAAGTTGTTATTTGTTATGATAGTGAAAAGGAATGTTCGTATTTGTCTCTGATAGGATTACTGCTTTTAATGCCTCATCTATGTTCAGAAGTTCCTCAGAAGAAATTATGCCATGAACAGGACAAACAAAATCAAAACACAGATTAGTGGTGACACTGGTTTCAACTTTTAGAGGCTAGTTCCAAAAATAAAGCGCGTGAATAAAACTAAGATGGCAATACGTGTACCGTCCCAAACATTTCCAAGACGTAAACGTAATATTTAACGTGTAGTAAATAACACACAGCATGCGCTATCGGAATTTGCAACTCCTCTCTATTTATGTACCAAGGCAGTGAAGTGATTCATTATCGGACGAGTCTGAAATTATGAGACGTGGTGCATACAAAATTATATCGCCAACTGCTCGTAATTCAGAATACAAAAAATCGAGGTATATTCCATTACACTTTATTATGATAAAGTAAACAGCTAATATAGAAAAAATCTACTCGTTATTTGTTATATTTGAATTGAAGTTACTTCCTGAAGCATTATAAAAGTTTATTCCTGAAGTCAAAGTGTTCGAACAATAATTTGTTTCAAATAGATCGTAAGAAAACTATTATCGAGCCATAGTAGGGAGAAGCGTGACACTGACAGATGATGATATATGGATGATATTCGAGTAATGTCAAAGTCAATAGTAGTTTGAGCAGCTAGTGTGGATATGATGGCCATATCAATCATTCAGGGACGATAAAGACAATACACACGAGTCGAACAGTATATTTTTTCTACGACCCACTTGAAAAATCTAGGAAATAATCATTTCAATGAACTGTACTCAATATAACTTCAATTTGAAAATGTTCAACAATTTTATTCATAATTTCACCAATCGACATCACTGAAAGTGTTTTATTTTACCTATTGTGCATGACTTCGGAAAAAAGTCAACAAATACGATAGGAAAATATCATTTGTACAAATCAATCTGCGCTTCTGGCAACAGCGGTTAAATAGGGCGGCAATAAGCATTCGGCCAGTCTCGGGAAATAAGTATACACTCCTAAGCTGAAACAAAGTACACGCCTCAATGACCGCGCACAATTATTCATTCTCTCTCCTTCAGCAGTTTTTCTGTCGTACTCTTATAACCTGGCATACTTCCATAAAGATTTTTTCAATAGTAACGTCTAGTTAACCGATATGGCCTACATTTCCATCCTGTAGACTGTGCAGTAAATGGATTATATACATGTGGATGTAGAAAATAGCTATTTACCTGACAAGTGCGGAAAAACATTCACCGCAAGTGTTAGGTACAATAGTTTTTCTACGAGCGTGAGGATTCATTAATTCACGAGCAAAATATCTTAGAAATGCTCTGACAGTTTTCTGACAATAAACAAACAAAAATGAGAGTGAATAGCTGGTTAGTTACGCATGGTAACTAGAGCTTTACGAACCACCATAATATACCGGCTTATTATTAATTTGATATATTGGTGCGGAAAATTTTTCCCACACGTTGCGGGAAAATTAATTTTCCGCCTGCTCGTAGAAAAAATCCTTTACCTGTCACAGATAAAGTGAAAGTAAGTTAAACTGTTTGTTTACTTCCGGAAATCAATCCGATGATTGGATTTACTGACGGTTAGCGATAATAGTTATTTGTTTAACTAGGCATCAAAGTAGTAGATTGACTGCCGAGGATAGGAATTCAGCTAAGGCAGTCAATCTACTCTGCTGCCAAATTGAACATATAATTTTTTCTCCGATTGTTCATGAGGATATTGTATTTTCAAATTATTACAATTCCCACAATCTCTTTATTTTAGTTGGTTGCTATGAAAATGTATAATCACAGGCAGCAAAGTAATCACTTTCGTGCCTAGGCAGCAAAGTAACCACTTTGCTGCCTATGCAGGAAAAGTAATACTTTGCTGATTGATATCAGTCAGCAAAATTAATATTTGCTGCCAATTGGAGAAAAATATATTTATTCCCATAATCATTAGGCGATTTCGTCCCGTTTTGGTTGGTAGGGACTTTGGTTAACCAATTGGTAGGTCCTACGTCACCGCAATGACGTAAACTACCAATAACAGGCGAAATCGTTTGGTGTCCAGCATAGCCCAGCTGGTACAGCTGATTGATGAAATTGACACAGAACAATATATTTACAAATGAAAAGAAAGACAGAAACTACTTTAGACAAGGATAGAAAGCTACCAATTTCAGTAACCATGCAGATCTCGGTATGTGATTAGACAGACCAAAAAGGGTACCAAAGTTAGCTTTACGTTATCGTTTTTCGGAACGAAATCGATTGGTATGTAATTGACAGACCAAAGTGGGGTACCAAAACGGGACGAAATCGCCTATTATATTACATGAATGATACAAAATTGGTTTTGGTATCAACATATATTTTCCTAACCGATACTGATACTAGAAATTACTCAGTCAGAACAAGTTATATACATGTTTTTATTATCACTAATCCATTTTCTCATAGTAATATATATGTTTTATTTCCTTAAATACTCATTACGTAATTTTCTATCGAGCATTTGGTTTAAGTTGATCCTTACTTCTCTTCCCATCAGTAAAATATAATCCTCCTCACAATTTATTTTTAGTTCTTCTTCTTTGCTACCAGCTTGGGGTACAAACTTTCAAATCTAGGACCAGATCTGTTTTATAAGTAAGTTTGAATTAAGAGTGACTTTTCAATGAAAAAATTATTTTACTGTGAAAGATATTTTATCATAGTCATAATTTTATAAAATTGTCTTCGTTACAATATTACCCCATACGGTACTGTAATTCACACCAAACGCTCTCTCAACTACAAATAAATGCTTATCTTTATCAATATGGCGTGGTAAACATTTGCCCTGTGATAACACTTTAAGAATTTCAACGTCAACTAGAATAAGTTTGCTCAACATCTTCTCAGATATTTGTCCGTCGTTTATCGGTTGTCTCGTGTTTCTCGTTTTGGATTACTTTCAACATTTTTGTGCTTGTTTGTTTATGTTCCTAAGCATTTTTTGTTGGTGATTGTCTTTGTGTTTGTCTATGTGCTATATTTTTTTGTGTTTTAACAAAACGTTTTAACATATCGAAAAGTAAGGTTAGTGAATATACTAAACTAAACATAATAATATACTAAAATATTTTGAAACTAATACTGTCTTGATAAGTGATTGTCTTTAATTGTTTGGAGTTCCTTGAGTAATAAATTTTGTATGATATACTGGATGTACCAGAAGTCCGTAGTTGAAACTTGAGAGATGATTAAAGATGATAAAATCATGGTCCTGCTTGGATTAAATTCCATGTCTTAAACCCTTTGTTATCGATATAACTTTATAATATTTAAAGTTGAATATTAAAAATAAAAGGAAGTCTTCGAATGAATAGGATTATACTAGTTAAAGAATTGAAAGACCAGCTAGTTCACTGGCGTACCAAATTATTTTTTAGATGCAAAAATGGAGCGACAAACCAAAATAAATGGATCTCAAGATTTAATTCCGTGATAACAGATTTTGGAATCTTTTGGAGTCATCTTAAAAATATACAGGGTTAGTCATGAGGAACTGTACATACTCTTACCCCGCATATTATCATAGGTTTTGATAAACTATGTACATACAGAGTTGAATTTTTATAACCATCACGAACCAATTTTTAAAGACCGGCCCTGATTAGTTTCCAGTTCCAACGAATCAATCAATTAGGTGATAGTAGTTTGTATTATAATATTATTTATATATTTTTCATTCAATAATTATTATTAGTTGAGTATAAATATAATGTAGAATATGTGCAACCTAGCAATTATTGGCACACGCTGTTAATTGCGATAAGATTCAAAATATTATATTTAGACAGCAAGTTGTAGTTTTTATTTCATTCATAAAAAAAGTTTGATGATTATTAATAAACTTACTTTTGTCGAGTTAACATGTGGCATTATTGCACCCTTAATGGCCCAGCCTTTTAACAGTACAAAAATCTTTTATATAACAAGTGTTACATTTTACCAAAATATTAGAAATCTCGAAATTACCGTTCCAAAGCTGTTATCAAAAGGAATATCACTCAAAACTCACACTTCCCCTACAGACACTTTTTAATGTCCATTTTTTGACATTCCCCATATTATCCGTAGAAGTATGTACAGTTCCTCATGACTCACCCTGTATATTATCCTGCTCACTTTAATTCAAATTTAGCATTTTTAATTATATTTTGGCTCGGTAACAGTTTCTGCGTGAATGGGAAGACTTTCTGCCGTGACCAGCATTTCGCACACTAGCCAAGATAGCAAATTTGATTTTATGTCGCGTTTAATATATAATTTTTTCTTCGATTGTTTGTACAGGGTGTTTACTTTTCAACATTTTTCGATTTTATAACTTCAATGGTTCTCGAGATACCAATAAAAAATATTGAAATAGCTCTAGTTGATGTAGCAAAAAGTCAAATCAAATAATGGTTTGTTTTTCCAACGCTATATTGTGTTGCTTTAATACGGGGTGATTTTTTTCGACGACACCTTAGGCAATCTGCCCAAAACGATTAAAATAAAAATGTGGGAATTTGATATCCTAATCCCCATTTTCAATTTTTTATACAGGGCAAAACAAGATTAACCATAATTTCATTCGATTAATTGATGTCGGAATTTTTTTCCAATATTATTCGTAATTGAACTCAACGAATAACTCCTACCTCGCTTCTAATATCCTACAACGCACTCAACATCCTCACCAAATCTTTATTTACAATATTTTTGGATTTCATTTCCTTAGTAAGCATTCCATTTGAATTTTTTCATAAATTATCAAATTTATAGCTACCCTTGTTGAAATCGCAAATGAGTGAGAGAAAATATGAATAAATAATATTTTCAAATTATCATGTTCATTTGCGCCACTGACAACATCATTTTTTTAGTTCTAGTCCTATTCTAATTGACATTGTGATGTGATTGTAGTTATGTAGTTTGCTAGGGTTCAGTGCTGCTCGGACTGGAGGTGGACAAACTGAAAGTCTACTACACTAGTCTGAGTGATACGATTTGATAAATTCCATTCCATATCTAGTTCTATTAGTGCTTAAGAATAATTAATAGCTTCTGTGCACGTTCGGTATAACTCAAATTACAATTTATCACGTCTGGGAAATTAAGAAAAAAAATTAAAGTTAAAAGTAAAGTTGATAAAAAATTTAAAAGCTGAAAAGCTCCCAATTTGAGAACCAGTTATTACTGATAATACTCATAAACTAAACAAGCTGCAGCCACGACAACTTCTGCTACTCATATACAGAGTGTGTCAAATGCAAGCTTAAAATCGAACAAATCCTAAGATCATTTGATTGAGGTTTATTTGACATTATTTTTTACATTCTTACCGCTACAACTTCTTAGTCATTAGTTTATATTAGAAAAACTCATTTTCCATCTTTGAAAATTTTTCCTAACAGTATTCCCGAATAAATTTAAGATAATAACAATACTTTTTTTTCTAAAATCGTGAGTATATAAAACAGGGGTTTGGAATTCGCAAAACGTCACTTTAGAAAATATTGTTTGAATATAAAGTGCGAAAAATCACATCTCGTTTATCTTCTGTTTCTCAAACGTCTCATCAAGTGTATCTTGTAATTTATATTCAATATTCCGTGATAATTTTGCAGTTCTGTGTTGATTTTTCAATGACACGTCATTCATTGTCTGTCATGTTATGAATATGATTGGAATAATACAATACAATCAAGTTTTTTCTTCCTGCGGGCGTAGAAAAAGAATAGCACCAAGTATCGAAAACATCTTTAGTCACTCGTTTAATATGGCACTCTTTTCGCTTTGCTCCTCTCTCTGCCTCAGAAATCTCGTGACTAAAAAAACTTGTCACTTAATATACTATTAACAAACAAGTGTTTTGATTAATGCTATTGACAATCGAGATATTTGAAGATTGGAGATGTTTTTTCGAACTTTTTATACACGTGTTAGTTACAAAACATTCACCCAATCAAGAATAGGAAGTACTGGGTAAACCCATCACTCAGAACTATAAATAATAATCCAACTTCAACAAACATAGTTAACTAAAATTCAAAAATAAACCACAACAATTATCTACCTTGCCACTACGAGTATAACAGCAGACTCGAAACAATAATTTAACATTTAAAATTTCCAAGTGAATAATAAGTAATACATATTTGTGGAAAATTTTTCTTGCTTTCTGGATAACTATGTTTGTTTTTATAGATATGTTATTTATTCCATAGTTCTGAATAATGAATGGATCCGGTACATTACTGATCATAGTTAAATACCTATTTCGTTTTGCCGTTTGCTAACTCAACTCTTTGGTGAGTGTAAGTTGTTTCTACATATTATACAGCGAAAATATCAAATCATTTTAACGACCAAGTCGACTTGGTGCAAAAATATTCAACCATAATTTAAATGCAAAATTGAAATCAACCAATAATAATAATGATTGAAATGAGTCTTGGTAGATTGGCTCACGGAAAGTAGCAGATTCAATATCTATTTTTATACCCTCTTATCGATATGTAAATTTCCTTCCTACCATCCTTTCTTTTGATTGGGTAAGCGTCAGAGGACGTGATTGGGATAGTTAATGTCTCTATCCAGGAAAAAAAACGTTGCATTACTAACCTATTCGATTATCCATATGTATTCCACTTCGATTCAATAAGGCTCAGATATTAATCATTAAATAGGGAATTTGAGGGAAAGGATAACAGCTATATAAGTTATACACCGTAAAAAACGCTCAATATGCATAAACAATCTTGAGGCGTTTGAAGCTATCAATGATGTATCACAAGCTTTAGTCAATTTTAGAATCAAAAATTAAGGACACTTGAAACTATGAATCCAATGTACTACTCAAAGCTCTAAAAATTTATCAAGGATGTTATTATACACACGGTTGATTATCCATAAAATTTCACCCTTTTTCTTAAATGAAAAATGGACCACAGCAAGTGCTGCAGTCAAATGAGAAGAAAAAAGTGAATAAATCATATCCTTAGAGATTTACCAAAAGAGACCCTCACCCTGTAATTATATATAAAGCAAGCCGGTGACTTTCTCCAAATATTTTTAAGCAGCAAGCATCGTAAAACTACAAAGGAAGGGCTGAGATTGTGATTCCAAACAGGTAAGTATATAAATTAGTTAGGGAACTCCAAAGTTCTCCTCGCACTTTCTACGTTAAGAATTTCTTGTCTTAATTATTCATCAAGCGTATTTGAAGCAAACGAAATATTGAAGGAATGAAAAAAAAACATTCGCTCAAATTCTCAAAGACGACTGTCGACAATTGTTTTCAAGTCAAGTTTCCACCGTGGGTTGCGTTTGGATTAGTCAAGTGATTTGATCAAAACACTTCAGTGACAATATGGGGACCGAATATATACCACCCAGCAAACAAAATATTAATAATATTCCGAAAGTGACACACAATCTGTAGTCTGGTGACGGCATACAGATTGCGAAAATCTTTATGGAAGTGTGCCGGGTTATACAAATGCGACAAAAAAAACAGCTAAAAGAGAGAGAAAGAATAATTATGCTCGGTCATCAAGGCGTGGTCTTGATATCAGAAGCCTGTGACCGAATGTTGATTGCCCCCCTATTTTAACCGCTGTTGCCAGAAGCGCATATTAATTTGTACAAATGATATTTTTCTCTCGTTTTAGTTGACTTTTTTTCGATAGGTGAAACAAACACTTTCATCCGGCAACATTGTCTTTTACAGATAGAATTCACATTTAAACTGCCAGCCCCGGGAAATAAGTATACCCCCATAGTCTTTCTCTCTCTTTCATATATCCTTGTCGTACTTATGAATTCCGAGGAGAGGATTCCGATGTAATTTTCGCAATCTGTATATTCTCTGTACTAAGTGATTGCAGTAAACAGATTTGCCGGATCTGGGACACATAGTTTTTCGTCGATCACGGCCCATTATTGATGGAGTAAAGGGGATGAACGTATTACAGGTAAATATGAAGTGTCCCGTAAATTAGAGGCATGATAGATTGTTAAGAAATATTCAAAATACTCAAATGCAACCTTTCTCTAGCCCTATTAGTTTGTGAGAAGTACACATTTTATTTTATACCTCTTCGGGGGATGGGAGTACAAATTTAAAATTTTCTGTAGAACAGTATTGAATATGTCAAGTTCTGAAAAATCAGTAGCGTGGTACGAGGGGCTCGTAAACTTTTATTGTACCATATTATTGAAACACTTAGAATTTAGGCCTTGCGACTTTTGTATGCAATTACTTATCGAGTTGCATTTTCTTGATTAAATTTTTAGTGTCTTCTTGAAAATCATTTACAAATAATTTAAACACAAACGTTTCCTGTTCTATCGAATACCTTCTATGTACAAAGTCTTATGAAGAATTGCAGGCAAAAGTTTTCAGCTCTCAATACAGGGTGTTTCAAAAATATGGTACAATAGAAGTTTACGAAACCCTCGTACAACGCCACTGGCTTATTAGAATTTGACATAATTGATATTGACTTGTTTTTAAGAGACAATAACCTACAAAATTTCGTCAATTTGTACTCTCATCCCCCGAGAAGATATGAAGTAGAATGTGTGTTTATTCTGCACCTTTCAACAGCCTGTATCGCACAAACTGAGAAAGTTAAAGAAAAGTTTTATTTGGTATTTTGAATATTTATTAACGATTTATCCTGCCTCTAAATTACGGGACACCTTGTATAATCCGAATACATCCCATTTAAATAACTGAGCTTTGTATATTATTTAAAAAATTGACATTGTCTTTAATGTGTCTTTCCACGGCTCTACTCACCCCCTAGATATAACAATACTTTCATAATCTCCATTTGTACCCAGCTAATACCCTGCAGGTGAAACTAATAAAAAGTTGATCCCTTTGAGAGGAGAATTTTGTTATGCGGAACAAGTTTTTCTAGAACGTACATTTTCAGGCAACTGAATAATAAGTACAACAAAGATAACGATTGGGAGAACAAAGTAACACCCGGGAAGAGAGAAAACGTAAAAGAATTCAAACTGCAATGGGACTTATAAATACCAACGCTGATTTAATTTACTTTAATTCAGTTACTTTCGAGTTTCGTGGGTTTTTGTTCCTGTGTTTTTCCTTCTTTAATTTATGGATGAATTTTTAAAACTTTAGAGATTATATAAATTGATGATTCGTGTCCGCAGCACATTTTTTTGAGAAAAATATGAAATATGAAAAAGAAATAACGAGTTTTTTCATATTTCAAGCTTAAAACTTATAACCAGATGAAGAGGGAAAATGGAAATGAAAAGCAAAATAAGAAGATAAAAAATAACTATTTATGCTTGAGTCACGTATAATAAAAAGTAGATTTTGGAGCAGTAAAAGAACTAGTGTATTATTAAAACACTGGGTAATAAAGTTTAATAGAAAAATTAAGTTTGTTTCAAGACAGTGACCCATGTCACGAAATACTATAACAATCGGAAGGCTGTCTCTCTGTCGGATCTTTTGATCTAAGTCAGACTTAAATTTAAATGATACGTCAAATTTTTGATCCTAAAATTAGAGCTGACAACAGCTTCTTCCATAGACTGCTTCCTAACACTCCCCAACGACATGAACACAAACAACAATCCAGATGTGATCTAGACAACGTCGAAATGTGATATTTTCGACAGACTGTCACTGCGCACAAAAGCTGCGCGTTCTATGGCAAGATATCCTTCCGATTCTTATATTGTTCCGTGCAATCCCGCTCAACTTGGAGGGTCTGTCGTGACGTGAAACGTGAAATAATTGTTGCTTCTCATTGAACGGTCTGATTTTCAAAATGTATTCACCAAAAACGTATAAAAGCTCCACATTTATTTTTTGATATACAGGGCTCATTAACTTATAGATGGCGTTAGTAGGTGTGTAATAATGATTTCAATGTACGTCGACATTAGTTGAAAAGTACGTTGTATGTTTGTATGTATGAATGAATTTTTGGGGTCACATTCACTGAGACCTAAAAGATCTATTCTGCCCCCTTACTTCTACTCAGTTTTTGAGGAGAGTCTCTGAAACTAGTTGTTTCTTTAGTCCAATTTCCAAGATATAAGAAATATGTTAATGACGTCATAATTCCGTCCCATCCAATTTATGAATGAGAGATTAAGATGGACAATGTATGACGTAACGGCAAAGGATTGCAAACTCTAGACTCATGGTTCATTCAATAGCCTTTTTGGTGTGCGTCATCGATTGTTCATGTCTTTCTAACACATTACGTCGAAAGAAATGGAAAAAAGGCCAGGTCTGTGATTAATCCTGATCAAAATATCACAATAGTGAACCGTTTAAATGTCCTACAAACGTTAACCCTAATCTTTGACTTACAAAAATTTGATTGGTTGACGTTTAGATTACCTATCAATTGGGCGTTCAAAATATGATGATACGTTCCTTTCGTAGCGGCAATGTGTCCTACGTCTTTCCCTAATGCCTTACTGACAGTTCTTGTCAGGTCTGTACTTTTTTGTTCCGGTCAATTATTACTTACGAAAAGTGGATAATTAATCTTTTTGTTTTATTTATTCGAATAACACAAAAATATGCCTGGGTACACGGAAAAACATCAGCAATTTGGAAATTACAAGTATTTTCAGGTAGAAAAAGAAGCAGCCCTATTGAATTTAGCTGAATACGATCCTGATGATTTCATTTATCAAATTTTTTTTACAAGCGTGCGGAAAGATCCACTTTTCCGCACTAAAAAGAGTGCTGAAAGAGTGTATTTGTAGAGTTTTTGGAGAGTATACTGACATTTGAATATTTAAAATATGTATTTGTATGGTATGTAGCTAGTTTACCAAATGACTGGAAAATCAATAAATTTATCAAAATTCTGCTATAATTTTTTTATAAAAGGAACATTTTTTTCAATAATTTTTCATGGTCCTGGTAAAAGTCATATCAAATGGATGTCAAATAATAATAATTAAGTTGTTGATATGTATTTAATAACAAATGTTTCTTTATGTTAACTTTTGGGTTTTTTTCCGGATGCTAGTAAAAAAAATAGTGTACCATCTAATACGTGCGTAAAGTGACTTTCCCGCACGCGATTGCTGCTGGCAATAGCGTGCGGAAAAGTATCACTTTCCGCACTAGCTAGGTAAACTACTAAAATGTTAGCTATATGTTAAAATAGCAAATAAAGTGAACGGCATACCGAAAACCCCGATATATGTCACAAACGATGACGCACACCAAGAAGGCTATCAAATTAACTTCATTGTTTATGATTATGGCCCACTAATAACTGAAATGAGAACTGTCAGTTTTGACAGTTAAAAAATTGTTTCGTGAAATTCACCAAGAACGCTGCGTACTCGTTCAATCTTCATCGGTTTTACTTCTGCTTGTCATCGATAATAATCGTAACACTGGTTATAGTACCCCGAAAGTGAAACCCCATATCACCAATCTGTGAGCGTATGTGGGAAAGTAATTTCTAATTGTGAAGCTTACGTCTACCCGTAGCTTTTATGTTAATATTTCTCCGCATCTCTCCAATCAATGAATGTATGAAACTCCGGAATAGATTACTCTGTATACCGCTCCACTCCACTGCATATTAAATGCCTTTCTAGTCACAGGATCATAGCAGTCACCTTTCATGATTACAAAACTGTTAATGCCCGGTTTTATAAGCTCGAGTTACCCCTGCCCCGAGAGTTAACCCGTTGACCGGTGGGTGATACAGCGTTTTATAAAGCGGGGTTAGAGTTAACCCTGCCCCACCATTTGGCTCGGGTTAACTCTCAAGTTAGCGGTTGTCATGCGCAAAATGCTAAAATGTGAAGATAATATATCCGATATGTATATTGTTCTATGATATATATTTTCAATGTGGACATGGATGAAGTGAGAGATATATTTGAAATTTTTGATGACTTCCTAACAGATGATGAGGAAGACATTATTCAAATGGTTGAGGCACCTCGAGAACCTAGGGTTTTTAGAAATAGAATAGAGTCTTTAGATTACTGGAATGATAAAGAATTCGTTGCACGTTTCCGTTTATCTAAACATTCAACTGAAGATATTATTGAGCTTGTGATAGCTCATATATTAACAACATTTTCCATGCCACTTTTAACAAAAAATGTGAGGTTATAGGTTGCACTCGAATCATAGAAGACACTGTGGACTCTGTTTTATGGACCGAAGTTTTCTTCTTTTATATATTTTTACAGTGATCTATGGATTTTAACCTGAGAGTTAATCCTCGAGGTAACTCGAGATATTTAACTCTACTTTATAAAACCGGGCATAAATGAACGTGAAAGTTGAAATGTTTCCATTATAGTCAAATGTCATTTCAAAAAGATTTGCTTATCTTCAAGAAGTTTTTTGAATGAGTAATATGTACTCATCACATGATTGATCCTGCCATCGTGTAAAGTGGTTTCCAACAAGTCGATTTGCTGAAACATAGCGATGTTGACAAGCTTCTTAAAAATCACTTCGGTTTCGCCTGTCGAATTTTGGAATACTTTATGTCTTCTAGTCACTGTAACTAATGTAATGCTGGAGGCAACAGACAGGTCGGGAATAGACTGAAAATATGCTGTACAAACTAAACTGATATATTTCTGATATTGATATTATTATTCAATTGTTTATTAACACCCGAATTTGTAGGCATGAAAAAGTGGGTAAAAGGCATCTTTGAAGGCGGGTAATATGGCTAAAAAGGCAATAAAAATGTAAATAATCGGTCAAGTGAGAGTCGCGTGCATGAGGCTCCGTACCCTGAAAAGGCAAATTCTTTCACATGTTTAAATATGAAATTTTTATACTGCAATAAAAAGTTAAAAATATTGAAAATGGAGAGTTTTATCGAGTTTAACAGAGAGAACTTTTTATGTAGAAAATTCAATGAAGAATTGCAGACAAACACGTCTTCAGCTCTCAATACAGGGTGTTTCAAATATATAGTACAATGAAAGTTCATGAAATCCTCGTACCACGCCACTGGCTAATTAGAATTTGACATAATTAATACTGCCGATGTGTTTTGAAAAGACAGTAACCTACAAAGAATTTTAAAATTGTACTTTTATCCCCCGAGAAGATATTAAATAAAATGTGTATTTCTTCTACATCTTTAAACAGCCTGTATTTCACAAAATAAGAAGGCTAGAGAAAAGTGGATATTTTGAATGTCTCTTACTGATCAAACATACTTATTTACGGGACACCCTGTTTAACAAGCTATAGAACAGTTTCGATTTCAAATATTCTTTTGGATGAAGCAGCCGATCCTCTGTTATGTGAAAAAAAGTACAATATCAGGCAGATTTTTAATAAATCTATAAGCAGAACGTGCTTCGACTATTTATGTAAGCAGCGGAAATTTTTCTTATTCAACATCATAAGCCTTACGTGGCAAAACTGTCATATTTAGAATTTCTATGAAATCTCTGACATATAATTTTGCTTATTTTTCAGTTCTGTGTCGTCTGAAATGATATGCGAGATATTTATTTAAAAAAAAACTTCTTTTTTTAAATGTGCTACAGTGAAACTACTGTTGCTCTTTAGAACGACTTTTGAAAATAAATTTTTCAATTGCAAAATATTGTAAGGCAGTACAATATTTTATATTTACTCCATGCTTCGAATGTAGGTACCAACCTATAGTTTACAAACTGTGTGAATATATAGAGCTCTGAAGTTCAATAAGTGCACGATTTGACGAAGCTTCTTCTCTTTCATGTCAAATCATGTTAAGAAAGTGAACTATTCATTCAAGACACTTTCCGTAATGGGACACTGGATTTCAAATCCACTGTTACATTTATTGGAATATATTATTATTACGACGATATGCGGAGTATGAAAACTATTTAAAAGAAAATAGGTCTTAATTTGCTTTATTTTTTCTACTAGCGTGCGGAACGATCCACTTTTCCGCACTCTTTTCAGGACCATCTAATGCCTGAATTGAGAAAAATAAAGCAATAATAATAATAAGTTTATATATTTTATTGAATAAAAAAAGGATGCAATAAATAAAACGTTATTTTCACATATTCCAATGACAAACATGAAGGAATAGTTATTTTCCTAACAAGTGCGGAAAGTGATACTTTCCCGCACGCGGGAATAAATTTCGAGAATTCAACAACAATACTGGAAAGTTCAAAGCTATATGGAAGGATAACTACTTCTGTCACTTTTCATTTAATGAAATATGTTTTTTATCAAAGATAAAGCTTACTGGGTGCACCTCTCATTACAGTCTTTCACAATACATATTCTCGACATTGTCTCTTAAAGTATTAGTTCCACTATAAACAATAAAAACAACAACGAATACTCAACAAACACACACAAATTAGCAAAATAGTTTTTAAGAACAAAAACTGGATAACTCAAGCTGGTCTGCAGTTGTCAGTGGTTGTCAGGCAGTTGTCAGGGTAGGATGTCAGCGCTAATAATATACTTATGTGGAAGAATCTGCCACTACCACTAACGGCGTTACAGTTTTCATTAAGTTCGCAATTTCAGTACTGACGGGACTCTCTATGTGGCAGCACCCTAGTGCCTTCAGAGATCCCCTAACCTGGTCTGTACTTTGTTTTAAAGATCAACTATTATTTATGAAAAGAAGTGAATATGAATCTTATTGTTATATATATTTGAATAATACAAAAATATGCCTAGATACACGGAAAAACATTAGCATTTTGAAAGTTCTCAAGTATTTTCAGTTAGAAAAAGAAGCTGGCGAGTATTAATTTCATAGCCTTTTCGAATTTTGCTGAATATGCGATTCTGATGATTTTATTTATCAAATTTGAGGTTAGATATGTGTCAAAATAGCAAATAAAATAAACGACATACCGAAAACCCGGTTATACGCCACTAACGATGACGCACACCAAAAAGGCTTTTGAATAAACCATACCAGTATTTATGATGTGCACCAATAAAAAAAAATAGCGTAAAGTTTTCGTGGATAACTGGTCTCTAAAACACTTGTTCCATTTCGAGCACTTCGTGCTCGAAAAGTCGCGCGTGTTTTAAAGCCCCTAATATCCGTTTATACATTAATATACTAAAATAAAAATATTCATCAATACCAAGATTCATACCTGTGACAACAATTCCCCGCTTTACCAAGTCAGAGCATCAAACCATCATGCTATCAAGGCATATATACGATAGTATCAAGGTTTTGTATACAGCTAGAGTTCGGCAAAAGTCCGGGACCGGACAACTATCGAAGAAAATATGAATTTTTTGAAAAATCTTTTTATACCACAAATTTTACATCAACTTGAACTATAATTTGAAAATATTTTGAAATATACAGGGGTGAAAGACCTCTAGGTTGTAAGCTCAGTCAAGCTCATTATCCTACCAACTGTGCTAATCAGCTCACATTCAATCACAGCGAATAGAAGGTTACAAGCTGCTTGGACGCATGCGCACCTCAACTACTAACTTTCGCTCATTTCCGTACCTGAACAGCTAGACGCTAGTAAGAATGGATCGAGCCAGCGCGATACCATTGGGAATAAAAAATTTAGTTAAACTTGACTTACTTTCAATAATTGTTGTCCTCCAGTTCTGCACGGTAAATTCGAAAAGATTTATTGTTTTACTGCATCTTACGCCTAAGTCAAGTCAAGTTAGTTCCTTAAATCGTGAAAAGAGCTATGTATTTTTCTTCAGCGAACTATGCGTTTATTCGTCATGAAAATATAGAGGTGGAATGGTCGGTGGAAAAGTGATGAATCTGAACATACCAACACTAATAATTGAATACTCACGTTAGAATCTTGACTCACTGGAGTTCAAAACAGTCAGACTTAAACCTTAAAAATACATGTATCTCATGAAGCTTTTAAAATTGCCAAACAATCAGGACTTGAGAAAACAAATTTATAGTATTTACATGTTTTTAGATTAGTTCAACTACAAAGCTTTAAATTGCGACAGCTTTCCAGAGCATTATCTATAAATCCCTTTGTAGATATTCCAAACACGCAGCAAAGTGGAGGAGGTCTTATTGTGGCTTGAGAGCTGGAACTTGCTGATTTACGCGAAATTTCGCGTCCTGGGAATATCTCTTGACATTTCCACAATTAATTTACGTTGGAAAGTCGGCAAGGGCCGGCTGTACAGGCCCTTAGGGCAACTGAACATAATTTCACCTGTCGAGCTTAGGATTGAAACAAATTTATAGGTATCTAAAGACCATTTTTTTCTCGAAATTCGCATATTGGCAGACAAAAACGGAAGTTAAACAATTTCATTATTGTTATGTTATAATTATAAAGAGTATCTTCACCTCTTTCAAGTTTCATAATAGCCATACTGTTCTTTCAGTGGACTAGCCCGTTCTCCGCATTTTCCACACAATTTTTCTCAAAAACTATTCAGTAAATTTTCTCCGCCAAGGTAGAGTTTTGATCAGGATACTAAATCCACACCATTGACCATCATTGTATAGCTACAATACTGAAAAAAGTTTATGGAATACACTGCTTCAGTTGGAATTGCGAAAATTATAACGGACATTTTATGTTGGAAAAGTGTTACATTGAAGATATTGCTACAGAGTTGTTTTGTTGCAAATACGCTTTGAGTAATTTCCTTCCCGAAATTACATCTAAAAAATTTCGGAAAATGGGAAAACATAAAATTGTCATTAAGAAAATTGGAGAGAAAAATCAAAGCTAGTAAATATTTTCCCTCATCTTCTTAACGATTATTTTTTTTTCATATTTTACGTTCGTCTCTACAGATAAGAAATTTAAAAATAATCTATTCCTATTCCTGTCCTACATCTACTTCGGATATTAAATATTTCAGGCATTGACGAAATTGGAAAATTTCAATTTCTTCCACCAAATGGATTTATCAAGGCGGAGGATTTCTGTGTGAGTTTTGTCATAGGTAGTGTAGCTCTCTGAAGAATAAACTATATAGGATGTCCCTTACCATAAATAAAATTGTAAGCCAAGACGTGATTTTTAACCCATAATTTTATCAAATCTCATCCAATTTTCAAAACAAAGGCATCGCTGTATTGACAATTGAATGGACTTTCAAACTATGTACGAGAAGTGGGGTATTTGTGTTGGAGATTTTAAAGTTGGGGCTGGTAGGGGTTAAAGGGATGAAAATATTAAAATCACTTCCCCGAAAAACAAAAATTCACCTGTCCCGGCAAATATTGCAATGTATTGGGGTTTTTAAGTTACAGGGGTGGTGAGTTTTGAAATGAAGACAGTATATATTTAAACGCTGTTAATTAAAAAAAAGGCTGTAGTTGCAGAGACGGGTAAACGTAATCCGAGCTGAGCTTCGTGCTGAACACTTTACTGAGCCTTGAGCTGCTTCGCGAACCGTTTATCGGTCAGAAGCACTATTCTTGACATCCTTCGCAATTGTACGAATACGCATGGTTACGAATGGCAAACACTTCTTGAAAATGGTATTCTTGACCACTCTTCGTAGAGATTTGCGAATAATTCCATTAGCGTGGATTTGACAACATCGCAATTTATAGATAATTATGATTACCTAAATCGTGACTTAGGTTGAATTTGATAGGATAAATCCATCTCAGATGAATCATTCCATTGAAAGTAGGAAATCTACTTTACAAAAATTCTCTAAAATTTTGCACAATGATCAATAGAATTAAAACGATTGTATTGAATAATTGGTTGATCTCCAAGATTTTTCAAATGTGAAATACAGATTGCGAGAATTCTTCCAGAACCCTGCAGATTACAAAAGTACGACAAATAATTATTAGAAAAACAGCTGAAAGAGAGAGAAACAATAATTGTGCGCGGTAATTGAGGCGTGTACTTAGTTTCTGCTAGGGTGTCTACTTATTTGACGATTCAGGCCGAATGTTCATTGCCCCCCTATTTTAACCGCTATTGCCAAAAGCGCCGATTAATTTGTACAAATGATATTTTTGTCCCGTTAGCGTTGACTTTTTTCGAAGTCATGAACAATAAGTGAAAAAAAAAATACTTTAATGAGGCGCAATATGTATATTGCAAATCATCCAATTCGTAGAAAAGTTTTATAACAGTGATTTTGATACCTATAACATTTAAACTCTGTGAAACGCATACGCAAGTCGATAGCGATCAACAAACACCACTCGTTGTGAAATACGCATGATCACAGGACTTTCGAATGGTCAAGAATACCAAATGCAAATGACATTCGCAGAATTATAAGATGCGCAAGACCTTGACAAATACGAACAGCCAAGAATAGCGCCCCAGATAGAATAAATACCGCGGCTGCCACAACTTCTATCAACACAAATCTATTCACACGCTGAATTTGCATGGGTTAAAAGGAGATCCGAACTGCTCACAGATATAGGTCGGGACGGTTTTTTGCAAATTTTTGATTTTTTAGAATAGACTTATCCTCTAATGCTCAGAAATCGAAGAACAGCAAGATCGTGCATGCTGTTTGACAACATGAAATTCTCTTGTTATTGTAGCGTTGCTGCCAACTCAATTGAGAATAGAAACAAAAAAGTAGACGATAAGTTGAAAAAATAGTTTATTCAAACATAACATGCGGAGTTATTTCACGATTATTTAAAATGAAACTAGCGAAAGTAGGAAAAGAACTAAAGTGAAAAGCTGTCGATTATCAAATCGCAAGGGCAAGTCGTCCTGGAGGCCTGAGAGTCCCTCAAAATCACTTTCGGGTAGCATTACCTACAATATTCTTTTTGCAGCCGTTTATTAGATTTAATATTAAAAAAATAATAGAGATAGATATTATAAATATTAATTATACAATGTAAATTGAATAGCTTGCACTGATTCCATGTGGAATAATTATTTTTCTATACCCGTGTTATAACAATGCCCATAATTCGTTTCATAATGATACCCATTACGATACAGATTTTCATCAATAGAAACCCATAATTTTTCATTAAAAAATGCTGTACATTTGACGTTTGTCCTGGGTTCCTATGTAATTATTTTAGATGTCGAAATCAGTATGTATTAAATTCTCGTAGATACCTAACTAAACTTCAATAATTCATCAAAAAGTCTGATATCAGCGATATAGAAGAATTACTATCGACTCCTTCCCACATATCGTAGAAAGCAAAAAATACAGTTCCAAATATTTTGCCCCAAAAATCTAAGAAAGCGTACGCAAAACTTGAACGGTTTATGTACTGGAGAAAGATTTAGACATTTAATTGCTTATTTCCAAGAATTGATGTAAACTATTGAATCATCTACTACATGGACACATTATTCAATAATAAAAACGTTGGTAGATATAATAGTTATTTATGCAACAAGTGCAAAAAGTGAGTGTTTTTTGCACGCGACGTGTAATTGTCCAACGAGGTCTTTAGGCCGAGTTGGACAACACGTCGAGTGCAAAAAACACGTTTTGCAAGAGTTGCATACAATATTTTTTCTAAATTCATGCAAAAACTGGAAAATTAGAATATAATATGTCAAGAACCTAACCTAACGTAATTAAACTCAACCCGTTCTTCTTTTTTTTGTATCTTCATGGCCTCCACCTTGTCAGTACTCAATCATAGCTGGTTCTCGCCTTGACCATTTTAATTTTTGCAATAATTGTAACTCGTTGAGACTAAGTAGTAAGATATACATATATTATTGTTGTATTAAAGCAGGATCAGATACTTGCTATGGATTTTTATTCAATTTAAATGTTTATGTTTGTCATTATTCATCACAAAACTGACACAAGAATGACAGATGAGTGCAATAAAGTACCACTTTTTCCATTAAATATGGTTCACAAAAGTGTTGTTTTTTGCATGAATGTAGAAAAAAATATGAAATTTATGGTTTTTGATTATTTATCGGGTGTAGGAAAAATAGCGTATGCAATATTCATTTAGGTAATGGTTTTTAATACATGATCGTTGCATAATATACTATTCTTCATCACTTGTTGTAAATTTTCATATTTGGATCGGGAAATTGAAAATACAATGGAAATATCAACAAATTCATTTTGACACGCGATGTCATGATAAAATTTCCTTAAATATCATTGTAAGGTTGCTTACAGGCAAAAATATAAAACTATCTTTATTAAGCTACATAGGGGAAACACCGAAATCAAGTAGTAACAGTTATAATAAATTCAATAAAAGTTCCCAGTTATAAAATAATATGTATCTAATGCCGGTAATCTCACTCAGCATACTATTGTTATAAAAGCAGGAGATAACTTTTTGAAAAAAATTGTAGAATTTCATGGTAGTCGATATGAGCCGAACTTTCTAATTGCCAATATAAACAACCCCTTGAAATCAAAATTATCCTTTGAAAGCAGATGAAATCGCAAACATTCCATCCCAAACCCACTAAGCGCACAACAAGCACAAACCATCTCAGTTAATTTTCTTGACGTAACTATGCCAAACCAAATACCCTCTGACACAAGCGTAGAAGATCCTTAGAATATTTCAACATTGTTTTATCAACGGTTTATTCACGATATTTTTAGTTATTTTCCTGCTCATTAGAATGAATATGGACTCACTAAACTTGAGCATCATGTTAAATATTCACCAAAGCCTTATTTTAGCTTTTTCCTTGTAACCTTATTTTAGTTTTTTCCTTTGTTCGTTTTTCGTTAAATGTGTGACAGCATGTGGATCTTTTTTCAATTCAAAGAAAACTGGAAAAGTCAATGTGACAGCCATTTTTCTCATTCGCTTTTCTCTCACTTTTCCATTCACACAGCGCTCTATGTCATTGAATCTTCTAGTTTTCTCATTTACTACTCTTCTTTGATGACATTTTTTATAAACTTTCTCGATCGATCTGCAAACCTGTTCCAGAGATTCTTTAAAATATACACGTATATCTTTAATTTTATATACTTCCAATACACGTATAGTGTATTTTTATCATATTGATAGCTGAATTGCTAATTATAAATTCAAAAACGTGTCCGAAGCACTTCAGGGTGATTGCTCCTCATATATTATGCTGTGGTTATCCAACCAAACGATTATCTCAGCTTTCTTTCAAGCAGTACTATTTTCTTGTAACTATAAGTAAGTAGTATATGCGCTCAATTTGTATGTTTAGGCTTCAGATTCCCACGTTCAAATACCCCACTTATTGTCCATATTCATTCGCTTTTGGATAGTTGAAATACAATTGATTTATTTTATCTTTCCTGAATTCCAATGTTCGCTTATGGTTTATTGCGTTTTTAGGTTCTCTTACCTGAAATCGTCCCATCAATATGATAAAAATATATTATAATTATCAGCTGCATGTGTTTTCCACAAGGTGCTTTTATTCCCACAAATAAAACATACAATAACAATTAATTTTAAAGGGTACATTTTGATATATTTTTCGTTTAGCTATCTCGTTCAAATAGGAGATTTTCCTATTTTTATCCCGGAAAAAGGAAATAATTCCGTCCTCAGCATACAATACCATAGTTTTCAATTGAAAACGAATTTTTGTTCACTTTTTGGTTGACTACAATGAAAGTTTATGTCCATTTCAGACCGGATTTTCACCATATTCTAGGTATAGATACTCGTATATCTTTTACGGTTGAAGTATTTTTTCTAGTGCAGAAAGTGAATTTGGATATTCAAAATATGTATTTAAAAATTCATTATAATTCTATATTTTTTTATGGAAACCATTTTTTTTTCAATAATTTCCAATGGCCCTGGTATAAGCCTAATCAAAGTGATGTCAAATAATAATAATTGAGTTGTTGATGTGTATTTAATCATAAATGCTTCTTTATGTGGACTTTTGAGTTTTTTCCGAGTATATTGTATAATTAGTGGGAAAAGCATCATATTCCCAAACGACTGAGATGATAACCAGACGAGGAGCGTAGCGACGTGACTGGTAACACAGGAGTTTGAGAATATGCTTTTCCCACGAATTATACATACTATTTTTTCTTCGATCGTTAATTTACATTTGAAAAATTAATTGGAAAATATTCCATTCAAGATGTAATCAAGTAAGTTTAGATAGATTTATCTATGTTCATATTTAAATATAGAAGTGGTGGTGGTAACGAGATAACCCAAACAATTAGCCATGCAGCTTCAACGTATATAAATTCTCGTTGCCCTACAGTACAGATTACAAATTGTACAGACTATACAATAAATGTAAATATTAACAACAATAAATTCGTCTTCAAGAATATCGTTATAAATTAGATGTTTCTTTCATTTCTTAAAAATAACAACTTTATCTATATAAAAATCAAAACTATACTTTGTTACATTTTATTGTAATAATTCAATTGTAACATTACCGCACGCTACAGCAGTGCGGTAAGAATATTACCGCACTATTATCTCTTAATTGCTCAGCAACTGCTCACTATTCGGGAACGTTGAGCTTTGCGCATGGAAAACAGGTCAAAATAATGTAACTCTTCCTATGATCGGAGAAAAACTACTAAACTTGGCTAATACATATAAACTAGTTGGATAGTATACAAACTATCCAACGAAAGAGTATATTATGTGCTACTACTATATTCAACAGTATGCGGAAAGGCCTTTTTCAGGAATGAAGAGCCGGAAAGATAAACAAGACCAAAATCATTTCGAGTCTTGACCTACTCACAAGCAAACAATTGATTCTTATTGGTCCATACAAAGTTTTTTTTAACGAGTAGTCCACATATAGCACAACACCTAAGAGATTACTGAATAGGAGAGGGATATTCACGTAAGCTAAGGCCTACAAATATCTTGAAATTCTCCCGAAAAATATGACTGATGGAGTTACTAGTCAAGAAGACTGTCCTCAGATATAAAGTAGAAGGGTATACAATAAATCTTCCGGGTCTCAGTGAATGTCACCTCAATATACCTTAGCAATCATTTTTTAAAAATTCACAACCTGAGTATGGAACCGGTTCTTGCTCTACTTATAGATTTCTTTATTCAACTCATAACTATACATCTTAACTTGTATTGAGCTACAATACACCCTATTTCTCACAGTTCTGAATGCAGCACTCATCAAAAACAAACCAAAAATTGCATAATTAATAATTAATTTATGAGTGAGTAAACCGTGCTTTTCTTCATAATAATTTTCAATAATTTAACGAAATCTCTTTTTTATCGTTTTTTCTTAAATGGTAAAATAACGCTAAGCTTTTCCGGTCGTTCATTCTTCATAGTATGACTGATTGATTTTTTTGTTGAGAGATATCAAAGAACATTAATTATTCTAACGCTTTATAAGTTTTGTAATATTTTTCAAAGACATTGTTTTTCACATTACGCATAGAATAAATTGGAACTGGATGTGATAAAATAATTCAATTCATGTAAAATAGATTTGAGGATTTGTATTAAGAGTTCCGTTAAGATGCTAAAAGAATAAGGGCGCATTTTAAATTCTTTCTCAAGGGATTTCTTACTTGCCTTCAGTGATTTAAGTAGATATTGAAATGGCTTCCAAATCCTGTTAGCACTAGGATTAAATGCGATGCGTCAGAGGTAGATGCCTCTCCTTAAGTTCACTTTTCCCTTAAAATATATTATATATTAACAGAAGCCCTATCGCTAGAATATTTCCACAATAAAGTAATTATTCTACACAGTCGAGGCGCAAGCCAAGACTTATCAACACAGAGTCCAGGAATGTGGCTTTTCCTACGAGGTAAACATACTATTTTTCCGCAAATCGTTTAAAATTCGACAGATATTGATTGATTTAAAAAAACGCGATAATTTTATTCCCAAATAAATGGTGCTTTGAAATTCCTAATAAAATTACTTGGGTTACTATGGAAACGTATTGAGGTTGAATTGTCAAACTTGACGCTTATAAATTTAATTGCTGGTGTTCTCGAAAGTAAAATGATAAGTGATGATGAAATTTCCATTCCTGGGACTCCTCCAGAGCTGGTTGAGGCAGTGAATACTGCTTCATTAGAATTATTGCCAAAGAAATCAAGAGAAAAGTACGAAAATGCATACAGACGTTTTATGGATTATGTAGAACACTAACAACTGTAAGGAAATATCATTTCCTTACAGTAAGGAAGTCCTGACTTTTTCTTCAAGAAATTTTGACAGGAATGTCACCCAAGTGAATTATGGCCATAAATTTCGAGTAGAATACTATACTTTGTCCACAACACTTGATTTCTTCATTAAATAAAAGTCAGTAACGATTTGGTATTATACTAACCTCAAAATGCTCTGACAGCTACATAAAAATATAATTTGACATATATAGAGATGGGCGATACTGTAGAAAGTATCAATACAACGTACCGTTATAAATATATTGTTTTAAAATACTTAATATTAGAAAATATCGCTCTGTTCCAACCTAACATCTTAAAAATAATTCCGAATTCAATCTTCTAAAAATCATAAATGAGGTTGCACGAATTTTGTACATCAATGTGTTTAATTCAATAAAAGTTGAATATGAAACAAAAGAACGGCAAGAAATATTGTGTTTTAATAAGTGTGAGTCGACTCTAACAACAAGGTGGGAATCAATACATTGGAAAATAGAAAATCCTATATTGAGTTTGTATTGAAATAAATAAGTTTTTCATTGTTTCAAAGATTTTTTTCCCAAACAATCCTCCATAAATTTATAGAGGGGACAATTCAATCGAAAAAAAAAAACAATAGAGAAGCTGGATCACCCTGACCAACAGCTTCGATCCTCTCGGTATCAATCAGAGGGGAACAATAGCCACTCCAGGGTTTCGAATGTTCTTTTGTGTTGGGATACAATTCCAGGTTGGACGCTCCTATCTGAGGATTTATTTTTTCGAATTTTCATGTTTATGAGTTGAATGGTCCGTGAATCGGTTTGTTCGCTTTAACAGTGGTTTTATCGGATATAAAATCTATACGAAAATAAAAACTTCTTGTGATTGGTTGATGTTGTATGGAAAGATATACTGACAATACAAACCGAAAAGTATACCGGGGGAATTCGTCTTTAGAAGTGGAAAAAAGAGAGATAATCCGAAAACATATGGACACACATTTCACATTTTTTATTCAATTAAAATATTGAATTATTATCTATTGAGTTAATTTGTGGCTTTTCAATGATTTTTTGAGAAAAACGCCGAAGTATCAAAATCAAAAACTCACATGTTCAAAGCATCCGTCACCTTTCTGGCAGTACGGATTATTAGTACTGTTAACCGGAGAGTGTAATGCTAACCTGAAAAGTCTCGTTTATCCTTTGTTTTTTAAACGTCACATAACAAGTGTATCTTCTGAAACTTATATTCAATATTCCGTCATAATTTTGTAGATTTGTTGACATTTTTCAATGACACGTCAGTCATTGTCTGTAATTTTGTGAATATTAATTGAAATAATATAATATTGTTTTCCTGTGATCGTAGAAAAAGTATAGTGAGCACCTAGTTTCAAAAACATCTTCAGTCACTCGTTTCATGAGGTACTTGATATACTATTTTCCACTAATACTTGTGAGAAGCCAACTGGGTACTTGAATTTCTATATAAGTGGCTAATAATTCTTTTTTCTACTAGCGTGCGGAAAGATCTACTTTTCCGCATCAAAAAGCGTGCGGAGTCACTTTTCCGCACTAGTGCGGAAAGTAAATTTGTAGAGTTTTTGGGGAGTATACTGACATCTGAATATTTGAAATATGTATTTGTATGGTTGTAGTTTACCAAATGACTGAAAAATTAAGAAATTCATTAAAATTCTGCTATAATATTTTTATAAAAAAAAAACATTTTTTTCAATAATTTTTCATAGCCCTGGTAAAAGCCTCATCAAATGGATGTCAAATAATAATAATAATTGTGTTGTTGATATTATGTATTTAATAATAAATGTTTCTTTATGTTAACTTTTGGGTTTTTTCCGGGAGCTAGTAGAAAAAATAGTGTACCTAACACGTGCGTAAAGTGACTTTTCCGCACGCGATTGCTGGCCGAACTCCGTTAGCGTCGTTCGGCCATCTGCAATAGCGTGCGGAAAAGTATCACTTCCGCACTAGTTAGGTGAACTACTATTTTCTACTAGCGTGCGGAAAGATCCACTTTTCTGCACTAGTGCGGAAAATAAATTTTGTATAGTTTTTAGAGAGTATACTGACATTTGAATATTTAAAATATATATTTGTATGGTTGTAGTTCACCAAATGAATGAAATAGTATATTAAAGTATTAAGGTCTTTAAAACACGCGCGATTTTTCGTACACGACGGCGAAGCCGGAGTGCTCGAAATAGAGCAAGTGTTTTAGAGACCAGTTATCCACGAATACTTTAAGCTATTTTTTTTATTGGTGCACTTTGAAATCATAAATACTGGTATCTATTACTACTACAAGGAAAAAAAATGGAAATAACTGATAAATGCAAAATGGTTGAATTCGTGATGACATTAGTTTACCTTGTGTTGTCATGGAAATGTTAATAGTATGAAATTAAATACCATTTCGTCTGATTTGAAAAATCGAAATATTAACATCTCAAACAATATCACCTGCACTTTTCATTTTCATTTGTAAAATTGAAACCTTTAAATATTGCTTAAATAAGGGTTTTGACGTTACAAAGTACCTACTCCTGTCAGATCAATAATTAAAAAAGTTGTCATTTAGACATTTAGACCATTAAGCTGGATTTATAAACTTGGCGTTCGCCGTTGGCATTGGCGTTCGCGCTAGCGTCCCTAATTAAAAGTACAAAAACCCGTAAGACCATTTATATCCACCGTTGGCGTTGCCGTTCGATTGAAATGAACTTTAAGTTTAGCCGTCGGCCGTTCGTAGCACCGTTCGTAGCAAGTCTGAAGAGCCAACCAAAACGATTTTTAGCTGTCACCTGGTGTACGTCATATGTGAAATGCCATTTATTGGCATTTGATTGTGTTTGTTTGAACAAGCCGTTTGTTAGTTTTATATGGATATGACACATTAAATTGAGGTTATGATAGTTTTCATAACGGCCAACGGCAAGTTTATAAATGGTCAATGTTGTTGCTACGAACTTCCGACGGCGGACGCCAGCGCGAACCCCAACGGCGAACGCCAAGTTTATAAATCCAGCTTTAGACATTACACTTCGTTTCTCGAGATGTTGATGTTGCCATGGTAACTTTGAAAAACGCGCGAGTTTTAAAGTTCGTTTTAAACACGCTGGGGCGTGCTTTAGATAGGTGAAAGGGTTCACCAATGAAATAAAATTAATTAGAATTCTGCTATAATTTTTTCATTGATTAATTTCTTTTTCAATAATTTTTTATGGCCCTGGTAATAGTTATTTAACAAATGCGGAAAGACACTTAACGCATGAGTTAGGTATAATTATTTTTTCTACGACCGTATATACCTACAATGGTATATTGTACAGGGTGTCCCACGACGAGTGGAAACTATCTGTATATGGCAAAATACTTCTAGTAAAATCATGAAAATTTCTACGTTTGAGTTTTCGGATACGATCTTTTCAACTAAAATATTTTCAAAGATTCTACCGGTTCTACCGGAAGTCGACTGTAACTTTGTTATTTTAAATAGAACACCCTGTATATTAATACATTTTTGGAATCTACGTAATATTTTAGTATACTTTTGTTTGAAAACTTTTTTCGAAAAATGCACACTTTTTGAGTTATTGATTTTTTTGTAGAAAATTTGTCCGTTGAAGACCCTTATAAATTATTTTTTTACGAGGAGACCCTTGAAGATATGAAAATGGTTTCTGTTCGGTTGCCTTAAGCAAGGTCGATCGTAATCGAATCTATGTTGAAAAATTTTCCATTTTATACAGGGTGTGAATAAAAAGTGTTCAAAGTTTAACTTAACTTCATAAATATCAAATTTCTTCATTTTTTCAAATACAACCACCCTGTTTTTTTTATTTTAATGCATTCAGGAGGAAAAAATAAGGCAAGTTCATGTATACTTTCCTTTACCTAAACCTTACCGTTATCCAGATATTAAATGTTTTCTGTAAATTTTTAGAAATGCAGGTGTGGTCTAAATTTTGATACAAGCACTAGAAATAAAAAAGTCTTTTTCTTCATCTGTCTCCAAAAAAATTTAAATCAAATTGTTTTTATCAAGCCTATTCCAACTTTTAGTCGTTTCCGAGATATTTGAGGTTTTAAATTGTTATTATATTTTTTAACAAGTTTAAATTTTTCATATATACTTTTAGTAGGCTTTGTAATAAATGACACTTATCTAACTTACATTAGTTAACATCTAGAGAAGATTGTGAGCTAAGAGTTCGAAATTCCTTCAATTTCCTTTCTGAGATGATGATTAGCCGTGCGACGAATGAAGGTATACTGAGAAGGGTTGAAAAATGCATTGAAGTTTAAGGGAGCAATTTTGAACATTTACTTCAAAACATCAGACTATTTTTCTTTGGCTTTAAATTTTCCATAAAATTTTGTAGCATATCTTATTATTCTCACAAATGGTTTTACTCGATTAACTTTTGCTTAAAATGAACCGAATAGCTTCAAATTGTTTAGTATTCTTTTAACAATGTGCGATTTCGATCGCGGTCAATCTGGATATCTTACTGCAAATAAAGCACATGTTCTTGTAAAAACTTCATGTCATATTTACCATGTATTAAAAGTAAATTCACATGATAATTTTTATTTCTTAGTGCTTGTATCAAAATTTAGACCATACCTGCATCTCTAAAAATTCACAGAAAACATTTAATATCTGGATAACGGTAAGGTTTAGGTATAGGAAGGTATACATGAACTTGCCTTATTTTTTCCCCCGAATGCATTAAAATAGAAAAAACAGGGTGGCTCTATTTAGAAAAATGAAGAAATTTGATATTTATGAAGTTAAACTTTGAACACTTTTTATATACACCCTGTATAAAATGAAAAATTTTTCAACATAGATTCGAATACGTTTGACCTTGCTTAAGGCAACCGAAGAGAAACTATTTTCATACCTTCAAGGGTCCCCTCGTAAAAAAATAATTTATAAGGGTCTTCAACGGTCAAGTTTTCTACAAAAAAATCAATTACCTACTCAAAAAGTGTGCATTTTTCGAAAAAAGCTCCTAGACAAAAGTATACTAAAATATTACGTAGATTTCAAAAATGTATTAATATACAGGGTGTTCCATTTAAAATAACAAAGTTACAGTCGACTTCCGGTAGAACCGGAAGTCGGCCATCTTTGAAAATATTTTAGTTGAAAAGATCGTATCCGAAAACCCAAACGTAGAAATTTTCATGATTTCACTATAAGTATTTTGCCATATACAGATAGTTCTCACTCGTCGTGGGACACCCTGTATAATTAGTGGGAATATGATTTTCTCACGAATTATACATTACTATTTTTTCTTCGATCGTTGATTTACATTTAAAAATTAATTCAAAAATGTTCCATTCAAGTCGTAATCAAGTAAGTTTATATAGGTTTCTTTATGTTTATATTGAAATGTAGAAGTGGTGGAGAGATAAACCAAACAATTAGCCATGCAGCTTCAACGTCTATGAATTCTCGTTGCCCTCCAGTACAATTTAAAAATTGTACAGACTGTACAATGAATATAAATATTGACAAAATTAATTTGTGTTCAGGAATAACGTTGTAAATTAGATGTTCCTTTTATTTATATCATATCAGCTTCATCAATATAAAAATTAAAACCATACTTTGTTTCATTTTATTGTAATAATCCATTTGAAACATTACCGCACTGTTATTTTCTAATTGCTTAGCAACTGCTCACTATTCCGGAATGTTGAGCTTTGCGCATAGAAAACAGTTCAAAATAGTGTAACTTTTCCCACGATCGGAGAAAAACTAATATTTTCTACAAACATAAAAAAATGACAAGTTTTGCGCATCGGCAACAATATGCGAAGTGACACTTTTTTTCATTTTGCTTCGTTACCATGACACCGTGCGCGGAGTAGTGTGCGAAATGAGTAGTGTGCGAAATACTCATTTCGCACACTGCATGTAAACTATATGGGATTCTTATATTTCAACCTTTATGTTCCTCAATCAAGCAAAAATCCAAGAAATCATTTATTTATTAGCTGTTTTCGCGGAGCACATCCTGAACGTATTCGGAGGGACGCATGCGCAATTGAAATTTGAGTGTTCGTGGAGTGCTTCAGAATGTGTTCAGGATAAAAAATCTCGTGTTCAAGGAAGAGTTAGATTCAATTTCGAATATACTCGGAACCTGCTCGATGAATCCTAGGATGATAGCTGGGAGTTTTTGTTCCGAATAGATTATAACCTCAAAATTTTTGGATTATATATATTTTAATGATAAATAGTGTTCGTTGAGTTGTTTGGTTTTTTTAAATTTTCACTCTATTATAGAATTCGTTTTAAGTTTTATTTTATAAACAAATCTGCTTAAAGGTAAAGTTTTCATTTATAATTAATTTACATTAATCAGTATTATTTTAAGAGGATGAATTTAAGCTCCAGTGATTCATGTCACTTCAAATTCGCGTTCGTGCTACCTCTAAAATTCGGAATGACTCTGTAGGCACGCTTGCGCATTTAAGAAATCCAGTATGTATTCGGTTTGTGCTCTGGATCTGTTTAGAATTCTGCTCCGCAAAAATAGATTGATAATGTATAACAATAATTAAGGCTTTCAAATTGATGTGAGAAAATTAAACACTACCTGATTTTATTTATCATTCACAATGTTAACATTAATGGTGCAGCCAGTGCACGAACCAATATTTATTTCTAAACCAGATAATTCAGATTCATCTCGTGATATTGTAGTTTTGAGAGAAGTGTAATGTTTAATGGTTTTTTATTATTGATCTGAGTACTTTGTGACGTTATAGTTGTTTATGTAATAAGGATCATAAAGACGATCATTATGGTACAAGTCGTGAATGTTATCGGGCGAGGCGTAGCCGAGTCCGATAACACGGCGTGTGCCATAATGATTGTTTATGATTCGTATTACATACAAAATTTTATCTGATGGCATTTATATCAATACATTTTCGGAAAATTTGAAAAGTGCATTTTCGACATGTCACAATGACAACTATTTTTAAAGGAGTAAGTATTGTGTAGAATCCATTGGAATTAATATTACAAATTGTAGTAATTGTTCTTTTACCATTTATAATAAATAGTTTTGTACATAGTTATGCATTTTGAATAAACTTTTTTGATTAAACCATTACAAGTTTTCCTTATAGAATTTCATTATGGTACTTAGTACATAATGAGCTACCTTATGTCATCAAAATTGAGTGACATAACGTTGTCATTATGACATGCCATCAGATAAAATTCTTTATTTGAAGAATATCTAACAATTATTTCAATTTTATATATTATGAAAATGGAAAGTGCAGTTGATATTGTTTGAGATATTATTATTTCGATTTTTCAATTCGGATGAAATGGTATTTTCCTACGATCACATAGGAAAGTGACATATATCGCACTGTCTAGTTCTATGGAAAGTGGCCTTTATTCATACGCGTGCGAAAAAAAAACTTATCGGTACGTGTACGAATGAAAAAGTTGTCAAATTGAATATTGAAATGCTAGTCTATTTACCCCGCAAATTTATGTATAGCGTATTTCCTAAGTTGATTTGTCCATATAGATAATAATATAATTTATCACTTCCAATTTTTACAATCAAATAAATAATTAATTCTGAATCGCAATATTGATGTAACAAAAACAGTTTTATTTCTGATGTTCTGTTTCCAATTGTTGGTAGTTGTTAAAATAAATGTGATCTAATATTTATTCTAACTTTTTTATGAAGGAACTATTTATCATCGCATAAAAATCACAATTTTCTGGACCACTTTCAAGGGTAAGTAATCAAAACTATAGAAAGTAATTACAAAATAACATACGTAAAACCTCTTACATCTACATAAAAACGCAAGATTGTACATGCCTGATTCGGAAAAAGTATATCGCGTGGTCGTAGGAAAAATAGTGTACATAACTTGTGCGAAAGTGATTTTTCACACTCGTGAGACAATACTTCCTACTCGTGTGAAAAATGTCACTTTCCGCACTCGTTACGTAATATACTATTAATTTGATAAGTAGGTACTATTAATATTTCCATCAAACGCAAGGTGAACTAATGTCATCACGAATTCAACCATTTCATATTGTCAGTTCCTATTTCCATTTCTTTTCCTTGTAGTAGTAATAGATACCAGTATTTATGATTTCAAAGTGCACCAATAAAAAAAATAGCGTAAAGTACTTTAATATACTATTTATTATTGATCTAGAAATAATGGAAAAATTCAAATATTTTGAGAATCTAGAGATAGTAGTTTATAAAAACTTGTGCAATGGAATAATTTGAATTTAAATGCAATTATAGTCAAAGGCACTCTTATCGTGCGGGTTCTAAGGTCACTAACCATATGTATGAAATCAGGAAACACAGAGGTTACCAAAATGTGAGATTACACTGATTGACGAATTTCCACTTCTTCTTTCATCCTCGAAATAATCAATCAAACTAAGTACCATTTTTTTGCTTGATAATACAAAAAAAACGGAAAATTGCTACTTATTATTCAAAACTGACATATTTAAATGAAAACTCTGCTGGTCAAAGACTTTTTAGAATCGCTAAAAACTAGATACATATCCTTCTTTTTCCCGTCAAAACTGTATAAGTTTGTCTTATTCATCTTACGGAGTTTATTTGGAAGTCATAATTAAACGCAATGAAAGAAAACAGAAACTGTGAGTATGTCTTGGTTGAATCGTATGACCCGCACGATTAGACTGCATCTGACTATAGTTTAAAATGACATAAGGAGTGCGTTCATAATATATCGAAAACTGACAGTGTACTTGTCAGTCAGACGACGGGGTAAACGCTTGTCGTGGTGCATTTATGAACACTGATGTGGTGTATAGGTATAACTCTTACACTCAAGGTGTACCACTGAGGTTTGTTTTTCCTTCAATTGAGCATTAGTTCAAAGTGAAACATAACCAAAGATTTAGGAAGAAAAATATTTTTATTCTGTAATCTTTGACATAACCAACGTAAAATTTTTGGATGTGTTCGTATAACTGGTTTCGTTAATTTGTTGCACTTCATATTGGTGTTTATAAACTATGGGAATAATGGTATTTTATCGCTTTGTGTTTAAATTGTAATAGTAGCAATAAAGAAGTTCATATTCACCGTTTTCCCTATAATGATACTTTGGTAAGTAACATTTTAGCATTGAAATAGTGTATAGTGTCAATTATTTTCAATTTTCAGTCTCAAATTTTGCAAGTAATGGAAAAAGCTGTATGTACACCACGGTGGTGAAGTTATTTAAGTATAAGCCTCGTATCTTTCGTTAAATAATAATTTTGGTGCTCGGTCAATAATAATAGTCTTCACCCTCTTGGTGTATAATATACTATTACTTCACTGATTGGATTAAATACAAATAACCTTGATATTAACGACAATCGCTTCCCGACCAACTGACTCAGGTCATAGTGTAACTGAAATGTTATTGAATATGAAACACGAAAATGGAGAAAAAAATGAATTACTTGCCTAACCAAACCGAATAAAACAATGTTATAAGCTGGGGAGGGTAAAGCTCCGAAATATAATTTCATTTACTTCGAAGTAATATAACCTAAGCGAAAAATATAAAAAATATGTATAGTAGAATTGAATTTGTTGATATTGAAAAAATAGATCTCTCTTATTTAATATAAGATATATAATAAATCTAAGATATACATTACACATTCAAAGAATGAATTTTTCAATATTCATAATCATAAGCGCATTGGAGTGGTAGTCACTTCCTATTATCGACCCAAGTAGGCTCGGAAATAAAAGTTTTTTAAGAATTGACGTTTACCTCAAGCAATAAAATAGTGTGTAATTAGGAAGTTATTCGTCTGATGTTAATAGACGCGCGCGGTCGGTAGTAAAAATCAAATTGAATTGAATAGGTTTTTATGAAAAAAATTGTTATGAATTCCGATTCCATAGAATATTTTCATTGAACAATATTTGTATGGTGATGTTCCAATGGAAGATGTACCTTATTTGCGGACATTTGAAAGCAGAACAAAAAGGTAGGTGTATTAAATTATCATTTGAATAATTTACTTAAATAACTCTATATTTTATTCAACAAATTGGGAAAAGCAAAAATTAATAATTTTAGCAGGATACGGGGAAAACATATTATAGGTAAATTTGAACCAATCTTATATTTCTTGAACATTACCTACTTATTTTCATTCGTATTTTCAATCCTAACTAAGTGAACAACGGTGTCAAAATAATTCCAAATAGTGTGGTATAAGGAATTTAAATATTTTATTTAATCTAAACGGTCATATTCAATATTATATTGTGAAATATATTAATTGAATGTAGCAAAAGGTACTGATCACCGGTTTTTACGGAATTCAGTCAGGATACTTTTGTTAAAATAGAGCTGTTTAATATGAATTGAAATGGACATTGAAAAGTGCGCTATGCTGTGGTATATTATAAACAAAAAGAAAATTTATTTAGCTAATGAGTTTATGCATTCCCTTTTGAATGCACTATATAAATATACCTACCATATCCATTTTGTTGAAGAATTGTCATTTCCTAAAAATTTTCACTCATCTGTTCGGTAATTTCCACCCAACATTTTTGTTTTATATTTCTGTCGAAATAATTTTCATTATTTGTAACCCATATACAAGAATTCGGTTCTACCAAGCTTATAAATTTCTCGTTATCAAAAACTTCATTCTCCATGGTACAATCGAAAAACCATTCTATTCCACTTATACTAATAAATAATAAAAAATATTGTACACATAATATGCTATTGTGCTGTTTGAATCGCAAAAGGATGCTGTCTGAACAGGTCCATAATCCACAATGATAATTCGGTATCCCGGATTCGGATTCTGTCGCCGGCGACTGAATGGGCGAGATTCAGAAATTTAGTATCGCGATACGGTATGCTGTGCTGAATGCAGTGTGAAAACGTACATATAAACGCATGTATTTTCTGTATCTGGGATACGCGTATCTCGGATACAGTATCCAAGTCTGAAAGGGCTCTGAGCTATAACCTACGTATATCATAGATGCGTATATGAATAATTTGAGAAGAAAATATTGGAAACTGAATTGTTGGTTCAAAAAGATCGATGTATTGAGGTTTATTATTTAGAGTAGCGCTTATAGCCTAGTCAACAAGTTCACTCGAATATTTAATCTAAAAATATGAGCTACGGCTAGCGATGACTTGAGGAATATTATTATTAAAAATTATAAATAACAGATATGGAGTTCCGAGAGTACAAACTTTTTTATTGAAAGCTTCCTCCTCTTCAAGGGTCTCTTTACTGAATTCCGAAAATATTAATATCTAGATTGTAAGTTGATAACAAAAAATTAAATAGGTATTATCTTGTTCTCAGTAATAATATAACAAGAGAGTGAGAATAAATTGAAAATGAATTGAAAATAATTTGGCTATTTCCAAATGGCAACTGGTACAAATTTAATAAAAATATATTGAAAATCGAAATTGATAATTATTTCGATATTTAAAATATCATCGTCAGAATGATAGAGGTTAAATTTGGTGTTATGCTAGAGCTTCCCTAGATTGATTTGTTTATTGATGACTACACAGGGTATCCCACGACGAGTTAAAACTATTTGTATATAGCAAAATACTTTAAGTAAAATCATAAAATCATTTCTACGTTCAGGTTTTCGGATACGATCTTTTCAACTAAAATATTTCCAAAGCTGGCCTATGTTATTTTAAATAGAACACCCAGTACATTTTCAAAATCTACGTAAAATTTTGGTATACTTTTGTCTGAAAACTATTCTGGAAAAATGCATACTTTTTGAGTTATTAATTTTTTTGTGAAATTAAAAAATAAAGCAAGCTCATGAATACTTTCCTATACATAAACCTTACCATTATCCAGATATTAAATATTTGTATCAATATGAAAGAATTACTTTCATAATTAAAGTGGATAAAGTAAAAGTTGGCGTATTTTATGGGATAGGGGGAATAGGAGTGCTAAGTGGAGTGAAAAAAATTAGGAAAAAATTAGTCTTGAAATTCCTAAAATCATATATTTCTAATTGATTATTTCAGTTGAAAATATTAAGTTACCATTGTTGCCAGTTTTCTGTATATTCTACTAATACAAGGATATTTGAAGAAAAGGATGTATAAGCCATTCTGCAAAAAATGTGGGTTATGTGTTTACAATTTCGATACCTATCGGTTCCTTACCGACCAACTGACATAGATCAAAGTTTATATAAAACAATATCAAAACGGCAGGAATACCAAACCTAACTTAAGCAAACCTACACCAACCAAACCTTCTTCGTATTTTTATTCATTTATTTATACAGGGTGATTCCAAACCAAAATATTCCGATTTTATTCAACTAGCCCTAATAGAATGTTGATATTAAGAGGTGCTGAAGATGAAATTCCAATTTTCGCTTTTCCCAATAACTTCTACGCTTTTTGAGGTCCCGGACTTTTGCCGAACTCTGTATGACATTTCCTATAGGAGACTTGATATGAGGTAGACGTATAAACAGTTCCTCATGACTTGTATATTGAATAACAGCTTTTCTTATTAGAAGTTGTATAACTGGTACAATTTAAAAGCAAACTCGCTCACTCGCGAATCTTCTCAACAAAAATTTATTCTTCAGCGCTATAAATCGATTATTATTCTTTCGATTGTATGAATCTCGAGCGAAATACGCCTTTCGAAAACATAATAGAAGTAAAGCATTGAAATCCCACGGAGCAGCTAACTTTAAAACCTTTATTCATTTTTATTTTGTTTTTAATTAAAACGACAATAGTGTATTTTCGAAAACTCCTCAAGGAAGGAAAATCAATAATTTGAATGGTATAACAAGAAAATTCCATCCTAGGGTTGGGATGCAATAAAAGATCCCATTATATTGAACATAATTGTTTGGTGAACCGCTAAAATTTCACTGAGAAGGGTCTCCCGATACAATAAAACAAATGAAGCCAATCAAATAATTGGTAAAATAGTCCTTTGAATTGACCTATGCTACAAGGAATGTGTAATTAAACTGTCATAAGAAAATTATTATTACTTCACTGGAAAATGTATTTAAAGAGCCTAGGTTACTTTTTTTTCGTAATACCACTATACAATTTATACAGGGTAGCGAAAAAGTCTGGCAAAATGTCATTTTCTGCCGCTATCTTGAATGTTTTTAAATGGCAACGTAGGTCGAATGATATATCACAGAAAAGCTTATTTTTCTCTCTTTCCAAAAATAGGGAATGGGGCTACTCAAAGGACTGCGTTTATGTTAATAAACCTGCAACTATACGGGATTTAAACGCTCGCAAACGTCTTGAAATACAAACGGTTACTCCACAAATGATCAACTGTTTTATTCCAAGCTTCCAAGATAGGTTCTACTATTGCCAAGAAACAGATGGTTGTCATTTTGGTTGATTATTCGTTATCACTCTAGTTAGTATGTTTGTTATTTAGTAAGTGCTTAAAAATTACTTGTCCTAAGTCTTTATTTTTTGTTTTTTTTTCAAATCATGTTGTACTTATTCACTATTTTTGGAGAGAGGAAGAAATGAGCTTATCTGTAATATTGTTTATTCAAGAGCCTTCTTGGTGCGCGACATCGTTTGTGACGTATATCCAGGTTTTCGGCATGTCGTTTATTTTTTTTGCGATTTTGACCTATATCCAACCTTAACTTTGATTAATGAAATCATTAGGAACGTATTCAGCCGAATCCAAAAAGTCCATAGAATTATTAATCACAGCTTCTTTTTATAACTAAAAATACCTGATGATTTCCTGTGTATCTATACCTTGTTTTAAAACTAAGAGGAGCATTTTAAGAAACCTCAAACACACCACTAAAAGTTACTAGATTGGGAGAGTGTTCCGAAAGGGTCGTGTTCAGACACTCATGTGAAATATGTTTGGGCTGCTTGTATTTGTCATCTCCAATGGGAGATCAAGGTTTGTCTAAATACCTAATCGTAATTGGACCATGATTGGACCCAGAACATGAAGCCAGACAATGTCGAACACAGCTACCAAATGTCACATTATTGTAAAAACATTGTGGTTATATTATGTTAATATGAATGACCATTTGATAATATGAGTATAAATTAGTAAAGTATGTATAAAATGCAATTAGTTTATATGTTGAGTTATCCTTTATTTACATTGGAAGTTTAGGTATAGCACAAAATAAAGCCAAACAGGATTTGATTGGAAAAAAAAGACGATAATATCGTAGGAACCGTAACGTGTGGAAAACTATTATTAAAAATAGCATTTTACTTGTTAACTCATAAACTTTGCTTCTCTGTCAGCGATAAGTGACCCAAACTTATCAATTTTCTTTGTGGGGCGAAGAAAGTGTACTGGTACTTGGAGTACAATCTTGGTCCATATTCAAATAGTACCAAAACATATTTTTATGTAAATAAACACAAATTTCAAAACTGACAAATAGTGTTGTCAGTTTTGTGAAACGGCCGGGCGGCTATCTGACCAATGATGAGCCTGCAGAACTGCAAACATGAATTCAAATCGCTCCTCTTAGTTTAAAAACAAGGTATTGGCATATTATTGTATTATTTATATGAATATAACAATATAATGGATATTCACTTTTCATAAATAATAATTGACCGTGAAAAACAAAGTACATACCTGACGAGAACTGTCAGTGAGATATTAGAAAAAGACGTGAGACACATTGCCGCTACGAAAGGTACGTATCATCGTATTTTGAACGACCAATTGATAGGTTGCGCTCGCGCGTGATCTAAACACCAACCAATCAAATTTTTTGTTAGTTAAATATTAGCGTAAATAGAGACTTCTAGCTTGTCTTGAATTTCTCACTTATCCGTATACGTAACGAACTGCGCATGTGTAGACCCGTTACGTCTCGGCCGATACGATGCGTTGAACCTATTGTTACGTACCCTACTCCGTGTACTTGAACGTATCCGTATCCCGACCAAAGTCAGTATTCCGTGCTATTAGTGCTATTTTACAGGTCTTCTTCATCTTTAATATTGGTTTGGTTTAATATTCATCAAAAATAGGTCGTTGAAATCATCGTCGCTCTCGTCTAACAGCAATGGATTGTTTAATATCGGCCCCATTTTACGTTTCAAAAAAATAATAAAAGGTAAAATAAAAAAAACTTTGAGGTTATACAATTGAAGACAGAACAAAACGATACGTTTACTGCTAAAAAAGTTTTCTTGACAATTTTTTCACGTCAACGTAACTCCAATATGGATACGGATACGTGTAAAAACTTATGACAAGCTAAAAGTGCCTAATGTTTGTAATGCATTCAAACGGTTCATTGTTGTGATATTTTCGTTGGGATTACTCACATACCTGTCGTTTTTTCATTTTTTCCTACCTATTGCAATACCGGCCATAGTGACAAAATTAATAACAAGGTATGACATCACACGTATCATCAGTAGCGCTCGGAAATCCTCGTGTGCTGGTCGGAAAGTGCATTAAAATTAGAATTTTATTTTAAAATTTGGGAGTAATTCGAAATGGAAACTGGTGTATCTCCTATTATTAGTTATTTTCAATATCAACATTATTATTACAAATAAATATCTAAGCAAAATATGAAATATGCGTGTACCCTATTAGTCTTAGGAGCTGCAGCTGCTATCGGATTCCTACTGAACTTCTCCTAAACGGTTCGTCCGATTTTGATTACATTTTTTATGTGGGTTTGAGTGAGTAACTAGATGAACTAATCATAATTAGTCCTGTTTCTATCGACATTATGCGGATGGATAGCAAACTTTGGTTTCATATTCCGCGATCAACTATTAAAATCTATGGTTTTAAATGAAACTAACTGTTTCTAAATGACTCCACAATATAGGTATTTGAAAAAATGTGTAAATTGCAAGTAAATTATTGACAATTGTTTCGATAAATATATAAATATATCGTTCGTTGTTTATCTTGATAGCCTTTACCTCAATTTGTTATTTTCTATGCCACAAACAACCCTGTCTTTGATTAAGGAGTCTTTCAATTTACCAAACTCACAAGTTGCTGCGAGAGCCTTAAGTTCTGTGACATATGCATCGATATTATATTAAACCTGTTACTAATTAACGCCCATTACATTCTATATCCTGCAATGTAGAATCGTTTATGATCAAAAGTGAATGTATTTAGTTACTCCTAATTTCGTCAAACCCCTCGTATTTAACCTACTTTTGAGAATACTGAACTGAACAAAGAGCATGTGTGAGTGTTTGTGCATGAGATATAAGCAGACATATAGCACATAATTAGTTCCCAGTTCCATGACTTCGATGCTAGACTCATTTACCATGATGAAATAACGAAAAGGGCTTCTATCTAATTTCCTTGTTACTTTATTTGATCTTTGGAGACCCTATAATTATTCAAGTGAAATCTCTGTTGTGTGAAATATAGTTAGTGAAACTTGAGTGCTATTTTAATCACAGATTTTATAGGAAAACGAAAAGGAATAGAAGAAGACCTACACTCCACTATCATGTATATGAAAGCGTCTTTTGCTCCTACAAATTCGATTATAGTACCTCTGGTGAAGCGTTATTTCAATTAGGTATAATAATAATAGTTCCCCTGCAATTTTCTTGACAAAATAATAATGGCGCAATCGAGTGGTGATTGACAGAATAGTATCCAGAACATGCTGTGTTTTTGCTAAGAGATAATATTTTTAAAGTCCTTGACAAAATCATTAAACTGTGAAACGTTGCTGAATAACTGTTTGATCAGTAATTGAAAGCAACAAACCCAAGATCTATGTAGATAATGAATTCTCACAGCTAGTCATCCGGGGATATTTTGCATCATCCAAATTCATTCTCATGGGAAGTGTTACAGGGATCGATCACAAGAGTTTATAAAATTTTGAATTAAAAAACCGTGTGCACACAAGAAGATTGAATAATGCACAAATTCACTCGGATAAACTTAAAAACGAAAGTAAGCTTGCAATTGGACCATTCTCCATTCTATTTCAGTCAAATAAACACCAAAACACAAAAGAACGCTGAACACAGTTAGGCCAAGCAACGGAGCATGCGAGTATAGCAATTTGAACAAAAACCCTAGTAGAAAATGGATGATGCTATTATATAAAGGACATTGCGTAGTATTATTTTGAATGTTTTGAACACGCAAATGTTGTTAAGTAATTTGTTATAAAAATTTATAACGAAAAAACCTCATTTTTTTTCATATAGCGCGAAACGTAATGAGACAATGAATAAACTAGAGATGATTAAAATACGAATAAAATGAGGGGTCTTGAAAGTCAATCGGATAATAAGGAACCGAGAAAATCAAGAAAAACCGGAAAATTAGTTATTTTGTTTAAAATTTATTTGCTCTACCTTAACACTTTCCAAAACCGTTCACAAATTTAAAATTGGATAATCGTCAATGCATCCATGAAAATCATCGTATAAAAAAATTAAAATGGCAATTGCGATAAAACTAACTGTCGTTTGGCGTCTGCTCTTCGCGCATATAAAGAAAATACGAAGAACTTCTTTTGCACCAAGTTTCAGCTCTTGCAATTGAAAAATGACGAAAATATGGATTGTCAAAAAAATGACTAATTTTCGGGCTTTGTGTGATTTTCTCGGTTTGTAATTATCCGATTGATTTGCTCGACCCCTCATTTTGTTCGTATTTCAATTATCTACAATTTATACACTCATACCATTGAGACTGCTTCAGAATACGTTTTACACCATATGGAGAAAACCAAAAAAATTGGTTTTTTTCGGTTTGAATTTTTATAACATTTGACTGAACATTTGCGTGACATATGAAAATGATACTACGCAATGTCCTTCATATGATATCATCATTCGTTTTCTACTGGGATATTTGTTAAAAATATTCACCTATTACTTGGCGTACGTCTAAAGCGATAGAAAACATACAAGTCGGCGTTATCTCATCCAATAACCCTCAATTTCACGTAACTACGTTCCAAAACGGTCCACGCCGCGCGATTCTCGAAATAAGTCAAAAACCCTTAATTCCACTTGAAGAGCACACAAGAAGACTAAATCGTTAAAAAAATGTGCGGGTTGGGTTTCGTAAAAAATCACGTTTGTTGTAAATATTTATTTCATTTTAATTTGATACTTATTTTCAAAGTGAATATTTCAGGCGCCTGCCTGTTTCCCTTAAAAATTTCGAGCAGAAACGAGCAGAAAATCGATGACAACAAAAATGTATTATTAGGAAATGTCAATATGATAAACCCTTATCTTCTGTATGTTCCTTGTGGTGTATTTATATTATTTTCGTTAATTTTTCTATCTATCGTTATCAAGATTTACTAGACAATTGGTGATATTTTGAAGTTTGAGACTGCAAAAATTTGTTGTCCAATATAATCTACTGTAACTAGCCCCTAAAAATTTGACCATGACATCAAAAAAAATGTGGCTAAATGTTGCAAGAAGAGCTCAGCAAATGTAGCTCATTTGAGTTCTAGATTACATCTCATGTTAAAGGCACTGCAACTTAATGGCTGTTCATTTCTATTCTCACATTATTCTTTCCACAAATTTAAAAATGGATTTGGTGGTTCGAACGATAGCTTGAACTGCATTTGTGGATTAATTTCAGGCTCACTCATTTAAATATAGCAGTTTCCAAAATATGTATTATTGTTCACAAACTTCGAGTCGTCTCAAATATAATTTCGTTCACGTCAAGAACATGCTCTCATTAGATGCATGAAGTTAAATTACGAAATATTGATAGGATATCCATCAATTATCCTGTGTGTCAATCCTTCCAGTACATATTTCCTTACTTCGTCTTATAACCAGAATAATCCGTCCTGAAATCGATAGACGATTATACAGTGTGACCCATTTTTAATGGAAACACCCTCTTAAAATTTGAAGTTGTGAACAGATTTCAATAATTTTTTTTTTTTGAAATGTCGAGTACTAAAAGGTCTACCTTGGGACAAAATTTGAAATGTTTATCCCGATTTTCAGGGCATACTACGATATTTTTTCTAAGTCGAAAACCGAGATTTTTTATTAGCGATTTTTTTATTGAAAAAATCACTACGCCACTGGATTAAGTGTGCATCTGAACAGTTGTGACCAAAATTTCATGGAAAAATATTTATTAATAACAAAGTTATGACAACTCAAAAATTCGAAAACTCACACAGCTAATAGCCACAAAAACACCCTATATCAACAGATTTGGCCATGAAAATATTTTTTTATGATTCCAACAATAAAGTGCCGCCAGATGAAAACAAATTTAGCGTAAATTTTCTGTAATATCATTTCTATGATTTAAATTGAAAAATCAATTAGGTCTTAGTTGTAGTTAATTTACGCCAAATTTGAATGTAACTCCGTTATTTTGATTAAAAAAATTAAAGTTATTTGTTTTCTTTTTCATCTGGCGTCACTTTATTGTTGAAATCATGAAAAAGATTCTTATGGCTATATCTGTTGTTTTTTGTGACTATTAGCTGTGTGAGTTTTCGAATTTTTGAGTTGTCATAACTTTGTTATTAATGGATATTTTTCTATGCAATTTTGGTCACAATTAGAGGGACTCTGAATCCAGTGGCGTAGTGATTTTTCCAATAAAAATATCGCTAATAAAAAAATCTCGATTTTCGTTTAAGAAAAAATATCGTAGTATGCCCTGAAAATTGGAATGAACATTTCAGATTTTGTCCTAAGGTAGACCTTTTAGTACTTGACATTTCAAAAAAAAATTATCTAAATCTGCTTACAACTTAAAATTTCATGGGGGTGTTTCCATTAAAAATGGGTCACACTGTACATATAAGCTTCATGAGTTTAAGTTGAAATGCGTCACAAAGGCGTTTCCATCATTTGTTTTTATTTATAAAAAAGTCACCTTGCATTGCCTAACTTTAATATTTATTTATAATGTATACAGGGTGGACCGGATTTAATTGACGCATACATATATCTCGCAAACCGTCATAGATAGATACAGTATCGATTAAATTGAGAAATATTTTGATATTGATGAGAAATTAGATGGTTAAAAAAATTTGGTTACGGAAATATTTAACAAAATCCGAAATTGGTCCTGTTCGGTTTTCAAATGCGCTGTTGTTCAGTGCGACAGAAATAGAAAAATACAAAACATATACACAAGATTACGACTTTCAAAAATTTTCTCATTATCAATCTATCAGTATCTGTGATGTATAGGAAAACAATTTTCATGATAGAGATGTTCTTCAACATAGTTACCTTCTTTTATTACAAGATTTTATCTGGAGGAAACTGTATTAATGAGAAGCTTGCATAATAAAGATCGAAGGACTTCGTATCTACACAATTCGAATAAAGTTCCAGAAGGGTGAATTGCTGTTCCATATCTTACATCTCGGGTCCTTCTCAACCCTTACAAGATGTATATCTATGTTCCAATTTCAGTTTGGTAGCAGTTTAACAAGTTTGATTGGAAATTTTCTAGTAGCTTGTATTTGTGTAGTTCAAGACATTCATACTGCAGTTACTACGTGCACCTGTTCGTGTGTTTGACAGAACCAGTTTATGAGAATTATTACCAATACATACTTCTTCATTTTGAGGGTAAAGGACCCCTCACTAATCCTATGGAAAACCGGTTTCGTAAATTTTTGTGTAAAGTTCATCCAAAGTCAGTGTGATGATCATAAAATGAAGCAATGTTGTCTAATATATTTTTTCCAAAATTGTTGGGCTCACTATACAAATGTTTCCCATTACTTCAGTAACCTGTTAGCTCGTGATGTTCTCAGAAAGCTAGTTTGGAAATAAATAAAAAATACATAATATAAGTTTATTAGTAAGCATAAAAAGTCGCTCGAAATTGCTATAAAAAGAGAAATTAATTAAAACAACTTTTTGTATGCCTATACTATGTTTGAGAAAATTTTGAATATCTGGCACCGCAGCTGCAGGTGGCCGATATTGCCAATCATCAAGTACAATATTGCTTATAATATTACGCAGTAGCGGGTCGCTCACCAAGGCGGACCACTATAACATGAAAAATTTAATGGATTAGGGAGGTTCATTTTTCGAACTCTCTTAGACTATGATCTGTTTTCAGGGGCGTGTGTGAATTTTGTTTCAAAACAATATTTAAAATAATATAGTAGTATCTATTTCTTGGTTGAGTGAGTTAGTGAATAAATAATATAATATTTGTTTGAGTGAATTGATCTAAATATAATACACTCTGAAAAGCATTTTCTTGAATGAAAGAAAATTTGTTTAGGATAAACTAATCTGGAGTTTGAATAGAGTCAACCAACTGGAGGTGTTAAGTTTGAATTTCGGTTCGTTTAAAATTTCAAACAAGAGTTTTGTATCATTCAAACTAATTGTAGTGCTATACACTTATACAGTGTGAAAACCACTTATGGAATGAAATTCTTTGTCAATATTTTAGAAAATTTAAAAAAATACCGAGATACGTCAACATCACCTATGTCTTTTGGAAAAAGAAACAACTCGTAAAAGAAATGAGCACCTGGAGGAATTGGGAACCAACTTCTTTTAAAAGGTTGAGTAATTAAGGAGCCTCGCCCCTTGAAGATGGAAGATTGTCACCCATAGCTGGAAGATGACCCCAGCCAGTAGAAATTATAATCAATCGGTGAAAAAATCTACAGCCGACGGAAAATATTCCCCACCGGCTTACAGGATGCTTTCCACCGGATGCACACTGCCAGAAGTTTGTCTGTACTAGCAAAGTGCAGTATTGGAAATATACAAACAGGAACAAATAAATTCAATCTTCACAATGTCAAATATCAACAAAATATTAACATCCACCTATATTGATAACAATATTCCAACAAAAATATTAAACACGAAAAACACAGCATATACCTATTTTAGAATTAACATATCAGTACTTCAATATATCACCACTGCTCTACCAACCCCTACCACACTCAAGCTTGAGCATGCAAATATTAAACCCATGCAGTTAAGAAAATAAAGATGCAAAGAATACTTGACTGAATAATAAGAATATTTGGAGCATAGGCGTACGCAGACTTTTTTATTGGGAGAGGGGCGAATATCAAATCTGAATCTTTTCATGAAAAAACAGAGCCGTGCCCTCCGCACAATGCTTTTGCATATTGCCGCCCTCCAATTTCTCGCAATATATTTCAAAAATAAAAAACTTCTTCCCCGTATTATTGAAAGAACGTTAAAATATGAAAATTGTAGAATGTTTTCGCTAGATCGATATTTTGAGGAATTGGGGTCTACTGTTAGGGTGGGACATTGACCTTCCTGTGTTTGTAATTTATTTGAATGGCATTTTGAAGACCATTTGACAGTACAGGATAATGCACGGGAATCTAATAATTTGGCGCCAATCCTTCTTTCCTGGTAAGAATAGCTCATACCTCTCCGTGGTTTTTGCTAATCTTTCCAGATTGTCTTGCTAAATGAGCGTTATTTACAAAAACTGTATTACAAATTTGATGCAGGTTAATTTTAATCCACTATATTAATTTGAATAACATTTGAAAAACATTATTTCACAATATTCGAATTTATTAAAAAATTTCATGCACGTCATTAGGCGTCTTTTTTTTTAAAATGGGATCAAAAATATGGTTTATCACATTAACCTTTGAAAGACTATATGCACTTTTATGAAGCTCAAATTATATCCAATCTATTCGGGGTACCCTATAGAAAAAAGCAGTCCAAAAACATATTTTTCAGTTTTTTCAAACTATTACTTTATTTCGAATATAAATGATATTTTCTACTATTTTTTTATTATATTGACCTTAACATAATAGGAAGTAAGTATTACAAGGAGAAACAGTATCAAATTTCATATTCTGTAATTTATATATATATTTATATATTATCTTTTTTAATAAAAATTCCAACGATCCGTTCTTATACCACAAAATGTCCTGACCATATTTTTATTGAGTCCAAAACTACTGTGGTATCCCTCGAGATGAGTCCGATCAATCTTGATCACCGGCCTTTTTATCGTCATCTCACTGGTATTATTATTGCGATAAAAATAAAAAGTGACTGGGGATACAACGTTACGGAAGAAGCTTTTCTTCGATATCATATTTTGACATCATAAGGATGCTTCATTGAAATTTAAATAAAAAAAAACTGAGGATAGAAAACATTAAAGTCTATTGTCTAATGTCTCTGGATACAAGACAGAGTGAATAAACATGGACGTGAGACATTTAATTATAAAATGAAACCTGTCAATTTTCATTGCCAATTATTATGATAAGAAATAATTTGTAACAATCTTGAATCCACCGAGGAATCCACAGATTAATACATTGAAAATTAGACATTTTTCTTACCAAGGCGATCCACAGATTTATCTCTTTGTTATTAAAATTTTAATAACAATTAATAGTTTTTGGTGTCCTGGAGCCGAAACGACTGCGCCGGGACTGTCCTAGACCCTATTTTCCGACTGATTCATTTGCAAAACGGTCATGCTTATCATTATCAGTCGAAACTTTTGAGTAAAATCCGAGTTTTCCATTTATTACCTTTCCTATTGTACAGTTCTATGTACTGTAATACTAAAAAAAACGTTTTTATTACGAAAGCCAAATAAAATTGGAATTTAATTTTTTTTTAATTTTTAGCAGACTAATTTGAACATTTTTCTGGAAAATATGAAAATAATTTTTAGCAATATTAAAACGAAAATGCTATTTTCACCTCACATTATTAAAAAATTAATGAATAAATTCAGGAGACGAAGCGTTAATTTTTAAAATGAGCTATTTTATTGGAAAAGTTAGACTTAGTTCAAAACTTTTTAATTCTTAAATTGGAATATATTGTGACATTTGCGGCAGCTGACTCTCTTCTAGAATCCTTTCGAAAAAGAAAAAATATTAGTCCGAGTCACAGCGATATTCGAGTTGCGGCTTATAGATTGACTATTATCGAAAAAAATCGAATATCATCACCTTTACTCCATTCAATTCGATCCAAATGCATTGTATAATAATAATATAATTTATGTTTATGAATGAATCTAGAAGATCTATTGTAACCCCTAGCTCCCGAGGGAAGTCTCCGAGACTAGTAGCTCTTTTAGTCCTATTTGCCGAAGGAATTTCAGGATATCTGCAGGCTTTTACTTGTTCGACTTCTATCCAGTAATCTTTCAGGTGCTGTGCCCTAGGATTTTGAATTGCTGTAAAATTTGCAAGTATGTGGATGGAGGTTTCTTCTTCTATGCCACATAATTCAACATGTTTCTTCCTCCAATATACATAAATTGTTTTGAAATTTCAATACCAAGTGAAAACTCTTTGTTTCTATTAAAGTAGTCCATCACCATTAAGATTTAGACTTCAGGTAAATCTCCAAAATCTGCTTTGATACATTCGGTATCATCTGAATACATCTTTAATAGCAAAAACCACTAATTATTTGCCTATTTACTGATATTGCAGCAGAAACCTACTTTCTTTTGTGAAACGCTGCGGTGTAATGCCGAATATCATACCCCGATATGCAATGTGACGTCACAGTCGGCTCTGTCGCTTTTTAAGGCTGCTTCATTTTCAACCTTCAATATCTAATTAGTGGAGAAAGTTTGAGAGCTGAAAATCTTACCCATTATTTTGATGATTTTAACAAAAAAACGTGAAAAAAAACGATAAAATATTTCATTGATAACAAGCCCATTCCGCAAAAGGGCTCAGGTGCCCAAAAGGGTATTTCGGTTCCAATCTTTGCTAGTCCTAGACATACCCTCATTATTTTGATTACTGATTACACAAGAGCTCAGTGCTTTAATGGCTACTTGACTATCCGTCTTCATAATAATCATTTGCCTTCTATATTCTTTGTCTATTGAACTGAGCACACTTTTTCATAGTGTGAATTTCTGCTCGGAAGATAATTGGGATTTTTCCCAAGCATCCAGAGTGTTCCTGGCCCGTACACTCCTATCCCTGTTCCTTGTTTAAGAGCCAACTCTTTACCATTGACTGCATTTTTCTTAAGTCTGATAATTTTATTTGGATCCCATTTCTTTATTATGCTTAATTCTGTAACTGTAACGAAATTCTTTGGAGGATTATAGCTTTTCATCATACTATCTTGTGCTTGTGCATTAGCCCTTATCCTTATCAACACTCTTTCCACTAGGTCCTTCTTGTAAAAATCCTTCGTTAGGTACTGTAGTCCTATAAGCCTTATTTCTTGAAACACAGTGCTTCACTTCCAAAGATAATATCCACTGCTGGTTTTCTTTTCTTCCATGCACAACCTTCAGATAGGTATGCGTTGTATGTGCCAATTGTTTACCTTTGCTTTTTAGGGTACAACTATTAAGGTTTAATATTTTGTCAACCAGCGACTCTGAGAGTTCCTTGATTAATAGTTTGCTGTATTTTTGCTTTGGCTCGTATCCCTAGTACGTCTGCAGCTCAAATCCACCAAGCTGTACAACAAGTGCAGTTATTCAGTTTTCTGGTTCAGAAACAAGTGCATTTTGACACCCCAGCTTCGCTAGTGTGTCTGCCTGTGTTCAGCAGTTCCAGAGCTGTCTAGATCTGATATAAGGACATGCTTAAGCTTTCAGTGCTCTATAGCTTTTTCGATCTTGATTTGCAGCCCGTGTCGGTAGTGTAGATTCCTTCCCATAATACGAATCCGAATGTATTGATGAGCCTGTAGGTAACCACAATTAATTGGACACTAAAAATGTTCAAATATTCAACACGAAATATATGTTTGATTTATTCTCAAAATTCAGCTCGCTGTCTAAAAATATTAAGCTTTGTGAAATTCAACTTTTATTTAATTAGCAGCTTCTGGAGATGGAAATTTTGCTTTAATGAGGCAACTCGAAGAGGAGAGATTCGAAATTATTCCACATCGTCACGTTACCATTGAAGTGACATTGAAAAACTACGTGGAATTTCGAACGAGCTTATACAATTATTAATTCACGTGTGGAATTTGACAGTTGTCAATTCACATCATCCACGTTAAATTTTCATTAGTTGTTTGTGTTATTTTTCAGTAGAAATTGTGCTTCTGTTTATCTACCTTTAAAAAGATATAATTTAATATGGATCAATAACCACACAAAACAATCAAGAATAAGGGATCCGGAACTAAATTTCGAGTTCTTCGGAATTCTGGGGTAACGCAATTTATGCGTGTGTGTTAAGGCTGAATGGAAGAAAAAAGATAACTAGTCTACTTCTGAAGCTTTCACTCCTGACAACAGCGCAAAATCTCCAAGTTTGTCATTAGCTCTATCTTACCACAGTCTACCAAGTCTACCACAGGGATTAAAATTTCAATATTTCTTACATTTTCATTCGAAATCGAAAAGCGGCGTTATTAATTGCAAATACTTAGTTAAGAACCGATAATGACGTTTTCATTGAAATTCATGAAACGAGCCCATTATAAAATGAAATTGGCTAACAAGTATAAGAGTCTAAGGAAGACATAGGTATATCGTCAGTTCTCAAATGGAATGAAAATACGGAAATATGTCAATTTCTCATGACCCATGTAATATATGCACCGCAATAATTAAATTATCATGAATTGAATAATACTGCTTGTAGAAACAATAAATTTGTATGTAATTTCAGCAAACGATAACCGCAAAATTTAACGATATCTATTATATAATGATTAATGTCGAAGTAAAACCTATATACAGAATAATATTTGTATAAATTAATATAATCGTGAATTTGTAATTTTACAATAATTATAATGTGGTCTTTTAAAAATCATACTCTTGGTTAGCTAATCAATTTGAAATTAAATTGTTCATGGTTCACCTCTTGAACTAAACAAATTTTGGTTGAAATTAAATAATATTCACCATGATTCATTCATACATTGATATTTATTGGTGTTGATTGAATTTTTTCTGACAGAAGCTTAAAATAGTTTGTCTTTCGATCGATTCACAGAGAGACCAAATTCAATTAAAAATTATAACGAACTTAACGAATGTTTTAACTTCCATATAAATATACATATTGTTCTGTTTGCAATGCAAATATCATATGGAAATTGTAGATCGTTTTTCAAATAGCCATTATAAGGGACAGTAACGGAAATGTCAACATTCCCTATATTGTTTTGGTAGCTCCGTAGCTATATGAATATGCATGACCTTAACCCATCGATTACCTATCAGATGCATTAGATGAAGGATAATAGCCTCAAAGTGGTAGACGCTCTAAATTTTTTAAAGGATATTTTCAATTATACTGTTTCTTTACTGGGGAATATTATTTCAATACGTTAAAAATATAAAACATCAAATTAATTTGTTTTATGTTATAGATAAATAGAGATTGTGTTTCTTCATCATAGGATCTGGTAAATTCCAAATTTTTAACACATTTTCGCATCCTTGCATACAGTAAAGGAGTCTCCAGTACATCACCAAATACTTTTAGTATTTGTATTAGCTGCTACAGTCGATGTATCATTTTCAATATTGAGATCTGAAAAAAAAATAATGAAATGAAAACGGAAAAAAATGGAAATTACGGATATGGGAAGAAAGTATCACCAAGATCTATTAAATAATGAAATGGATTTTCGTGCGGAAAGTGATACTTTACCGCACGCCACTTGCAGTTGTACCGAACGACGCAGAGCGGAGTTCGGGCAAGCGGTCAAGTGCGGGAAAGACACTTTACGCATGAGTTAGGAACATTATTTTTTCTACGACCGTATATACCTACCTACAAAAAAGTATACCAACCCATTTTTAAAAAATTATTCCATTTCAACATACATATACAAAACTTTCACTAAAAACTACTAATTATTATAAATATTGATATTAAAACACAATTTCTTGTATTCTGTAGGTTACTTTAAATTGCCGGTCCAGTGGAGTTATTATTTGGTGTTAGGGTTATATAAAAATATCTTCATTATTTTATATTTCCAAAAAATCAAAAATGCAACAAAAAGCTTGAAAAGATTTTTTTATGGACTATTTCGTGAATATTTAATTATCTGTAGTCACAATAGTTATAACTTCCGAAGTAAAAAACTATCTATTGAGGTCAAAATTTGCATAATTTTACTTTCCCGCACGCATTTTACTTTCCCGCATTCATTTATTACTTAAAGTGACACTTTCAAAACTAAAATGTGTGCGGGAAAGTGGGTTGAAATGCACGGTCGTAGAAAAAATATATAACCAGTCGAGTTCGACAAAATTACAGCGGAAATAATAAGAAGCAAAAACTGAGACATTCGCTGCAAATGGTTTTTCACCAAACCCGCCCACATCTTCACTTTTTGTGGACACTGTGTATGAACCCCCGCCATCCAGTGCGGATTACAATCTGACCAGTACCGACAATTTTATTATGTCTGTAAACAGAACCGTATAATCAAAATGTGTCTTACTTCATCACTGAATACCAAAAAATCTAAGAAATTGTTTCGCCTCCTTATTTTCTCTGTAACTATTGTTTATAATACTTGTTTGCTGGTTACTAAAATGATACGCATGAAACTGTGGACTGTATTTACTTGATTAGAACTAATGAAATTTACATGATATATGAAAAACATGAAGAGGTTTGCTTGTTACTCGTATGAAACTTGACTTTTGTGTGTGTCTTTGTCTTTCGCTTCTTTTTCGGGTCGGGTCTTTGCGGTGTTGCCACTTTTTGAAAAAGTACTTGAAAGTAAATAAAGTTCGAACAACTATTCCAACCAAATTGTAATCGCCTATTAAAATCATCCTCGCTCAATTGTTGAGGATTTTGAACTTTATAAGGATGAAAGTTATTTTATACAGAATAGTTTGTATAGATTGTGTAGAAATATCGTGATCTCTTGCCAATATACTTGTAGATGTTTTAGGGTTTTCTTGAACATCTAATAAAACATCTAAAGTGTTTTACCTATATTAGTTGCACTTTTCGGTCTATCAGACCTAGGAATATATTTTACACTGCCAGTTCCATTTAATTTATTAAGTAATCTCGTCACTGTAGATCTTATTATAGGAGGGCATTCAGGATTTAAATCGTTAAAAAGATAAGTTACTTCGTCACGGGTACCTATACGTTTGCGATCACCATATCCAACTATTATTGAGATTTGGATGCGTTTTTATTCTGATAAATGTGCCATTATTATTAATTTACTTTTAAATTCCGTCCTTATTTGAAGTTAGCATGAGTTTTGATAATTTGTAAATATAGTCAGATGCAGTCTTATCGTGCGGGTCATACGATTCAACAAAAACATACTCACAGTTTTTGTTTTCTTTTATTGCATTCAATTATAACTTCCAAATGAAATCCGTAACATGAATGAGACAGACTTATGCAATTTTGACAGGAAAAAGAAGAATATGTATTTGGTTTTCAGCGATTCTAAAAAGTCTTTCACCAGCAGAGTTTTTATTTAAATATGTCAGTTTTGTCACTTTGACAATATGAATAATAAGTAGCAGTTTTCCGTTTTTTTGTATCCTCAAGCTAAAATTGGTACTTAGTTCGATGGATTATTTCGAGAATGAAAGTGGAAATTCGTCAATCAGTGGAATCTCACATTTTGGTAACCTCTGTGTTTTCTGATTTGATACATATGGTTAGTGATCTTTGAACCCGCACGATAAGAGTGCCTTTGACTATAAATATTGAACGAATGATGTGGTTGACGTTTTCAATCCCTACTATTGTTTTTTGTATTATTTTAAGTACAAATGATTAGTGGGTAGGTATGGTACACTTTAGAAAAATGAAAACGATATTTTATAGGACATTTTGTAGTAAAGTGATACATTGTGATTATCTTTGGAAAGAGAAAAAATAAGCTTTTTTGTGATGGGTCACACGACCTAGGTTGTCATTTTTTTAAATTTAATATGGCGGCCGTACGCTAAACGCTGCCGTCAAAAACAATTTGCTCTAAAATATGCATAATAAAGTCTCATTCATTGTACCAGAATTTCATAACTTACCCTTCATCCGTTTCAAAGATAATGGAGAAGGAGAAGGAGAAGGAGAAGGAGCACTTCCAATTCCTATTTAAGAGAAAATGGACCCTAAGAACTGTAGCAACTGAGATATCACATTATCTTGTATATCCAAGAAAATACTAGAAGATTTGATAAAAAATGTGTCAGTTTAATGATCCAGAGGTCATTGTAAAGAGTGATAGGAATAGTACGAAACATGGAAAAAGTAACGGATGAAGCATTCAAACCAAAAAAATGTTTAATGTTTTTTAACGCAGTTCTAAGACAGAAGCTATCGAACTGGTACAAAAAATCTTCTAAAACAAAGAAACCTTTTGCCAAAAAATAATTTGATGTTATAAACATTCGCAGCTAACAAATAGCGGATAAAAAACTTCTTTTACTGTTTATAATAGTCTTGGAATGAATTATAAAAAATGCAAACCACCAACAGAAAATTATTGTGTAGATGCCGTACAATCACAGATAGTTTACGTAAATTAAGGGAGTGGCAAATAAACATGAAAATATGGAACAAAATAATAGGAGAGAATAGGATGGAAATAAACAAAAGTGGAACAGAAATAATCCTCAACATTGACACTCACTACACCAACACCAACACCCACACCAACACTTTACATTATCTTCTTCAGAGAATGAAGATGAACTGCAACCAGTTTGGCGCAATAAAATTCGATATATAAGCACTATAAGCAGCATAGTGTTGCCGTAGTGAGTTTATTCTATGTTTTTAGTGTTGAGTATCGTCAACGGTTCCAAAACTACCAGCTGAGTTAGGCATGAAGCTGATAGGAGGGGAAAGAAAGAGAAGACAAGTGTTTAGTTCCCAATATTCATGAGTTCTGGTAGATGAAAAGCGAACAAAGATGCATATATTGACAATAGCATCCAGGAGACCAATGATCTTTACTAAGAGCAATGAACACAAACTCTATAATTATAAGCAAAATCAGAAGAAGTCGAAAGCATATAGTTTTAAAACGATATATCGACCAATATCAACATTTTTCTGTAATACCTAGGCCCTAGTACAACAAAAACGTCAGTCAAAAAGGATTTTTGGAGTGTAACCAACAATTGAAAAGTGGCAGCTTGATTGCTGGGGACCGAAAAATGTAACGAATGAGGTCGGTAGGTACTAGTTTTTGAAAATTTTATCTCAAATATTAATTAAATCCAAAAATGTAGGTATATACTTGAGCCGTTTTACTTGAAATTACACAATAATTGATGGATTAAATTTTTTGAAATTCTTCAATTCCATTTTCAAAGTAATCAGTTTGCTGTTGAAATCCTACGAAGCGACGAGTTTTGTGTGAATATTCAGGATATTATCACCTGTTATCCATTCCCATGTGACAGCACTGAAATCAGGGCTGGTGCCACTTGAATGATGATGGAATGTATGTGGCGAGTGTTGAAAGTTGGACACTTGAAATTGTGGAGTCTGAAAATGATTTAAATGAGTTTGAAGTTTGATAAAAGGGAGAATGGTAGGAAATTACCTGCTAAGTCAAATAAAACTACGCGATCATTTTCCTCCAACGTTAAAGTTGACTGGGCTTGAAATAAAATGTACTCTAATTAAAACTATTCACTTCATTCAATTCACTAGATATAAAAAAATGGAAAAGGTATACAAATATCACAGGAAGATGTTTGTTTCTATTCGCTGGAAATAGTATATCCCGTCTATTGTTTTTTACTATGAACTCCAATACTACAAGCCACAGCCTGGTCAGGTTAAAAATCTAGCTCCAAAACTGATAATAACCTTTCCCAGAAACCTGGATTTTTCTTAATGCAAATTAATGCGAAATAAAACGAGGGTAGGGCAGTTAACTGCTCTAAAAAATGCATTGTTCCAGCCCTTACCACGTAGAATCGTTCCACAATCAGACAGAAGGTGCTAGAAAATTTTCAACTAACAAAAGTAGTTTGAAGGTTATCTGTGGCTGACGAATACATTCCAATCAGAGCTCGTTAGTGCAAACACTCTACCATGGTACAAAAACCTCCTCGAATAGCCCAAATACACCCATGCTCAATCCCTCAAGAGATGAGATGGAATCAAAGGATGCAGTCTTGCAGTCTTGGGTGACGCTGGGAATCTGGCGCCGAAGAAATATTTGGCGATGACCAGGAAAAACCTACATATACAGTAAGATTTCTTACTGGCCACTGTCAACTAAGGAAACATCTCCATACTATGGGTTTAGTGGACACACCTTTATGCAGGATGTGTGAACAGGAAGATGAAACTGTCAGGCATGTCTTATGCGGGTGTCCGGAGCTATCGTCAAGAAAAAGAGTGTGTGCTCGGTGTGTCTTGGCCTACACCTGCTGATATAAAGGAAATGTCTCCTAGTGACCTCTCCAACTTCCTGAGAAGGACAGGATGGACGATGACCTGGGAGTACAACTCCTTGGAAGGATGTACAATGGGTCACATGAGCCTACACTCACCCTCCCTACTCTACAGATACAAATACAGATCCCAAATAGCATTTGTGTTGCATAACAGTAAAAAGTGAGCTTCCCTAACATATCGTTAGTAGTCCTTTGAAAATGTGATGCATATTAAGTTATGTTTCATTGATTTGGAAAAAAAATATGGAGAGTGAGTTTAAATTATGTTATGTCTTACGCTCACTCACATACTCTGCTTTTGCGAGAACAAGGACTCATACGGGAGCAATTTGGAGAGGAAATAATACAACTATTGAAACTACCTCAAGTCGAACTAGTATGGCCTATATGAAAAAATGAGGCTTCCGGAATGGAGGTAGAAACATGGGTAATGATACAAACACTCGGCTGAAACTCCTGGGCTGTTGAGCACAACCTAATTTAATGAACGGGTGAATGGGATAAATAAATTGTTTAACATGATAATCCTGGTCATTATATTGAAACGAACTCAATAAATTATGATATTGTCATCGGTGATCACTAGTGCAGCTAATAAAGATGTTTGATGCTGTAGTATTCAATTTCTACAATCTAGTGACATTTTAATTTCCTTTTTATCCTATTTATGTTCACATTTGATGTTTGAAATATCTAGCTGTTTTTGCAATTTATTTGTTGTTCACGAAAATATTTGAAATTGTTTCAATGTGAAATATCATTATAGATGGTCTCAATATATATTCAAGGTACAATTCAGTGGAATGTATTCTCCTACCGACACTTTGTGATAAACTTGCAGAACAATTCAATTAATTGTTAATGTACGCCTGACATCAAAGACAGTGCAAAGAGCAGAGTCATTTAAATTTTCATATACTCATTTTCGGATTAGCTTCAACTTCATCCAAACTATTCGTGAAGTCAACGTCTAAATGAAAACTTGACGTTCAATTTCGCGAGATCAAAACAGAGAAAAATTGGTCGAATGTATTACCTCTTCTGTCTTTAAAATGATGCTTGAGTTGATGAATAAAGTTCTGTTGATATGAAAAGTTACGACGTCATTTGTTTCCTCCTTTTTTTATCGAGCGAAGCAAATTGAATTTTTCCCATGAAGGCCTTTGCACACCGGCGTACTGAACGTCCTGAACGTTTGGAACGTTTCGGACGTCCGGTACGCGCTCCTTTCACACCGCCTAGCAACGTACCAAAAATCCACTTGTTCGCTTATGAGGATCAGTCAGTGCAAAGATGTCTTTTCCGCCAGTTCCTTGGTTTGAGGCCGGGTTTTCTGTTCCGTGGATGAGCGAGTCGAGTAGTGATGACGACTTATTATTATTATATTCGTTAACAGAAATAAGTAAATGGATACATCCCATAAATAAAAAACGGAAGAGGTTTGGAGGAAACCATCACTTGATGCATGATCTGGAGCTTCCATGCTACGAATGCACAAAACATCAACAACAACAAACACACTGAGATGACGCGGGGTTTTGCAGAAATGAGGGCATTGGAGCACGTGATTCCGAAAAGTCCATTGCGCATGCGCTAGGCCGTGGACCGGCTGGACGTTTGTAGAAAATCACTAGCCGAGCAATCCTCCGTCGCGGACGTCAATATTTCATGTACGTCTATGGCGAATGAAAATTTCCACAGCTGAACTAACCTTCTCTAAGGTTTCCATCGCATACCTCTAATATGGGAATTTGTACAATCAAATGGACAGAAACTTTCGCAAATAAATCGGAAATTCTGGTTGAACTATCATTAAATGAGTTGAGTAATTAGATATAAAATATGTCATTTTTTTTTTTATTAATTAATTTTGACAAAATTAGGTATCATGAACTATTTTCACTAAAGATTTACAAATTATGGTTGAAACAAAATTATAAAAAGATCTTTTCTATCCTGGAAGCAAGAAGGAATGGGATCCAAATACTATCATCAGATTTGGAAAGAGTATCATTCAAAAGTAATGGAAGGAACCGAGATAGGAACGTATGGGCCAAAAACCAAACACTTTCAAGTGGAAATTCACGATATATTAAATTGTGACCATTTCAATATAAATAAAACATAATCAAGCAAAAAGCAGAGGATACGGCAGATGCGGAAGCAGCCCTCAAAGCATTGAGTTTCTGTACAATCAGCTTGAAAATGGTGAACTAGGCGAGAGAAATAAAGTCCTGAAGATTCCAGAACACACTGGAATAGAAGGGAATGAAATAGACGATAGAACGGCAGACAGAAAGACTGAATGTGGAGGTCTCTGCACGGACATTTCCATTTTTTTTAATAACCTAACCCGTTTTCTTAAATTCCTGAAACATACAGAAAAAAAAGACAATGTGTTATGCAAGTTCACAAATATTACCAAGCAGACCATTACGGAGCAGTTCAATTCTTTTGCTGAAAAGCACAGAGATGCCAAAATAATGTATAATTTTGATAATAAACATTATTTTCAACAGTCATTTCAAACAATATTAGAAAGTAACCATTCATTTCAGCAGCGTGTCTGTATGGAATAAGAACCGATACTGTGCTGTGTGTAGGGTTAACCGATAATGGAGTGCTTATTGACATACCATGCGCGGAAGTATTCGATGAATGAGATAATATAAGATGCTTCATCATGCATCATGCTTCATTTCAATTTCCTATGTATTTCATTGTATATTCAATGGAAAAGCGAAAGAGGAGCTTTCTTCTATTGTAGATTCCATGTAGTTCTATTCGCTGTTCAAATGTCTCTTGAAATTCCTTCTTTACTTATACCAAACATGAATAGGATCAAGCATTCCTATCCACTTTGGTTACCTAATTGGAAAAATAATAATAAATTTGAGTCCAGCATTAATATAAGTGGCTTCAGGAGAATAAAATATATTGGTTGACCAAGTAATTTTAAAATCGATTTCGGAAGGTGCAAAATCGAATAAAACCAATTTTTTACAAAAACAAACCGTCTCCCAAAGGAACAATCCCTTCTCCTATTTAAATGACAACGATAAATTGTTCTTTACATACTAAATAAACTTGTACCTCACAACTTCTCCATTCACTCTCCTAACATTTTTCTTCCTGATAAAACACAGTCCAAATCGAATAAAAACAATCCCATTTGCCGAACGTCTCTACACCAAATGGAGCGTACATAATTTTGATGAATTGGAGTTTGATTGATTTATATAAATGTAAGTGGATGAAGCAGAGTCCGACCAAATTATGTCAGCTGAATGATAGATGTGATAGCTTGATATCGCTCTGGAGTAGTACGAAGCCACTTCAATAATTGATAGATACTGTGGTGTTACGTGAATTGAATACGACGTGAGTAATAACAATTCATAACCATTATCAACTTTTATATTATAATCCAATTATAATTACCCAACAAATATTTTTTCTGGACAAATAAAATGCTTCAATAACTAAATCTATTAACATATTCCGTCCAGTGTGACTTCTTCATTAAATCGATCTCATTTTTAAATTGAGTCGAGTATTTTCAAGATTTGGGTAAAACCGAAAAAAATATTTTGTTTTCTAATATTGATATTTCTCAACTTATTTTATATAGTAAATTGCTATCGTATTATATAAATCATATCTAATATGGTTGTAGGACTTCGTAACCAATAAAGATTGAGTTGAATTGACTTTGCGGCGTCTCAGAAGGGTTGAATTCCAATGAATGGCATTGAAAAACCTTGTTTTGCAGTTTCATCCTTCAGTTAGCTGCTTTCAATGCCCTCGTACCCTGGTGCTAAAGCTAGCATGACCTTGAAATGGCGTGCGCTTATGCAATCGTTGACCTTTGTAGTGCCTTCAGTACAGCTTCGCAACTAAATGGTCAATCGCAGTCTCTCCTGCTGGAGTTGTGGCGTCTTTAGTCTGGCTATGTTTAAACTCTTCAATGTTAAATTCCACACCCACTTTTGCATTGGAGTTGTTCGTATACCAGGTTGCCTCAGTATGGATGGGTATTCCTTTCTTCCACTCTTCCCTACCCAGTGAAGTCATTTGAAACTTATTATTAAAGCTAGTGCCAGTTTCTCCAATGTTGTTGACTGTAACAATCTGTGCGCTGTGCCTTGCATGGAAATGTGTAGTGGTTTGTTGTAGTTGGTTTTTATGCACTTACTTAACAATCTTTCCAATGATACTATATTGCTCAAAAAAACATAAGCTCACAGCAATAGTGTGTGTGTACAAATTGAACAATAGGTAGGTATACTAAATACCTTCGAACAATTTTACAATATCAATCCAAAACAGTAATAAATATATATCTCCATGAGACATCCCTGAAGAAAATTACTTATTTACAATAAATGAATGAACCTCATAATATTCCACACATATTCACAAATTTGCCATGGCCTTAACAATTGTGATATTTGTAAAAATTGATGAATGTGTCCAAACTCTGTAAATTGTTGTTATACTTCAACTTATTGAGTTCAAGTACAACGGAAAAGAAGAAGCTTTTGTTCGATTACTACAAGTGAGGTTATACAAGATGTACGTTTCAACAAATGAAATCTTAGATAAGTGGCGAGAAGCTATGGCAACACTGAGAAAGCTACAGACATTCAAGAGATATTTGTGTTATCGAATTTGATTTCACAAAGTTTGATTGTTGATTCTTTTTGTGACTGGTTTAATAAAAATGAATATCAATAATTGTAATGATAATAATATTAGAAAAAAGAGGACTCCAAATTTCACTGGACGAGAGAAGACAGCTCTTTTAAACCTAATATTTAGTCATAAAACAATTATTGAAAATAAAAGGACCGATGCAATTACCTGGCGTGAGAAGGAAAACGCGAGGATTAAAATAACTTCGTTATTTAATAGCCAATCTCTGGAATACCACGAACAAAAGAGTCCTGTTCGATTTCTACCTCAATTAGGTTCAAAATGTTTAGGCATAGGTTTTGTCACCCCAAATCGCAAAAAAAAAATGTCAAATCATCCCAGCTGTTGAAATATTAATTTCTATGATAAATCCTTCTGGGGTTTCCATGAAAGATCAAGTTAAGATCGTCTTAATCGTCATCGTCATGATCAAATAAATTATTCATAATTATTTTTTCAATAAATAATGAAGACAAGCCACAGCTAAAAAAAAAGGAAAATACCACAACAACAACACGCATGTCAAATAGTAAACTTACTGTCAGATTGAAGTTTAGATGATATTAAGGAGAACTTTAGCGGCACAATTCTTAGGCTTAACTAAGTACACCTTAAGGACACCTTAAACCTCAGTTGATAACCCGTGCAAACCAAATTGTTATATTAAAGTCACCTTAAAGTTGAGCTTCACTTATCTTTCGCTAAGTATAACCGGTGCAAATGGCCCTTATAGTCTCCATTATCTAGTCTCCATGGTTTCAACCATAGATAAAAAAATACTTATAGATGGGAAACTGACCCGTGGCGCCTTCTATTCATACGGGTGGCGCTACCTTGAGAGTCCCGTCAGTACCTCTGGCACAAATCAGGTTGTGAACTCCGCTAACAGCCGAGAAAAAAGATTCCTGTAATTTTACAGTTTTTTGCGGTATATTCAAAATTACTGTGACTTTACTTTTATTGCAAAATGACATTTACGATCCATTTTTCGATATTTCATTTAAAATTACTCAAGATTAGATTGATATTACAATAATAACGATGAAAAGTCAAGTAAAATTAAATGAAATGTCAAAAATGGATCATATTGCCCAATTGCACCACCTTGGCTTAACAAGTAAGCCAGGCTTGAAAAATTAAACTCGCCGCACCGTCATCAAAGCGAAGCTTATATGCACGAAATTTAAAGCCTAGCTTTGTCCATAGTTTATTTTTAAAGCGGTAGATATGCGATTGCGCGTTCATTGTATTCTGACGTTTTGTGACGTTTCCAATTTGCCAGGACATTTCTAATAGTATAACCTAATTTCCGAGTTGGTTTGGTGTGTACAAACAACAATGAATTTAGAAGAAAATCTTGATGAAGATCTAGAAATTTTAGATTTCCTTGAAAATGGTATTCCAAGGCACATTTATGTTCGAAATGACCCGTTTCACAATTTAATTCTTTGAATTCCTTATCAATTTTTTAACATGTTTCTTCCTTCTCCATCCATGCTACCGCGTCTGTCTTTTTGCATTCTATAATTCCTTTATATTTTTTAACTAAGTTTAGGCAAAGCATTTTCTCTTCTGAAGTAAAATTTGCCGACCGAATTCTTTTTTCACCTTCCATTGCAGAAATTATTTAGATTAATCAAATGTTAAAAGAATTAGGAAGTTGTCAGATGAAATACTGGTATTGCCAACTAAAATTATGAAAATCTAGTAAAAAAAAATGAACACCCCTATGCCATTCAAGTAGACATACGATATTGTACGTAAGCGTGGCTTTACTAAGCGTAACATGGTGCAATGAGAGATTGGAATTATTATTAAGCTGCACTTTGTTAAGCCTTACATTTAAGCTAAACTGGTGCAATCGGGCAATATAATGTCTGAATTGTGAAAAATAAAGCAATAATCATCAAGTTCATATATTTTATTGATTATAAAAAGTATACAATAAATGAAACGTTTTTGTTCATATTTAAATGACAAACATGAAGAAAAATAAATGTTGGCAATTCAACAATGATGCTGGGAAGTTCAAAGTTGCATGGAAGAATAACTACTACCTCTGTCACTTTCTATTCCATGGAACATGTTTTTTAATGAAGATAAAGCTTACCGTGTGCACCTCACATTACAGTCTTTCACAAAATATATTCTTGACATTGTCTCGTAAAGTAAAAGTTCTACTATGAACAGTAAAAACCAAATACGGTGGAATACTCAACACACACACACACAAATAACAGACCTAATTCACCTAATATAATTCATTTCAGAAATGTCAATCAGGTATCCATTGCTATATAAAATATTGTGCGAATGTCGCATTCCTATTGGTTTAAAAAAATAAAAATCTGTATCATAATGGAAATCTGTAAGTATATTATAAAACAGGAATGGAAAAATAGTTATTTTCCTAACTGACCCGAACGACGCGGAGCGGAGTTCGGGCAAGCGGTCAAGTGCGGGAAAGACACTTTACGCATGTGTTAGGAACATTATTTTTTCTACGACCGTATATACCTACAAGAAAGTATACCAACCCATTTTCCAAAAATTATTTCCTTTCAACATACATATATGGTTCATACAACAGCCTTTTTGGTGTGCGTCATCGTTTGTTAATGTCTTTCTAACACATTACGTGGAAAGAAATGCAAAAAAGTCAGGTCTTTGATTAATCCTAATCAAAATATCGCAATAATGAACCGTTCAAATTTATTACAAAGGTCAATCCTAATCATTGACTTGCCAAATTTTGATTGGTTGATGTTCAGATTAAGCGTAAGCGGGAGAAATTTCTTTATTCAAAATAGGCATGCAGATATACCTTTCGTATTGTCAATGTGTCTGACATCTTTTTCTACTGTCCCACTGACAGTTCTTGTCAGGTCTGTATTTTGTTGTTTACGGTCAATTATTATTTATGAAAAGTTAATATGAATATTATTGTTATATATTTATTCGAATAATACAAAAATATGCCTAGATACACGGAAAAACATTAGCATTTTGAAAGTTCTCAAGTATTTTCAGTTTGGAAAAAGAAGCTGGTAACTATTAATTTCATAGCCTTGTCGAATTTTGCTGAATGCGATCCTGATGATTTTATTTATCAAATTCACAAACGATGACGCACACCAAAAAGGCTGTTGTATGAACCATACTTACAAAATTTCTACTAAAAACTACTAATTATTATGAATATTAATATTAAAACACAATTTTGTGTATTCTGTAAATTACTTAAAATTGCCGGTCCAGTGAAGTTATTTGCTGTTAGAATTATATAAAAATATCTTTATTATTTTATATTTCCTATATTTCCTAGAAAAGATATTTTTTGATGGACTATTTTGTGGATATTTATTCACCTGTAGTCACAATAGTTATGTAAAGTAAATACTTTATAGCTGAGTACACATGACTCGAAAGTCAAGAAAACATATTCGTATTCTGTGTAAAAATAATTTATTAAATTTTTTTTTTTTAAATAGATGTATCAGTGAACAAGTTACACCTAAGTTTGCAAGAGTTGTCACCTCTAAGAATGTTGATCATAATCTTAGAAAAGAATTGGAACTCAAATTAATCAAAAAAACAATTTGCAAGAATTATTCCAGACTCAATAGTATTAATTGTTCAATGAAGAATGTTTTTGATAATTTGAAAATATTGTTTGATTATTTAGATTTACAAAATTTTTTGAATGATGTTCAGGATGAGGTATGTATTAATAGACAAATTAAGTTTGATAGATTGAGTAGAAAACTCTCCGTTTTAATAAGGGATAAATTTAATAAAATCAAATGTATGAGAAATGACAAGAAATTTTCAAATTTCAATTTTCATGAAAGAGTTAAGAACCTTTCAGACATAACTTTTGACGAAACAGAGATGGAACTTTTGGGTCTTGGTTTGAAGCATTCGTTGGGATATAATATTTCTGAGAGAGAGTTTTTAGAATTTGCTATTGAGGTAGATGTTGCTATTGAAGTTTTGTCTAAGGATGATAATTTGAATAAGACAATTAGAGATGATATTCATAATCTTTTGTATAGAGTAAAGAAATACAATTTAAGAAATTCCAATCAAAAAGATAAACGTTTAAATTCAGTTTTGAAGAAGATCAAAATTAAAATCAAAAATCATGACTTAGTATTTACTAAAGCTGATAAAGGTAATTGCTTGGTGATCTTGAACAAATTTGATTACATTAAAAAAGTAGAAAACTTTATGTCTGAACATAATTTTAAATCTCTTAATTCGAATCCTTTTAATAGTTTCATTAATAAGACAAAAACTCAAATTAAATTGAACATTGATCTCTTTAAGAAATATAATGCACCACTTAATTTGATTTCTAGTAACCCAGTCTTTCCTCGTTTATACGGCCTTCCTAAAATTCATAAAGTTGATATTCCAATTCGACCTGTAGTAAGTTTCACTAACACCCCAATTTCAATTTTAGCTGCTTTTGTACTCAATTTGATAAAAGATTTGACTCATTTTCAACCTACCTTCTCAGTAATCAATACTTTGGATTTAGTAACTAAATTGAATACACTAAATATGCCTTTTAACAATAATTGTCTTATGATTTCTTTTGACGTTAGTAATCTTTTCACATCTGTTCCTAAGCTGGAAACTATTCCTCTAGTAGGTGATTTACTTAGATCCAGTTTTATTAATGAAAATACTATCAAACAAATTTTAAATTTGCTTAAATTTTGCCTTTCTGAAGACTTTTTTGTTTTTAATGGTAAATTTTATCAACAACTGGAAGGTTTAGCAATGGGTAGTTGTTTATCTCCATTTTTAGCTGACTTATTCATGAATAATTTAGAAGTTAATCACATAATTAAAGAAAATAATAATGAAATACTCGTATTACATTGGTTTAGATATGTAGATGATTGTCTTGTTTTTATCAATGGTAACTCAATAACAGCTAATAATCTTTTAAATAAAATAAATTTAATTCATCCTAACATCACTTTTACCTTAGAAGTTGAATCTGAAAATAAATTAAATTTCTTAGACCTTACTATTCACAAATCAGACAAATTAGAATTCAGCATATATAGAAAACCTACACAAACTGATCATGTGATACCTTCTTTTTCAAATCACCCCCATCAACATAAAATGGCAGCTTTTTACTGTTACATTCATAGACTTCTTAATGTCCCACTTTCACATTCTAACTATAATAATGAATTGAATATTATTAAACAGATAGCTTGTAATAATGGATATGATCCTAATATCATTAATAGGTTAATTCAGAAAATTAAAAACAAAAGAGAACTGGAATTGACTTATCCTTCTGAAGAGAAATCTTTTAGATATGTAGCTTTACCTTTTTTGAATGATAACATTTCTCAAAAAGTTTCAAAATTATTTAATAATAAATTAACAGATACAAGAATTTCTTTTAAGAGTACTAATAATTTGAGTAAACATTTGGTTAATTCAAAAGATAAAATTAACAAATTATCAAAAAGTGGTATTTATAGACTTGAATGTAATGATTGTGAAGCTTCATATATAGGCAGAACTTGCAGACCTTTAAAAGTTCGAATAGGTGAGCATTTGAGTAAACATGAGAATTCAGCTTTTGGTCGACACTTAAAATTTAATAAGCATAGTTTCAGTCCTGATCGCAATTCAAAAATTTTAAAAGAGGTTAATTCAAAAAATTTTAATAGGTTAGATTTTCTTGAAGATTTGCAGATTAGTGAAGAATTACAAAACAATAGTTTTTGTTTGAATAAACAAGTACAATTAAATAGATCTTATATTCCATTACATAGACGTTTAAAAGATTAATGGTTTTTTAAATGTTTCTGGACTCTTGTTGTGGTTGTTTTTGATTTAGATTTAGGAATGGGTTCTCATTAAACCCTTAATCTTTTTCTGGCTAGTATTTGATCTGATTAATGGGTCCTCATTAGACTCTAAATTAGATCTTTCTTTTTGTAAACAATTCATATGAGTTTTTTGATATTTTTAAAGCATATTTTTCTCATTTTTAAATATAATTTGACCATTAGTTTCTTTAGTTTTAATACATTCTTCAGTTTGTTTGTTACATACTAATCCTCTCTCTATGATGATTTTCATATTTATCCATAACATCATCAAGCTGAGCCATGATTTCCATTTGTTTATTTTAGAAAGTTAATTTTTCTGAGCTTTTGTTACAGTTGTTTAGAATTAGATTTAGTAATGGGTCCTCATTAAACTCTTAATCTTTTTCTTATAGTAGTGGATTTGATCAATGAGTTCTCATTAGACTCTAAATCAGATCTCCTTATTGTAAAACCACTCACATTGGTTTTGAAATGTTACTTGGTTTACATTTGATTTTTATTTTATATTGGATTTGAACATTTTTTAATAATTGCTACAATTTGTTTTTACATACTTCATTTCTCTAAAAGTTATTGTGTTTGGAGTTTCCATTAACTTTTAATTAATCATCTAGTTTGAATTAGATTTGGAAATGGGTTCTCATTAGACCCTTAATCTTATTCGTTTTTGGAATTAGATTTGAGTATTGAGTTCTCATTAGACTTCAATCAAATTAAATTTCCGTAATTAGTTTTGTTATTTGTTATTGGTTACAACCAGACTACAATGTTTATTTGATTGTGTTTTTTTATTGTTTAAATGGATTTGTTAACTTTTGGATGTTCCTTGACATATATGTGAATTTTTATTTTGAATTAGATTCAGTAATGGGTTCTCATTAGACCCTCAATCTTTTTCATTAATTTTATAATTTGATAGGTTCCCATTAGACCTTAATATCAAATTTTCTTTAATTTCATTAAGAAGTTCGCATGTCTGTTTTGGGACATTTATAGAGGATTTCTGCAGTGTCTTTTTGAACGTTTGTTGGATTAATTGAGTTCTATGTTCACTGTCATTTGTCATATTTTAATTTTTTGAAATTGAGTTAGTGTCACTACAACATCCGTTAGATGAACACGTGTTCGGAGTTCATTTTTAAAATAATTTAAAGAAAATTTTTAATAATGTTCCAAATTTAGAGTCAACAAACCCTAAACAGGGGATCATCTTAATTTTAATTTTAATGTAATTTTAATTCATGACGTCAATGTGTTGTCCAAGTTTCTTGTATTACCTGACGAGTAAGTAATTTTTAATCCACTTCTTCTATATTTTCTACAAATTCTTTTTACTTACTTACAGGTAAGCACTGAAGATGGCTTAATAGCCGAAAGCGCTCTGCGATTTAATAAATTATTTTTACACAGAATACGAATATGTTTTCTTGACAATAGTTATAACTTCCGAAGTGAAAAACTATTTAATTAGGTCAAAACTTGCATTATTTTACTTTCCCGCACTCATTTTACTTTCCCGCACGCATTTATTACTTTCCCGCACTAGTGCGGGAAAGTGACACTTTCAAAACTAAAATGCGTGCGGGAAAGTGGGTTAAAACGCACGGTCGTGAAAAAAATATTTTTTCTCCGATTGGCAGCAAATATCAATTTTGCAAACACATGTCAATCAGCAAAGTACTACTTCTCCTGCCTAGGCAGCAAAGTGATACTCAATTGTAATAAAACATTTGACGTAAACATTTATTAGCAATTATTACACTTTTAACAAGAACTTAAAAACATATGTTCAGTTGTTATCAACATTGATGGTGAAATTACTGGGTACACTGTCCATTATATAATAATTTTTCCTACGACCACATAGGAAAGTGACATATATCGCACTGACTAGTTCTATGGAAAGTGACCTTTATTCATACGCGTACGGAAAAAAATCTTATCCGTACGTGTGCGGATAAAAAAGCTGTCAAATTGAATGTTGAAATGCTAGTCTTTTTACTCCGCAAATTAATATGTATATGTGAAATGCTTATTTCCTAAGTTGATTTGTCCATATAATAATATAATATAATTTATTTATTTTATTTGAAATGAAAAAAAATTAAAAAAAAATACCGAGCCCGGACCGAACCACCCGAACCACCCTACTGTTTCTCAAAAATTGAGTCTACGGATGCCTAGACCGCTCGGCCATCCCACTGTTGTATCCCATGGTTCTTGTCCAAGATACTAATAGGCGCTGAGGAAATATACACACACAAAATAAAAAGTGTTTATATCACAATTTATTGGACTTTCATGTTATTGAAACAATAAATATCCGTTTTCAATTATTTGAACAATGAATCCTTAAAATAGCTAGTTAATACTTTCAATCTCCTACAGGTAGGCAACAAGTTCAGTGTGGTGCTAATAATAATTTTACTTTTAATTTTCACAGCAAATAAATAACTAATTTTGAACCGCAATATTTATGTTAAACTATTTCCGATGTTCTGTTTGTTGTAAGTTGAAATAAATGTTCGTAATATTTTATATTTTGTGTACCAATATTAATTCTAACTTTTTTATAAAGGTACTTTTTTCCATTGCATAAAAATCACAATTTTCTGGGCCACTTTCAAAGGTAAGTAATCAAAACCATATAAAGTATTTACAAATACACATATGTAAAACCTCTCACTTCTACATAAAAACGCAAGATTATACATGCCTAATTCGGTAAAAGTATATCGCGTGGTCGTAGGAAAAATAGTGTACATAACTTGTGCGAAAGTGATTTTTCACACTCGTGGGATTGTCTCACTCGGCTGCGCTCGTGAGACAATACTTCCCACTCGTGTGAAAAATGTCACTTTCCGCACACGTTACGTAATATACTATAAATATACCGATATTTTTTCGCACAACTGTCAGAAATCTCATGAATTGTCAAACTATAATTATTATGGACATTTCCATAGCAACCAGACATTCCAACTGCGATTTCTATCAAATTTCATTTTAATTGAACACCACAGGAAAAATAAAGAGATTGTGGAAATTGTAATAATTTGCAAAAACAATATCCTCCTATATCATTATGAACAATCGAAGAAAAATTATATGTTCAGCTCGGCAGCAAAGTAGATTGACTGTCTACTACTTTTCTGCCTAGTTAAACAAATAACTATTCCCTTTCATTACATTATAACATAGTATTTCTTCATTTCATCAAAGTATCAAACACTGAAGTACAAGCTGTTACCTAACCTACATAAACAAGGAATATTTTGCTTTATGACGACGTAAATCGGACAACCAAAAAGGATATACTGCAATGTTCCATTTTAATTCTAATTACATGCGGAGCATTTAATATCGGGATTTATATAACGAGTACTTCCATTTAAGATGAGCTTTATTTCAAGTGAATTCGCCGTACTTAAATAAGCGAGTGTGCGGGTGAACTGCATGGACAAGTTTACGATCAAATACAAATTAGAATTTCTAGGAACAGTAAACAAGCTGTATAGGTATAAATGGAAATACTTAGGCACTAAACACAAGAAAGAATTACTTTTCAAATGGAACCAACAGAATATATCGAAAGAATTATTATTTATTCGAATTTTTCCATATAAATAGAATTAATAACAAGCAGTTGATTTATTCAGAATGTATAAGGTTCCACAAAGTAAGCAACCAAACAGTCAATTTAAGTCAGAATCATACAACTGTGTATATGAAGACTTAAGTATTCTTTTTTCTATTAAATTGAAGTATGATGGTTGAAGACGTTTCTAAATAGAATCAGATGGAGAGAAGCTTAAAATAACCCAAGAAAAACATTAAGGCTCCGCTCACCGCGTGCGCGAAAATACCATTCAAGAAGTTTAGAAATACACATTTTTTTGAAAACCGTTGCATATTTTGGCTTGATTTTTCTTCTATTTAGCATATAAAAGGTCGAGACATATAAGTATATGAGATATTCCAAAATTGCATAGAAAATTATGATTTTTGTAGTTAAAAATAGCCCATTTTCGAGCGGCCATATAAAATAATAAGGGTTCTCAGATCAGAATTAAAAATAATTAGAGACAGCGCGTCAAATCTTCTCTATAAGCTCCTGAAAAAATCATTGAAAATAATTCAACCGTTGCTGACAAATCTGTGTGCATTGTGTCCATACCCCGGAACGTGGTGGCATCTACCAATTATTGCAACTCCGACGGATGGGACACTCACCCTCAAAAAGCTTCTACTTCTAGCTACATATAAATCTTCCAAATAATATACCACTCATAACAAAGTTTGATTATAATAGAAAATACACAGCAGCTATAACGCGACCAAAACTAAACCATGGTTGCTTTCCGGCGCACCTTCATAAATTGGGTATTCTACAGTCTCCATTCTTGCAGCTGCGACAAAGTATCAATCGGAGATACTGATCATATATTTCTAGAGAAAAGGCTTTATCTAATTTATCAATAGACCATAACTTTCCTCTTCCACTGAATATTAGTTCTCTACTGAAATGCACAGAAAGAGCTACTTTAGATTGTATTTAAATTCCATTTAGCAAGCGACAATAGAACTTTAGCCTAGACACATTAAATGGAAAAATAAATAAATGAACTAAAAATGTGGCCAATAGCCTTCAGCTGAGGCCAACCCTGCTTCCACACACACACACACACACACAAAGACGTTCAATATTGTCATCCGATTCTTTTGATAAATCAAAGGTTGACCAATAGAACACCCGATGTATTTTTAAGTAAATTTTTTTTCGGGCCGAGATGGAAAACTCACGTTCAAATGGGTCCTAACCAATAACCAGATAGTGCTGGACTCATCCCCAGAGGATGCCTACCTACCAACCAAACTCGCCGCTACTCCCGCCTTGGTATTACTACCCTAGCATACTTCAAGACGAGCGGCGATCCCTCACATACTCTCCGTCATCTCCGTTCTATCGCTCCTAGCATGCTTTATCGATTCCTCCCATTTCCCTAATCATGCTCTCTACTGCGCCTCTTATATCCATCAATTCCTCCTCGCCCCTAAACATTACCTTCACCATATTTTCCCAATACATTGCCTCCGCCAGTTTATTTCCCAGTTTCTTAAGCACTTCCTTGTTCTCTCAGCATCTAAACACATGCACCACATCAATTTCCACTTCACATCTCTCACACAATCCAGTCTCCCGTTTTCCAATCTTGTGGAGGTAACCTACTCTCAACCCATGTCATGTCCTGTGAGTACCTGCGTCAAGAAGTAGTTCACCTCCTCGAATTTCCTGCCCATCCAATCTCTCCTGCTCCGAATGACTCCTTTTAGCGCGCCCCCATACTTATACCACCTTCTCTTCATTTCCTCATCCATCCATTTCTGTACTTTCTCTCCGGTCGTACCCCTCCAGCGTTTCTATCTCGCTCTAGCCATCACGTCTAATGGATACAGGACGTTGACAGCACCACTGCTGCCAGTCCACACACTGTCCTCTTTATCCCTACACTACCCTCTCTTCACTTGCAGGAGTGGACTAATCCTCGCATTCACCTCTGCTTTTTCACGCCACACTTTCTCTCCTTGCAGTATACTCTGCTTCACCATTTTAGTAATTACCCTCTTTTTTTTAAGTAAATCTATTGAAGGCTGTTTGAGTTGAGTATAATGTTTCGATAACGCGTTTTCTGTCAATAACTAATTCGGTCGTTGATAAGTCATGGTGAGTTCAGTCGAATGCTTTCCTAAGACCAAGAAATTACGTTTTTGATGAATGATATGCAGCGAAATCACAGGTCTCGAAATGTAAGCAGCCACAGCCTTCTCTAAAACAGGTTGATCATTTCATTATTGTTATTTTACTATAAAAAATAACCAGTTTACAAAAGCTTAGAATACCTATATGATAAGTGAAATCACGAAAGCGTGAGGACGTCTTTTGAGGCAAATAAAAAGGGGTTAAGTATAAGTTTTTATATTTTCCGTAAAAAAGCATTAAGTAGGATGGAACAAGTAGAATAGTTTTTGTGATAAATTTGGAATGAAGTATAAATCTTAGTAATAAAATAGTAGTGATAGTAAAATCGAAGTGGAAATATATGATTAATGTTATTTATTAATGTAATAAACACATGGAATATAAAATATATTTCCAAGCTGCTTTGCATATCTACCACCGAAAATAGCTAAAATGTGGAATTTATTAAGACATTTTGTAAGTGGTTGCCATGGAGGCAAAGCTTATAACTTTAAAGGAACCGGACCTAGTCAGCTTTATGACTCAACCCTCTTAGATTAAACAGTTATGTGGTTATATCCTAAGTTGGTAATCTTGAATGAGATTCTACCTGCCCTACTAAAAGTCTAACGGTTGTATCGTAAATTTTGCAGAGGAACTGAGTTTTTCTAATTTAATTATCCGTTTTATCGGATACTTCAGATGGCTACGTTGTAACGATTTTAAAAAGTTTTCATTTTTCTTATGAAGTTATAAAGTTTTGTGTATAATAAATGTTCTTTCGGGGAACAAAAATACTGCCAGTAAATGAAGAGACAAAGATCCTGATAAGTTCCTATAGATCTCAATTTGTAGGTCATGGTAAGTGTTCTTGAACGAGAGAAAACTTAACGTGATAGAGTTTACGGAAGGGGGGAAAATGGCCGCTAAACCCTGGAAAATGAGTTTTCCGCTAATATTTAGCTAAATATGCGAATAAGAGAATTTTTGTTCAGGTAAAAGATGAGGACCATCTTTTTTTTTACAAAAATTGTTCCCATCTTTTTTTTCACAAAAATGGTTCCCATCTTTTTTTTTCGAAAATTTGATAGTATTCGAGAATAAGGGACCCAAAAGTCCCATCATTTCTAAGCATAAACTTGTAAGCGGGCAGACGGAATTACCATAGCTCGGCAAAACGTTTACATATTCCAATGATTCAAAGCTCATTGCAATGGGAAGACCCGTAGTATTTAACTTGAAGTTCGTTCGTACTTGCCAAAAAAGTTTAAAAAGATGTTGTGACAATTTCATTACTTTGTTTATATTTTTTGAAAAAATTGTCTTTTATCAAATTTTTTTATAATGAAAAATCAGAAATCGGGAAAATTGATCACACTGGTAAAATCCAAAAAAATTTTTGAAAATACTTCTTATTGTTGCCTGCTCTCCATTTTTTTGAGAAAAAATAACTGGACCGTGCTGAAGCTTGAGTTTCATTTTTGCAAAAAATATTGGTATTGCGAAAAAACTGGTAAGGACCATTTTTGTAGATAAGATCTTAATTTTTCATAGAAAAAAAAATTCTCTAATTCGTATATTTAGCCAGATATTATTGGGAACTTTCGATATTTTCAGGTCTTCAGCTACTGGACTATAGATCAAACATACATTTTGTAATACAATTTATAGAAAATTGGATGAATACGTCATTTTTGACACTCTGCGATACCGGGTGCTCCAAAAGGTTTTCAACCGCCTATAATATTATACAGTGTGTACATAAAGTAACGTAACTTGCTAATATTTCGATTTCCGTTAGGCTTACAAAAAAAAATGTTGAATAAAAGTTTTTTCAAATAATTCATACTATCTGCATAAGTCGATTAGAAGTATACATGGTGCACCGTTGCTCCAAAATAACTTATTAACATAATTTTTTAAATAGTACACCATGTATATATTTTCAGTTTTTGATAATCTTTTAAATTACAAATACATCCGTCAAGACCGCATAATTCTAATCTCAATGGTTCTACAGTTATTGAGAAAAATAGTTGACGGAAACGTTTCTATTACCACCATAATTAACAGCAACAAATAACTAATCTTATTTAATGAGATGTTCAAATTGTCTTCCTTCTTCTATTTGACAGTATCCAAGTCGATTATTATTATTATTATCTGAAAAACATTGTGTATAAGACAAAACCCGATAATCTGGATGAACTGAGAAATAGAATACTGTTAACAGCCCATCAAATAACAAATCAGCAATTGCGTAATACCATATCAGCTTTTTATAATCGACTTGGATACTGTCAAATAGAAGAAGGAAGACAATTTGAACATCTCATTAAATAAGATTAGTTATTTGTTGCTGTTAATTATGGTGGTAATAGAAACGTTTCCGTCAACTATTTTTCTCAATAACTGTAGAACCATTGAGATTAGAATTATGCGGTCTTGACGGTTGTATTTGTAATTTAATAGATTATCAAAAACTGAAAATATATACATGGTGTACTATTTAAAAAATTATGTTAATAAGTTATTTTGGAGCAACGGTGCACCCTGTATACTTCTAATCGACTTATACAGATAGTATGGATTATTTGAAAAAAATTTTATCCAACATTTTTTTCTGTAAACCCAACTGAAATCGAAATATTAGCAAGTTACGTTACTTTATGTACACACTGTATACTTTTTCATTTAAGAACTGGAAAATGTCAATTGGACTGTAACTTACAATGCGTTGGAGTACACCACATTTATTATTTTAGGAAATTGAAACTTAATTGTTTTTGATAGCGATTACTGGAACGCTACTTAAACGTTGAGTTGGAAAATATTATGGACTAATTTCCCAAAATAGTTTAAAAAAGAATAATGAATACACCACAAGGAACGTGCAGAAGATACAATAATTTCAGCTGGAAAACAAAAATATATATAAACAGTAGGACGAGCAATATTTATTCTTGGACACATTCCCAAAAAGGTTAAGTGTAACGAGGGTGAAATGTAAGATACTAATTATTTGGTAACAGCTGATTTTAATATTTCATTATTTAAAACCCCAGCTAAATTTTTCAATGGTATTTGAAAGGGTTCTCTCGCAAATTATCAGCGACCCTCAAAATCCTTCCACTCAATTTTCAAGTGAATAATTGTTTAAAACCAGAAAAGAATGAACTTCACATTCTAAACGCCAAAATACCTTATTTCAGTAAACTCAAACCCTTCCTAAATCTTACCCTACCCAAATTACATCACAAGCTTCTCGGTTGGTAAAGTTTCTCTCATATTTAACATAAGGTTAACGAAATTTAATTAATAAGCATACAACTAATATATCAATTATTGCTAGTCACTTCCAGGGTTGTAAATTTTAACATAATTATTAACGCAAATATACAGGGTGGTCCACAAGTAATGGTCCAAAGTGATATGGAAGATTCTTTGCCTAAAAATATCACAATCCGACGCAACTTTCTTAGATAAAATATTGATGATAAGAAAGATACAGGGTGGCCAAGTTGAGATGTCAAAAATGTTTTTTTCCAGTAAATTGGACGATTTTGGATATGAAAACATAAAAATATGAAAAATGGGTTTCAGGGCCTGGGAAATCATATTATGTTATCCATTTCGATTTATTTTCTAGATGCTAAAAGCTATGTTAATGGTGGAACTGGGCGATTAACTTCTTCTTAGAATACCTCAAAGCAGCATGCTTGAGGAAAGTTATTGCAAAATTATTGTAAATTATCAATGTTCTTGATGAATTTGCTGACATAAGCGCATACTAATTTTATCATTTTTGTGCTAATAAATGAAATAAAAATCATGGGGTGGGGTTTAAAAATGCAAATATCTCGATAACCAGTAATTTTTGAGACTAATGATAGGTATATCTTCTTGTCGCAAAAATAATGCAGTTTTTATAGTTTCCACTAAATAGACGGATACCAAAAACGATGAAGAAGTTAATCCAGCATTTAAATCAACAACATAACTTTTGTGGCGCCCTCTAGGAAATACTTCGAAAGTGATAACAAATTATAACTTCCAAGGCCCCAAAACCTTTATCTTTAAATTTTAACGTTTGTATATCCAAAATCTTCCAATTTACCGGGAGAAAACATTTTTGTCATCTCAATTCTATACCACCCTTCATTTTTCTATCATCAATTTTTAATTGAAGGAAGTTGCGTCAGATTGTGTTATTTTTAGGCCCAGAATCTTGCATAACACTTTGGTTCATTACTTACGGACCACCCTGTATAAGTGCTTCCTAACCTAACCTAAATGTGTATACTTGTGTGTATCAGTTGGATACTATAGTAATTTAAAAGTGTAAAGAGGTAGTTGTCAATAATTTGATCGTGCTGGTGGTTATACTAGAATTTACAGTGAACGTTGTCCGGTGACTGACAGAACTTCGTCACAATGGCTAAGTTGGGAAAGATATTTTGAAATTTTCATAAATTTTTCATTAAAATAGTAAAATTTGTTGAGAACAGTTAGTTTCATCAGAAATTATTGCCTGATTAATTATAGCCTCATCGATTTTATAAAAACTTGCCAAAAAGAAACAGTCTTTTTCCTCTGTCTGAAGCTTGTCTGCTGATTTACGGAAATAACAAATTCCAATAACTGAATTCTTAAGTAAATTTGATGGTACATTATTTCATAACTTTTAACGATAAACCAACAACCCACTTGAAATCTCCGCAAAGACAAGCAATATAGCTTATAATTCATTCCACCGAAGTATGCCATAACTTTTATCATCTCTTACAATAAACGTCCATACACACACAAAGAATTTCCGGCATTCAAAAACGACTACTATACACTTGCCAATATTTTGGCGGATAAGGAATATGAAAACACGTTCTAACCTTCACCCGGTTATGAAGAGTTAAATATACAGCATTAGATTGTGACTTAAAGACTAGAACTAATAAAAAATGTAGCATAAAAGTGTACAATAGGTATATACTTCGTCTAGGGCAGCTTAAAAGTCTTTTGTGCTCCCCTACCTTAGTCTGGGTAGGAACGAATACTGCACCTTATCAAAAGCCACTCATTATTGGTATTGTCACTTTAGAGTTGTCGGAAGGACGAAAACTGTAAGATGAAAAAAATTTTACTGATAATTTATTAAGTAGATGAAAAGAAACCTATATTGTGTCATCCAAATGTCAGATCGAATCGAAGACAATAATTACGTCTTCTATAATGGCAAAAGGGATGGAAAGGAAAGTTTTAGTTGAAAAGTTTAAAATGAGTGAAAAATTATGAAAATTTCAAGATACGTTCAATAATTACTTCGATATCGACAAATATCATCGTCAAAATGATATAATGCCTACCTGATAGATATTTTGACTAAACCAAATAAGCTATAAGATATAATATCAAAATTATTGAAGCTTAGATCCTCTCAATAGATAGAAAATAAAATTTCATGATATCGAAAAATAATTCGAAAACGCTGGAATCGTCTTAAATTTTTTGTCCACGACCACCTAATAATAAGTCAATATTTTACCTCCTAACAAAAGGTATACGGTACCCATATATCAACTGTGTAAATTATGGTTCATAATACACTGTAGTGTATTATGGTTCATAATTCACGACTAGAGATGGGGGTACAATATAAAATAAACTATTAAATCTGTGTTTTTTGTTCAGGAAATTTGTTTTTGAAATATATCGTTTCGAAAAAATATTGTATTTTTAGGTATTGATACTTTTCATCATGATATTTTCTATTATTCAGTATTTTAATAGTTATTTACGTAGCTAGTTATGAAAAGTGCGATATTGTTCAATGAGCGTAATATTTGCCAAAACGAGCGCTAGCGAGTTTTGCAAATTTCGCGAGTTGAACAATATCGCTCTCTTCATAACGTGTTTACGTACAAAGTTTTATCTAAATCCGCGCTTTTATAATATTTGATAAAATTTTTAATTAGAATGAAAATATTAAGGTAGAATCAAAGAGTTACTATGGAAACAGTCAGAAACAGTTATGTAAAGTCTTTACATAACTGTTCTTACTACTTTTCATAACCGTTTTATGAAGGTTATGAAAAATGTGACGTTACCTAACGTCAAAGAGTAATGTAAAGTGTCACATTTGATAGCGGAATTAGATAAAACAATATACTTATAACAGTTCGTTGTATTGATACTTTACACAGTATCGCCCATCTCTATATATGTCAAACTATATTTTTATGTAGCTGTCAGAACATTTTGAGGTTAGTAATACTAAATCGTTACTGAATTTCATTTAATAAAAGGAGTTAAGGGTCGTGGATAAAGTATAGTATTTTACTCGCAATTTATGGCCAATTATTCACTCGGCTGACTTGCGCCCCTCGCCTGCGGCTCGTGACGCAAACGTCACCCATCGTGAATATTGGCTATCATAAATTGCTCGTTTAATAATATACTATTTGCAGATTCATAAGAATATTGTTGATTTTTCTATAATACAAGGTTGTGAGTTTATTAACCCGTAATTAATTATAAACAGTTAATAGACAATTATGATACAAATTGAATAACTAAATAGATTTCAATTAAATTTTCATCAAAATTGGTGGGTGGTTTTTTTTTCGACCGCTGACTACGATTCCAGCCTAGAAAAAATGAAAAACCAAAATGGCGATTGTAATAGTGCGGGTTAACCATAACCAACGACCTATTATAAAATTGACCAGCCATCACACATTATTACCTATACATTGTTTTGGTCGCAACATAAGTCAGGGCGAGTACAACGCACAGTAGCGTATCATGTCGAAAGGGTTCATTCAAACTATTTTATGAAAATTGCTTCTATAGACTAAATGATGTAGATATGTTATTAAATTTTTGCTTGAATAAGTGGAAATTATATCAAAAACAAGCAATTTATTTAAAAGATACCTATAGAGGACTTTTAACATAAAACAAGTTTTGCACTACAGATGATGAATATGTTAATAAAGGTTTTTTATTTTTTTTATACTGATTTTACAAAACTAAGGAATAAATAAAGGTATTAAAACGGTAAACCATTAGATGAAATAATTATAACAATAATCATAATAATAATATTTATTGTTCATAAGAATTATCCACAATCGTATTACAAAATAAAATAAATAGAACACACAATTGTATGAAAAAATTTAAATAAAAACAACCGCTATGTCTACCGTCCGTGAGATACCGGTGGTGTAAGGGAGCGGTATACGCTAAGTGACATACCGTATGTCAAAGTTGTCAAATAGCGTTAGTCGAAGTGTTTTTTAAGCAGCTTCGATTAGGTTTTGATATGGGTAACCTAATTTATTTACATTTTATGTAACGGATTGAATACAATGTCACCTTTTCGGAGGAGGTGATCCAGATACACTAGATATAGCTGTCAAAGTTGATGAAGACGATGAATCTTCATTATTCTTCAACAAACTGGAAAGATTATGAATTGTTCATGAAGTAGACCTCTCAATCACAATAGATGAATTACCTTGTTGTTGATAGAGGGTTTATTGCTCCAATAGACCTGGTGTCTTGAGCCTCATCTTCCAGAATCCTTTAAAGAAAAATGTAATAATTTCTGTGCTAACTTGAAGTGTACATAGTTACAAATTAAAAATACCAAGTATATTACTTACTTGAAAGGTGTAGCATCATGTTTCAACACATGTTTGCCACTTAAATTAGCACATATCTCCGTTTTGAAAAAATGGTCAGAACACACCAAAGCAACTTTTACTTTAAAAATATCATCTTCTACCAAAAATAAATTCTGTAACCAAATTTCACGACGAGCAGCATCTCTAGGAAACCTGATAATTGAATGAACAATATTATTATGAAAACAAATATTGAATCCCTTTTCTTATACCTATACTACGCTTGTGCTAAAATAACCTTACCTGTGAAATGATCGTTCATCATTCTTATTCCATGTAATTTCACAGATTTTCTCACCATCATAAATGTCTTAAAAGTACTTCAATATACAAATCACAATACAAATATCAATGATATATCTAATAAAAACACAATTATAGTTAGAATCTAATTTGACAGTGTTATATCTTGTTAATTTAATATTTAATGATACGCCTATGGCAGGTACTTATAGTTTTTGTTTATAACAAATTTGATATTTATTGGCGAGTTTTATATGATGTCTCGTCTTGTCGTGTGTACCTTGTTGGAAATAAACTAATTGGCAATAGACCGTATTTTACTAAAAGTTCTTCCAACCGAAACACTTCTTCAAATTAAGAAGACTAATTATATGTTACTCAAATTAGTAACAAATATAACAGACAGATCTCACCAAAATGACAGAAGTAGTTCGAGGCTGCCAGACTAAAAATTTATAAACTATTTTACTTATAGCATTAATTGATCATGAGAAATCACAACTGAAAAAACTAATTGAGCTGGACCGTGGGTTGGACGACGACCTATTTTACTACTACTACTAAGTTTGCAGGCGAACCTTGTCCTGGACAAACTCAAGCCAAGGTTCCGGCACTGAGGCCACTGGCGGGCCCATTGTGCCATTCCTGCTACCTAGACATCCATAAAGCCGAGCCCTTCTATAAATGCCACAACCTTTTTTAATGGATGTCTGCTTGTGTCTCCAGGGGCCAAAACAGGGACTCCGAAGATTCGCCTGCGTAGTACAGCCCAGTGTGGACACTCTAGAAGAACATGGACTGACGTTTCGTCAGTCATGCCGCAACCCCTACATAGGGAACTTTCCTGTACTCCTAAGTTGTGGAGGTGTTTCATCATACAGCAGTGCCCCGTTAGGAGTCCTGCTATCTTCCTTAGCCTACTTCTTGGTAGTTCAGTAGCTGCTCTAGCGTGTCCATCAGTCCATCCCTTCAGTAAAAGTTTGGATTGCCTAGGACCCTGCAGAGCATTCCAATGAGCGAGGTGCTGATTCTTCAGCCACTTCTTCGTCTCCTTGCGTATTCTTTGTTTTGTTAGGCCCAAGGTCGGGCCCGGGCCGCAGAAGGGAGCTGCCGCCCCTTCCGCAGCCAGTGCATCCGCCATCTCGTTGCCTTCAAAACCAGAGTGGGCTGGAATCCATTCTAGCCGCACCACGTTGTGCCTTGCAAGATTAGCAAGTCGTTCTCGACATTCATTAGCGAGTCCTGAGTTGCTGGTGCACCCACTCAGGGCTTTAATTGCTGCCTTACTGTCGGAGTATATGGTTATGCGTCGATCCACATAACCTCTGTCTAGGTTTATCTGCGCACATTCCAAGATAGCATATATCTCGGCCTGATATGCAGATACACCATCACCCAATGGTACACGATCTTGTGTTCTTGGGTTCCTAGAGTAAATTCCAGCTCCTGCTCTATCACCGGAGCATGAGCCATCTGTGTACCAGACAGTCCCATTAGGCTGTGTATTCCTCTCTTTTTCCCAGGTTTCTCTATCCCGGATCATGGCCCTGTACGGAGTTGCGAAGTAGTACTTTAGCAGGCATTCGTCAGGTGCTCGAGCCAGAACTGGAATATCTTCCAGTAGCCGGAGCTTCTTGACGTGCCTGCACTCTTCCCCTCTTCGCACGTATCCCAGCTGTTTTAAGCGCAGAAAAGCCCTCTCCGCCTCAGCCTCGATCACATGGTGAAGAGGCCGGATACCAAGGATCACTTCCATCGCAGCAGTTGGTGTAGTTCTCATGCAGCCAGTTGCCCCCAAGCTGACCACCCTTTGAAGGCGTGTCAGCTGCGATCTAGCCGTGACCAAGGTTACCCTCGGCCACCAAACCAGAGCCGCTTATGTGAGCATAGGCAGCATGATCACTCTATAGAACCATATGATCGTTTTGGGGGTCAGTCCCCACTTCGGACCAATGGCTCTCCTACAGGCCCAATACGTGTTTGTCACCTTGCTTGGGCGACTGTCAAGATAAGCCTTCCATGTCAGTGATTTATCAAGGATCACTCCCAGATACTTCACCTGCTCAACCACAGGCAGTGGTACTCCATCAAGATTTAGACCCTCAGGTCTTATACCTCTTTTTTTGGTGAAAGCAACTATCTCAGCCTTGGCAGGATTTACTGCAAGTCCGTGTTCGTTACACCACCCATGTACCCTATTCAGAGCCCTTTGCATGAGGTCCCTGAAAACGGTAATATGCCTTCCAACAACAAGGACAACGATATCATCGGCATACCCAATCGTTAGAAAGCCTTCACCGTTTAAAAGAGTTATTAGCCCGTCAATGACTAGGTTCCACAATGTGGGCGAGAGAACACCCCCTTGCGGACATCCTCTAGCGACGATCACTTTTGCCACATGGTCTTTCCATGTGGCCTCTACTGTACGATTGCACAACATGGCCCCAAGCCAGTGAGTGATCATTGGCTCTATTCCATGATTTGTCGCAGCCCTACAAATAGATTCTACAGGGGTACTGTCAAACTCCCCCTGTATATCCAAAAAAGCTCCCAGGGTGATCATGCCATTTTCCAGCGCCTTCTCCACCTGGGTTACCAGTTGGTGTAAGGCACTTTCAGTTGACTTGCCACACCTGAACGCATGTTGATTGTTGTGCGAGGGATACCTTAGCCCAACTTTTTCCTTTATGTACCGATCAGCCACCCTCTCCAATGTTTCCAACACAAAGGATGTTAGGCTAATGGGTCTAAAGGATTTAGCCACCGTATATGTGGTACGACCCGGTTTGGGTATGAAGACGACTCTCACCTGCCTCCACTGTTCAGGGACATACCTGCGTGCCAGACAGGCCCGAAAGATATGCACCAAGATTGTGCCAATTGCATCGAAGCCATGTTGAAGCAGAGCCGGGAAGATTTGGTCTTTTCCTGGAGACTTGTACGGTCTGAATGACCGTATCGCCCAAGTACACCGCTCGTATGTGACTATTTCTTTTGCTAGAAGATAGTCCTCTTTACATGGTCGCTGTATGTTCACATATCCCATGTCAGGACACTCCCGCTCGATTCCCTCACAACCGGGGAAGTGTGTCTCTAGTAGATGCCGCAAGGTATCCACCGGGGTTTCGGTGAAAACACCCAACACTTCAATGCAGCCTATAGCGCTGTCCGGTGATTTCGTTAAGATCCGGCGCAGCCTTGACATTTGAGGTACCGATACGATATCCTCGCAGAAGGCCCGCCAGGCATCTCTCCGAGCCAACCTACCAGCACTCTTGTACTCATTCCGTTTCCGGCGGTATTGCTCCCAATCCAGATCCGATTTCGTCTTCCTAGCCCTATTAAATAGGCGCCGGGTATGTTCCCGTAGCGAGTCTAGAGACTTGTTCCACCATTTGTGGCCCTTACTTTCCTTCCTCGTTTTTTCGGCGCAATTTTCTTCATAAGACGAGACAATAATCGAGCCCAGCTCCGCTATGGCCCAATCGATCTCATCATTATTGCTCAAGTTCCTAGGGAAACCACCAAGTCTCCTTCCGAGATGCAGTTTGTTCCGTTCCCAGTTGGTAGTCTTGGGGTCCCTATACTTGATTGATTGTTCCTCAACAGCAACCCTGTAACTGAAACAAATGTAACTGTGATCCGACAATGACGGATCATCATTAACATGCCAGTCCCTTACCATACTTACAACGGCACTTGACGCAAGCGTCACATCCAGGACTTCAGCCCTAATCCTATTTCGGAATGTTGGTTTCGTCCCTCGGTTGAGTAGTTGCAGGTCAGTGGTACCTAGATAGTCAAGCAAAGCCCCTCCCCTGCTATTGACGCCTGTGCTGCCCCACATAGTGTGGTGCGCATTGGCATCACAGCCAATAAGAAGAGGCAGATTCCTGACCATGCAGTATTCCACCGCCTTGTGGAACTCCTCAGTAGGTGGTAGTTCTGGTGAGTCATAAGGCAGGTAAGCAGAGCATACCACTAAGCTATGCCTAGTACCATTCTTGCCCAGGACGTCCACTCTCACCGTTACTATGTCACTGAAACAAAGTTCGTTTATTAGTATTGCACTTACACTGGAGTGCGTAGAAATGCAAACTCTTGGATTAGGTTCACCCACTGCATAGAATAAGCTACGCCCGGGTGTGCCTAAGCCTCGCACATGACCTTTATACACCCATGGTTCTTGTATGAGGCATATGCCTGTCTGCAGCTTTGCCATCCTCTGCGCGAATACTCCTGCAGCGGCACGGCAATGCTGCAAGTTAATCTGGGTAAATTTCAAGGCCCCTTCAACAGACATCGAAAATCTATAAAGGTACCTCCTTACCCATTAATAATTTACTCCGGGGTAGTCTCCGTAGTTCCCGAGAAGATAATTTTAACCTTCCCGAGCCCATACCGGATTTCTCCCTTCGTTAGGTTGAGTGCCCCCACCGATCGAGGATCGAGCCCCAAAACAATGTTCTGCCTCAAAGAGGCAGCATCCCATCGGGAGGCCCGAATCACACACCCTTCAGTCCTCAGGGTCGGATTACCAATCCGGATCCTTCTGAGGACCTCCTGAGGAGGAGACTCGATCGGCGCTGGCACCCATACCATTGCCTTCTCAAGCTGCTCGAGGGCCGACTGCTCAATGATTTTGAGCGCCAGTCCCTCCTTCTTAATCGTACTAGCAGCCACTTTAAGCCAAGCCAGAGAGCCCCCATCCGCACAGGTCACCATAACGGCTCCCCGGGCAAACGAGTGTCCCTCAAAACTTGGCACAAATGAGGCGCCAGTCTTGTACATATCCTCATGCAATTGTGCGAGGATATGCGCATAGGGATAGGTGAAGTTGGTCCGCGGCAGGGTTGAGGGCTGCCAGTTGAGGTTTTATGCTCAACGAGCCCCCACTTCCCCGCAACCTCTTCCTCACATAGATCATCGTCAGAGGCCCTCCTATCCGCCACCTGGAGACGCGCCGGGTTGGTTCTTCACCCCCTCCGCACCAATAAACACCCGAGAACAGTACAGTCTGTTCGCTGAATCTTTTCCCATGTATGAAATGATTCACATACTACTTTTTGTATTACGTCTCTTTCCTACTCACAGAATCTTAACCCCCGAAATGAAACCGTTTGTTTCATTACAGCGTAATATAACGAACAGAGATAGCCATATGATGAATGTCGGCGATAGGCTTAACGCGAATCTGTACGTTAACAGACCAAAGACTTTGTTCACAACTACGACCTACGTGCTATTTGATGTATTGATGTATTGCGTTTGTATATTAATGATGACGCATGGGAAAAGATCCAACGAACCAACTGTAACGAACATCGTCTATGCCTACTGATGCGGACCCGGACGACCTATTTTAAATGCTTCCCACTTTTTTCTTACTTTTTAAACGGAAAATACTACTAAAATCTTAAAAATATTCATCAATTACTATTTTTGTTAGAAAAAATTTGGCATCATGTAAGAAGAGTCTGGTACTAAATATGTTGGAGACAACCAAAATGTAAACAAGGCTAGTCTATTTTATAACAGGTCGTTGGTTCATACAACAGCCTTTTTGGTGTGCGTCATCGTTTGTTAATGTCTTTCTAACACATTACGTGGAAAGAAATGGAAAAAAAGGCAGGTCTTTGATTGATCCTTATCAAAATATCGCTATAGTGAAATGTTCAAATGTATTACAAACGTTAACCCTAATCACCAACTTACAAAAATTTGATTGGTTGGTGCTTAAATTACGCGCAATCGCAGCCTATCAATTGGGCGTTCAAAACACGATGATACGTTCCTTTCGTAGCGGCAATATATCTGTCGTCTTTTTCTAATGTCTCACCGACAGTTCTTGTAAGGGCTGCACTTTATTTTTGACGGTAAATTATTATTGATTAAAAGTGATTATTAATCTTATTAAATTGAGCATTTTATCCATTCAAATAATACAAAAATATGCCTAGATACACGGAAAAAGAGCAGCATCTTATTTTGAAAGCTACTAAATATTTTCAATTAGAAAAAGTAGCTGGTAAACCATTGATACCTTTAACTTCAGTGCATCAAGTAATTATATTCGATATTACAATAAGTGAAATTAATATTAATTGAGTTAATCCTATTTCATTAGGATAGCTTAAATATTTCACTTAAATCCATTATGTTTCAGCGCGTTTAGGATGCATGGTATATCCTTGCCGACTGTAGCAAATTTGGCAAAAAATGGCATTCAGAGTGATTCGGAATATAACAATAAAATGAGTGAATTTGTCAAAATATCGAAGGGTCTCACAATCCGAGAGAAATATGAGCATGCCATTAGGTCGCGTATATACAGAATGTTTAGTGAAGGTAGGCAGAAAAAATGTTTTCGATGTTTTTAATTAGTACGATGAGTGAACCGTTTTCACACACTTTTTATAGATCTTCACTTCTCCTAAAAAGTAAAAATTAATATTTAATCATAAAATTTTTCGTTCATTAGTTCTCACTAAAAATAAAAGGGGGTGGCATGTGAAATATTGGTATGTTTGTTTAATTTTATAGATTGGGGTGGGTTTGGTTGGTAGACATTCCCTTGGGGATGAGTCCAGCACTGTCTGGGTACTGTTTAGGACCCATTCGAACATGAGTTTCCCATCTCGGCACTCGGCACCCCAAAAAAAGGTACTGTTTGGAAACGGCAGAGCAAGTGGTTGTAGCTTTGAAAAGCTATAGAATAATATCTGTTTTGTTAAATTTGCCATACATCACCTGTAGTATATTCTGATGAACATTAGGACATGAGGACAGTAAAATGATCAATAAGATATCGGCCTCATTTAGACAAATGAAACGATAAAATTCATTAACAATAAAAATTATGAGTAGAAAATAACTTTTTCCATATAACTCAAGAATAAAATAGGGACCTAAGTGCATCCTCAATTGGATTCGCTGTATAATTCTTTTTTTTAATTTAATTATTTTAATAGGTGAAATAAAATTTGTTTTAGTTTGCTGTGTTTTCTTCCATATCCCAAGTATTATGAATTTCATTGCCCTTTCGAATTTGGCTGAATACGATCCTGATCATTTTATTCAACAAATTTAAGGTTAACTATGTGTCAAAATAGAGAATAAAATGAACGACATACCCAAAACCCGAATATACATCACAAACGATGACGCACACCAAAAAGGCTGTTGTATCACAATTTTCACGAAAGCTCTCATAACCTCAAGTAATAAACAGGCAAGTAATTTAGCTAACAAATTTTTTTTCGTTCACTTCACAACTAGTTGGCAGCTTACAAGTTCTAAAATTGGAAATTGTGCATCAAATTTCAAATGAGCGACACAAAATACATATTAGAAATAAATAAATAAATATATGTATATATACAGGGTGAATCACGACTAACGGGACGGAGGTTTATGGCGAAACGGTAAGAAATTTGAAATGTTTGTCACCTTAGTAGTTTGTACATCCATATAGGCTACATTTTAAAATTATTTTGAAATATACAGGATGTCCCAATAAAGTGTGGCGTATCAAAGTTATATTTTTTCTTATGGAACACCCTATATTTGATTGCATTTTCTGATTGCACCCAAAAAATAAAGTGATGTTTCATAATGGTTCCCTATACCTAAATACAGAGGGTTCCGAGTTATGCTGACTTTTTTAAAAATGTGAGCATTTCGAAAAACATTGATAACTCATTGATTTAATGAATTCTAGCGAATTTCCTCTCTCAGCTCAATAGTCGGACATTCATTGAATGTATTCCACGATTGAGTACTGAACATCTCTTTACAGGGTGTTCAGAATTATCAGTTGAATTATTAGATCATTAAATGTGTTATAACGGGCTTATTTTAAATGGAACACCCTGTATTTCAATAATTCATCATATTCAAAAAAATGTCCTCTTTCGAATGATATAAGGGTGTCCTATACCTAGGTACTATACTTTTCGCGCAATTTACAATTTTCTTAAATTGTATGGTAAATTGATTTTAAAACATCTGCATAATAAAACAAAAACTCATAAAGCGAATACCTTACATACTACGGAACGAACAACAAATTATTAAAAGCAATAAATGACAAATTACTATAATAGCCATAAAATGGATGAGTGTAAACGTTTGGGTAGGGATGGTGGGCCAATATGTTATCGGCACGTATGTTTTTGACGGATACCTGGACAGAAGAAAATTTTTGAGTTTTTTGGAAAATATCTTCTAGATCTTCTTCGAAAACCTACCACTTAGCATCAGAAAGAAAATGTGGTTACAATTAGACTTAGCATCAGATCACTTCTCCCACTCACTTTTCTCCTGCTGTTAGGAATTATCTTAATAGAAAATTAAGACATAAATGGATAGGTAGGGGAAGTCCTTGTAATTGGCCAGCTAGGTCACCAGAACTGACCAAGATGGATTTCTTCGAATGGGGTTATAATAAAAATATTTTGAAATATGAAATTAATAATTTTGGACGCTTTCGCGTCTATAACACCCGGTATGTATGAATAATGTAAGTACATAGTTTGGTGCCAGAATCACGTGTTGCATTGCATAAGATGACAAGCATTTGGAGCATCCATCATAGTTACTTTCCAATTTTTGCTTTCAATAATTTGTTGTTCGTTTCGTAGTATTTATGTATTTGCTTTATTAATAATGTGTTTTTGTTTTATTATGTACTCAAATGCTTGTCGTTAAAAAAGAGTTAGTGTACCTCAGGAACAATGAGTGTGCATATTTATTAGCATTATTTCTTCACAATATCTTTGTCAAGATAATTAGTATAAAATTTAGAGAGAATTGCAGATGTTTTAAAATCAATTTACCATACAATTTAAGAAAATTGTAAATTGCGCGAAAAGTATAGTACCTAGGTATAGGACACCCTTATATCATTTGAAAGAGGACATTTTTTGAATATGATGAATTATTGAAATACAGGGTGTTCTATTTGAAATAAGCCCGTTATAACACATTTAATGATCTAATAATTCAACTGATAATTCTGAACACCCTGTAAAGAGATGTTTAGTACTCAATCGTGGAATACATTCAATGAATGTCCGACTATTGAGCTGAGAGAGGAAATTCGCTAGAATTCATTAAATCAATGAGTTATCAATGTTTTTCGAAATGCTCACATTTTTAAAAAAGTCAGCATAACTCGGAACCCTCTGTATTTAGGTATAGGGAACCATTATGAAACATCACTTTATTTTTTGGGTGCAATCAGAAAATGCAATCAAATATAGGGTGTTCCATAAGAAAAAATATAACTTTGATACGCCACACTTTATTGGGACATCCTGTATATTTCAAAATAATTTTAAAATGTAGCCTATATGGATGTACAAACTACTAAGGTGACAAACATTTCAAATTTCTTACCGTTTCGCCATAAACCTCCGTCCCGTTAGTCGTGATTCACCCTGTATATTAGAGTGAAAATGATTTTGTAGTAGTACCTATTAGATGAGTGCATTTATAGTGGTTTTTGTGATAAAAAAGTTTAAAATAAATTTTGCAGAGAAGGATTAGTGGGAAGAATTATCGAATGTTTTCTTTATTTTGATTTTTGATTTTTTTCAAATCAATAATAGGAAAAATGATACATGTTTATTTGAACTAAGCAGTCCCTAAACGGTCCCCACAATAAACTGCAAGAAAGCATTGAATCCAAGTTCAGCTAGTTGACAGTTTATCATTAACCTTCCGGTAGTGGCACCTGTTTGAGGTACATTAGTAGGACGCTGGACACTTGAGCGAAAATTCTCAGAAATCAACATGGCTTTTCTAATAATACAGGACAGTTGAGCGAAAATTTATTTTCGATGTTGGGTCAGTCAAGCGAAGACTGCATCCCTGTTTTCAGTATTAAAATTTGAAAAAATTAGTACTAATTTCATGTAAGTATTTGTGAGAAAGGGTGCATCCTTGTTTTCCGTATTATATTTGCATGGATAAGTAGTAGTTTGATGTACGTATTTGTGAGAAAGGCGGCATCCTTGTTTTACGTATTAAATTTGGATAAGTAAGTAGTAGTTTGATGTACGTATTTGTGAGAAAGGCGGCATCCTTTTTTTACGATTAAATTTTAATCCCTCGTTTTCGCTCAAGTGACCAGTACCCTTTTAGTGGGAATGAATATACCTGAGAGGATTTCTACAACGTTCGCTCAAGTGACCGGACCCGCATTAGTAGTGACACCCGGTCCCATACACCTTGCCGATTTTTTTTCTCCAAAAAATTAATATACTTAAAAAAAACACCATACTTCAAAGGTATATAGTTTTATTGAATCAATACATAAAAACTGATTTTTGCAAATACCCACATCTGGAAACATTTTCGAAACTTTACTCTACAACTTCCTAACAAAAATTAAATATTGACAAACAAAATATGTACTTATTGCTAGCTTATTGTTTATTTAAAATTTAAGCATTACCGGAAATTACAAATATTGATGAAATAATACTAATTAAAGAAAAATCAAAACCTTACATGCCAATTACCTGCCAAATTATATATGAAATTTGGATATCATAAGTAGTGGCACCAGGTCTACTGCACCGTTATCTCTCCTGCAAACGATACTATTGAACCGATGATAATACGAATAATACAGTGCATTTGGCTTCTTGAACTAGAAAGGTACTGAAATCTATAGCACCACCCGTCAAATTGACGCCTTTATATCGACAGTGATACTGTCGCCCGGTCTCAGAGACAGGTGTGCCACTACTGGTTAAAGGTTAAAGCAATGCTTATTTTTTGGTGTAACTTTTGCCAGATTTTCAACGACTGATCTAAAAGCTATGAATAGACTTCACATGCAGAAGATGCAAAAAGGACTCTGAAACAGCTCTGCATATACCATGCAACTGTGAGACACTGGACCATAGGAGGCAGAAACTGTATGGTAGACTCCAAATGACTCCAGAAGACTTCTAAAAACAACCAGCTAAGAACCTGTATGAGCTAATACAGGTAACGGACAAGCTAAATAGGCTGTAGCCAGAATACTAGGATGATCCACAATTAACCCAAGAGGCTGAGGTGGACGGCTCCAAAGAAAAAAGTCTCAAACAAAAGTATCCAAGAAGAAAACTCTAAAGCTACTAGTTACCAGTAATGAAAAAAGGCAAAAACCGCAACGATACAATATTTTAAATTCACAAGTATTAAAAAACCCTGTAACTGATCCTTCAATTTTTTTCATCCGGATGCTATAAAACCAGCTAATATAATATGTATGTAGTCCATCCGTACGCAGGGAAAAACCGCGCTCATCGTTTTTATATGTGTATCTACCCTACGCCAATAAAAGCACCCTTCTTTCCTTCCTCTCTATCTGCCTTTATTTTCAGTAGTTTTTCACGTTTCTGTTTGTAGACGAATGGTATAAAAATAAAAAGCAGCAGATCATTCCATTTCGCGAAATACATAATTGATGAAAATTGCGGAATTGGTAAAGAAGAATTTGCTTTGAGTAGCAGTTTGGAAATCATTGATGCTTTTTTAAGGTTCAATATAAAATTAAAAGTATCTCTCGATAACATTGAGTATATTATACTACTGCTGTTGTTATGAGGTTTATTTAATGATTTTTACGTTCACACTGTGCCTCTAGATGCTACTAGAATAATAAACAATGATCATGGTATCTAGAAAAAGTTAAAATGTCATTAGGAGAGAACTCCCACTTTATCGGTCTTATCTAGCTTAAAATACTGTACAGAAACCAATTCAAATTTCAGAATACAATATATTATTGATATAAGGAAGAATTTACATTATTTAGAGCAAAATGGAGTGATCATGGAATTAATTTGGGTTAAAGCGCACTCAGGAAGGGTATAATGAATTGGTTGACAAATTGGCTAGAGATAGTTCATAAGATGACTTTAACAAAGAAGTTTCCATCACTTTGGATTTTTTGTGTGTGTTTTGGAAGCCGTTCTGATGCCGGAAGCACTGCAGCCTATTGGCTTATTGTACTCCACTCCCACATTTAGTCCACCCATCCAGCTATCCCACTACCTCCGAGTAGACGACATAAGTCATCTGGATGTGTGCCATATCAGGTGACATATTGGCTTCTCCGAAGATTGTTTGTCTCTCCGAATCCAGTGCCTCACAGTTAGATAAGATATGAGTTACGGTCTCACAAAGTCTGCAGTTGAGGTCCCCGTTATATAACCCTATTTCATGCAGATATTCTTTTAACGGTGTATGACCCGTTAGATAACCTGTAATAATTCTTAGTTCATTTCTACTGATATTTAGTAGTTCTTCGGCCCATTTTACAAATGTGTTAACTATGAAGGTTTTACTGTGTACCTGCTTTGGAGTATTCCTCCACTGAAGTCTATGTACCCATTTTTGTATTTGCCCTCGGACTACCTTTTTGTGGTCTCAAGAACTGGTTCTGGTCCAACCTATGCTGTTGCTGAACGTCTTCTCGTGAATTCATCAGTTTGTTCATTCCCAGAAATACCGTTATGTCCCGGCACCCTCACTAACCTTACTCTAATGTGGTCTGCTAGTTCATTTACTTGATTCTGTCATTCTTCTACTAGTCTGGATGTTACCTTGATGCTATTCAAAGCTACAAGGATTGACTGGTTGTAAGTTAGTATGTTTATTCTATGTTTGTCAATTCTGACACAGGATAGCATAAATCTCTACCTGAAATACAGAGGTTTGTTCTCCTAGCACCCTGCGATACTGAGACGAGCAAGTCTTCGCACCTTGCTTAGTCTTATCAATGCATTCTTCTGTGTCGTCTCTGTTCACCAGACCAAATACGCATACGCAGTTATTATGAGTTCAACCACTGTATATCCAGTGTTTTCAGTGTATTTTCCCAATTGTTTGGTCCATGTTTATCTCGAGTCAATAATCACCCCGAGATATTTAACATCCATAACTATTGGAATCGCCGAACCTTGGATTCACTTATGCCTGTTAAGAAAAAATGCTTGAAATACAAATGAATACATTATTGGGAAGAATATTGTTTCGTTCATACCACCAGGTACAACCTATTGGAGAACTTGGTATGAACCTTCCAACTACTATAGAAAAATTGTATCAACTATCAAGAGATTAAAATTTAGCCATGCTTGTTATTCTTTCCATATTTCTTTCAATTGCAAGAAATACGATAAAAAATATAGGGAACTCTCAAATAAAAGAACTACCCAATCTGAGAAATAAAAACAGCTAACACTGCACACTACATTCGTGAATTTGATAAAACATATTTACATAATCCGTCCATAACTGAACTAACTGTGTTACAAAGTTCGAAGGGGAGAGTGTGAGTTTCTAACATTAACCCCTGGAGACTCTACTGTAACATACCGGTATACACATAAGGAGATTTGAACAAAACTTCAGATTCAACTTCCGGTTCAACTCACGACTTTGAATTTAGCTTACCGTCCCTCGTTGTTCACGTCTTCGAAAAACTTTAATACCACTTTAACAAGTTTAAACCAGTCGGATCTTGCTTTCGGTTCATATTTGTATTTGTAGACAATGAAGATTAGCTGAAACTTGGAAATGTGAAACTATATCAGGATATTAACAACGCTTGAAAAAAAGGATCCAAATAGGGCATTTTTTCGTGGATAGACTTATAAAGTAGAAATTATTCAGTATTCACATCAAGTACAGTTCTATAATAGCCTTATTGATGTGCTTCATCGTTTGTTACGTATATCATGGTTTTGGGTATGGTTAATTTGGTATTTGACATATCGCTTACCTTGAATTTGATAAATGAAATCAGAATCGTATTCAACCCAATTCGAAAAGGCTATGAAGTTAATAATTACCAGCTTCTTTTTCTGAATAAAAATACTTGAGAACTTTCAGAATGCTGATTTTTTTTCTGTGTATCCAGACATATTTTCGTATCATTTAATAAATACAACAATCAAATTGATATTCACTTTTCATAAATGATAATTGACCGTAAATAATGAAGTACAGACCTGATGAGAACTGTCAGTGGGACAGTGTCAGTGGAAAGAGACGTGAGACACATTGTCGCTACAAAAGGTACGTCCGCATCCTATTTTGTATGATCTGATTCCTCCCGATTAAAAGGTCACGCCATCTAAACATGTTGTATTATTTCCATTTCTAGAAGTGGGATTAGTAAAAATTCAAATGAGTTACTATTGTAGCCCGCGCGACCAACCAAGTGACAAAACACCACGCGACTAATCACTTTTTTGATTATACAAGCATGATAAGTATTTAAACTGTGATTTTTTGGGTTTGTTCCAAATGCCACAAAAAGGAAGTCACTTCACTGCCACGGCGAAGTTTTGAGCAAATTAGAACAGAGGAGGATAAGAAACGTCAGCAAGTCTGTTAAAGGATTTTCAACGATGAGGAAAAGTTTTTTTTGGATTAGCTATGTCTTAGAGATGACGGGATAATTTTCGTATTAAATAAACGGGAGAAGTTTAATGATAACTCAAGAAAGTTGAGGCACTTTAAATCTGCTTAAGTTGAAGGGTTGATTGGAATCTACTAAGTTTATTAATAACAACTTCTATCAACACTGCGACATCTTCTGATATTTTGATGCTGATCATTTAATTGATCTGAAAGCAATGCATGAAAATACATCGAATAGATTCAAGAACAGTCTCTGGGAAAGTTGAGAACATACATATTCATTTTCGGGAACACTGTTGAAAAAAGTTTGCCAAAATTGTCAGTGACACCTAATAATCAAAGCCAAAATACCCACGTGATATTTAGTGTATCCACTTCAATTTTCAGCAGTTTGCATCTTTTGTTATTATTAATTCCATGAGAAAAATTGATTCTTCATACGAAGATTTCTAAGATATGTACGAGGTATAGATAATATGAGACTTAGTCACAACGGTAGTCGACCGAGCTTTCTGTGCTTTGCTGGTCTTGATGAAGACAGAAATTATTAACGTTGCTGGAAATCGTGTAATAAATTTTAGGAACTACGACTAGATGACCTCGACAATATGCGGAACTAGCCAAACGTTACATCCATGCTTAATCCCTCAAGAGATGGAATGAAGTCGAAGGATGCAGTTTTGCCAGGATCCCCATAGGCGACCCTGGGAAGCTAGTAAAAAAATATTTGGCGATGACCACTTCACGCTGGTGGTCTTCCACAGGGGAATTATCCTTAGGATAATCTGTAATGATTCCCAATCTAAGTTCTGAAATCGGGATACTTACGGTCCCCAAACAATGTTTGAGAAGGACACATTGATGCAACTTGAAAAATAATACATAAACCCATATTTCATATCAGTTTTGATAACGTGTCACCGGAAAACATATTTACTGAGCGCCTGAGAATCATGATCCTATCCAAGGAGCAGCTGATGCAGCCAGATAATTCTGGTCATCTGATGGTTCCAAAGAAAATATGACACGGGGACTGGTATATATGGATATAGAAAAAGAACATTCTTCAGCCCTGGTCGATAAACATGTTCATGCAGAGACGATTCCCGCTATTGTCAGTATCAATGAGAACATCAAAAAAGGAAAAAAGAGATGTTCACTGACAGTCAAGCTTCGCTGAAAACTAGAAGTAATACAACAATTAGGTCTAGACTCTTGAAGAGGTGCAAAGAATCCCTCAACATGCTGGCAGAAGACAGCACATAAGTGATTTCACAAACAATGAAATGGCGGACCAGTTAGCTAAAGAATGTTCAAAAAAAACTTTATAGGTCCGGAGTCATTTTGTGGAATATTGAAGAGAAGATCGGAAACTGGCCAGATGAGAAACACTCTATGATGAAATAGCTTCTTGCATACTCTGCTCTGTGAGAACTTTAAAGGAGTTAGACGAAGGCAAATAATACAAATTACGAAAACTGAACATCCCTCCAGTGAAACTACAAGCACATTCTTAAACCAACTGTGATTCATTGTGTTCGTGGCAAACAACTACGGTTGCTTACGAACCGTTCAAAACTTGTCGTTTCTATATAAATTTTGTTTGCATTAGCCGTTGTAGTTGCAGTTAGCCAGTCAGTACTTGGCATTTGACTTCCAAAGATTACAGTTTATAGCTTGAAACAATCACTTACTTTGTTTCACTAATATAATACTTATTCACTGTAGCTTTATATTTATTAATAATAATATGATACAAAAATTAGGATGCATTAATTGACCTTAGCGTAGTATTGAAGAAATTATATTTGCATACAAATATTAGAGACTTTTTTTTTAATCGTTCGCTTTCAATTAAATACTCTGATAGCGAATTTGATATCGGCTAGAAGGAATTTTTAATTTTGTAAATTTTCATTTCCAACGTTCGTCAGGTACCCGCGCTGCGTTGTTCCTGGCAGACGAAAAAAATAATAAGCTACTGGAATTTTTTAATTATCTGAATAGTTACGAAAATAACTCGAGTAATTTTGAAACAAAAATGCGGAACTTTTTAAATACTGGTGAAATTTTACTCTCACATGAGGAGTGTTCATATTAACCATTCTGTTCAAACTTTCCAGGCAATGTTCATTCTATTTTCAATTAATATGATTAATAGTTATTCTCAATCTGCTCCATTCAGGTATTTATTTTATTGTAGCTATTTCAATTCACAGTTTCAGAAGTTTATAAAAAAGTGTGAGAAGTTTAACTTCACAAATGTCAAATATCTCACTTCTCTCAATTGAAAATATAATTTTTTCCTCTTTTTTTCTAGCCAAGTCCCAAAATAAAAAGGGTTTATGTTTACTCTTTTATACCCAATCTCAAACTTTAGTGAGCAGTGTATGGCTTTTCTCCGTCATGGTGTTCAATTGACAATTCAATTTATGCGACTCTGTCTGATATGAACAGTTGATTTCAGGAGCGAAGCTTGTGAGAAAATATTTCTTTTCTTTCATAAGTCATTTCATTGGTACCCATTCAAAATACCGGGTGGCCCAATTAGGTTCCCATTGAAATACGTTACAAATATAAGTTATAATAATATGTCAATGGCGTCAATAGTTGTTATTTTGAGCTTTTGTAAATCATTCATTTTCTTTTAATCAACAATAGAATTTGCAAAAGATATCCTATGGATATCCATTTCGAGTCCAAATCAAGGCGGGATATCCGTGGATCCACTTTTGTGCACTAATCTGTGGTCGTTCGATCCAATTCACCGACTGTATCCAAACCCACACCAACACCCAGACAGTGTTGGACTCATTCACAAAGGAATGCCTACTCACCCAACCCACTTTAATTTTGCCGTTACTTCCGCCTTGGAATCACCACCCTAGCATACTTCAAGACGGGTGGCAGTCCCTCACACACTCTCCGTCATATTCTCCGTTCTATCGCTCCTACCTCTCACAGGCCATATCGAGTCCTTCTCTTGCCCTAATACACCGCCTCCCCTAATTTACTCCCCAACTTCTTAAGCATTTCCTTGTTCTTCTAGCATCTAAACACATGTCCCACATCATCCTCTGCTTCACATCTCTCACACACTTCAGTCTCCCGTTTTACAATCCTGTGGAGGTAATTCACTCCCGACCCTGTGAGTACCTGCATGAACTTTTTCCTCCCTCCTATTTTCCTGTTCACCCAATCGCCCCCATACTTATCTCACCTACTCTCCATTCCCTCATCTAACCATTCCTGTACTTTCCCTCTGGTCGCACCCCTCCAGCGTTTCTGTCTGGGTCTAGCCATCACGTCTAATGGATAATACCCTGACAGCTGCAGCAGTGCTGCCAGTCCACCCACTATCCTGTATCTCTGCATCAGCCTTAGGAGTATACCTCTCTGCACCCGTAGGAGTGGCCCAACCCTCGCATTCACCTCTGATTTTCCTAGTTACTAGTTTGGAAAACTATATTCTACACTGATACGATTCTCCCAATTCTCACACTGGTAATGCGATATAATATTTATGTCAAAAATATGCGCTTATCGTCTACATATTAAAGTCATATTCCAAGGTATTCGTGTAAGTCTTAGCTGGCGTACAGGAATTTAATGAGTTTCAGCCAAAGTCCAGTCCTGTTGGTTTGGTTGAACCCGGGCATCAATTCAGACTGCCATTAATTAACGATTTGATCAATTAAATCTTCTCGCCAATTGTAAACTGCTGACTTCGCCAATTTCAACTTATTGTTAGCGTGAAATAATGATCTCCCACCGACAATTAAGGGATTTACTTGGCTTACATCTACCGAAACACTATCCGATATTGTAATATCAGGAATTTTTTTCCTTCCAATCAATTTTTGGTTGTTATCAAAACTGTGGAGTCAGACATATTACTTGAAACTTTTTTAATAATTCTTCTGGTGGTCGGTTGAAGTTACTAGGACATCAAACTGGCGAAAAACATATATCGTGGATGGGGTTTATCAAGGTGAATACAGCTAGTGGATAATAGTGAAATTAATCTAAAAATTTGATCTGAAAGTAGATAGATATGGCAGTAGGAAACAAACCAAGAATGAATCAGCTTCGTTGCCGGACAAAGTTTCAATCAAATTCAACAGGATGTTAACCAACCGACATAAAGTTTGATGTTAATGAAATAATATCCACAAAGGTTATATGGATAGAAGGAGAGCTAAAATATCTATTGTGCCCTTTTGCTCCTACTTAGTTTTCAAGGAGTTCAACAGAGATTATCTTTTAGCTCTATCTTTCCTATCCAATAATCTCCTAGATGTTGTGCACTGAGTTTCCCTTTCCTAAGCCTCTCTAGATCTTTACGAAGGTCAGATCTTCTCTTTTTCACGGCTTTGCCTATTTCTTCCATTATAACATTGAAGCTGATACCGCAAAAGGTGCTGACCCCCAAATGATTGTTTCATTCCCCTCCTTTGGAATCCAAAGTCCGGTTCATTGAATTTGGCCATGCTACATCATTCGGGAACTGATTACACAAAAGCTTAGTGCCTCAATGGTGGGTTAACTATCCGACATTATGATAATCTTTTGCCTTCTATATCCTTTGTCAATATTGAACTGGACACACTTTCTTATGACTTGAATTTTTACTTGAAAAAAACTTGGGGGTTTCTCAGCTTCCAGAGTGCTTAGTTCCTGGCCCGTACACTTTTAACCCAGTTTCTACTATTGCTTTTGAGCCGTCTGTGGTATTTTTTCCAAGTCTGGTAGCTGGATCCCATTTCCCATTGCTGCTCAATGCCGTAACGGATTCAAAAAGTTAATTATACTTTTTCATAATTCTATCCTGTGGCATGTTTCAGTTCCTCTGATTTCAAAGAGGAGGTAGTGTGTGTGTGTGGAGGTAGTTTTTTGCAATGACTTGTGGTGACGACGGTACTAAATTGAATTGTTAATATAATTTTAAACCATTCAAATTCCTCTCTATCAATTATTAACATATACTTGCAAAACTAAAGGTACACTCATACTCTAACTATATTTTAATATAAGCATAAAACAAATTGTGTATAAAAATAAGTGTGATAATTTTCACTATGTGATGACTCCCGGTATTTTAGTTTGAAATTTTTGGAAACATTGAAAACGTATGGCCCATTTCACTCCCTGGGAAGACTTATTAAACAGAAATAACAAAAAGTTAACTTAAGTTTAATGCTTATCACTTTTATTGAATATCTGAAAAAACTTTTTACGTTATTCAAGATAAAAGCAATTTTAATTATTTAATCGATTTTTAATCCTACCAGGATTTATAGAGCTTCTATGCAAATTCATTAATCCTTCTGATGATTTTATCTAAACAGTTTTTAACGTGGGATGAAATTATACCCCCACTATGGCTAATTACTATTAGTTTATTAAAGAAACAGACACTATGATAAACTTAATTTATATACACACTTCTTAATGTCCACTTGGTATAATAATTGTCCTAATTTATTTTTAACACTTCAATATTGCACTATTTATATTCACTATTTGTCCACTCACTGTACAGGGTGTCACAAATGGGTGTGTTTTGCAGGGTATCTCGTAAACTAGGAGAAATAGAAGAAAAGCAGTTGAGATGTTAAGACTTTTTTTTGTTGAAGTAACGATATTCTAATTAAATCTTCAGTAACTCCCTGCAGTTGGAAAATATAGGGCGATTATTGAAAACTGTTGAAAACTACTAGGTACTATAACTTCTTAATTTAGAAAAATATATAAACATTTGATAGATATAATATTAACGAGTTCAGTGGCGCACATACTTTTTTTGTTAGGAGGCTCAGTAAGGAACTAGGTATAATGCAAACTTATGTTGTTTGAAATGGGACACTCTCTATATTTTGAAGATTTTCGTTTCCTTTCTCAATTCTCATTCACCTGATATGACATATTATACATCTACTTCCAATGGTTGGAGCTACAGTGCAAATAAACCATTTATGGATGTTATCAGATGAAACACCCTTAAGAAATTTAACACTCAGTAACGGAATTTTACATTTTATTATAAGGATGCTGATGTGTGACTTCATCAAAATTATAATTGATGAAAAACGAAACCTGATTAAGGAAATGAAAACAATAAACTTATGAAACAACAAGAAACATTGTAACAACGAATCTACCTATAACTAATTTCATTAGAATAAGAAAATTATGATCTCCATTTTCATCGATTAAAAAGTTTTTCGTTTGAATAATCTCCAACCAATTCAGCATAACCAAAAATAAAATCAGTGAACTAAAAACAAAGTTGGTAAATTTAGCTGATTATTGGTTTTAAGTACCTGCCTATATTTTTATTATTATTTTGAAATTATTGAATTCGTTTTTTGGTTAATAATATTACGAAAAAATGTTATTTTTTTATTCTAATGAATAGTTATTTATGCAACAAGTGCAAAAAGTGAGTGTTTTTTGCACGCGACGTGAAATTGTCCAACGAGGTCTTTAGGCCGAGTTGGACAACACGTCGAGTGCAAAAAACACGTTTTGCAAGAGTTGCATACAATATTTTTTCTAAATTCATGAAAAAACTGGAAAATTAAAATATATATATGTTAAGTACCGAACTCAACCCGTTCTTCTTTTTTTGTATCTTTATGGCCTCCATCTTGTCAGTACTCAATCATAGCTGGTTTTCGCCTTGACCATTTAAATTTTAAATAATTGAAGATTTTTGCAATAATTGTAACTTGTTGAGACTAAGTAGTAGGATATACATATATTATTGTTGTATTAAAGCAGGATCAGATACTTGCTATGGATTTTTATTTAATTTGAATGTTTATGTTTGTCATTAGTCATCACAAAACTGACACAAGAATTACAGATGAGTGCAATAAAGTACCACTTTTTCCATTAAATGTGGTTCAGAAAAGTGTTGCTTTTTGCATGAGTGTAGAAAAAATTATTTATAGGTAGATTACTTGTTTTTTGTTGTAGTTTATTGTTATTATTTTTTTAATCTAGCTTTATTTTGCATGAATTGTAATTTTGATAAAAAAAAGTAGTCACACATCAGTATCCTTATAATAAAATGTTAAATTTCGTTACTGAGTGTTTGATTTTTTAATGAACTGTAGCTCTAGCCATTGGAAATTAATATAATATGTCATATCAGGTGAATGAGAATTAATAAAGGAAACGAAAAACGTCCCATTAAAAAAAAACATAAGTTTGCATCACATTTCCTTAGTGAGCCCTTTAACAAAAAAACCCTGTGTGCCACTGAACTCTTCGATATTATATCAATCAAAAGTTTCAATAGCGTTTTTTTATGCTTTTCTCAATTAAGAAGTTAGGTATAGTACCTTGTAGATTTCGACAGGTTTCAATAATCGCCCTGTATCTTCCAACTAGGGAGTTACTGAAGATTTGATTAGGCTATCGTTACTTAAACGAAAAAAGGAGTCATAACATCTCAACTGCTTTTCCTCTTTTCTAGTTTACGAGATACCCTGCAAAACACACCAATTTGGAACACCCAGTATACTTAAACCGTTCACCAATTCACTGTATACTGGAAAACTGTTGAACTCATTCAAGAACCTGCGTACATTTAGTCGTTCACAACTCTAGAATCTTCTTGAATTCACCACCTTCGACGCTTCCAGAACAGTCGAGAATAAATTATCTTCTAGAAAGGTCGCATTTGCCAAAATCAGCTCTAGAATCAGCGAATCGATATACATGTTGGTGACAAACAGAGTGTATTGTCAGTATAAGTTTCTAGCATGTGTTGACAGAAAATAAGCAGATTCAGTATATTTGAAATAAAAACTATTCATTATCGTTTTAATTGTATTCTCCTCAATAAGGTCCTGTACAATTTCAAAACGCTTTATTTCAATTTAACTGGCTGAAATAATATATTTTATATTTGCAAATAATTGAAGCGAAAACAGAACATCCGAATTATTCATTATGTTGCTTGGAACTTTCCACATTTTAATATAAATTTGATGTAACCTGAAATTATTATGACCATCACGATGAATGAAACATCAAAATTCAGTTTCCTGTCATAAACACATAAATATAAATTTGATAACTCAACTAATTCAAAGCTTCTCCGAAAATGTATCTGTACGGTGAATATCGTTTAAAAAACAAAAATATTATCAAGTCCACTTCTTTTGCTGAGAAAATTTTGTTATAGAAAAGTCCCAACTTCATTTCATACAAGCAATCACCTCCTGAATTTTGTCGCATTAGAAACACCTATATACAAGGTGCTCAAGACCAATTTATCCAGGCTATACCTCTGGAACGAATTTAGTTTTTGAATGGGACAGAAACTGATCTATTCCATTCCTAATACACTTTAATGTGACCTAAAAAAATCATCCCCTCAATATTCATCTTTCAGTTACAACTCTAAACTTTAATTTTTTTAATAGCACCCTATAAATTTTTTGATAATTTTGGATGTGGCCCAGTGGCCTTCCATCGTCTTTTCAGGAAATTTTTTAAAAATAAAATAGGATCGTAAGTAATCAATAAAATATCAGTTATCAGTTTATTTTCGTTTAATTTATCAAAAAAGGCTCAAAGCTTGAAAAAACTATGAAAATAACTGTGATTAAATTTAAATGAGAAAAATAAATAAAAACAGCAATAAACTAATTAATCCTGGACTGGAGAAAAAGTTGAAATCACATTAATACACCAACCTTAGTGATGCAAATGCTGAAAATATGATAACAGCGACATCTCCAATAATCTCCATGTCTAACCACAATCCAAAATTCTATATTGACAAAAAACCTTGTTTTTCTATTTATTTCTTGTATCTATTCACTTGATTACAGTTTCAGAGAAGTGTCATTTTATGTACGACTTAAGTGACGTACGGCTGAGAGACCATGACACTGGTTTCACGACTATGCAGACACTTTGAACCGAAAAGAGTCTTATAGAGGCGATAGATAGCTGAATTTAACACATGTACTTGGACGCATTGATTGCTACACCTATCGTGGACGTAATTAACTAGATTTGTTATCTCGTAGACCGTACTTCACCTCCGGAAGGTTAAATGATATTTGTAGTAAGCCTTACTTTTTTAACATCTTCGAAATTATATTGGATAGAAAATATTTACTGTGCTAGCGAATTTTGGGATTTATTCCTCATGGGCTCTCATGTATTTATCTTCAGTTTTTTTCAAACTATATGTGCTATCACAAATCTTGGCAGGCTAAAAGAATTTGATTACCAACATAGAAAGAATTTTCATTTTCTAGCGATTCAACGAAAAATCACCCGCTCTTCTAAGTGGATTTTCGGTATTACTGTCATCAATCTTTGCAGAAAATAATGTATTCACACAAACCATGGTGTTTTTTCGTTTTTCCATGTTCGTATGAAAAATATATAAGTACAAGGGCGCGCTACATATTCACGTAGAATTCATTGGTATAATTTTTCATTCACATTTCCATCGTATGTATGACAAATGTTTCTGTGTAAATTGTTTTTTGTTGTTTATACAGAAAAGTAATAAGATTCTAAACAATCTTATACCTATCAATAGGGCGTCTTAGTTCTCTCACATCTTTTAAATCAATGGAATTTGATGTACACCCATAAAGCTACTATAGATAAAGGCAACTAGCCATATGGAATGTTTGAACTCTGGTGAAAGAGGAAGAGTCAGACGATTAGAGGTTTTTCTGTCTTTGTGTGAGTATATAGCAAACTCGGTATTGGAGGAAGTCAGCCCAAGCCTCCTACTTTCCATCTCTCTCTCTCGCATAATAACGGGTGGCTTGTCGCTTCAATCTGTAGTATTTCCAAGTATTATATAATGTTCGAGGCATTGATTTTATCTCAATTGATCTACTGTGATACCGTGTATAATTCTTGTGCAACTGATTATGATTCTAAGAGAATCCAGAGGCTACAAGATTGTATCTGCTTCGAATAGCTTTTGGTATACGTGTAAATTTGGCAGCTATACTTTTAAATATATAAATTGGTTAACCCTGAAAAATCTTGGAAAGTTACATTGTCCATGCTTTCATTGTAATATGATACGCATGAAGACGCCACTATATTGGTAAGAAAAAATTTATATCCAACGGGCGTGCGCACACTAAACGTAAGATACAAAAGTATGCTTACTACTACTAGTGGAAACACCTGTGACAAGTTAATTTGGAAGGCTGTATAGAATGGAAAAAACCATCTGAAGGCTCAAATTTTGTGTCCTGTGCTGGGACTCACTATAGAATTCTACTATCGAATTTATTCTACATGACTTTTGGCCAAAAGTGATAGTTATGGTTTTCTATATGTGAAGTCGTGTCGTTCTCTACGAGATATCCATAATTTTATAGGTTACACTTTCAAACTTATGACATTTGACCAAGAGACACAATAAAAATAGCGAAACAAGTCGCAAGCAGCTTTGACACAGGACACATAATAGTATATTATTAAACGAGCAATTTATGATAGCCATAATTCACGATGGGTGACGTTTGCGTCACGAGCCGCAGGCGAGGGGCGCAAGCGAGGGGCGCAAGCGAGGGGCGCAAGCGAGGGGCGCAAGCGAGGGGCGCAAGCGAGGGGCGCAAGCGAGGGGCGCAAGCGAGGGGCGCAAGCGAGGGGCGCAAGCGAGGGGCGCAAGCGAGGGGCGCAAGCCACCCAAGTCAATTATGGCCATAAATTGCGAGTAGAATACTATACTTTGTCCACGACACTTAATTTATTTATTAATAAATAAAAGGTTAGCATATTACTAACCTCAAAATGTTCTGGCAGCTACATCAAATAATTTGACATATATAGAGATGGGCGATACTGTAGAAAGTATCAATACAACGTACCGTTATAAATATATTGTTTTAAAATACTTAATATTAGAAAATATCCTTATGAAAAGTATCAATACTAAAAATTACAATATTTTATCGATACGATATATGTCATAAACAAATTTCCTGAACAAAATACACAGATTTAATAGTTTATTTCATATTGTATCCCCATCTCTAGTCATGAATTGTGAACCATAATACACTACAGTGCATTATGAACCATAATTCACGACAGTTGATATATGGGTACCATATACCTTTTGTTAGGAGGTAAAATATTGACTTATTATTAGGTAGTCGTGGACAAAAGTTATTATGGGGTAATCCACGTCAAAAAATTAACTTATTACAAAAAATATAGCATAGCCACAATGAGAACTGAGTATTAAATGTAAACATGAAAACTTCAAACCAATGGTAATGGCAGAAATGAAAGTAGAGTTGTCGACATAGTACAGTAGAATTCGATATTGCGCAGAGTTTCAGCACTAGTATAGCTCTTTTTATGATCTGAGAAACTGACTTATGCTGAAGATGCAATAAAACCAAAAAGATTCTCGGATTAACTGCACTATACCCGAAGAAAATGAAGTATTTATGATGAGAGAATAACCCAAAAGTCTTCAGGAAATAATTTATTATTCACCAACGAAATAAATATGACCCTGTCACATCTAATACTTTTATTGCTTCATAACATGTCATTATCTCTTCTTAGATCAGGTCAGTTTCTTAGATCGTATGTTTTTACCTCTCTTTGAGATTCGGGAATTTTTGAGAATTTCTATTATAGCTAAAATTTTTGATTTTTTCAAATTCACTGGATTCAAAATATAAGTTATTTTTGCTATCACTATGACTTAGACTAAGACTTAGACTCTCAAATTTAATTCAAGATGTAAGTAATTGTTTGCGGGCACTTTCATTCGCTGCTCTTGAGCTTATGAGTAAATACCCCGTGTATTTATCAATATTTTATTATTGATGAAATATAAAAGTGATTACATAAAGATAACGTGACAGATTGTATTTTATTTACATTCAATTGACAGTTACAGTTTGTTAATCAAAAATTCGCCCTCTACGAAAAACAATATTATATATATCATTAACATGCTCCCCCCTTTGAAATATTAAAATTTCAAATATTCAATAACTATTGAGTCAGTCAGTCTATAGGAAGAAAAGACACCTTCACTACAGCTCGTTTCACTATTCCAGTCCTTGTTTTTACACTGACTGCTCGTATAATTCCGTCTTTGCCGGGGTGAACTTCCAATATACGTCCTAACGACCACTGCATAGACGGTACGTTGTTTTCGTGAAGAAGTACTAAGGCTCCTAACTTAATCTCGTGCTTCTGATTGACTTGCCATTTTGTGCGCTGCTGCAGGTGATGCAAATATTCTTTGGCCCAAAGAGAGCAAAAATGTTGGCTCATTTTTTGGAGATGCTGGTACCGTTTTATACGATTGATTGGTGTGTTCGTTAGATCTCGTTCCGGTAGTGCCGTAAGTGGATGTCCTATTAAGAAGTGGGCTGGCGTGATAGCTTCTAGGTCGTTCGGATCCGTAGACAGCGGAAATAAAGGTCGGGAATTCATAATCGCCTCGATTTGAGTTATCAGAGTGTAAAATTCTTCATAATTTAAATGAATGTTGTTTAAAATTCGTTTAAGATGGTGTTTGCATGATTTAACTGCTGATTCATGTAGGCCTCCAAAGTGCGGAGACCTTGAAGGTATAAAATGCCATTGAATGTTTGATTGTGAAAAGTAATTTTTCATTTTTGAACAATCGAGGAAATTTTGGAGGTTTTTAAGTGTATTATTCGCACCAACAAAATTTGAAGCATTATCGGATGTGATATCTGTGCAAATACCCCTTCGAGAGAAAAATCTTTTTAATAAACTTAAAAAGCCGTCGCTAGTTAGATCGCATATGAGTTCGAGATGAACCGCCTTCGTGGCAAGACATACAAATATGCAAATATAACCTTTGATTATTTTCGTTGTACGAGTTTTACCATCCTTTAGGTCAAATGGACCAGCGTAGTCAAGCGAAACTGATAAAAATGGCCTAGCAGGAGTAAATCGTAATTTTGGTAAATTGCCCATTTTAGGCTCGACAGTAGTTGGATTTGCTCTAAAGCACGTGACGCATTTTTGTACGCAAGACTTCACGCATTGGCGACCATTTATTGGCCAGTATTTTTGCCTCACATGCGAGAGAGTAGTTTGAATGCCAGCATGTAGCGTTCGTATGTGTTCATGATGGATGACAAGTTGAGTAAATGTGTGTTTTTTGGGGAGAACAATGGGATGTTTTGCATCATATGGGAGATCGGAATTAGTTAGCCTACCTCCTACTCTTATTACGCCTTTTTCATCAAGAAATGGGTCTAACAGTTTCAACTTACTCCTTGAAGAAATGCATTTATTATTTTTTAAACTTTGCAGCTCATCCTCGAAAGATTCTAGTTGTACTAATTTAATTAACTTCATAGTAGCGATTTGTGTCTCTTCGAGGTGCAAATTTCCAGTAAAATTTTGATTTGACTGATTAGTTCTTGTATTGTTTATGAATCTCAAGCAATAAGTGAATACATTAATGAGCCTAGTCAACGAAGAAAATTTATTAAGTATATCGAATTTTGGATTTACAGCGGTTGCAAGTGATATAGTTTTTGACTCGGGAATACCTGTCGTTGATTTCCAACAATGATTTTGCAGAGGCCATTGATCATGATGAGCATTAAGAAATGGAGGGCCATGCCACCACAGTTTGCAATGAGATAAGTCTGCCAACTTAGCACCGCGTGATATAATATCAGCAGGATTGATTTCCGAAGCAATGTGATTCCAATCCTTCGTTTTTGACAAACGCTGAATTTCGGAGACTCGATTAGAAACGAATACTTTCCAATTCCGAGGTTCCGCATTTATCCAAGATAGTACGATTGTAGAATCTGACCATAGAAATATCTGATCAATATTTATAGTGAGAGCATCCAGACATTTAGATAGTAACTTAGCCAGTAGAAGAGCACCACAAAGCTCCAATCGAGGAATTGAAAGTGTTTTTAATGGAGCGACACGTGACTTAGCACATAATAAATGAGTTTTAATGTGATTATTGCTATCTATGGAACGCAAGTAAATGCAACATGCGTATGCTACTTCGCTGGCGTCCGCAAATCCATGAATTTGAATATATTTGGCCGATTTAACTACAGCTTGTCGAGGAATGTGAATTGAGCCTATATGAGAAATTTCGTAATACAGTTTTAACCAATCGGAATGTAGATGACTAGGTAAAGTTTCGTCCCAATCGATTTGAAGTTGCCAAAGCTGCTGAATAATGATTTTTGCTCTAATCAATATAGGCCCGAGTAAACCCAACGGATCAAAAAGTTTGGCAATGAATGATAGAATCGTGCGCTTAGTGGGCTTAAAATTATTAGAAATGAGATGAGTATTGTATTCAAAAATATCTAATGATGGTATCCAACAAATACCAAGTGTCTTGGTGGTCGAGTCGTCAGATATTATGAAAGGTGTATTGCTATTTACATTCAGTTTTAAATCCTGAATTATGCGTGAATCGTTTGATTGGAATTTTCTAAGTTCCAATCCATATCGATTTAATATATTGCATATATTTTTTCTTATATTGATAAGCACAGCTGGGTCAGTGGCACCTGTTAAAAGGTCATCTACGTAGAAATCGGATGCAATTATTCTGCTTTCTTCAAAAAATACCTTAGAGTTTTCTATCGCTATCTGTTTTAAACAACGTGTGGCGAGAAATGACGCTGAAGAGGTTCCATAAGTCACTGTGTTTAACTGAAAATGTTTTATTTGTTCGTCTGTAGATGATCTCCAAACAATCCGTTGTAAATTTCGTTGGTTCTCATCAATTAATATCCGGCTCGAAGGACCAATGTTTGCGGGCACTTTCATTCGCTGCTCTTGAGCTTATGAGTAAATACCCCGTGTATTTATCAATATTTTATTATTGATGAAATATAAAAGTGATTACATAAAGATAACGTGACAGATTGTATTTTATTTAAATTCAATTGACAGTTACAGTTTATTAATCAAAAATTCGCCCTCTACGAAAAACAATATTATATATATCATTAACAGTAATCTCCAGTCGATCAGTTGATTGATATTTCGAACTAACGCATATCTCACACTTGTTATTAACATATGAACACGTTCACGGAACGTTAAATGAAATTTTCTCTCTTTCATGTTTCTGTTGATTGTTCCATATGAAGTTGAGAAACTCATTACTGATACAAAACTTTTGTTTCAGATTTTAACTGTTTCTTTAAATGCCTTCTTATGTTGGTAAAATGGGGTGAGTAGATTTTTGTTGAAATTAACAAGGGCTAAGGATATGAATGAAGACATTATTATAATTACTTCCCAAAATACGTAGGGATGAAAAATAGTAGAATTAAACCAAAAATTAAAATTAAAAAAAAAAAAACTAAAAAACACGCTTTTATAATAGGATAAACTGAAAAGTAGAAAATAATTTCGATGTCTAAATTAATAAACAATAATAGCGATACTGAAGCAGGTAGTATAGGGACTCTCCAATAGAGGGCGGACAGTAGTAATAGTTGTTTCGAGCTAAAGAGAAAATGAGCAGTGATAAATTCTAAAAACAATCTAGACTTTAACGTTTTTATTTCGAAGTTGAATTTAAAATTCATTTAAGTTGAATTTAATATTAATTCAATTAGAATACTTTGTTAATTCAATGATTTTATCCAAATCAATTTCTCTATTTATCATGTATATTCAGCATCTCTATTATAGCTTTTTAATTGTCGGAAATACTTAGATAACTAATAAATACTCCGTCAGCACAAAATTACACTATCGCTATAATTTTTGTCTCCAAGTATAATTCGTGTGAGGAGTCTGACACCGACAACCTCTGAAAAAATAGTTGCAACGATGCCACAGAATGACGTCATGAAAATATCGTGAAAGAAGGCGGGGTTGAGAGTGATCCTTGTTATCAGGTGCTATAATATAAATACGCCCAACGGATTGGAGTGTAGCGAGTTGCCACAGCAGCTGCCAGATAAGAGTTACAAACATACAAACAAACATACAAGTAAAGCTAATAAAAGCGTGGTAATATGGAATGCCTAACATTAGATTATTGTGTTAAAAATTGAAATAAGATAGAGGATAATACTCGGAATTACACTTTAAAGTCAAACGGGGTGTCTATTCAATAGCAGTGAGAGCTCCTAAGAGAGTACAATCTTATAAGTGCGCTTGTGAGGTACTTTATGAATTGCAATTTCGAGAGAGCGCGCATGTGCACTTCATAAGTGTGCACTCCCGTAAAAGCTCTCACTTCTTAGTGAATAGACTTCTTGGTTTGAAATTATACCGGTTTCTACGTATTTGCGCCTTATCAGTACAAGTTATGTTCTCCGTTTGAGAGCTCTGAGAATTTAATCTTGAGCTGAAGAGAACACCAACAGTACACATAATAGGTACATGTCTTCCAGTGTAAAAGTTGTGACATTAACGACATTTTCACCTTCTGTTTTTCTTCAGAATTAATAGTGGTTAGCCTAATTCTAAAGTTCTAATGAAAAAGAATGAATATTTTGTCAATTATTCTCTGGATTTAATGGTACACATTTAAGAGTGTAGTTTATTAACTTTCTAATGATAATAAACGAACGAAATCACAACATAACACAGTGATAAAGCTTAATGGAGATGTAGCCATAATAAATTTCACACTTCAACAACCTCAGTAACAGTAAACTCTTGGATTACATCAGTTTAAATCCTAAGAAAATATCCGGTCACACATAGCAAATCATTCACAGCTGTTGTTGCACAAACAAAAACAAATCGTCTAAGCAAGGGGCTTTATTTTTACTGCTCCATATTTTACTGTGAGGTTCTGAGTTGTAGGAAGTTGTTAACGGTAGGTTATGAAGTTGCAAACAACTGCGAAGAATTTCATATATTGTAAAATATGTCGATACCAGCTGGTCTTTCCTAGTCTATGGACCAAAAGGCGTGTAACTTATAAGTTGTTAGTTGTTATTGGACTGGTACAAGTACGGAGTTGGAATACATCTTTGAATTGAGGATTTCATGATTATGCTTTTGCCCTACAATGGTTTATTTAAACAATTGAATTTTTACACTTTCAAAGTTTTATAATACTACAGACTAGTATACAAATTTACCATAACTAATTACCTTTTGTTTTTACTACATATTCAAATCAGTGGAAAATGCATTTCCATCCATCTTTCTGCTCTATTTAAAAAAATTGTGTTAAATTTGACAAAACCGGCTGGTGGTCTGGACAAATATTTTCAGGTGTGAAATATGTCGGGTTAGCCCAGTTTGATGGAGCCTTGGCTCTACATTACACATGACAAAAGACTACTTAAATTTGGAAATGTTGACATCGATTTTTCATGAATACGTACTTTTACAAAATACAAAAATAAGAAAGAAAAATCAATATCGCATAGTACCTAAGTACCAGAATTACCAATTTTCAATTCTTGAAAATATCATTTCCACTCGCGACAGTCATGGGCGCCGTGATGTCCGTACCAAAAGGAAGCGGTTCTATACTCTGTTTCTTATTGTCTGACAGCACGCGAAAAGGTCACAGATGCTAGTCAGGTAGTAAACCATAAGCGTCACCGTTCAGCTAAGGAATTTATTTACTATTTAATTTTATACCCGAATGAACTAATATCGTAATCTCCGACACTGCCGCAATATTTATCGTTTATCTGGCATTGTTCAGTTTTATTACCATATTGTATTTTGAGCTGGAACAGGGATGTATAGATAACCAATACAGACACCTACTTGTTTTGCATTAGAATTTTAGTATTTACTTGTAAAATTCTTGGGATCACTCTGTAAAAGATAAATTTCCATTTGAATATTTAATGAGGCTACTGTGCTGTCAGACATTAAGAAATAAACTATAAATGTAAAGTTTTAAGGTATTGAAACAATTATTGATAAGGAATTCCTTATACACCCTGTATTCCAACTCTTTCGCGGGATATTGCTTCGACCCAATAACAAGGAACGATCTAAGCAATACTGACAATATTGACATGGGTCTTGTCAGTGGCCGCTCGACAATTTAGGTCCTAATTCCTATTTTATGTGATCTAGATCCTTCGACCTGGATCTTTACAAGAATTTGTCGTTTTTATTCGATATAAATTTCTGCTGTTCAAAATTCAGGTTTGAATCATTTTCTGATAGACTATTTTCCATTGTCACATTTAACGGTTTCTTCACCTTTTTTTTTCGTGAATGAAAAAGTTTTATCAAGTTTCCGACGAATACAAATTCACAATAGAATTTCAATTTTGGAAAAAGGAAATTAAACATAAAAAAAGTATTCAAATATAGGGTGATCAACAAATCGTTCATTCACATATAAGAAGAATGCTTGAACATTGAATTATATGAGGAATATAAAAATGGAGAAATAGTCTATGAAAAATCAATTACTCATATAATTTGCTTGTTTATCATATTTAGAATCAGCTCATTTCTTACCCAATTCTCATTTTCATCGTTGTCATTATTCATCACGTCGGAAAAATCAACGATAGGTACATGTTTAATGAATTTTAGGAGAGTCCGATAACACAAAAAATTTTTCTCAATTGAAATCTTTAAAATTCACCAAGCCGTGATGATAATTGATTGATTCGCATCATCAGTCATAGACTTAGAGTCCTCGGCATCTTAATTTTTAGGATTTTTGTGCTCTTGGTTGTGACATTTATGTGGAGAAACCAGTAGCCCTTATCAGTATCAACAGTCTTTTCATTAGGCCCCCCTTGGAGAAATCCTCCCTTGGATGTTCAAATCCTGAAATTTTATATCTCCAACGAGATGAAGCTTTACAGTCGAAGATAATGTGATGGGCTGTTCCTTCCTTTTCCAACAGCCGACAAATATCTTCCTCTATAGATATTTTCTGATTGTATGCATGTGTTTGCTTAGGGTAGAGAGACCAGAGACTAAACCTGTCATTCATTTTGCTCATCTAGCATCGCTAAGGTGCCTACCTTTTCATTTCCTGCAATATTCTTGTGCACCAGAACCCACTTAAGAGTTACTCTATCTTAGTCATGGTTGAGAGTTTTTCTTTGTAGGCGTCCCGGACCAGTCTAGATCTGATCTGGGTTAGGTTAGGTTAGGTTTGTGGTGAGTGGGTCAATAAGGCCCTCTACTGCGAATCACAAGAGTCTATTGTGGTTCACACCTTTTCAGATTTCACCAAACAAATTCAGCTTCTTAACAAAGCCGATTATTTTATTTGGTGGATGATATTTCAGGTCCGAGGGCGAGAGAGAGACCCTGACAAACATCAGATACCTGATTCGAGCCGCGGCGGGGCAGGCACAAATTATATGCTCTGCTGTTTCATCATCTTCCAAACAAAGACGGCAAGTCGGATCTTCCGACAGTCCAAGTTTTAGCATATGATGATTCAGATGACAGTGGCCTGTTAAAAGGCCTGTTAGACAACGTGGGTCATGCCTGCTATAGTCTAACATTTGTTTGGAGACATACTTCGGAGGATGTATAAAAGCCTTTGAATGAACCGATCCTGGTAAATTATGCTAAAGCTCTTCTTGATGTCCAGGTGTTTAGTGTTTGTTTGGCAAAACTTATTGCGATGCCAATTGTAGGTTCTGGTCCGATAGAAACACGTGCGGCACCCTCCCTCGCAAGAAAGTCTGCCTTCTCGTTTCCCTCCATGCCAGAATGGCCAGGGATCTAGACCAGCAATACTTTATTGAGTTCTCCTATTGAGGAGAAACTTTTTTGGCAATTCAAAACCAATGTCGACGTTACACGACGAGAGCTAAGTGCTTTTAAAGCCGCTTGGCTGTCCGAGAAAATTTTTATTGTTCTGTGTATGAGATTGGCTTGCTCCACTCTTTCCACCCGTGAAACAATGGCGTAAATTTCCGGCTGAAATACGGTTGCATAGGATCCTAGAGAGGTTGACATTTATGTCTCAGGACTGCGCCCGTATACACCTGCACCAGAGCCTGAGGGTGTTTTTGAGCTGTCTGAGCTATCTGCTCTCAATAGTTCATCCTTACGGACCCATTCATCTCTATTTGGAATTAGGACGGTGTAAGGCAGGTCATAGTTCACTGATGGAGGCATTATGTCAGAGATCATTCCCAGAATACTGTGACTGACAGAATACTCCGCCTTGTGGACATCCCCTGGAAACCTTAAAGCTGATGGTCTCGTCCTGAAGAGATGTAGTGGCTGTCTTATTTGTGAGCATGGCATATATCCAACCAGTAATGGTTGGTTTGATGCCTTTTCCAGTCAAAGCTGAACCAATGGAGGTCGGTAGTGCATTGTTAAATGCTCCTTCCTCAACAAGGTTGTGTAACGCTAGCTAAATCTGTTGATTTGCCAGTTTGATAAGCATGTTGCTGGATGCTCAGGGGGGAATTATATAAAGCTACCCGCCTGATGTAGCAATCCAGTGCTTTTTCAAGTCCTTTAAGAAGGAAAGATGTTAGGCTAATTGGTCTGACTGATTTAGGGTGTGGGTCTGTGCGGCCCACTTTTGGTATATATACCACCCTCGCCGCCATGATATGTAATTCCACGCCAGACTAGCTCTAAACAGTTTAATGAGGATGGGTGAAAGTAATTCCAGTCCATTTTGCAGCAGAGCTGGAAATATGCCATCCTCACAGGGAGATTTGAAGGGCTGAAAAGATTTGATTGCCCATTCAACTGCCGGTGCTGTGATAACTTCCTCGATCCAATCTCGGCAATAGACTCTTTAAAGAGAATCTTGTGAATTTTAGTACTACGAGGTATATCAGAAATACTCTCACAGAACTTTTTTCAAGACTCCCGCTTTGCATTCCTGATTTCTTCATTGTAGCTTGTTAGAGTAGTTTTATAAAGTTCCCAGTTGCCTGACTCTTTAGCTCGGTTAAATAGTCGTCGAACTTCTTTTCTTCGCTTCTCTAGGCATTTGTTCCACCAAATAGAGTTGCAATTATCTCTTTTAGTCTTTAGTGTACAGTTTACATGATAGGAGGAGATCACCGCATTGCGAAGCTATTCCGCTGCAGTATCTATTCCATCACAACTGTTGATTGTGGTGAAACCATCCCCAACGTATCATTGAAGGGAATTTCTATATCCACTCCAATCAGTAGCTTTTTAGTCACGGTATTCCACCACTGGCCTCTGGCCCATTTCAATGCTGAATTGAATATGTCTATAATCCGAACACGAAGGTTCAGTAGATACAATCCAATGTCGTATCTTATTGCTCAGAAAATTGGAGCTGATGGTTACCAGAGGTGTTAGATTTAACTATCCATTTCTAGTTACAAAGGTTGGTTCGGAGCCCTTATTTATAACTGATAGCCCTTCCCCTTGTATATAATCAAAGAGTAACTCACCTCGGCGATTTATATCCGTGCTGCCCCACGATGTATGGTGTGAGTTGGCGTCACAGCCCATGACTAACTGAAGTCTGTTAGTTCTTCTTGCTATAGTCGATCAATCGTCGTATAGCAAGAGGGGGTACAGTATCCATGTCTCCTGGGAAGTATGCAGAGCAGGCGACTATGTTTGTCATACCATTCTTCTCCGATAAGTACATCTGGAGTGCAAAAGCCTGTAAGCACGAAATAATTAATATTTTTCCTGATAAGTAGACATGCTCTAGGTTTCGCCCTTGTCGAGTCCATAATGGCATTCGATTTCGGGACACCAAGTCCAGTGTCTTTTGACGGCTTCCTGGAAGAGACGTTAGCCGTCTTCATCTTGGGAAATCCAGCTTTCCCAGCTATTGGTTGGCTGGTGCCGGCGGTGTACTACCCCTAAGCTTGAGGAGTTTTGGTTCTCACTGCCGCAGGGGGTTTTCCGCTTGGTCTCGGGCCGTGGATTTTCTCAGATCCTTTCGAGGGACCTGGTTTTGCTGCCTGTTGGGAGGAAGACCTGGTTTTAGGGCGGAAAACAACCTGCCCAAAACCCAAGTGAGGTTTAAAACCCACCCTCCCCAGCTCGGCCATAGATCCATCGTCAATGGCGAAGGTCCATGTTTGACCAGGGCCTGTAACTTCCTTGTGTAAAACAGTCCACTCCAAGGTTAACAGACCATGGTTCATTTTCCTCAGTCTAGTGAGGACCGTCCTGTTCAGAGGTTAGTTTATAACTGCCCTCATCAGGTATGTAAGCCACACAGATGTGTCACAGATGTGTGGCTTTGGGATTTGCTCACCTAAGACGCATCCCAGGAAGGCACCATCCCATGGTTGAAGGGTATTGACTACTCCAGTCAACCATGGAACACTCTCCTGATCTACACAGGTGACCTGCAGCCATCCAGGCCGGAATGTACAGCTCTGGAACTGCACTTGTGGACCACCTTCCGGAATATTCTCTACAGCAGCCAAAATAGCGTACTGAAGAGATTCCAGTTGGTTGGTCGATATGAAGGTTGTCGGATGTTCAAGGTGTGAAATTCCCACCTACAACTGACACAGCCGAGCAGGGCTTTTTTACCAATTGTGCGAGTGAGTCATCATTAGAACGTAAGAACTTGCTCGAACCAGCCACAGAGGGAATATTCTTCACCTCTTGCGACTGATCCTGCTTCCGCTGCTCTAATATTGGGTTCAAGGCGGATTGGTAAGGTACCCCGCTCTAGAGGAGACGACTTAGTCGCTTCCTAGGTGCACCCCCTAGTTTCCTAGGTTTGCTTTCAGGTGTTGGAGAACTAAGGAGCTCTCGTTCCTGATCGGATGTTACAGGGAGGTCACTTGGAGCCGATAGATCGACTTTCATCTCCTCTGTAGAATCTTTTATGGATTTTTCAGTTATTTCTTGAGATTTGTCGATTGACCTTGTCGATCGACATAATGTAGACGCGGCTTTAGGATTGAGCCAAAAACCGTTGGGATGTCATTTAGTCAGAGAATAACAGCACAAAAATGATCCTGTTATTCTCATTACCAGCGGTGCTAACGTGGAAGCAGACAGCCGATAGCTGAATTTGCCCGCTATTTCATAACCTAATGAGGGTACGGACAGAAAGAAAGCAGGTTGCCTGCTCGCTGGTTATCGGCGCCGGTGTAGGCAGGTTAGCGCCCAGAAAGAAAGCGTAAACATGCTACTTGTTTTCGCAGATTTCAGTACCCATAATAGTTAAAAGTGAAGCAAAAATGTCGTCCTCATCCGATGAAGAAATTCTATTGAACAATCCGTTTTTAAGATTGAGGAGACCGAAAACAGGCATTCATCCTATCAATCAGAACCGGACACAATTTGGAGAATATCACAAATTATTTAATCTTTTTCCAACACTTCTCAACAACATTCCTATTACTGTGATTTTTTTCACGTTTGTTCCATACAGGGACATGTTTATTGCTTTGGCATGAATGCCTGCCCTCCTACCGTTAGGCATTGGGCTTGAGCCCATACAGGGACAGGGATTTGTTTGAAAACTGCAGAAATCAATGCTTCCGTATCCATCACCTGCTCGCTTATAATTAGATATTCATTCCGGTAAAATGCCAGCAGCTTGCTACACGCGCCGACAAGCTTCAGCCTGTTTTGTCTCTGTGCGTCCACGTTCAATACGCATAGTGATTTTAGGCGCCGATCGGCGCCGATAACCAGCGAGCAGGCAACCTGCTTTCTTTCTGTCCGTACCCTGAGCTAACATACATGCAAAAGCAGGAAGCAGTGCAAAAACGAACAAAGACGGCCAGTACCGCCATCTGATCTGGGATATGCTGAAGATATCAGTGCTGTCTGACTTTCAGAGAGTAAGGATCTTTTGGCTTCCATACCACATATCAATATTCAATCACATGTCGATATCGTAAATATCGGCCTAGAATACAAATGCAAAATTTAAACAACGATGTGCGAATTTTGGGTCTAAAACCATAGACTCAAGCTCCTGCTTCAATAACAGTCCTAGATATGTTATATACTAACTTTATATATAAACACTTATCACAAACAATCTGAGATGTATGAAGTCTCCATAAAATAGAGTGATTCTAAGAATTTTTTGCTTACCAAACGCTTAGAGGAGTTCAATCAATCACACAAGTGTACAACTGGAAAATTTAGAATTTACTTCTAGGCTTGGAGCAACACATTTTCCAGGCACATTTCATCTGGTAATTTCGCATGGAAGTCAATATTCAACCGTCAGCGATCTAAAGAAAAATGATTTTCACGTCAAACCGTTTTAACAAATTCATAGGCGTACGATTTCAAACGGAACTTGGTTCATCTTAACAACTATATATAATGGAAATTAAATCAGTTCAGAACTTCGAATGAAATATCGTAATCCCTTTGAATGAGTGGGGAAAATGGGAAAATGGAGTAAAAATGTATATGGGGTTTCAATTTCCAAGTTCTAGATATTTCTGTGTCATCCACTCCGTGACCATATTTATTATCGACTTTGCAACACCACAGAAGGGTTCCGGTCCAATGAATAGCATTGATGAGCCTTGTCTGACAGTTTCATCCGCCAATGCGTTGCCTTCATGTCCTGGTTCCTAGTCTATCGTATTCTTGAAATGCTTTCCAGACGCGTTCAAGGAGTCTATGCAATCCCATACCAACTTAGAATTGATTTCTGCGAAAACAAGTGCCTTCAGTGCCGGTTGGCAATCTGTGAAGTGGGAACCAAACTGAATGTCCCCTTTTGCCTTTCAATGTTTCCAACGTAAAAGTGAATCTCTTCCACTTGGAAGGTTGTGACGTCCTTAGATAGGCTCCTACACCTTCTTCTGTCTTGAGGCCGTCCGTATAACAGGTGGGCTCAGCATGTATGATAACACATTTTTACCAGTCTTTCTACCCGGTATATATAGTGGGTACTAGACTATTTTTCTCCACCGATCTCTAATATGAAAAATTGTTATTTCTTTTGATAATTGAGGAACCCCCATAGTTATGAAATGAAATAGCATGTGAATAGTTTATTCACCGTTCACTCTCTAGGTGAATTCAACTAGCACTTGTCCGGTCTTCTAGCTATCCACAATTTCATTTTTACGAGCGAGGGGTTACACTTTACCTCCTCTCAGTGTTGATAATTTGGTATTGATTATTGTTTTATTCAAAGAGGGTTTCAGTTAATGACCTCACTCACATGTTTAACAAATAAATTGCTTCAAAATATTGCAGTACCAACAATTATTGTCATCCCTGTTTTCTAAGGCACTAAATAAACAAAGATTATTTTCACACACTTTCAACTTCACTAATGTCTTGTTCTATTACGTTGGGAGGTTTGTTGATGTTAGCTCTGTCAATTATTTTGAAGTCCTCTCTATACAGGGTGATCCATTACCAATTGGGAATAATTTAATAGTAGAGTCCTTACCTCAAATTATGTAGAGACAACCCAGAACACCTGAATGAAATGAAGTTACTCACTCAGTTTCAGGGTGTTTTGCTTAAAAATTCAAAAACCATTTGTGCTCAGTACTTTAAAACTGTTTCACGTATTCATTTCATATTCTACAGAAAGTGTAGACACTGTACACCCTACTGAATTATATTGAACAAACGTTTCTGGCTATCACCAGAGGCGTTCGACAGAGGCAAGTGACAGGTTAATGATTCCCAAATTCTACGCACTAGCGAAATAGAAAGCTTAGCACAATTTCTCGATTTTCCAATACTTTTTACGTGAATAATATTTCTCAAGATATTTTCAGTCAAACATGAATATATCCCAACAGAGTTCAACCCAGTCGCCAAACTTTCAGCAATATTTTTCGTCGCTGTGGATCAGGAGAACGATATTTAAGGGCGTGTTGCTAATACACCGGAACTAAGGCGTTTTGCAGTAATGACTGAAGTAAGTCAATCTACAGTTTGGCTAATTTAAAAAAAGGAAAATGTAAGACATCACCATTTTACACCAGTACACAATTTATTGTCTAGGGATGAAGGATGAACTAAGCCCAGTGGATGATGAATGAAAAAAATGAAGATAGAAATTTTGTTAACAAAATTCTGTTCACTGACGAGGCCACATTCACTCGTTTTCAACTGAAGAAACAGTCACAATTGGGGTATTGCAAATCCACATATATTCCGAGAATCCATGTTGGGCCTATATAAATTACCAAAAAATTTGAATGGTAAGTCATATCCATAATTTCTACAAACAACTCTATTCGATCATATCGAGGAATTGCCACTTAATCGAAGAAGATACATGTGGTTCATGAAGGATGGAGCACAACCTCATTATCAGATAATAGTGAGGTGAGGAGTTATCTCGTTAACCAATTTCAGAGGTAATGAATTTCCGTGGCCACCTAGGACTCCCGAAGGTAACACCCTAGATTTTTATTTTTTGGGCCATATGAAATCATTAGTATTTTCACAAGAAATATGCACTCGTCAGTAACTATGACAGCAAATTGTAAATTCGGCCAATTTTATAGCCAATCAACCTAGCATATTTCTTAAGGTGGGCAGATCATTTAGCCAAAGAATGAATCTGCTTATTGAAGTAATTGGGAGTCACATATTATAACATTTGTTATAGGAGGTTTTTAGGTACTTTTTGTTTTTGATATTTCAGATATGTAAGTACTTTTATTCAGATTATAATTTTAAGTACCACAATTTCTTTCCAATTCATCTGTTTATTCAATAGTTGCGTTCTTTATTGTTGACACGGATTGAAGTTTCATTTGCGTAGGTACTAAATGTAAATCACTGGCCAAAAATATCGACATAGTTATTACACATCAAAATTGGGCAGCTTCATCTTTAACTTGAAATATCTCGAGAAATATTGACTTCATCGTTATGAGAGAAGAGTATTTTAATTACATAAAAAGTATTGGGAGATCGAAAAATTGTACTAAAATTTTTATTTCGCCAATGGCGTAAAATTTGGGAACGATTAGCCTGTCACTTGCCCGTGTCTAACGCCTTTGGTAGTAACCAGAAACGTTTGTATAATATAATTTAGTAGGGTGTACACTGTACAGGTACAGTGTCTACAGTTTCTGCTATATATGGAATGAATACGTAAGACAGTTTTAAAGTAGGTACCCAGCACAAATACATTTTAATTTTTTCAACAAAACACCCTGTAACCACAGATTATAAAAGAGAACAGATGCGAAAGCTTGACAGAGAACAGTAAAAAAGAGAGAGATGGGTGGACATACCCATTTAAAGGTGCATCGTCGTACTATGTCGACTCCGTTCGGGCTGCTTCGCGAAACTTTTCAACAGAATTATCAATTTGCATAATATTTCCCTTAATTCACGATCATAGGTAGAATATTTCATAAGCATTATATTTAGTGTGATAGTTATACAGATACAAATATTCGACAATTACTTGTTTTAAATAAATTTCATTAACATTAAAAGAATTCTACAATTTGAAAGATTATAATGTATAAAAATCATACAATAAATATATACTTTTATTCACAAACCATCTTTGGCAATCATGCACAATAACCGTGACGGCTTGGCTTGCTTGGCTCGAAAATCAAAATACAAAACGCCATTTTTGACAATACAGTTTGAAGGTTGTCAATCCGCGATATTATTTGTGTTATTTGACTAATCGATTGTAGGTTGAGATAAGATTAACTTAAAATAGAAAATAAAATGAATAAACATCACGGGGGGGTGTATTGTTCATACAGAGACTGTCCAAAAAAATTTCATTCGGAAAGAAAAGTAAAGAACCGGCACTGGAAACTGTTATTGTCCCCAAGTCAACATTGCAATTTGGTAAGAAATTCTGAAAATATTTTAAACTGACAACATCGCGGCCATACCGAGTTAAAGGTCCAAGGTCATTGAAGTCGGAATTGAAAATCCTTTGATGTTTTGCCGGAATTCGTATCTGTTCTTTTTTATAATCTGTGCTGTAACTAGGTAAGCAGCTACATTTCACTTAGGTGTTTTTGGTTAAATCTTCATAATTTGAAGTAAGGATTTTACTATTAAATTATCTCCAACTATTGATGGATCACCCTGTATAAAATATCAATATATTGCAGAATTTGGTATTACACTTGATAGTTTCTCAAGTCGAGCGGTGACTCCCAATTCTACACATCTACGAAAGTAATTATGTGTTTTTCCAACACAAGCAGCAATATAACTGCTCCATTAGAATTTATAAATGATAGATAAATTGATGTTTACACGGGCGTAACCAGGTCTTAGAATCTTGGTAGAGTTCAGGAAAATATATTATATTATACATACAGAAAAAATCTCATCGAAAGAATTTGGGAGCTCTTTTCCCAGCAGAGGGACAGCATGAACTATTTATAAGCTGAATAAAAATAACGTCCTGTTTTATATCACAGAAGGAGGGATGGAATGGAGCTACAACCAAAAATGATCATATGGCTAGGTATATACCATAGTCATCAAATCAATTATAGCATATAGGTGGTGTTGTGGCCACATACTTGGCAGGCGGGGGCATAAGAAGTCTTGCTCAACCTTCCCCACTTTATGTCTACATACAAGGAGGAGACAAGTCAATCTTCAATAGATTAACCAGAGGCCAAGTACCCATCAGTAGGCTAGACAACGAGGTGTATAACAAGCTATAATAAACTAAGAGCTAGAAATCGACGCCATAATTGGATTCAGACGAGATAAAATGACTCCAGAGGAGTTATAATAGGCAGAGATGCATGTTTTGTTTTAAATGTGAAGTTTTCTGTACCTAATGCCGCAATTTCGGATTGATAGGTAAATTTGGGTAGCATTGAAATGGATTGGTGAATAATTTGAGAAACTAGCACTCAATTCGTTTTCATGAGATGTCGATATTCTTCTACTACGTAGACACAAAATATGTCAACCAACCTTTATCAAGGTCGTGGGGGTGTCGCCAATAGCAAAAAGGGTCGTGGGTGGAAGTGGAGGGTTGCAGTGGCTGAGGGAATGCTTCTCCCACTTAAGTGGGATTGAGTATTTTTAAAAAACTCTCAAAAAAGGGAAATATGTACGTACAGTAATCTATTTGAAATCAGAACGTTCAATGTATATCCAGAAAAACGGAAGATCTGACAATAGTGTTAATGCGGCCATAAAATCGACGAGTCGCAGACTAATGTTCATGAAAATCGTGCCAACCATTTTTGAGATGATTGAATGGTTCCATACTCAAGACATAATAGGTATAACCGAGGATTAACTCTCAGTATACGGTGTGCTTTCGTTATTAGTAGTCATATTAACTCGTATATCAAAACATTTAACGCTTTTGCAATGATAATATATTATCCAATCTTTGAAAAAAATTACGTAGATACGCTTTTCCGTATATTAAGAAAAATTATTTTCACGGACATCGGAACGGGTATGTACCTAGCTGGCGCTGCTCATTTTTTATATAAAATGGACCTTATGATCTGTCATATTTAGTTTCACATCAAAATTTTATAAATGACTTCTGCATGTCTCGAAAACTCGGCCTTTTATTTATCTTCTTATTCGACGGAAACGCCTGGAAAATCCTAGTAAATTGATAGGGTCGATTGAAATGTCTGGATGTGCTTTGCCACTGTATGGAAGCTGATCCCTTTTATGGTGTATCATAGAGACTGGACTGCATATTAGGGATAGCGAAAAAAGTCACAGGATTTTTGTTGTTTAAGAACTGTAGTTTATATTAAATAAGAACATTTTTCATATTTTCTTATAGGTATTTTTAAACGAGAACTTTCATATGATCGCCTGAGCGATTTCCATTAACTAGGCTCCGTTTCACGCAAGAAGAACCCACTTGAAGTTGCAGTCGAATGCGCGAACTTGTCAAAACCAGCGCCATATTGTAGAAGTGACATTTGACTACAAAGAGGTGGTGTAACGTTTTCACATTTTTCAGGTTAAGATAAAATTAGAATGTTTAAAACGTATTTATCTTACTATACTATAGCTATATATATTTGGGAATTACTTATAGCGTATAACGTTCACATTTTTCAATTGTCTGCTTTGAAATAATTAGAAATAATGCATACAACTAATTATGATAACTGGAGTATTCAATTATGTGTGTACTTCTTGCTAAAGCTGCTCATTCACTATGTGAAATTGCTCGTATCTTTTTTTAAATAATAATACTATGAGCTAATACTTTCAAATATTCTATTTTGCCTTGTGAACTTATCCATAGATTGGGAAATTATCTGAAAATATCTTGGCTCCTGTGTTTTTTGACATTGACATAACAATATCTAGTTGTCAAATTAAATTTTAGTGTCAGTGTCGCGTAGGTTTAAGTTGTAGTTTGTGTGTGTGTTTTTCCAAATTTCCGTGATCATTTCTACAAAATATAAAAAACTATGTGGCCTGGAATGTATAACAGAACTTTCGATGACAACTTTTTTGATCAGAACAATTTTTTTATTGCAGCTCCGCCAGTGTTCAGGTGAGAACTGATATTGTATTAAATAATGACCAATTTAAAAATTTGATAAGTTCACAGTATCCTTCGAGCTTCATATTTATTAGATAGATTTCATTAGATCAAACAGATTAATGAATAAATGTGACGGGATCACACAGTTGCACCTTCAAAAATCACGAATCTATTTCCAATAACGTCTATTTAAATAGATAACCGAAAACGGAAATAAAATGTTGCTATTAATACCATAATTATAACCATTTGACAAATAGGTAGATTCGATTTTCATACTGAAATCTTATAACTATACTAGCTAGATGGTGTCAGAAATTAGGTTAGGGGTTTACAGAATGAACTATGGAATCAAGCGTTTATTTTGACACAACTGAATAAATTTTTGGTGATAGGTTGTATGAATATGGAAAAATATCGATTTACTTGTATACCGGGCTGGGATAAAGTATGGAACCAAGTGAATATATTTTAAACGAAAATAACTATATAAATGTGAAAATTGAAAGTGCAATGGAACAAAATGAATCAGATGTACATTTTTTTTGTTAATAATATAATTCCGGCTTAACCAGAAATGCCATCAACTTCTTTAATTTAAATGATATTGAGATTTCGGAAACCTTGTTATTTTGAATTCAAATGTTCAAAATGCTCGCCGTTTACTTGCTGACAATGTCCTATTTACAAGTTCTTGAGTCACTCTTTTCAATACTTCTTTGTCTTAATTCCTGTTGGTCGTCTAACGTGAACACGTGATTTCAGATTACTTCAGAGAAAAAATCTAGCAGGCTAAGAAGCGGAGAACGAGCAGGCCGTTTTTAAATCTTCTACGTCAAATCGATTGATTTGGAGAATTCGCATCCTGAAAATCCCTAGCCTGTCTATTATAGTGGGAAGGTGCACCATCTTGTTGAAACCAAACATTTTGTGGTAATTGCCCAATCTGAGTGCAGCAATGATTTTGTTATTTTGTAGATTCAAATACTTTGTCACTATTTGAGTTTCTGTAGATAAAAAATGGTCCTATAAGCCTATTTTCGATAATTCCCATCCAAACATTGAAGTTCTGTGGATGCTGGGTATTTGCTTCATGAATCCAACGGGGATTCTCATTTGACCAATACATACATCAAAACTATCGTCCGACAATTCTTGAACCAACTGTACTTTACACGGATGATACTTTTCAATATCTTTCCTACAGAACGTCGACTGATACGATGGTTTAGTGCCCAATTTGTGGTGGAAGTTTGAGGTGATTCTTCTAAATCGATTGCAATATTTTGCTTAACAGTTTCGTTCGTTGCAGTCTGCGATCTCCCAGACCCACATTTTTTACCATCTCAGTTGTATTAAAACGTAGTGATGTTTTAGTTACTCTTGAGCGTGATATAGGATTTCTCTACGGATGCAAATTATTTTAAATAATATGACAAACTTCTTCATGAGTTCTAACACGATTACCTCAACCGATCATCATTGAAATTTCAATACGTTTTTTTCCACTCAATCGAACCGTTCTAAGTTGTGAAATTAATTAATTTACAACCATACCTGTAATTTTGACATTACTGATGTCATTGAAGGTTTGAAAGTGTCACATTACCTACGTCTACTTCCCTCTTCCATTTCCCTCACTGATTTCCCTCACTCGTTCAATAAAGCAAAATATTTATTTGAGTAATATATTTTTCCGCAAATCGCTAGGAAATTTTGACATTCCTGTCAAAATTTCTTGAAGAAAAAGTCAGGACTTCCTTACTGTAAGGAAATGTCATTTCCTTACTGTAAGGAAATGATATTTCCGTACAGTTGTTAGTGTTCTACATAATCCATAAAACGTCTGTATGCATTTTCGTACTTTTCTCTTGATTTCTTTGGCAATAATTCTAATGGAGCAGTATTCACTGCCTCAACCAGCTCTGGAGGAGTCCCAGGAATGGAAATTTCATCATCACTTATCATTTTACTTTCGAGAACACCAGCAATTAAATTTATAAGCGTCAAGTTTGACAATTCAACCTCAATACGTTTCCATAGTAACCCAAGTAATTTTATTAGGAATTTCAAAGCACCATTTATTTGGGAATAAAATTATCGCGTTTTTTTTTTTTTAAATCAATCAATATCTGTCGAATTTTAAACGATTTGCGGAAAAATAGTATGTTTACCTCGTAGGAAAAGCCACATTCCTGGACTCTGTGCTCGGCTTGCGCCTCGACTTAGCAATCTTCACAGTCGTCCAGGAATGTTAAGCTTTCCCTACCCGGTAAACAATGTACTATTATTGCACTAGTGCAATAAAGTACCACTTTTTCCATTAAATGTGGTTCACAAAAGTGTTGTTTTTTGCATGAATGAAGAAAAAGGTCTTTAAAACACGCGCGATTTTGCGAAATAGAGCAAGTGTTTCAAAGACCAGTTATCCACGAATACCTTACGCTATTTTTTCCATTGGTGCACTTTGAAATTATAAATACTGGTTCTTTTTTTAATTTCTTGGGAAATTAAACCACAATATTTTTGAATTCTTTATTTCAACGTTTCGGTAGCGTTCCAGCTACCGTTTTCAAGAAAAAATAAGTAAAAATTGATTTTTATTCCTAACTGACACAACGGAAAAAATTTGACAACTAGACAATCAAAAATATTTTGAAGTTTAAGACTGCAAAATTTTTTGTTATCAAATTTTTATTAAGGTCCATTCATAGTAGATCATATCCCCGGTAAAATGTCAAATGAAATATTTCATTTTATGACATTCCAACGATATGATAGTCTACTAGAAATGGAATCCAGTGAAGTGCACGTTCCAGGAACGGTTTTTAAATTGGGATAGCGCGTTTTTTCGCTTATATTGGAAATGTTGTTAATAAAACGCGTTTCTTGATACTTTTTTTGTTTATGAATATTTAAGTTTTCAAAATATGTATTTATACTCAGTTTTGTGATTTTATGTATTGAATTGTGTATCGATTAACAACTATTCAAATTATAAATCATAAGAAAACCTGGATAAAAACTTATGATGCTATCCTGATAAAGCAGGTAATTGATTATTGGAAATTTCTCTTTCTAACATTGGTAACCAAATTTGACTACATTCGGCTGAAATACTAGCTACACATTTATCTGCATTTAGTTGTATTAAAGCACTTTCTTTGATTTTTCGTCTTTTATTATTGGTTTCTTTTAATATTATTTTTGATGAATCCCATTGAATTTGATGACCCTCTTCCCAAGCATGTTTACAAATAGCTGACTTAAAGAATTCCCTATCTTTAATATATTTTTTGTGTTCGTTTATTCTTACTTTCAATGGTCTAGATGTTTCACCTAAATAAAATTTGTCGCATTCGCATGATATTTGATATATGCAGTTTTTGGAAGATTGTTCTTCATTCTTTGGTTTCGTTTTTGTTAGTATTGATCTTAATGTATTATTCGATTTAAAACTAGTTCTAATATTGAATTGATTACCAATTTTTTTAATTCTTTCTGATAAACCCTTAACATACGGTATTGTCAAGTTTCTAAAAATTATGTTTGCTGAATTATTAATATTATTGTTATGGGGTATTAACAATGAGTCCCTCTCTATATGCTTAATCTCCTTATTTACAAATTCTGCAGGGTAATTATTGTTATTTAAAACATCTTTTAAAAAAGTTTTCTCCTTTGTAAATTGATCATCACTAGAACAAATGATTCTGGCCCTATCGTATAAAGATTTTACTATCCCTTTTTTAACGCTTATAGAATGATTAGAGTTAAAATTCAAATATCTATTAGTGTGTGTTGGTTTGCGGTATACACTTGTTTCATACCCTGTAGATGTTTTATTAATAAGAACATCTAAAAATGGCAAACAATTGTTATTTTCAATTTCAATTTCAAATTTTATAGATTCCTCTCCTTCATTTATATTTTTTAAAAAATCATTAAGAGATATTAAATCATGGGGCCATATTGCAAAGATATCGTCTACATATCTCCACCAGACAATTGGTTTTAATTTTTGATTATTTACTATTTTGTCTTCAAAATGTTCCATGTAAATATTTGATAAAATTGGTGAGAGACAAGAGCCCATGGCAAGACCGAAATTCTGTTCATAAAAATCATTATTGAATTGAAAATATGTTTTTGATATACATAATTTTAATAATTCTATTATTGCTGTTACGCTCAATTTGGTTCTTTCTGTAAGGGTCTGATCAATTTCTAATTTTGATTGGACAAGTTCTATTGTTTTTTGTACCGGTACATTCGTGAAGAGACTAACTACATCAAAACTGACCAAATAATGGTTTTTGTTAAAATTCAAATCTGATAGCTTTTCTATAAAATGATTGCTATTTCTGATGTATGAATTTGTCTGTCCCGCGAGGGGTTCAATAATTTTCAATATATGATTCGATAGTTTACTGCATGGGGAATTAATAGTGCTACAAATTGGTCTCAATGGTATGTTTTGTTTATGAATTTTTGGCAGACCATAAAAATGTGGTGGCTTACTGTATTTAGGTGTTAACATTGTTCTTTCACGACTAGCAAATTCGTTTTTGAATTTGAAAAGTGTTTTATAAATTTTGTTTTCAATAGATTTGGTAGGATCATTTGGTAGCTTAGTATAAGGGCCATTTATTAATAAATCCATTACTTTTGAATCATAATCAACTTTGTTCATGATAACAGTAGAATTACCCTTATCAGCCGGTAAAATAATTATAGAATCATCTTCTTTGAGATTTTTAATTGATTTTTGTTCTGCTTTTGTAGTATTGTTTTTCAAATGAATAGATTTTTCTAATATGACTTTACATCGTGCCCTATATTCTTCTCTTTCGTGTTCAGGTAATTCGTTACTTACTTGTTCTATTGAACTTATTATGTCTAATTTCGGTATTGATTTTGGAGTCAAAGCAAAATTTAAACCTAATTTAAAGATAGGGAATTCTTTAAGTCAGCTATTTGTAAACATGCTTGGGAAGAGGGTCATCAAATTCAATGGGATTCATCAAAAATAATATTAAAAGAAACCAATAATAAAAGACGAAAAATCAAAGAAAGTGCTTTAATACAACTAAATGCAGATAAATGTGTAGCTAGTATTTCAGCCGAATGTAGTCAAATTTGGTTACCAATGTTAGAAAGAGAAATTTCCAATAATCAATTACCTGCTTTATCAGGATAGCATCATAAGTTTTTATCCAGGTTTTCTTATGATTTATAATTTGAATAGTTGTTAATCGATACACAATTCAATACATAAAATCACAAAACTGAGTATAAATACATATTTTGAAAACTTAAATATTCATAAACAAAAAAAGTATCAAGAAACGCGTTTTATTAACAACATTTCCAATATAAGCGAAAAAACGCGCTATCCCAATTTAAAAACCGTTCCTGGAACGTGCACTTCACTGGATTCCATTTCTAGTAGACTATCATATCGTTGGAATGTCATAAAATGAAATATTTCATTTGACATTTTACCGGGGATATGATCTACTATGAATGGACCTTAATAAAAATTTGATAACAAAAAATTTTGCAGTCTTAAACTTCAAAATATTTTTGATTGTCTAGTTGTCAAATTTTTTCCGTTGTGTCAGTTAGGAATAAAAATCAATTTTTACTTATTTTTTCTTGAAAACGGTAGCTGGAACGCTACCGAAACGTTGAAATAAAGAATTCAAAAATATTGTGGTTTAATTTCCCAAGAAATTAAAAAAAGAATGAATAATATACCACAAGGAACATACAGAAGATATATAAATACTGGTATTTATCACTACTACAAGAAAAAAATGGAAATAACTTATAATGTAAAATGGTTGAATTCGTGATGACATTAGTTTACCTTGCGTTGTCATGGAAATGTTAATAGTATCAATTCAAATACCATTCCATCCGAATTGAAAAATCGGAATATTAACATCTTGAACAATATCAACTAGCAATCTTCACAGTCGTCCAGGAATGTTAAGCTTTTCCTACCCGGTAAACAATGTACTATTATTGAACAAATTCTTATATAGAAACAACAGGGCAATTAATTAACAACAACATTTAAATAACTTATATATTATTTATAGAATTAATGGTAATATTTGACTTATTATAGGATTTAACCGAGATATTTAATCTCCTTGATGATTTGAAATTTCTTTACTGTCAGTGTCACATTTTTAAATGGTGTCAAATAATTTTCAACTTAATTTTCAATAGTAATACCCCTAGGGTCTTGATAATACCGAGATAATTTTGTCATAGAGAATGCTGAAAGCGTGTTGCTTGATAATAGCCCAAGGCCGCAGGCCGAGGGCTATTATCCTTGAGCAACTCGCTTGAAGGATTCTCTATGACAAAATTTTGAGTATTTATCAAGGCCCGAGGAGTATTCGATAAGATAATTTTTTACTTTGTAGATATCAAAAAATTGATTGTCAATCTGACGTTTAATAATTTTAAATACACAATTTATTAGTTTTAATCAGTTTGACGTTTAACCAAACTGAAAACACGACATGTAGGGTATTATCGCTGTAATCCAGAGGTGATTGGATGAAATTTGACACATGACTTAAAATTGAGTAATTTGATTGGTTACTATATTTAGTAAAAAATTATCAAAGGTAATACCACGAGTGCTTCAAATTTTATCGATAATTTTTTCTTTTCCACGAAAACTTGTTTATTTGGCAAAAATATGAAAACAAACCGATTTGATAAAATCACGACTCCGTTAGGAGGAGTGATTTTATCTAAATTCGGTTTGTTTGAATGTTTTTGCCTCAAATAAACAAGTTTGAGTGATGAAAATAAAAAAATATGTGATAAAATTTGAAGAGCGAGTTGTATTTGGGAAGATTATTTTTTTCAACAATTTAAAAGGATTTTTGAAAGCGCTTTTAGTTGTCAATAATGACAAATTCAAGGTAAAATTTTGACGTTTCGATGTAAACAAGGTTTTATCGATGAGGAAGCATAATTATCAGTATAATACCGAATGATTGGCTAGAATAATGTATTGCTATTGGTTAAAACCACCAAAATGTCAGATTTTGACAAGTGAAAAAAATAATCAATTTAATTTTTACTACATTTAAAAAATGTGAAATAGAATTTTCAACAAACGATGTGGTTGTAAATAAAATAGTATACATACCTAGGAGGAAAGTTTTCATTAATGTCTCGAGATTATAGTTAATCTCTCGACAGTAATGAAACACTTCCCTCCTTGGTATGTAATATACTATTTCGTCATTCAGAATTTGACACTTGGAGAACAAAAGACTTACTAAACAATAGGTACTCGTTTATTTATGACTATGCATACAAACAACATTAATTAGTTCATCTAAATAGTTTTGCGCTCTAATGCATAAAACTTAAAGGAGGTTGATTAAGAAGTGTATAAAAAAAAAGTACATCAGATGCACCTTGTTCCATTGCACTTATCTGCAAATTTTCATAAATATCGTTTTTTTCGTTTGAGAGATTTTTACTTGGTGCAATACCTCATCCCAAACCTGTATAGATGTTACTTACACGAAAGTAATACTTTTTAATAAATTTCAATTCTACAAAATAACTAAGAGCAATCAAATAAGAGACTTTCATGATGCTTATTTTTTAAATGTTACGAACGTAGTCACACAATAAAAAAAACAAGAATTTACATGGAATTAATGTCGATAAAGCATCTTCTTCTAGTGGAACATTCATATTTTTCCCCTCACCTTCGGATTGATCTTGGTATGCGAAGTTTTAGGGACCTTTTCAAGAAATTCTTTTGAAATTTGTACTTTGGCAGGAGGTAACTTCGGTACAAACACAATTTTGGAAACTCTCCTATTTTTAGTGAAATTGGTTACAAAAAAACTAAAAAAAAATATTATTAGTAGAAGTGCAGTAAATGAGGCCGGTTAGAATGGAAAAAAATTTCCTTCTCTATTATATCATTACGGTAACTAAAATATTTCAAATAATAATTTTTAAATGACACTCACAACGTTTGCATGTGGACACCTCTCGTAAAATTGGATAAAATGGTATAAAAGGATTGAGGGGTGCAGCATATTCACTTTTTGGAAGAATTCAAATGTTTCAATATGATAACTTTAAGGGCCCCCGCAGACTGCAGACTTTTTATCGGCCGATAGTTTGGTCGGCTTCTTAATCAGTATGGAGAGCATATGCATTATCGGCCGATACTGAATCGCTGTAGTGTGCGCATATGCATTCCTCTCCATACTGATTAAGAAGCCGACCATACTATCGTCCGATAAAAAGTCTGCAGTCTGCGGGGGCCCTAAGATGATGGATAAATTGATTCAATATTTGGCAAAAATGAACTACAAGAGCTTTGGAACAGAATAACTGAAAATAAAATGTAGTGAACAAAGAGTTGCATCATTTCTCATATATGAGACACCCTTTATACTCTCAATAATAATTTAAAAAAGTTATGTTTAAATAATACTATTTCGAATTGAATAAATGATAAATAAATTTTGATAGTTACCATTGAGTTATTTGAATTCGATCCAAACGTATCAGCATGCCAACGGGAATCTCAAATGTCAAATGTTCATTAAATTTGACTTCCTTCACTACATAATTAGAAATCGAGCTCGATGTTTCAATTATAGATTCGCTGAAAGAAAAGCAGTGGTTTCAAGCTGACAGTGTTTACAGATTGCTTCTAAATTGACAAGCTTCTCATATTGAAATGATACCGAATAACGTCAAATATTATATAAATGTTATGTTACTACAAGTCGATACTGTGAAAATTACTGAATTACTAATGTAGTGGGGATAATAATAGTATCTTATGCAACGAACATGTAATAATAGCCATTAAGACACGAGCATATTGTAGGTGTGTGTATTAATGGCCTTTACATAAAAGTTGCATACAATATTTCTTCTACTCCGATTAATAAAAATTATCTAATCAATAATTATTTGTTCAATCAATTTTAAATATAGTTAAATATACTTTTGAAAATCAAAATTATTTGACAGCTATCAAATTAAGTGTCACTTTATAGGTCTGTTCGCCTGCAATAAAAGTGTGGCACTGAGCTATATAATTTTGGAAAATTCAGGTCTATCTGTGAAAAAATACTTGTAAAATTACTAAATTTGGGAATATCTATGTATATTGCATTTGTAGGTATACTGCAAGAAGCATTAAAACATAATTAAAATGAATAAAATCGTATAACTCAGTGCTACACTTTTATTGCAGGGAGCAGACCTAATATAATTAATTTCAGAAATGTCAACCAGGTATCCATGGCTATATTAAATATTGTGCGAATGTCCTATTCCTATTGGTTCAAAAATCTGTATCATAATGAAAATTTGTATCATAATGAATATCATTATGATGCAGATTTTAGTCTTTTAATAAGTATATCATAAAACAGGAGTAGAAAATTAGTATATTATACACCAAGGAGGTGGGGAGTATTATTATTGTGAATATCTTTATAGCTGAGTACACAAGACTAGGAAAGTCACTTCAATTTCCGTTACACAAACACGTGTACCTAGTTTAAAACTATGATAGATAAAAATGCACAATAGTTAATGACACTACCCCAAATAGGGGAAAAATTTCTTGAATTTCATGTGATCTCGATCCAAAAAGCTTCAATTGTTTATAAATGTGTTGTCGATTTTTTGTTGACAAGTAATGCACTGATGATGGCGTAGCAGCCGAAAGCGCTTTGCAATTTTTTAAAATTAATAGTTATTTGTTTAACTAGGCAGTCAATCTACTTTGCTGCCGAGTTGAACATATAATTTTTTCTCCGATTGTTCATAATGATATAGGAGGATATTGTGTTTGCAAATTATCACAATTCCCACAAATCTCTTTATTTTTCCTGGTTGGTTGCTATGGAAATGTATAATCACTTTGCTGCCTAGGCAGGAAAAGTAATATTTTGCTGATTGATATCAGTCAGCAAAATCAATATTTGCTGCCAATCGGAGAAAAAAATTTTTACACAGAATACAAAAAACGGTTTTCTTTACTTTAGTATTAGAATTGACCGAGCAGCAACATTATTCCGCGAGGAGATTTTCTCCGAGCGGAAAAAGGTGCCAAGCTTCACTACCGTGCTGTATATACATTTTTACCCACTACTAGCCAAATTTGGGACAAAAATTAAAGATAATTGACATTATAGCTATTTCAATGCCAAAATATTACAGCGGTATTGCGTTTACAACACAACACTTTGAGTGTAAGAGCTATACTTATACACCAACGAAACACGAGAACAGTTTATCTCGTCGTCTGACTGACAAGTACAATGTCAGTTATAGATATAATGTATTATGAACGTACTCGTTTTATCTTGATAGGTAATTTCAAGGAGCAAATACGTTGAAGAAAATCTCCTGGTTATACAAATTTATGATGTACAAAATTTTTCCTGAACTACTACCTATCTCTGGATTCTCAAAATATTTGAATTAGTCCATTATTGACCTAGAATAATAATAGACAAAATTATCAACCACTTATAGGGAAATTCAACTTCTCAGTTGGCTAGAGGAAGTAATAATTGTCAACTTCATAGCTATAGTAGTGGAAAATGGTATAATATTATATCAGTAGGAGGTTGTGCCGAATTCAGCAAAAATCTACCTGCGTCTGTTATCCTAGGTCGAGCTATCAATAATTTTTGAATTCAATGTAAGAGGTATTTAAATTTTTTAAATTTGATATCGTGTATCTTAAGAATCGAAGACTTTTGAGATTTATTTCTTTAAGCCGTCTTAAGCAATTTTGCATTCGTATAGCAAAAAATCTACCACTGGCCTTCCATTTTTTTGTGATTTTCACTTCACTTACTTCTTCTCAACTTTTCACCGTTCTTAAACAACAAATATTGTTAATTACTTAGTGAAATTTAAACTTTGGTAACTTTACTTAAAATATTGTAAGTAAATAGAATGCATTATAAGGCTTTTATCAAAGTTTACTGCATCTAAACATTAATCTTCTTTAAAATACCCAGAAAATATAAATTTGAACTTAATTGGTCTTAACAAGGCTGCGAAATGTTTTCTTGATCACTTAAATTGATTACAACATAAATAACAACCAGAAAACTAACTTGGAAATAATTATAGCCTAGTTTGGGGAATAGTTATTTATTGTGTGAGTGTTTTAGATAGAGTTTTATCCACGCAAAAAAGTTTAAGCCACAATACGAATCCCGAGGGCTCCGCTCTGAGAACAGCTGTAACGTGGAGAATTATTGAAACTGGATACAATGGAGGTGATGAATAGATGGTATCGATTTAATTTTGTGTTTTCATCATTACCCTAGTGGATAAAATAGTGCTTTATATTCTTCAAAATTGCGAAAAAACTCCAATTACAATGTGATTGTGAATGAAAAATGTTATCACGTTTTATCGTATCATTTGGAATAGAAACAGTATAATATGGAATCTTAATTATTATTATTTTGACAATTTTCAAATTTTATGAAAACACCTTTGTCTTTAGCATCTTCTGGAGCTTGATTGATCACTGAGCAAGTACTCCTTTCGATTTCGTGTGGTAACCCAGTGCTTAATCCACTGACGGAAACATCACCAATATGAATTTTGCAAGTGATGCAATATCTTTTGGTCACTCTTTCTTCTGAATACCCTCTAGCAACCTTCGCTGACTCCCATCCTCCAAGTTCTTGTAGATCTAATTTATCTCCTCCAGCATTAAAAGGAAAATTTGCCGAAGATCTCTTAACGCAGTCAGAATTTTCTACATGAAACAAACAATTTTCGGTAAGTAGCATGGACTGGTGTTACTATTATGAAATTTTTAAATAAAAGCATAGAATTGACTTTGCCGTCAGATACCACAGCGACAATCCGTTACTTGTGAATTTTTCGGTCGTTCTGAACAGCACAGGCACTTGAACTTGGTCTTTGTACCATTACTACCTAGGTACTTCTATTCCAGAAATTTCGTGTCTTCTGATGGGCCACCAGTTTAACTGGAAGGATCTTCAGAAGCTGTGATTGTGGTGTTAGTTCCTCTCCAAATTGCGTAATGTCAGTAGGGGTTCACTTTTTTACAAAGATAAACTAACTTTGCCTATCGTGTGCAGATTCTTCACCAGTTCGGTAACTGTCTTCAAATTTCTCTTACCTTGTTTCAACAGCCTGGACGAGAGTTCTTTTAGTAAGTTCCTATTATGGTGTCCTTGTATGTCTCCGCATTTGAGTTGGTGTTCCTTAACTAACCATTTTTGACTTTTTCTCTTATATTATCCTGTGCGATTACACAAAACGGTTCCGGACCTGTAAAGTCTTCTTTAGAACTTCCTTAGCTAACTGGTCTGCCATGTCATAACCTGCAACCCTCTCATGGTCCGGAACCCATTTTGAGACTTTTTGTTTTCTGTTAGCATATTAAGGGATTCTTTGCAGTTTTTTACCAATTTATACCTAGTTGTTGGATTGCTGATAGCTTAACTTAAGATAGAGCCTGGCTGTCAGTAAATGGTAACAATCAGCTTGTCCTTTAAAAAACATCTTTCGTGGTCATCTTCGATGATTATTGGAACGACAGGCTCCTCCAAAAAGCCACTTTTATAATTCAAAACTTTTCGTCTGATGATGCAGAATATTCTCGATTATTAGCGATTCAACACCGTCCCAATTTTAAGATAAACTTGAGCTTAAACATAGTGAATAGTTGAACAAATTCAATTGTTTTATTTCATTAAGTAGAAGCCTCCTCTATTCAATACTTATGTATAAATGATATTTCCAGGATAAATGTTCCAGAAAATGTTCATTTGATTTCTCATTTTATTAACTGTGCGTGAAACCGACAATAGATTATTTGAAAAATTAGTTGATGGCTTGAGACTGGATATAAATAGTTGATAACCTGCATGTCGATAATCTTGGCACACACATCTAAATTCTCTAGGGCTAAATTCGTAACTGACCACTCAAATCGATTCGACAGTGTTCATTTCCTCTAACAATTCTCTCTTAGTTAATTAGTGATTAATTTGTGGTTTAATTATCACGTCCACGCCGCGACGTCTTCCCACCCTCGCGTCTCCGTCGTCGTCGCCGTTGACGTAGTCATTGCGCTTTGTTATGTGTATACAGAGTGACCGACTAGAGTGACCTTTGTTGAATATCAGTTGAAGGTAATGTAATCCAACAGAGTGATCACGATAACGTCATGTAAACTTTCTTCTACAAAACGTACCAGTTCATTTTTTCCTTCTGGAAATGATAACTTCAATAAAAATTTCATTAAAAATACTAAATCCCTATTAAATTATAGTCAGCTTTTTTGATAGTCACAGCGCTAGTAGACAAAATGTACTGGATTTTTGTGATTTATACTCTCATATCAAAAAAATAAGTTACCTAAGTCTTGGGTATTGTCAAAAGCGCTCTTATCGTGCGGTTTCAGAGGTTACTAACCATATGTATTGAATCAGAAAACACAGAGGTTACCGAAAGGTAAGATTACACTGATTGACAAATTTCCACTTCTTCATTAATTTTCACTTATAATCTTCCTAGTGCATGAATCATTTCCGGAGATTTTCTCGAAGTGCAAATATTTTTTTAAAATTGCAGCTAAGGAAAATTTCCTGGATATTTATTCTTCACGCTCTGGGGAGATTTGGCAAGAAAATTTCATACCAAAGCTTTTTTTAAGTATAAATTAAATTGGTGACATACCTTGTAATTTGTAACAAATAATAATATATAAAAGTTATAAGTGAATATGTATTTATCAAAAATATTTTACGCCACTGTGTTTATAACAGCTGTAAAGTCAGAGGGAAATTTCTACTTTTAATTTTCCTTTAAACATGGAAATTTCCGGAGAAATTGGGTTATTGTCATAGCAGCATGTCAAAATGCAGGCATCTGATTTTCGGGATAATCTATCAGATTAAGTACCATTTTTTCAGCTTGAGGATGCAATAAACCGGAAAATTGATTCTTATTATTCATATTGTCACTTTGAATTGTCGAAGTCACAAAACTGATTTGTGCTTCTATGTAATAGGAAATTAGAAAATTTAGTACTTATAGTTAATATTATTATGGAAAATATTCATGGCTACAAAGCAAATTTCAATTTTGACGTATTGTGACCTCATTTTCATCATCATAACCTAGCAAATGTCATGTTTATTTAGTTCTTGTGTCTTTTGTGAAGTTTGTTTATAGACCATTCCAAAATGACATCACTAAGGTCGGCTACATTGTGCTGGTGGACACTCAGAATCGATTTGAAAATTAGTTTTTGAAGGTATCAAAAATGTTTTGTAATGTGTGGAATGCGGAAGGGAAGTGATACTAGTATATTAAGTACCAAGTGTCAAAAATGTTCCTATAATATATTCCAATAAAATTTCATAATTAAAACTATATTCACTAGTGAATGCTTTAACTATAAGTATCATACATTTTTGTAATCGTCTTGTGGAATTCAAAAATATAGAGAAACATGTTGATTTATTTAAAAAAATTACACAGATGTTATTTACGCAAAATTGGTGACGTCTTCGCGACAAAACGGCGGCAATCAAATGTCTGGATCCGAAATATTTGACCCATACTCATCGCCAGGAGTCTCACATTTTCGGCCGCTGTCCATCCTTTCTTCATTGCTGTGACTGTTAAATATCTTAAATCGTAACTAGATCATCTAGTTGCGTCAAAGTAAGCCTAAAAATCCTAAAACTTAGAGCATTGGTCGGAAAGGTCTCTCTGTCGGTGTAGTGAAATTTTTGCACAATGTTTATCATTTATACAATTTTAGCGAACAGCTAGACTACTAATGGATTATCCATATTAATGTGCTAGTTTCATGGGTATAGATTAACAAGTGAATTCATATCAGGAGGGTTGTATGTATGTATGTATTTTTGGTGTAACATTCACTGAGACCTGAAATATCTATTGTGCCCCCTCAATTCTACCTAGTTTCTGGAGGGAGTCTCTGAAACTACTCGTAGTAGCTCCCAGAGGAATTTTAGGATATCTGCAGACTTCAGCTCAGGTGAATGCTTCTGCTTATTTACCTTTCAAAAGATATATTTAAAATTGATCAATAAACACACAAACCAATAAACCACGCATAAACAAAACATTTGTAGGTTATGGCATTTGTTATTGTTTCAGGAGGCACTCTAAATACGACGAATAAGTGATCTGGAACTAAAGTCAATGTCTTTGGAAAATATTTTTCAAAAACCTATAAAGCGATATAGTTATTTGTCCACGACCACCTAATAATAAGCGGATATTTTACCTCCTAACAAAAGGTATATGGTACCCATATATCAACTGTCGTGAATTATGAACCATAATACACTACAGTGTATTATGAACTAGAGATGGGGGTACCTACAATATGAAATAAACTATTAAATCTGTGTATTTTGTTCAGGAAATTTGTTTCTGACATATATCGTATCGATAAAATATTGTAATTTTTAGTATTGATACTTTTCATAGCGATATTTTCTAATATTAAGTATTTTAAAACAATATATTTATAACGGTACGTTGTATTGATACTTTCTACAGTATCGCCCATCTCTATATATGTCAAATTATATTTTTATGTAGCTGTCAGAACATTTTGAAGTTAGTATAATACCAAATCGTTACTGACTTTTATTTAATAAAGAAATCAAGTGTTGTGGACAAAGTATAGTATTCTACTCGAAATTTATGGCCATAATTCACTTGGGTGACTTGCGCCTCTCGCCTGCGGCTCGTGACGCAAACGTCACCCATCATGAATTATGGCTATCATAAATTGCTCGTTTAATAATATACTATTATGCAACAAGTGCAAAAAGTGAGTGTTTTTTGCACGCGACGTGAAATTGTCCAACGAGGTCTTTAGGCCGAGTTGGACAACACGTCGAGTGCAAAAAACACGTTTTGCAAGAGTTGCATACAATATTTTTTCTAAATTCATGCAAAAACTGGAAAATTAGAACATAAATATGTCAAGAAGCTAATCTAACCTAATAAAACTCAACTCGTTCTTCTTTTTTGTATCTTTATTGCCTCCACCTTGTCAGTACTCAATCATAGCTGGTTTTCGCCTTGACCATTTAAATTTCAAATAATTAAAGATTTTTGAAATAATTGTAACTCGTTGAGACTAAGTAGTAAGATATACATATATTATTGTTGTATTAAAGCAGGATCAGGTACTTGCTATGGATTTTTATTTAATTTAAATGTTTATGTTTGTCATTAATCATCACAAAACTGACACAAGAATGACAGATGAGTGCAATAAAGTACCACTTTTTCCATTAAATGTGGTGCACAAAAGTGTTGTTTTTTGCATGAATGTAGAAAAAAATAATTAATATCCTTCGATATCTATTAGTACTTATATACGTTTTTTTCCAGCTGCTGTGAACTTGCCGACGTACAAAACTTGAACTTTTTGGCAGACACATCTGGGTATTACAGGTGAGTGATTTTGTGCTATAGAAATTTTATTCATTTGTAATTACTCCGTTCTTCAAAAATGGGGATAGAAGAATAAGAAAAGTTGACGAGAGAAGTGTCTTGAAATATCACTGAATTATCAAACTAGCCTCGTATTCAAATGAAGTCCTCTATAAATTATTTCCAGCTACTCATGCTGTTGCTATATCAGGGATCAGTCGTAATGAGAATGAAGCTTCGAAATAAACAAAGCACACAAAAAAGTTTGTCGGTCAGCTGGAATTGATAACCGTATTTTGATATTACTTCCGTAATGAAAATGGGCATCAATTCTGAAATTCCGCGAACATCGGTATTATTTCGAATATGTAGCGTTATTTTACTTTGGCGTTTCAATTTACGCTTTAAAGTTTGAATCAAATATTGAAAATTAATTCAAATGGAATTTGATAATTTCCAACTGAATTATAAGACCCGTAATATTCTCGCAATCTCTATGTCAACCTACGAATCTACCAAGGAATCTTACTTCGTGAAGTTCAGTGACTCAATTTGATTATTTCAGAAACTAACTGCTGTGAAATTAAACATACTTACACTCATTATAGGAAGATAATCTAAACTTGACATGGAATCATTAAATTTGAAAACATAAATTATATAATAATCATATTTCGATGATAATGATAATAATGAATTCATTGATCCCTTCAGATTATATTTTACATGATACATGATATACAAGCCATAAAAAATAGAACATAATAAATTAAGTTGACAAATAATGAAGTGAAAAAAATGCTTACTTGCACACACTGGTCAATGAGATATTTTTTCCTCTCCCTATATTATAAACAACACATTTTAACACTGTTTTGAAGGACGTGAGTAACAATGACCAATAATCATCGATTGCTCTTGACAACGGGCTGTAAGTCAACTCACCAACCTTGGTTGTTAAAAGTTTATATAAAACCCTTCTTGGTGTGCGTCATCGATTGTTCTTTTAGACACAACGTTGGGAGAAATTGATTATTTGATTTTAAAAAAGGCAGGTCAGTGACTAATTCTGATCAAAATTTCACGATAATGGACTGTTTAAATGTATTACAAATGTTAAACCCAATCTTTGACTTAAAAATTTGATTATTTGATATTTAGATTACATGCAACCGCGATCTTTCAATCGGGAGAAATTTCATCATTCAAAATAGGACGTACCCTTCGAAGCGGCAATGAGTCTCACGTCATTTTATAACGTCCCACTGATAGTTCTTGTCAGGTCTGTACTTTGTTGCTCACGGTCATTATTATTTATGAGAATTAAATATTAATTTTATTGTTATATTCATTTCAATAATGCAGAAAAAGCCCAGATACATGGAAAAACATCAGCAGCATCAGCTGGTAATTATCAATTTCATGGCCTTTTGAATTCGGTTGAATGAGATCCTAGGTTAGCTATATGTCAAAATAGCGAATTACATGAACATTAGACTAGGGTCGATAGTTTTTGAAACAAAAAAAAAATGAAGGTAGGATGAAACCCATCAGAAATGGGGGAAAATGTGATGAAATTGTAAAAAAAATTAAATTAAGTCGATCCGATTTCGGGAAGTGGGAGAGAATGAGTTTTTAAGGGTGAAAATGGTTTATCTCGATTTCCGGCAAAACTACAAGCCCTATGGAAAAAAGTTGAATGGCAAAGTTATGGGTGATAAAAAGCTCTACAACTTTTGTTTCCACAATTTTTATACATATCCTCGAAATGTATGTGAAAAATTCAAATAACCAATTTAATTATTTTTATTAAAAAAAAAAATTAGGTATTTTCACGACATTTCGTGAAACCTCACCTTATTATGTCTCAAATACACTGTTATTTATTTGATTTGGAATACTCTTCATTTCACCTTATTTTGACTTAAAATCAAAAAAGCACCCCAATCATCAATCGAAAGTTCTGAAGTAAAAATATCAGCTTTTTTCTAAAAGTCGCTGGTCCTTTTTTTCGTTGAAATATCTACTTTCTGATAATGTAAAAAAAAAGGTCGCGGAAACGGTGTTTTCGAAAACAATTTTTCCTACGATCACATAGGAAAGTAACATATCGCACTGTCCAGTTCTATGGAAAGTGTCCTTTTCCGCAAATCGCTAGGAAATTTTGACATTCCTGTCAAAATTTCTTGAAGAAAAAGTCAGGACTTCCTTAATGTAAGGAAATGTACTTTTCTCTTGATTTCTTTGGCAATAATTCCAATGAAGCAGTATTCACTGCCTCAACCAGCTCTGGAGGAGTCCCAGGAATGGAAATTTCATCATCACTTATCATTTTACTTTCGAGAACACCAGCAATTAAATTTATAAGCGTCAAGTTTGACAATTCAACCTCAATACGTTTCCATAGTAACCCAAGTAATTTTATTAGGAATTTCAAAGCACCATTTATTTGGGAATAAAATTATCGCGTTTTTTTTAAATCAATCAATATCTGTCGAATTTTAAACGATTTGCGGAAAAATAGTATCTTTACCTCGTAGAAAAAGCCACATTCCTGGACTCTGTGTTGCTGTGTAGCAATCTTCACAGTCGTCCAGGAATGTTAAGCTTTTCCTACCCGGTAAACAATGTACTATTATTCATACGCGTACGGAAAAAAAACTTATACATACGTTAAATTAAATGTTAACAATGTTAACGCAGAGGAAATGTAAAAATAAAATTTTTTTATAATAAATTAACAATATTCCAAAATCATTCAATCCTCAACATCCTTTCTTATTAAACATTTTCGATATGGTCAAAAATGAAGGTACTTTACTCTTGAACAAAAATCATGTTTTTTGACCCACCGCGTATACGGCTGATAACATTTAATATCTGATGGTTGAATTTTGGGTTTTAGAATATGCAGAACTTTTTATGAGGAATACCTTTTTTTCATAAAATCAATATTAACATAGTTTTCCATATGTAGCCAACTTACGCGGACACACTGTAAAATTGATTGCAAAATTTGAACAATTTTGTATTGTTATGCCTGGTGTATCTTTTTTGGATACGCTTTCATGAATTCTGGAGGAGTATTCGATGTCCGATTTGGACAAATCAAAAGATAAATTATTTTCATCTTGGTTCATGATTCCTGAAATAATGCTCAATAGGTTAATGTTTCAATAATTAATAAATTAAAATAAATAATAAAATAGATAGTTTACTTACTTTTAGTTTAAATTTGAAAATTGTACACCAATAAGAAATTCAATTAATTTGAATTGTCAAAAAATGTTGATAGGTCATCTAGGTAGCTTTGTTTGACATTTCGGTGCGGAAAAGTGCCATAGCGTGTACTTTTCGCATTACTTTTACAACGGTTATCAAAAGAATTGCGTATAAAAATTTGTGTAGGAAAGCGTGTTTTGCATAGTGGTTGTAGGAAAACAGTTTTATTCCTGAGGTTCTGTTTCTAATTGTTGTTAGTTGTTAAAATAAATGTTCGTAATATTTTGTGTACTAATATTTATTATATATTATAAACTTTTTTATAAAGGCACTCTTTTTCATCGCTTAAAAATCACAATTTTCTGGGCCGCTTTCGAAAGTAAGTGATCAAAACTATAATTACTTTAATTACAAATACACATATGTAAAACCTCTCACATCTACATAAAAACGCAAGATTGTACATGCCAGTATCGGTAGAAGTATATCGCGTGGTCGTAGGAAAAATAGTGTACATAACTGGTGCGAAAGTGATTTTTCACACTCGTGGGATTGTCTCACTCGCCTTGCGCTCGTGAGACAATACTTCCCACTCATGTGAAAAATGTCACTTCCCACACTCGTTACGTAATATACTATTTCGAAAACATTCTTTCGAAAAACAATTTTCCGAAAAACATATTTTTCGAGAAACAATTTTTCGGAAATTATCATTTTCGAAAGGTATTTTTTCCGAAAAACAGCTTTTCGGAAGGTTCCTTCTTCGAAAACCTATATTTCGAGAAGCTGTTTTTTCGAAAACATATATTTCGAAAATGCGTTTTTTCGAAAATACTATCTACCATCTCACTACCTACTCACCTACCATCTAACTAATTATTCAAGTGCGTCCATAATTGCGACTTGGTAGTGAAAGAACATCTGTTCATGAAAGTAAATGAAGAATTTATTAATTGTTTCGAGAATACAGGGATAGGAAAAATGGAGAGAAGAGGTAGAGCTGAGCCTATGTTTGTTTTTTCTCTCTGGAGCTGTTATAAAAGTGTTCTTTAGCAATCACAGATGACCAACAACGCCGCTGAATCATGGCATAGGGGATTTTTATCTCTTATTGACGCTCAAAAATCGTCCGGACTTTCCTGAATAATATTAAAAAGGAACAATGCTTGACAGAACTTAAAATAGCGGAAGCTATTTCTGGACAGGAGCCTTTGAAAAAAATATAAATCATGGGACGAGAGAGTGTGCAGTATATGTTCATCGTTTGAAAAAGCATGTAATGATGATGAACTTATTGCTTTTGAAAAAAATATAGCTAACGTTTTGTAATGTTGTGAATTGCAATAATTAGATTGAATGAGTGTTTCCTATTTTTTCAGCCGAAACTAGTTGAGTAAATTGTAATTTTTAGTTTATTATTATATTGTGTGGTCGACCGACTTTGAGTTTTTTTGATTTGATTCAGATTTGGCCACTTTGAGAATGGATGATTTACACAACAATTCAACATGTTTTCAAAAAGCTGTTATTCGAATGATATGGTTCTCGAAATTTTGTTTTTCGAAAAATTTAGTTTTCGAAAATAGACATTTCCGAACAATTGTTTTTCGAAAAATCATCTTCCGAAAACAAGTATATTTAAAAATTTGTTTTTGCTGGAAATTGATTCTCAAAAAAATTTCCGTTCGAAATTTTGAATTTTCGCGACCCGCAGAACATTGTTACAGGACATATTATTAGCTTTAAACTTGGTTGGGCAACGAATTATTGACAACGTGCAGATTGGGACTGGAAGCAGCGTCAAGCATCATGCCCAAATTTACAGAAAATAATTCAATATTGGAAGTATTGCTCGAAACTATTTGCTGCATGTGAAACTGAATGTTACAGTTGAAAATGTGGCTGCCGAAAACATGGTTTGAAATACACAAATTTATGTAAAAATTGTCATGGATCTAAAAATTGCTCCAATATGGAAGAAAAAACCTACAAGGATGTGAATGATTGATAAAATTGTGAGTGAAGAATGAATACAGACTGGAATTAACATTGGAGACGAAGAAGGTGATGGTCTTGAAGATTTCGGAGATCAACCAGAGCTGAAAAGGTTTGTCGATATTCAGAAATAATGAATGAGTGATTGGAATTCAAGATAATATATTTATAAATAACAAGATTTAAGTACGTTTATAAAAATCATGAATACAATGAATAACGTAATCAGAAGGAAGTATCTCAATTCAATAGTACAATTTACATGTATATTTACATTTAATGAGATTTTATATGACATGAATGTAATTGAAATTTAATGAATGAACTTTTTAACTGAAAACAATTTCAGCAATCACATTTTTACGATGAAATTGTACATAGTGATTGAAAAAAATTCCGAATTCGAGTTTTTTAAATTTTTTTGCATAATCCTGAGAACATTTACTATTGTGATGTATATATTTTCCCACACTATCAGAAAGTAGGGATTCCAACGAACAGACAAATTTGCCATCTAATTTTTCCTATAGGACTTGCGATTTTGCTGGAAATCGTGATATGTTTACTATGCTGTAAAGCATACATGTTGTTTCAACGCGGTAAGGAATGACTGAAACAATTTTCTTTCTACCTAGACATATCTTACCACGATTCAGCACAGGTAGGTGTTCAAACGAAGTAACTATAGTATATTACGTAACGTGTGCGGAAAGTGACATTTTTCACACGAGTGGGAAGTATTGTCTCACGAGCGCAGCCGAGTGAGACAATCCCACGAGTGTGGAAAATCACTTTCGCACAAGTTATGTACACTATTTTTCCTACGACCACGCGATATACTTTTACCGAATTAGGCATGTATAATCTTGCGTTTTTATGTAGATGTGAGAGGTTTTACAAATGTGTATTTGTAAATACTTTATATGGATTTGATTACTTACCTTTGAAAGTGGCCCAGAAAATTGTGATTTTTATGCAATGGAAAAAAGTACCTTTATAAAAAAGTTAGAATTAATATTGGTACACAAAATATAAAATATTACGAACATTTATTTCAACAACTTACAACAAACAGAACATCGGAAATAGTTTTACATAAATATTGCGGTTCAAAATTAGTTATTTATTTGCTGTGAAAATTAAAAGTAAAATTATTATTAGCACCACACTTAACTTGTTGCCTACCTGTAGGAGATTGAAAGTATTAACTAGCTATTTTAAGGATTCATTGTTCGAATAATTGAAAACGGATATTTATTGTTTCAATAACATGAAAGTCCAATAAATTGTGATATAAACACTTTTTATTTTGTGTGTGTATATTTCCTCAGCGATAATTAGTATCTTGGACAAGAACCATGAGCTACAACAGTGGGATAAACGAGCGGTCTAGGCATCCGTAGATTCGATTTTTGACAAACAGTAGGGTGGTTCGAGTCCGGGCTCGGTATTTTTTTTTAATTTTTTTTTTAATTTTAAATGAAATAAATAAATTATATTATATTATTATATGGACAAATCAACTTAGGAAATAAGCATTTCACATATACATATTAATTTGCGGAGTAAAAAGACTAGCATTTCAACATTCAATTTGACAGCTTTTTTATCCGCACACGTACGGATAAGATTTTTTTCCGTACGCGTATGAATAAAGGTCACTTTCCATAGAACTAGTCAGTGCGATATATGTCACTTTCCTATGTGGTCGTAGGAAAATGTATTATTGATACGCTGCTATTCTCGAGACATTGTTTACCGCGCTGCAGTCCCAACCACGTTGAAAGCTTTCTCGCAATATTGCAGTTCGCGTTTATGAAAATAACAAATTCAAAATCCACCAAAGTATAAATATAATCCATGTGATTTTGCATTTGGTCTATTAGGATCAACATTTTCCTTTAAAGATCATTGCCTTCTAGGATTGTTGCCTATTTCTTCCTTGGATGGCCTATACCAGCTTGAATACTTTTTGCGTCGCTTGATTAACCACGTCTAATTTTTCTTAGGCTCGCTGATGTTGGCTGAACAAAAATGTTCTTTTTTAGTGAGATATTTTTTGATACATGAATAAAATTGAATAAATCAGTGGGAGTCATAATTTTGTTTAGAGTTTTAATCAATTTTCTCATAGCTCTTTTCTGATAGTTCTGTTACAACTGCGGAATGTTTTTCACCTAAATTTGTTTCCTTGACATTCTTGACAGTGTTTATGGTTTCGATAGAAAATAGTAGATATATTAAAATTAGATGTTTATTTTATTTCTTCCATAACATCTTTATCAATATAAAAATCAAAGCCATACTTTGTTACATTTTATTGTAATAATCCATTGATAACATTACCGCACGCTACAGCAGTGCGGTAATAATATTACCGCACTGTTATTTTCCAATTGCTTAGCAACTGCCCTTTATTCGGGAATGTTGAGCTTTGCGCATGGAAAACAGGTCAAAATAGTGTAACTTAGTTGGAACTGCAACGCGGTAAACTATGTCTCGAGAATGGCAGCGTATCAATAATACAATAGTTACACTGAACACTACCTGTGCTGAGTCGTGGTAAGATAATTCTGTGTAGAAAGAGCATTATTTCAGTCATTTTTGACCGCGCTGCAACAGCATGTATGCGTTACAACATAGTAAGCAATTCCAATACGCATCCGGTTACGCTACAGAGTAACACTTCTTATAGTAACCATTATTAAAACTGTCAAGCGTTGAGAGCAGTGAAGAAAACAGTTTCTTGTACTAACTACACTGATTGTTGTCATAATTTGAATTATTATAAGCGGTAACGTTAGAAGTGATCTCGGTTATAAAGGGGGAAACATGGCATCAGGTGTATTACTTTCTCTAATTCCAATTTCCGTAGTAAGTAACTTAATCATTGCATAAGACCGTTTGCACAGTGTTTCCAGATTAACAACTTCGTTCGCTTATTAACTCATTCCCTTTCATTCCCTGTCTGCCCCTCTGCCGCTCTACACAACCGCAGACGGTCCTTGCTACCGCCAAATTACCAAATATACGATTTATTTGGGGCCAGACGCAAAGCCTAATGCCGTTGTGTACATATTGCCCGTTACCACAAAACAGAGAAATAGGGGGGTTATATTTTGGTGGAGAGTAAATAACTGATAAGGAAAATGTAATTTCGGGAAATAGGATGTCCGGACACATCCTTCTCAGATGTAGTATTCCTCTATACAGGGAGCGGTAGGTGAACGATTTCAATTGGAAATATATCGATAATAATGATATTTGTAGATTTGGATGAAGTGGTTTTAAGTGAGCTATCCAATGAAAATACTACTATATATTTACTACTCCTGGTTATACTGGGAACTGTTTATAATTTTGTTATGTTATGCTTAATATTTTTTGTGAATACTTTACCAACAAACAGGATACCAGGTAACCTCCTGGAGTATTTTGTTTACTGCGTTACTGCGGGACTCTGCCGCAGTGGAAACAACACACTCCTGGTGGAACAAAGGTCTGCAAAAGACAGCTAGAGCAAAGCTGCAAGGCTTGCAGCGAACAGCATGTCTGGCCATTACGGAGCAATGTCATCAACACTAACTGCGGCAATGGAAGCCTTCCTGCAACTCACTCCTCTCCACATTTATTTGAAGAAGAAAGCTTCTCTCCACATTTATTTGAAGGAGGAAGCCAGAAGAGCGGCTCATAGAATGCTGTCAGTGGAGAGGCAAATAAATGGGGACACTTGGAGGGATCACTCGGGATTGATTAAGAGGATACATAACCAGCACATTATTGGGATGCCCTCGGACCTTTCCGTTACAAAGCTTTACGTGTACAAACCTTTCAAAGTCCTCTTTACCACAAGAGACCAATGAAATAGCGGAAATATCTTCTTCCAAGGAACAAACTACGTGATTTTCTCTGACGTATCCAAAAGCGGAAACGGGGCTGTAGCCGCGGTGTTCAGCAGGAAACCCAGAGGAAATTTAGCCAGCCTGGGCAGGTACTCTACCGTGTTTTAGGCTGGAGTATACGCCAATGAACTGGGTGGAAGAGCACTAACATACACATCCTGTCAGATAGTCAAGCTGCTTTTGAAGTACTGAGAACGAAGAGTATAAATTTTTTTTGGCTTTGGACAGCTTAATCCATTTAGCCACGAATTTATTGTACTGTTATATTGTTTGTTACAATAATCAGCATAGTAGGTTAGCTATGGTACTTAGATTGTACAAGACAAGTATATTTTGTAAACACTGCATTGACCAAGCAAGTACTCTCCATTCAAGGCCCTAATCAACTTTAATGATGGTTACTCAGTTATGGAAACCTTTAACAGGATTATACAGGGTTATAGGCTAAACCAAATAATATGGGAGCTTTTAAAAGGACTAAAAGAGAAATTTAGTATTGTATGTCTGTGTCAATGTATATCTGTTCAGTCTTGTTCCTCGTGTCTATCCCTATGTTATATATTTCACCTTCTTTCCGTTGCCCGTTTTGTGTGTTGTGAAGCTGCTATTAAAAGCTCCTTAGCGTATGTGTGTCGTGTGCCGGGGAATCGAGGAGTGGAAACTCTGGCAAAAAAGGGATCAGTCTCTATCTATCGGACCTGAACCATTTTTTGGCATTGTGGAAAGCACTGCTAGATCTGCAATAGCTACCTGGGTGAAAAGGAAAACCTGCAAGTACTGGGGCCTTATCACTCGAAGGGGTTCATGTACTACCCGTCGAGTACAAAAAATAGACAGATCCTGGAATGGAGTAGAAAAAATCTACGCATTTTGTCGGGACTGCTCACAGGACATTGTCGACTGAATCACCACCTGAAAAAGATGTGTCTCGTTCAGACCTCGAACTGTCTAGCTTGTAATTTGAACTAAGGCTTGGAAATTTGATCTAGGAAACTTTTTTTGTCTCCATTCGAGCTCCACTGATAATGTTCTGTACTTCAAATGTGATTTAGCTGAATGTTCCAATTACACTAACGATACAATTCACCTCTAATTCTCATTTTTCCTTTCTCCCATTAACCAATTTTTATTCATCAAACAGTTGAAATGCAATTTTTATGAAAATGTCTGTTTATTGTCGACAAGTTATAAAAACCCCTTAGGAAATTGTTACTGAGAAAACACCTTTTACATTCTCAGAGATCTATCTATCCGAAGTTCAGAGCACAAGTGGAATATACGACATGATGCGAGTGTAATCTCACGTAAAACCCGCCTAAATATCCCGTCCGTCGCCTCCATTTTGAAGATATGGCTGTCGGTTTGGTGTTATCGTGTAAGGACACGAGACAATCCACTCATCCTTGGATAATAAATAAGAAAAGAGATCCTTGCTCAGTCCCTTCAGGACTATATATGGCTATTGCCATATATACCGGTTAAATCCGAAATTGTTACTTTCTACAATCTAAAAAAATCTCATTTAATATTTCGGCATTATTTTATTGCTTTTGATTCCTCGAGAATCCTGTTCGTATATTATTTTCCAAACGAAAGGTTCAAAGTAAGACCATTTAGGTACCCAGTTGTCCGAGAAGTTTTCAACTGCAAAAATCTTCAAATTCACAGGGGATGAGTATTGAATGAAGTGGGGTATTGAATAGACAGTTTCTTCTCACTCGAATATAAATTGTTATTCAGTAACGTCTCACACATTGTTTTGTAAAATAGTCCGGTTATATACAATATGTCCCCCTAAGTTGAAATCATATGGAAAACTTTTTTATTATTACTTCTAGGAAAAAAGTTATTCTTCGTGAAAAGTTCGGCATTGTCTTAAACCTAGAATACAGTAATCAAATATTAAACTTTTTAGTCGTATGTACCTTCAAATTTGACAATACCGAAAAATGTTAATAGAATTGTATTAATCCCAATAATTTGATATGTTACTTCCTGAAGCGTAACGTTTCATTAGTCTAATAAGATGTTAAGAAACTTTCCGCCTTCCTTATAGTTACTTTTTGGTCTTCTCACAATTCCCTCGATTCCCACTGGAAATTATTCAGGACAACTTCACAACTCTGCAACTTCTCAGTTCTGAGTTTTCTCCCGAGACCCAGCCACATGGCGGCTGCTGGATTAGCGGTTGGAGACAATTAGACATGCTCAAAGATTTTGTTAGTCGTACAGAATTTTCCTAGACAACCGGAATTGTTACTACCACTAATTTATTTCAGGATAATACTGCATAGGCATTTGTGTGTTACTATTATTTTTGCGCTATTCATAGAAACAAATAACACTTGAAAAAAACTCTCTCCATCGATAACAATATTGAAATTTCAACTTAACTTTACATGGTAAATTCAAATTTCAAACAATTAATATATCCAACCATACCATCTTGTAGCATGTCCCAGGATATAGTGAGGAGGTGGTTTTTTTAATAATTTCCTTCCTACTTAGTCTGTATCTTGTACTTCAAGTAACTCTTTCCACCACTATATAAGAATCACTTCCATGGCTGCTGTTGTGCATGTTCTTTGCTCCCAGAATGCATAATATATAGAGGATAGTCTTCGAAATTTAGAGAGGTTTTCTCTAGTCCTTTATAGACTGGTTCTATTACTCCACACTATTGCTTCATAAGTGATAATTGGTCTCACTATAGTAGTGTACATCCAGCTCAGGATTTTTGTGCTTCAACTCTTAACATCTTCATTTGTTATGTTGCCAAAAGATCCTTCAATGTCCAAAAAGACTTATACTACAGTTTCTGGGTTGTCTTAAGCTCCTCGAATATCCTTCATAAATTGTAACTGTGCAATCCTTAAATCTGCCTGCCCTATAAGCATGCTGATACGGGTGGAGAGGTAGTCTCTCTAGGATTTCCTTTCTACTATATTTGTTGATAGTTTTTTTCATAATTATGAGCACAAACAATATTAAACCAATCGGTCTGAAGTATTTAGGGTTTGTTGTGTCTCATTTTCCAGCTTTTGGAATTAAAGTTACCTAAAGCTAAAGCCTATCTGGGCTCCTTAGGCGTTATTTCTGCGTTTTCTGTGTGACATCACATAAATGTTCTCCACCAACTGAATAAACCAAAAAATAGGAAAATATAGCAAAAACCTATGACATTCAAATGTTTGATTAGAAAATTGACGTGAAACGTCTAAGTTATCGAGTGGAAAACTTGAAGAATCGGGGCGCTATGATAGGCCAAGCAATAGGTAAATTTTTTTGACTAAAATCCTAAAATGCATTGCGTAGTATAATTTTGATATGTATCGAACACGCAACTGCTGTTCAGTAATTTGTTATTGAAATGTAAGACGGAAAAACGGTTTTTCTCATATTGCATGGAACGTACTGAAGCAATCTCAATGGTATGACTATAATATAAATTGTAGATAATCACGAACAGAATGAGGAGTCGAGCAAGTCAATCGGATTACAGGAGCCGAGTAAATCAGGAAGAAACGTCATTTTTCAATTACCAGAGCTAAGACTTGGTACAAATGAAGTTCTGCGTATGCCCTTTATATGCGCGATATAAAGAAGATGTCTCCTAGTGATCTGTCCACCTTCCTGAGGAGTACAGGATGGACGATGACCTACGAGGACAACTCCTCGGGGGGATGTACAATGGGTCACATGTGGCCCAAGGGCTGTGAGCCTACACTCACGCTTCCTACTCTACACATACAGATATAGTTGTGCGAAGAGCAGACGCCAAGCGACGCGTACTTTTATCGTAATTTAAATTTTTCCATACAATAATTTTTAGTGGAATTTTAATAAAATGCATTTATTCATTCATTCATACGTTTGCGTTGGAATCAACAGCCCAGGCACTTGAACTAAATCTTTGCACCATCACCCATGTTATCCACCTACATTCCAGAAGCCTCGTGTCTTCTATATAAGCAACCAGTTTATCTAGAGGGATCTTCAGTAGTTTTGATGGTTGTGTTACTATCACTCCAAAGTGCTTTCGTCTGAGTCCTAGTAAGTTCTCACAGAAGCAGAGTGAGTAGGTGTTTTATCGTAAAGTTCACATTTTCTGCAAATAGGTTCACTAGCTTTGCCCATCCTGTGCAAATGCTTCCTAAGGGTACAGTGTCCAGTCATCAGATCAATAACTGTCTCCAAATTCCTCTTACTTACCCAGCCTGGACGAGAATTCCTTGTCCAACTTATTCAGTAGATTCTTAGTATGGAGTCCTTGTATCAACCTCCATTTGAGTTGGTGTTCCTTAACTAGCCAGTTTACGACTCCTCCTCTTATGTAATCCTTTGTAATTCCACAAAACGGTTCCGAACCTGTGAAGGCTCCTTTAGAGCCTTCTTGAGCTAGCTGGTCTGTCATTTCATTCCCTGCAAACCCCTCATGTGCAGGCTACCATATTAAAGAAACTTTGTTGTCTCTTGCCTGCATGTTAAGAGATGCATGTTAAGAGATTCTTTACAGTTTTTCACCAGTTCAGACCTAGTTGTTCGGTTGCTGATAGCTTCAAGCAGATCCTGGTTGTCGGTGGAAATTTTGATTTTTCGACCGGTATATATCCTCTCTTGATATTTTCATCCATGCAAGCTATAGCAGCAATCGACTCTGCATTGAAAATATATGTATTCGAAATCAACATATTTGGTAAGATGCATGCCGAAACAGCTAACGTCTTCTGGATTATGTGGGGTTGGTTTCCATCAAAATGCTTTGTATATACATCCTATACGCCCCTGTTAAATCTCACCCACTTGCAAGTGTAATTCAATATGTACGTAGTCTTATTAACGTGTGGTATTTCTAGGAAGTGATCCGACTATAGTATAGTTGAACTTGAAAAAAAAATATTTTTCATTGTATCTTTATCGGCGAGTTCAACCCTGATAATTGTTTTCTATCCTCTTTGAACTGTGATTGTTTTATGTAAATTCCACGCAATTACACTTTACATTTTAAAGAGTCGATTGAGCGACAAAACGATCAACCGGAGGTAATTTCCAGAAAGCAGTTGCTGTAAAAAGTTCGCTGAAATCAAATTAGCGCAATGATCGGTGCAATGCCGACTCTTTATTGGATATTTACAATAGCACTAAAGCTACGTATTAAAACGGTGGAAGTAAAATTATTGGTTAATTAGGATAGAACCAATTAAAAGGGATCTATCAACGGGAAGGTAATTCGATAAGGTTGAAGTTATAAACTTGAATCGGGCTGTGAAACGTTTAGAGACACGTAAATTAAGGTATATGTTACAAGGATCTTTATGATTCCAGTTTAATTAGTTTTGTATTTAACAGTATAGTATGTACTTAAAATTCTTGTAGTCCGGAGAAGATAGGTAGGAAATTGTCGTGAAATGAAATAGATTTTCACCAGAGATTTCACTTTTTTAAACGGAAGTATATGTAGTATAGCTCAAGCTAGCAAGCAATGCTTGGAGCACGTGGAATGCAACAGATATTCGTCTATAACTTTTTTAGATTCAATTGTACAAAAAAAAATAAAATAATGATAATAATAATAAAATTGTAGCGAATTTCATACCCTATTAGATGACGTGATGCAATATTGAAAAAAATTTCAACCACTTATTTTAAAAAATTGAATCACTTTTGCAAACTGGTTTTTCAAGCGACACACATAATTAGAATAACAATAACGACTTCCTAATATATGAAAATTTACTAGTCTGGCACCTGAAAACGTTGGTGTTTTCAAATTTTGGAAATTCAAAACTTTAACTAAAAACTACTATATATACAGGGTGGGGCAATCTTCTGACATCGGAGAATTACATCGTTGTGGTACGAGATAAAACTTTAAGGTTTTGTGTGAGCTGATACAGTTACTGAGGGCACATTTTGAAAATACTTTCGTTTCTACAGGGTGTTCCAAAACCACGTAGCAGCACAAACTTACATTTTTTTAAATGGAACGTACTATATTTTGTTCAAGAATCGAAAAGATCTCACCGGGAGGTTACAAAAATATAGCATTCTAATATATTATATGGGTGTTTTAAAAAAATATGGCCAATTATTGGTAAAAAAGACCTCCTCTTCAACACTCTGTTAAACAGTGATTTACTTGGCCGCGCGACACAGAAGACGTGTCTCATAAAAATCTCAATAACATAAAAATCTTGCAGTCGTTTTGAAAAAATCACATAGCATTCACCAAATTTATGCCAAATGAAAGCAAAAAGCATGATAAAAAAATTGGGCCAGGGGGACCAAATTTTTCTCTCATGGTGGCCGTTAACGTGCTTGGATTTATTTTTTGAAGACGCTATTGTATGTTTGGTTGCGTACAAAATGTCAATATATATAAGATATATTATGCGTTGAATTGCCTGCAGAAAATTGTTTATTGATATAGGTAAATCATGCATTAATGGTGGTCCTTAATGTATGATTTGGTCCGTTAATATCATATGTTAAGTGCGTTAATTTTTGAGATTATTAATAGCTCTTTTAATACTCGTGTTAGTTACAAAGCTTTTCCGTCCACTGTATCAGTTGTATTCGTTTTTCTCAATATTTGAAGACTAAAAATATTTATTTGTTCCATAAGTAAGTACTGTCAAAAATGAATAAAGACACTGAAATGTCACAGAGATGGTCGCTGGTTCAAATGTCACTGTTTTCGTTATTCTTGAATTTTTCTTGGCTTTCTTAACACTAATAATAAAGTTATTATAATTTTGTGGAATAATAAAATAAAACAATAGGTTAGTCAAAAACTAGAAGAATTCCATACTAGGATTCATTTTTGAAGACGCTATTGTATGTTTGGTTGCCTACAAAATGTCACTTTATAAGATGTGCGTTTTGTTGCCTGCAGAAAATCGTTGATTAATATTGGTAAATCATGCATTGATGGGGGTCTAGCTTGGAGAACCTTAATATCATATGTTAATACACGATCGACGAAATTTTTTATTTAATCAAACACACACTGTATAACATTCTATTCAATAGGTATAATTAAAATATAATTCCTTTCTGTACATTGCTTTCACAAGCGGTTGTGCCATATTCATTTTAGTGAAATCCTCATATTTCACCTGTCCCTTAATAAAAAAAGTCCATAATAACCCACAGTAATTTTTAATCGTCCATCTATTGTACTCCGACCACCAGGTTCATTGTGGTATTAGGCCTCTTTGCACTGCGGTGTCATTATTCCCTATTTTTTAATGCCTTTTTCAAACATGGGCGTAGGAAAGAACTTATTTTATACCATATCACATTTTTAAATTTATATTTTATTATTGAGATAAATATTAGAAGCAATGAAATGGTATGAATGGTAAAAACGAAACGATAAAATTTAGGGCACAAAAGAAGAAAAACTTAACTTTCAAATAGATTTCATTAATATTAATTGGAAGCTGGAATGTGGAATGAATTATAGCTGAGGAAAACTGAAAAAAAAACATACCGTATAATGAATCAAACTTAAAAGTTAAAAATAATGCTCAATTCAAGAATAACATGATTAACGAGAAAACTAATGTTAATATGGTGATAGCGGGGGGTGCTACTATTTCTATCCCGAAATGCGAAGCTAGTCCATAAATGTAGTGGAAAGCACTACAAGCTATTACCATAATGACATAATTTTCTCGTTTATTATGTTATTCTTGAATTAAGAACTTTTTAATAAGAATGCCCTTTATTTCACTACTATAATGTATTGTTATCGGTCCTAAACAAGTGAGCAGAATTTCAAATTTATCTGAGCATTTTAAGTGGATAAAAATCGAGTTTAAAGGTTGCGTTATAGATGGAGGACCCTATATTTTACTACTTTATTGTATTGTCATCGGTCCTTGCGAAGTGTACAAAAGCTTGAATTGAAGTTGATCAAAGGAGTCGGTATGTATGTATGTTTGTATTTTTGGGGTAACATTCACCGAGACCTGAAATATCTAAAGGAGTCGGTAACAAACATATATACAGAAAAGCTTATATTATAATTTATTTAGCTAATTAATTTTACTTTTAGGATTCATTTGAAACTTCGCTCAGAAAATTACAAATAAAAAAAAACATGTAGTTGTTGCAAAATTTGAGCTCGTGAACTACTGTTTACTTGACTGGCACTTTAAAAAACTAAGCCACGGCGCAAGTTAAGTATTGCATTTGCTCTAGTAGAACGTTCCGAGCAATAAGCAGGCTGAAACGATAAAATACTTAATGAATTGTTTATACGGTATGTTCAATAATACCCTATATTGTTTTTAAAGCATGAAAGCTTTCCAAGTAATATCCTTTTGTAGTTGGAATAGCCGCCTATGTATAAAAGTGTCCTCTTCGTAGAAAACGGAGTCCGTAAACGGGGACAACTACGATTTCCATGTGGAAAACTGGGATAATACGTCTGTCGTTTTGTTAATTTTCCAGGGAGGCCCTGTTGATTAAATTTTGTATGCTCGAAAAGCGAAAAGCAAGGGTGAAAATGCCGACTGGGGTACGAGTATAAAAGAGGAGAAAATTAAAGGAAAAACGTTATGTTTTTGTTTTTGTTGTGGTCATAATTGGAATTGGTCGTGTTTTCTACATGACAATATAAAGTACTTCAACTAATGCCCGTGTATTATTCACTGAAATATATAGTTCTGGCATTTATGGTTATTGTGGAGCTGAACACTTTATTTCGAACGATTATTGGAAATGTTCAAGGGATTCTCAGAAAAAAACATGGTAATAGGTCAACGGTGCATGCAAAGTGATAAGGGCTGAGCTCATTTGTAATCCTAAATTCTCAAACAGTTTGGATTAAATCGACGATGATGAAATGTTCTGTTTGTTCTATCCGTATAAAACCACAACCGACAAACACAGGAACAGCAATAATTAGATGTACTTGATTACGAAACTGCAGAGCACATACTATGCTCATGCCCAGCCTTGGGCAGGGTGAAGTATATGTTCGGTTTTAGTACCTCAGAGCCGAACGACTTCAATAAAGTATCACCAAATACTACCATAGACTTCGTCAGAAGCACTTCTTCTGTAGTGAATTGTAATCCATAGGGGGTGAGTCCCAATAGACCTAACGAAGGTCGCAGTGGAGGTGGCGAGAAGGCCCCACTCACATGAAGCACAACCTAACCTACTACAATAATAATCTTCTGTATATTCCATGTGGCATATTATTTATTCTTTTTCTCTAATTTTTGGAGAATCAAACCACAATAATGATTTTTTCTACGACCATGCGTTTTAACCTTTTTTCCCGCACGCATTTTAGTTTCGAAGTCACTTCCCCCCACTAGTACGGGAAAGTAAAATGAGTGCGGGAAAGTAAAATTATGCAAATTTTGACCTTATTAGATAGTTTTTTACTTCGAAAGTTATAACTATTGTGACTACAGGTGAATATATATTCACAAAATAGTCCATAAAAAAAATCTTTTCTAACTTTTTGTTGCATTTTGAATTTTTTGGAAATATGAAATAATGAAGATATTTTTATATAACCCTTACAACAAATAATAACTCCTCTGGACCGGCAATTTCAAGTAATTTACAGAATGCAAAAAATTGTGTTTTGATATTAATATTAATAATAATTTAGTAGTTTTAAGTAAAAGTTTTGTATATGTATGTTGAAATGGAATAATTTTTGAAAAATGGGTTGGTATACTTTTCTGTAGGTATATACGGTCATAGAAAAAATAAAGTTCCTAACTCATGCGTAAAGTGTTTTTCCCGCACTTGACCGCTTGCCTGAACTTCGCTCTGCGTCGTTCGGGTCAACTGCAGTCGCGTGCGGGAAAGTATCACTTTCCGCACTTGTTAGGAGATAGTATATTGTATAATTAGTGGGAAAAGCATCATATTCCCAAAAGATTGTGATGATTACACAGGAGCTTTGGAATATGCTTTTCCCACGAATAATACATACTATTTTTTCTTCGATCGTTAATTTACATTTGGAAAATTAATTGAAAAATATTCCGTTCAAGATGTAATTAAGTAAGCTTATAGATACATTTCTCCATGTTAATATTGGAATATAGAAGTGGTGGTAACGAGATAAACCAAATAATTAGCCATGCAGCTTCAACGTATATAAATTCTCTTTGCCCTCCAGTATAATTTACAAATTATACAAACTGTATAATACATGTAAATATTAACAACAATAAATTTGTGTTCAAAAATATCGTTAAAAATTAATTAGATGTTTTTTTTTGGACTAGGGAGGAGCTCCATTAGCCATTTATTGTAATAATCCATTGATAACATTACCGCACTGTTATTTTCTAATTGCTTAGCAACTGCCCACTATTCGGGAATGTTGAGCTTTGCGCATGGAAAATAGGTCAAAATAGTGTTACTTCTCCCACGATCGGAGAAAAATAACTATTTTCCAGTAGCGTGTGGGAAGATTCACTTCTCCGCACTCTTTTTAGTGCGGAAAGAGTCACTTTTCTGCACTGGTGTGGAAGGTAAATTTGTAAAGTTTTTGAGGATTATACTGAGATTTGAGTATTTAAAATAGAAAGAATAGTGTACCTAACACGTGCGTAAAATGACTTTTCCGCACGCGATTGCTGGTTAAACTTCGCTTAATCGTCGTGCGGCCATCTGCAATAACGTGCGGAAAAGTATCACTTTCCGCAGTAGTTAGGTAAACTACTAATTTTACGATTTTCACTCCAAGTTTTATTCCCTCACCTCTTTGTGGACAGTCACCTCGAATTTTTATACGCTATTGAAGGGCTGCTCCACTGACCTATAATTGTTGGGAAATTAGCCCAATTCTACAGTGTTGTTTAACAAGCAACGGAGTGAAATTCATTTTTAATAGCAAGCAATTACACGACTATTAATAATATATCCATTTTGTCTCTATATAGTCTACAGCCTGAATTTAATTGGAATTTAATAAATTTCACTGTTCAAGCAAAAAATTTTAATGTTTGAGCAGAAAATTTCACGTTCGTATGTATGTATACAAAGTCTTTTCTATCATCCCTTTTGATGGAGCGAAGAGAAAAGACAGACGGGACTATATAATATATCCCTTGTTTACCTTTCGTGCTCTTCTCGCTGTTTCTCTTTTGTTTGGAATAGTCTGAATTTAGTATAATCTAGGTCCAGATATTATTTTGTTATGGACAGACCCTCTCAATATAGACTATGGTCAAAGTTTTTGTTTCTTTTGTAGTTTATATCTATTCATAGATTTGAATAAAATGAAAATTATATAGTTTAAATGATCCATAACGTACTGTAATATATAATCATGAATTCATTTTTTGTCGGATGTCTATGAAAGCAAATTTATGGAAGGAGAATATCCATGATATTCATGATTATTGAATAAGGAAGATAATACTATATTTCATGATTAGATGTCCTAAAAGGTGTCCATCCCGCGCTACACACTATATTTTTCATGATAATTACTGCTTTATTCAATCCTTTTTGATCGCAAAAACCTTAAATATATATATTTAAAGAATCGACAATGCTGTGGAATCATTTTTCCAATTTCCTCACTGAAACCCCATCAAAAACTCAGATTGGTCGATTGTAAAACTTAACTTTAAACATCAGGGCGACGATCTGCACTATAATGGAACTCCTTTGGTGTGGTAATTACAGTCAGCAGTGTCGAACGTGCATGGTACTTGGATGGGTGACCAATGTGACCATAGCAGGGAAAACCGTCGTATAGGCCCCGTACACCGGAGTAGCATATCACAGCTCGCATGCATTGGTACCAATGAGCACGAGGTATAATGTAGATATGCCGTCTTTTGGAGGAGGAAATCGTGGTCCCGAGTCCATTGGGCTCGTCAAAGAACTAGAACACCAGAGTGATCCCCATGTCGTAAATTTTAAATCCAAGTTGTGTGCACTTCAAATGTGATTTTGAATATTCCCCCACACAAAAATCCATGATTTGTCGTTTGTTTCCATAGGTTCCCACACAATGGTCTGGAATACACATAATAGTATATTAAAGTATAAGTGGATAAAATAGTTATTTATGCAACAAGTGCAAAAAGTGAGTGTTTTTTGTACGCGACGTGAAATTGTCCAACGAGGTCTTAAGGCCGAGTTAGACAACACGTCAAGTGCAAAAAACACGTTTTGCAAGAGTTGCATACAATATTTTTTCTAAATTCATGCAAAAACTGGAAAATTAGAATATAAATATGTTAAGAGCCTAACCTAACCTAATCAAAGTCAACCCGTTCTTCTTTTTTTGTATATTCATGGCATCCACCTTGTCAGCACTCAATCATAGCTGGTTTTCGCCTTGACCATTTAAATTTTTAATAATTAAAGATTTTTGCAATAATTGTAACTCGTTGAGACTAAAGCTTGATTCACATTATCAGACATGCAACGACACGACAAGGACCGACAACGACACGACAAACCATTCTTTTTAGATAAATAAATATTGATATACACACTAACCGACAACGACGCGGCAACGACACGGCAACGACACGTAAAGGCAGCGACGGAGCGGACCGACATTCTTGGCAAGAATACAAACAACCCGTCGAGATGTCGAATACCTGTCGTATAATGTGAATTGCTGCCGAAACTGTCGTGTCTTTGTCGGTCCTGTCGTGTCTTTGTCGGTCCTGTCGTGTCGTTGCATGTCTGATAATGTGAATCAAGGTTAAGTAGTAAGATATACATATATTATTGTTGTATTAAAGTACTTGCTATGGATTTTTATTTAATTTAAATGTTTATGTTTGTCATTAATCATCACCAAACTGACACAAGAATGACAGATGAGTGCAATAAAGTACCACTTTTTTCATTAAATGTGGTTCACAAAAGTGTTGTTTTTTGCATGAATGTAGAAAAAGGTCTTCAAAACACGCGCGATTTTGCGAGCACGACGGCGAAGCCGGAGTGCTCGAAATAGAGCTAGTGTTTCAAAGACCAGTTATCCACGAATACCTCATGCTATTTTTTTTATTGGTGCACTTTGAAATTATAAATACTGGTATTTATCACTACTACAAGAAAACAATGGAAATAACTTATAATGTAAAATGGTTGAATTCGTGATGACATTAGTTTACCTTGCGTTGTCATGGAAATGTTAATAGTATCAATTCAAATACCATTCCATCCGAATTTAAAAATCGAAATATTAATATCTCAAACAATATCAACTGCATTTTCCCTTTTCATTTATAATGTTGAAGTTAAATATTGTTCAAATAAAGGTTTTGACGTTACAAAGTACCTACTCCTGTCAGATCAATAATATAAAAAGTTGTCACTTGGACATTTACATCATTAGACATTACACTTCGTTTCTCGAGATGTTGATGTTACCATGGTAACTTTAAAAAACGCGAGTGTTTTAAAGTTCGTTTTAAACAGGCTGGAGCGTGCTTTAAATAGGTAAAAGGGTTCACCAATAAAAAAAAATGTTAAAGAGCACATTCATGAAGCACAATCGTCTTTTGCTTATAAAAGACACATTTCCCACAAAAAGTGGGAATCCATTTTCTGGAAGTTATGTATACAAACTGTGGCGAATGGATTTACATCAGCCTATATTTGGTTGTGATTAAAATTTATAATACTATGTCCTGAAAAGTTGACTTCATAATATGTTAACAAAATTGGTTATAAAATTCAAATATTTATAAAGGTTGTTTTCCGAAATTAATTATCCTTAATAGGAATTGTATCGTCATTATTTGATAGATATTTCCTAATGGGGCAAATAATAACATCATTAAAACAAAATAATTATATTGTATGCGATGAAAACACTTGAACACAGTTGAGAATGTTAGGGACCATTGTGACGGGAATGTTATTCCAAATAATTAATATCGAATTGTTATTTCACAGAGCGTATCAAATCAGATCGAGCTTAGACGAAACAAAGTAAACATCATTTAAGACACAACAAAAATTTCTTATTTATATTGTTTGCTTTAAGGGCGACGCTTCAAATCTGGCGGGGTCAGGACGAATGCTGTTCGTTTGTTTTAAATTGAAACAAAAAAGTAATCTGTGATAACGTACGAGCGACGTGTATTACGAAGCATGAGATCACTATTGCATCAAAGAAGTTGAAATGAAGGAAGGATGTCAAAATATTGATCTTTCGTACAAACTAGGCAAAAGAATGAGGTGTATAACATCAAAGTCAACGAGAAGTCATAGGCAAAATATGCATGCATATGCATAACAGGGGCAGTGAAAACATGCCAAATGGCAGCTATGGAAGTAATTAATTTTTAAAAATGCAGAAGACCTATTGCAGTGGATAACTGCTTGCTGACGATTACTGAGGTAGCTTCGAAACAAATTTATAGCACTTGTATCCAAACCAATAAATTTAACAAGGAAAACAATAACTCATGATTTATACGATCGAAGGCTTTGGAATAATCTAGCAAAACTAAAGCTACCAATTTATTAGCGTCCAAAGATGCATGGATATCATCGGTTACTTTTAAGAGAGCTGTTGTGCAACTATGTAATTGTCTGAATCCGGACTGATGAGCTGGTAAAATATTATTACAATCTAGGAACTGAATAAGTTGTTTATTTACAATTTTCTCAATTACTTTTGATACACAACATAAAATACTTATAGGGCGCAAATCTCTGAGACTAGCTGGATTATTATTTTTGGGCAATGGTAAAACATGTACACGTTTCCAGATAGCAGGATACACACCTTTTTTTATACAAAAATTGAATATGTGTGTCAAAAACGGTAAAATATCAGGACAGCAATATAGTAGCATATCGATGCTAAGTTGATCGACACCTGTGGCTTTAGATTTTATTGACAATAACATCTCGTATATTTCGGAGTCGCATGTTTGAGCAAACTTGTAATTGTTAGTATTTTCAATACTTTCATTGTAGTATGATATTAAATTAGGATCAACGATAAATTCACTTTTAGAAGAATCAACAAAAAATTCATTAATACTATTTAGGTCCTGCAAATTATCTGGTATTAAGGTATTAATATTTTTACTGTAAATATTCAATTCTTTCAAGACCTTCCATAGTTTTCTACTTTCCCCGCGACGTACACGAAACTCCAAGTAGGCTTTTTTTTCTCTGGCTATAGCTCCATTCGTATAATTTCTTAGTTCTTTGTAGTAATTCCAATGGCTTAACAATTTTGTTTTCTTATATTTATTTAAAGCTTTATCTCTCATAGACATCATTAACCGGATATTATCCGTTAGCCAAGGAGCTTTATTTTTTTTATTTTAACTGTTTTGATAGGGGCAAGTTTGTCAAAAATATTTCTTAACTCATTATTAAATATTGATACTTTATCTTTTATAAAATCTAGAGAACTGTATGCAATCTTTCAAGCAGTTAACACAAAAAAGTACGAAACCAACTCATTTTCTAATTATTTGAGACTCGCTAAGCTATCTTGAAAGCATTTACCAAATGTAGAATATCTTATTATTAAACCGACTATAGCCGATACATAAGCTATTTTCACAGCAGCCTGGATGATAACAATATGTAGTACCTAAAAATATTGTAAATTAGTTCGTTTACTTCACAACGACTGACAAACAGGGCATAATATTTTCACAGATCAAAGAATATATGTAGGTCAAAGAAGTAACTTCGATTCTGGGGGGTATAACAGAAGTTCGACTAAAACTTACCACTATAATATTCGTGAAGCTAACAAACATCTCCTTCATGATAAAAATAGGGTTAATTTTGATTAATGTAATTAGACATAATAAATTGGAAAATTATTGAAGTTCAAGTCCAAATCAGTATAACTGATTGTGTGCAGTTGGCCCTGGGCATATGTTGATAATTATGGAGTCTTTTGATTGGTGGTCAGCAGCAAATGCTCTTCGCGGATCTGAATGTTTGTAAGAGTGTCACTTTTTTGATGGACAATGACAACGGCTTTTCAATATTGACAACGTATGGAGGAAACTACATATTTATTGGCAAGTCTCCAGAATCAGGACGCAATACATCGGAGTAGCGGCTTAAAGAAGAATAGCGAGGTTGGGTATTTTTTTTCCATGAACTTTCTATCCCAAACTAGGTTCAATGGTAACCGATTGTGACAGATTAATGTATGTATTATTGAACATTAGTTACCATTTAAACGATCTTTAGGTATTTGATACAACGCCCCATATGGGTAGTTTAAACTTTGAAATGTAAGAAGTCGTTTAACCGCTCTGTTAAATCTTGTTTATGTTAAATCTAAAATTGGAACATCATTCCAAAACAAAAACATACGAGAGGCTGCAAGCGAACGCCAACAAACATCTGTTGGTGTTTGCTAAACCATATAGACTAAATCAAAAATAAGGTATCTATTCCTTTGCTACTTATAAATCCACTGGCTGGAAATATTATGTTCAAGCATTGAGTAGCTCAAAGGAATAACTCAGCGAGGAACTAGATGTTTGAAGTCCAACCAATTGGAAATATTCTACCCTAAATAATATTTGATTATACAAAAACAATACACTTAATTCTATTTTTTTAAATTTCCCAATAATTTTATGTAAAATTGAACTAATTAACAGAATTTTGTATCATTACGTATCCTTGCCAATTATATGGAGCCATGTCAACAGAAAGACCCTTTGAGTTCCCTAAATGGAAAAGAATTCAATTATTCCATGGCCCATACATCCAGTTTATGAGGATATTGGGTGTGGGATCCATGCATCCAACGAGGATTGTTAAGTGACCAGTTTTTTAAATTATCCTGATAAATCTATTGGAAATAGTTATTTGTTTAACTAGGCAGCAAAGTAGTGGATTGACTGCCGAAGCTGAATTCATAGCCGAGCGTAGCGAGGCTAGGAATCCAGCTAAGGCAGTCAATCTACTTTGCTGCCAAGTTGAACATATAATTTTTTCTCCGATTGTTCATAATGATATAGAAGGATATTGTATTTTTTGCAAATTATTACAATTTCCACAATCTTTGAAGTGTTCAATTAAAATAAAATTTGATAGAAATCGCAGTTGTTGGAATGGTTGGTTGCTATGGAAATGTCCATAATAATTATAGTTTGACAATCCATGAAATTACTGAAAGCGAAAAAATATCGGTATATTATTTGAAATATTATATATAATGGACAGTGATAGCGACCTGGAAGTACATACTCCTCCAAAAATAAGGTAGGTGGCAAAAAATATAGAGTTGAATTTGTTGCCGCAGAAAATCTGCCACTTTACTTGTGAATGCAGGAGGTGATATAACAATGTTGAAACGACATGGTGGGTGGAAATCCTCAACCATAGCAGAAGGATACATTGAAGATTCAATAGCAAGTAAAACCAGCATTTGTGGAAAAATTTTGTCAAATATAGGAACCACGAATCAAACTGATAATATAATTAATGTAGAGAGAACGGTATCCGGGGAGAAAAAAGAAGGGATACTCGTTCAAAATTGTAGTAATTTCACCATCAATGTAAATAACAACAATTAATAAATGTTTATGTCAAATGTTTCATTCCAATTGAGTATAATCACTTTGCTGGCAGCAAAGTGGTTGCTATGGAAATGTATAATCACAGGCAGCAAAGTAACCACTTTGCTGCCTAGGCAGGAAAAGTATTACTTTGCTGATTTGTTGCCAATCGGAGAAAAAATTATTTTTCCTACGATCACTACCCAAAGTAGACTTTTGCACACTCAAATCTAACCGCAAAGTTGATGTTCTCCGCGATCTGTCATAATTGACATTATTTACGCTCTAGAGCGTACTTTTCCGCTCGCCTGTTGTTAAGATTGACAATTTTCTTGATCGTTTTTGCAGATTCCTATTTTCATAGTATTGATTTATACGGACAAGTTTACGTAGTGGAAATATAACAGTCAGGAGGTAGGCAATGCATTATACACCTATATGCATGCAACAGTGATTGCATATTTAAGTATATCTGATATTGCAGAAAAAGATTCAGAAGATATTACGCTACCTTCGACTTCTTCAGGTCCTGGGATAAATATTGAAAATTGCCAAAACTGTACATTCAACTTCAATATTGTAGGCAATAAATAAAAATAATAAGTAATTGTTACATGTTTTCAACATTACATTCTAATAAAGTGTACTTTTCATGTTTTTTTTTAATGATTTGTTTAAAAATAAGGTGATCGTAGAAAAAATCTTGTGTGCAATTCGAGCAGAAAGTGCGTTGCCGCTTTCGGCAGATTGCCCGCGCGATCGGTTTAGGTAGGATAATGGATTATAATGTTGTCAAGGACAGATGTAGACTTGAAATACAAATTGAAGATCTAAAAAAAAAACAAATGATTCACTCCTTGGAGTTCTTACTTCTTTAAGTCGATGCTTTCATTCCAGCTCTGGTCAATGTGAATTCAAGCTTTATCTCAACCTACAAAAACACTGACTAAAAGCTTACGAAAATATTTTAAACAGCTGCTTTTTTGTATTTCAAGCAAATCCTACAAGTACGAATACGAGTGTAGGTAATATAACTGAAAAGCATTTTCTCTATAAACTCCCAGGAAACATTATAAAAGTGTTTTTTTAAATTTTGCGTGTTTGGTTGTAAAATTCTCTGACGAATATTAATGTATACCACTGATTTTATCAAACAACTGTCGCCAACTGTTAATCAGTTCCGTCTTGAGTTAACTGTATAAACCCTCACTTCGTGGAATCTACTCATCATATGGTTTTAAATGAAACTAACTATTTCTAAATGACTCCACAATATATTTGAAAAAATTGTAAAAATTGCAAGTAAATTGACAATTGTTTCTGACGATGATATACCTATATATCGAAACAATTGTCAATTTACTTGCAATTTTTACAATTTTTTCAAATATATTGTGGAGTCATTTAGAAATAGTTAGTTTCATTTAAAACCATATACAGTTCCGTCTTGCTGTATTTCATCATAACTTTTAAATTGTGAATATATTTTCCTGTAATTCTTGGTAAGTAAATTCTCCCGACAGTCATGCTTTTAGTTTAATTTTCAAATGAAACTTTGTCAACTACATTATTGTAACGAATTGCGTAAAAATATACTGGACGGTGTATCAGCAGGTGTAAAGAAGTTTTGCAAGAGCTTTCACCTTTTTTATGCTGACTATGGATGAAAAACTTATTAAACATATTAATACTTATTTTATCATTCAAAATGACATTTCTGATAGAGTGAGGATTTCGATTAGACATTGATGGCAGTATGGGCACTTCTCACAAACTGATAAAACTGTTAAAATAACACACATCAGCTCCTGCTGATGTATAATTTTTCATTAGTCAGCGTCTCGGAGAGTTGTTTGATCAGGAGTTTGCTGTGCTCCTGTTTTGGCACGTGTACGACGTGTACGTACGACTGAAGTTTAGTTTGAATCCACCGAGATGTATATTCACGTGCAGCAGTATCTCAAATACTGGCTTAGGACCAGTGAATGCAGACTATAGCTTTCCTAGGATGTCTGCTTTTTCATTTCTTGCAATGCTTTTGTACCAAGCTGGATACGGTATGGTTGATAGACAATAGTTGTTGCAAACATGTTGTCACAAGCGAGTTTTTAGTTTGTGACTTTGGAATGACCATGGGTGTCAGTTCCTTAATGCCAGTTCCCATTGCATTCCAGTCTGTATGCAGCCATTCTCGCTTCTTCCTTGACATTCAGAACAGAGCAAAACAAAACAGAAAATTGAGAATGGCTTCCATTGCCGCTAACGCATTGCTGTGAATCTTGTTTTCTTGATAGAAACACAGGATAGTTAACACAATCGGCTGAAATGAATTATCTGGAGCGGATAAGAGGAGTAATAAAAAATATGAGAAAGTGACAAAATAATAGGAGAAGAACACAAAATACAGTCAACTTTGAAGTATGTTGGAAAAAGACAACTGGACTCGTGGGGACATTTGCAGCGTATGGAGAAGACTAGACTAACTGAAACAGTATGTGTAGCAAAAATTTTGAAAAATGAAAATGGATATTGGCGCAGAATATCTTGGGATTGGACAATAGGAATATATAACAGCTTAAAGGAAAAACTTAGATGGAAGCTTAAGCTGGTAACTGACTACTACTACAACTAAATGTGCAGGCCAGCCTTGACCTAGACAAACTCAAGCCAAGGCTCCGGCACTGAGGCCACTGGCAGGCCCATTGTGCCATTCCTGATACCTAGACATCCATGAAGCCGAGCCCTTCAATAAATAAGGCCAAAACCTTTTTCAGTGGATGCCTGCTTGTGTCTCCAGGGGCCATAACAGGGACTCCAAAGATTCTTCTGCGTAGTACAGCCCAGTGTGGACACTCTAAGAGAGCATGGACTGACGTTTCGTCAGTCATGCCGCAATTCTGGGGAAATATTTGCCAACTATTCGTATTAAAGAAATTTTCTTGGAGATGTGTCAATAATACTCTCTCAAGAACCTCGAAGTTTCGAATAACTATGTTCATTTTTAAGGAGTATCTAGTGTGACATTTTTGGTGAAAATTCGATAACTCCAATCATTGGTATGTACAAATTTGATATGCAACATAGAATGTGAGATTTGAAATATATTTGAGGGAATAGGTTTTGTTAATACGTTGGATTTGGTCAAGATCATGAGACATACAAAGTTAGTGCCGTTGTTCCACATTTAGGTACAAATTTGGGTCGTGACGTGATCTCTACAACGTTGGTTGCCAGCTTTCGGTTGTCAAGACCAACGTTATATAACTTGCTTAAGACCACCCTGTATTAATAAACGTTTAACGTTGAAAAGCTTTTTTTTTATCGGCATTCCAATGACGTTTCACAAGTGAGAGATGACAAATTTTTGTGAGTGAACCACTCGGTTTTTTTGGAACTATATTATACACTTTGTTATTTGTAAGATGCGATATAGGGATAAGTATACAAAACTGTCAAACGCGAGCTAATGTTGGTGTGAAAATGGAGTTCGACTTTTTGAAATATAAATATACATTTTTTCATTGAACCAGAACAAATTTAATTTCCAAATCTGTCATTATTTTTCACGAACGCTATTTGGTAGAAAAGTTTGACAGTTTTGTACAGGAATCCCTATGTCGCATCTTATGAATAACACAGTGTATATTATTCCATTTGAAAATTTTCTGACATCTCTTTCTATTCACGAGATATAATTTATTGTGTAAATTAACAGACACACAGTTTAAACAAATTTAATATGTCTCACTATCATTCGATTCAATTAATATAATATGTAGAGAGTATTCCAGTTACTTTCGAACTGTTATATTGTATGACGATCGAAAGAGCCTTTTCAATAGTAAGAGGCCCTTCGGTTTGTAATTAAAAGGGTATTGAATTACTTACAGATCATTTGGGAGAGGTTGTTGGGTCGTCGTCGAATACAATCCCTTTTAATAACTATAATAATGGGTATCATAGCAATAAAACATTGTTTCGGATTATATTTGGTACAATAAAGTCCATTGCAACTCTAGCCCATTACAAATTCCAATTAATATCTAATATCCAGAAACTAATAGCACATGGAATATGAATGTAATTACTCAGACATGTACAGCTTATTGCATTGAATGACATACATATATACGGATTTCACTAAATCAATACATAACAGTTGCCTCCCTTTGATTTATCTTTGGTCATTTAGTGTAGTCTTTAACGACAAATATAATATGAAGTAGTCAGATCAATACAGGGTGTCGATTAACTTTAGTACCAAACGCAAACTACAAATACCATCTATGTGATTTTATGTCCTTCGCGAACTTAGTTTATCTATGTTGATTTTTGATTTCTGGACACATTTTATATTAAATCGCAAATAATTCGAAGACTGCATACAATATTTTTTTTCTACTAGCGTGCAGAAAGATCCACTTTTCCGCGATAAAAAGCGTGCGGAAAGAGTAAATTTGTAGAGATTTTGGGGGAGTATGCTGACATTTGAATATTTAAAATATGTGTTTGTATGGTTGTAGTTTACCAAATGACTGAAAAATTAAGAAATTTATTAGAATTTTTTTTATGAAAAGAAACATTTTTTTCAATAATTTTTTTGGCCCTGGTAAAATACTTATCAAATGGATGTCAAATAATAATAATAATTAAGTTGTTGATATGTATTTAATAATAAATGTTTCTTTGTTAACTTTTGGGTTTTTCCGGATGCTGGTAGAAAAAATAGTGTACCTAACCCGTGCGGAAAAGTATCACTTTCCACACTAGTTAGGTAATAGTAGTTTGTACAACTAGTGCGCAAAGCGTCACTTTTCCCACGAGCGCAGAAGTTTGTGGCACAAGTCGTAAGGCGAGTGCCGCAAATCTAGTGAGTGGGAAAAGTGATTTTCGTACAAGTTGTACACAATATTTTTTCTACAACCACATTTATTAATGAAAGAAATATAGTAACTTTAGTATTTTCAATGTCCGAATTGGACAACTCAAAAGATAAATTATTTTCATTTTGGTTCATGATTCCTAAAATAATGCTTAATAGGTTGATGTTTTAATAATTAATAAATTAAAATAAATAATGAAATAGATAGTTTACTTACTTCTAGTTCAAATTTAAAAATTGTACACCAATAAGAAATTCAATTAAGTTGAATTGTCAAAAAAACTTGACAGGTCATAGGTAGCTTTGTTTGACATTTCGGTGCGGAAAAGTGCCATAGCGTGTACTTTTCGCATTACTTTTACAACGGTTATCAAAAGAATTGAGAAAAGGCCTGCTTTGCGTATAAAAATTTGTGTAGAAAAGCGTGTTTTGCATAGTGGTTGTAGGAAAACTACTATTTTACTAGATACCTTGAGTTCAATCAGAATTCAGATAGAAATTGAATATCTAACTTTTTTTCACTAGAACGTAAAGAGAGTGATATAAAGCAGAATTTGTAACTAATTGAGCAAAGCTACGAAATAATTTTTTTTTTGTGAAGGGAAAAAAATTTGACATTTTATTCCTGATGACAGGTAACAAAATATAACTTTTCACAAAATTAAATTTTTTTCCGGATATATATACATATATATTGTCCATTCCTTGAATCTTGAATACGCGGTTTTATAAATTTTCCGTGATTTAGCTGGCAATAATTTTCGTGACGCTACTTGCACTGCTTCTATCAACTCCGGTGGAGTCAGAGAAAACTCGGAATCAGACATTTTTCAACTTTATATTATTCAAAATAACTACTAAACAATTACTAAGTTCAAAATTTTTTACTCAAATCACAGAATTGAATTGACAAATATATGATTACTTTGAAGTTCTCCTCAGCAACGCAGGTCTAATTGTCGCTATAACTACAACATCTTACTAGTTTAATAAATCCATATCCATAACAATCTGACTTTAACATATGTAATATGTTCTTCCACTATTAAATCGTCGTTTTTCTTGCCACAGAAAAAAAATAGTGTATTAAACACAGGAAAAATATTAGATTTTAGCTCTCGGTTTTTTGATGATTACAACATAACCTCGAGCTAAAATCTAATACGTTTTTCCCTTTCATAATAAATATTTTTGTATGTTCCTTGTAGCAATACTTAATATTGTTTTCTTATTTTTTCGACAATCACACCACAATAATGTGTGAATTATTTATTGATAACTTTTTGGTCCCTATCTGACACAATGAAAAAATTAATTTGACAACTAGATCTTATTCATTTTGACAAGGGTAGATGGAACGCTACCGAAACGTCGAAATAAAAAATATAAAGCAGGAAATGAGAAAAAAATAATATACAATACTATACAATTTCCATGATATCTACTTTCAAGAACAGTAAACTATGTTTGTTTATATATTTTATAAATGTTCTACAAATTATCAACTACTCCAATCAATGAAGTTAAAATTTCCATGATATCGGAAAATAATTTGAAAATGCTAGGATCGACTTAAAATTGTTGAGAAATCGGATGAATATTAAGTTCGCAAATAATAAATTGAGAAAAATGTCCTTCGATGAAAAATTGAAGGATTGTACCCCTCCATAAATAGGTACCTATTATGATATTCATCAGTGTGTTATATTTTTAAGTATAAAAAATATTCATCTAGAAAGGATAAGAGAAATATTATCGATCACAATATTTTAGAGGGAAAAAAATGAGAGCGGGAAGTAGAGGTGTGTAATATGACACTTTTCAATCTTCAATATTACGTTAGTAATGACAGCATTGCGTATATGGTTGTAAATGATAATTATTACACATTGAATAACTAGAGAATTACAAAACAAATAAGTGGCATGGAATACAGGAGAATATGCAATTTTCTTATCATACCAGTCTTCTTTTCTCGACTCAACAGCTATTTGATTGCTGACAAGTGGATTGAATATTTAACATCAGATTTGGACTAAATCGACATAAAATATAGGAACTTCTTTCATTTATTTTCCACTTATCATTCGTCAGATATTCAACATTTATTCTTGTCAACTCTTTTTTGACCAGCTGTATTCAGAATATCAACTCCTCATTCAAAAGCTATGAATAATTACTACAAATACTCAATCTAATTTTCCAGATACACAAATTCAATTTTAATGATTAAATGAGGTTATTATCAGAAGGAAACTACCCATCAAGCTTTTTTCGTGCACTTGGTAATAACTTTTTGTATTGTTTCCTTTATGGTAGAACTTTCTCTCTGGTGCTCTTTCGTTGGAATTAATTGAATAATTCCCATATCTACGTTTAACGGAATGTAAACAAAAACATTTTCCACTTCACTCAATGGAGTAACCCCATTTCTGGGATAATCCCGAAATGACACATTCAAATCGAATATATCCATTTTCAGCTTTTAGTCACAAAACCATAAATGAAATGGTTTCGGTTCGCAAAGTCCTTCGAGACATTTTTTTCCTTCAGGGAAAACGGCTGGAAAACCTGCTAACAACAAGTATATTATTCGAATAATAAAGGGGAGTGTCAAATTTTCAAAGTGCCTTCTTTTTATCATAGTGACGAGAAAAATTTCCCACAGATTTTCTTATTCTTTCGACCCAAAGGATAGGTTGAATTGGGTCAATTTCGTTGGGGGTGATCTCACGGACACAATTGCTGTATATTCCAATATTAATATACGAGGTATATCATACAGATAGGCAAAGTTCTATTGAAAAAATTGTAACAAGAATGTTTGTGAGATAACATTTTTATGTGACTTTTAAGATACCTCAGATAAATGTATAATATAAATATTAAAACTAAGTAGGTAGGTTGTAGAAAAGTTCAATTTGGTAGAAATTGCTCAACTTTAATTCCACTCGATCTCACCAGAAGTTCTTGATAGTGAAAATGATTAGATCATCAAACGCTTGGCAGTGGCTCTTCTTAGTTGTAACCTGAAAAAACCTTATTTGAGAATAAGAGTTGATTATATCTTTGCGAATTAGGGGAAATTATAAAAAATATGCCAAACTTCCTTGGATATTTTTATATTACTGTAATTATTGTATTCAGTAGAACGTGTTACAATTCATGAAGTTTTTGGAAGTATTTTTTAGCAACAACTACTTCTCATGCGATATGCCCCGACGGACCATGAACTACACTTTAAAGTTTACAAACCAGAATAATTTTTGGTTATTTCGTCCAGATATAACAGCACCATTCAACTATTATCTTCAACATCTATTGATAAGACGCTTTATTGGCATGAACATTTTTACAGGAAATTGAGTAAATATGGAAATTCTGTTCCCCATTCTTAATATTGTGTTCTTCTCTAAACCCTGTATTTAATTAGCTTTTTTATCGAGTTTTCACTTTTTCACACTTCAAATGGTGAGTTGAAATGCATTATGTCTGTGAATAACCATATTCTGCAAAATTATATATACAGCGTTGCTGAAAAGTCTCGTACCAAGGGATTATCTTTGAAACGGATAAAGGGAAAGTTGTGAAATTCTAGGACGATGAACGAGACTCTATTCTGCATATTTCAGAGCAAATGTCAAATGTTTTTGACGTCAGCGTTTATCTCCTATAAAATATCGTTTACATTTTTTTAAATTGAAGTATACCGTACCTACCTATACTAATTATTTGGAGTTGTAGGTTTTTAAAATAAAACAAAAAACAATAGTTGGCATTAATAACGTCAACCACATGATTAGTTCATCATTTATATACGAATTGTCAAAACTGAAACTAATTTCAAATTAACAAGAAATTCAAAAGTAAATTAAGAATAATGGCACACTTATCATAAAAACCATGCATCCAAATCTCAATGTTAGTGGGATATGGTGATCGCAAACGTACCAATGATGAAGTATAATCTTTTTAACGATTCAAATCCTGAATGCCCTCCTATAAGTATATAGATCTACAGTGACGAGATTAGAGAATGAATTCAATAAAACTGGTAGTGTGAAAGATATTGCCTAGGTCTAGTAGACCGAAAAGTGCAACTAATGAAGGTAAAACTTCAGATGTTCTATTAGATGTTCAAGAAAACCCTAAGACATCTGCAAGTATATTGGCAGGAAATATCGGTATTTCTAGACAGTCTACACAAACTATTCCGCATAAAAATGACTTTTATCCTTATAAAGTTCAAAGTCTTTAACAATTAGGCGAGGATGATTTTGATAGGCGGTTACAATTTTGTGAAATAGTTACAGAGAAACTGAAAATAAAAAACAATTTCTCAAATTTTTTGGTATTCATTGGTGACGCCACACTTTGCTTGACCGTAATAGTCGGTACAGGTCAGATTGTAATACACACTGGATGAAGGAGGTTTATAGACATCATCCACAAAAAGTAAATGTGTGGGCGGGTTGGGTGAAAAACCATTTGATCGGTACTTTTTTTATTGAAGATACGCTAACCGGTGCTAAATATCTTGACTTACTCCAAAATGAAACTATACCTGGAATGAATCGATTATTTCCTAATGTGAATGTATACTTTCAACAAGATGGCGCACCTCCTCATTATAAAAGATTATAAGAAATACGTTAGGCAATATTTAGATACAATTTTCGCCCATAGATGGATTGGTCGGAGAGGAGCAATTGAGTGACCGGCAAGATCACCAGAATTGACTAACTTAAACAAATAGATATTATATCATTGTCAACAAACAAATGACCTGCATTTTGAGCACTTATTGTAATGAAGTATTTGCAAATTAATAATTGTTTAGTTTATATATTTCTGTAAGGCGCAATTTTAATTGAAATTATAATTTCGATATTTTTGTTAAATTCCTATCATAATACCCATGGCAAGTTATACATTGGGATTATATTTTGAAAAAGAGAAAAATAAGCTTTTTTGTGATGGGTCACAAGACCTAAAATGTTATTTTAAGAGAATCAAGATGGCGGCCGTACGATGAACGCTGACATAAGAAACATTTGACATTTGCTTTGAAATATGCAGACTTCATCGTCCTAGAATTTCATAACTTTCCCTTTATTCGTTTCAAAGCAACAGCACTGTATAATGTTCTCGTATTTGAGATGATTCATCTGAATTTTCCGAATGGCATTAAGCGCAAACTTCTTTTTAACATGCAGATGCAGCGAAAAGTCTATCAGCATTAGCTTTAATGCGGAAATGGAGCTTTGAATGCTTTGCTAATATATTGGAGATTGATTTTGCGGCTTGCATAGTCCAAAAAATTAAATAATATATCCTTGATCAAAAACCTATCAACTATTCCAGCTGAATCCTTCAAATTCTCTATTTTAAATGAGTATTTTCATTAATAAACAATACACCATTTTATCACACGAAAATCACTTCATTGTTCCATATTTTTTGTTCACTTATCATTTACTCTTATCATCCCAGCTTAGCGTCAAAATTTGATGCTTATAGCTTTTATTAAAAAACAGCCTTTTCAATTTATTCTGCTCCTGAATAATAAAAATTTTACATTTAGTGCTGATTCTCTCAACCGAAAATTATCATCCTCCTCAATTAATCATTAGCGTTCATAATTGAAAGGAACATTTGGCGAAACGTGCATTGAGGCTCTTTTGTTTTATTGTGATGCCAGAAAGACGTAATTAAATCATTCCTAATGGCTCCCTAAACAATGCTCATTTTCATCCAGCTCGTACCATACTACAGGATTAGATGTCAGAATTTATCCGATGAAAATAATGCCCCTGTGCCCCATAACGTCTGAAGATATTGTCTGTAATACACCACTCCTCTACCACTGGGTGCGAATTCTTGAAATTGTGTGAATCAATTCGTTATTGAAACAATTCACACTGTAAATTTCACATCAAACTATAGGCCAAGCAACGGAGCATTCGAGTAAAGTAGTTTTTGATAAAATTCCTATTAGAAAACGAATGGTTCCATCATATGAAAAACATCACGTACGATACGTACGATATACGATATATACGACTAATTCCGTACGAGCGTCGAAGCAAATTCCTCCCCAAAACATTTCAGAGCCACCACCAAAAGGTACTTTAGGAGAGATATTACAGCTAGCAAACCTTTCTCCTCGTCTTCGCCAGACACGCTCACGTCCATCTGGAGCTTTAAGGCTAACTCTGGTTTCATCGGAGAACATAACCCGTTTCCAATCATTGATGGTCTGAATTCTGAACTTTGTGTTCTCTGGTAAGCAAGGGCTTTTTGGCTGGTCTTTTATTGCTAAATTCTGCTTCATATAAACGTCTTCTAACCGTTCGAGATGATATAGCGACGTTGCGAACATCCGCTAAATTCATTTTTTAACAGATTGCTGGTAACTCTCCTGTCTCTGAGAGCACGTTGTCTCAAAAAACGATAATCAATTTGATTAGTGCAACGTTTTCGCCCTTGTCCTGTTTTTCGAAGGTACGAGCCTGTTTCATTATGACGTCTCACTACGCGACTGATACTGGAATGATGTCTTCCTAATAAACCAGCAGCATGTCGCATTGAATATCCTTCATCCAGAAGAGTCGATGCACTGCCTCCTCTATTGACAAATTTCTTTGGCGGTTCATTTTTCTTACTTGTTTCACTCGCAAATTAACTTCCAAACATGCATATGATAAAAACAATTGCAAACAAACGCTTGCTTCTTACAGAAATTTTGTTTTAATCAACACTTTAAAAAAAATTAACACAGATTTACTCTAAAACGAAGTTTAATATGAATTACTGTCAAAACAAGGTATTATGTGACACTAGCTAGCTTAAATAACATCTGTCAGTATCAAACACGGTCCATAGCTTACTTTTCGTACACTAAGTTAATAATAAATAAAGATTATTGAGAAAAATATGAGTGGTGCGTTAATTTTGTCCAGGAGTTTATGTGTACATAAATTGTAGATAATTGGAAGACGAACAGAATGAGGGGTCGAGCAAGTCAATCGGATGATTGGGAACCGAGAAAATTAGGAAAAACCGGAAATTTTGTTTTTTTTTCAAACTCACAATAAATATCTTAGTCATTTTTCAATTGCAAAAGCTTAAACTCGGTACAAAAGAAGTGCTAAGCAATTGTTAGCTTTATCGTAATTGCAATTCAAATTTTACCATACGATAATTTTCAAAGTGTCTGGATGCGTTGTCGATTGTCCGATTTTGGAGTTTAAGACGGTATTGAAAAGTATAGACATAGAGCAGCAAAACGAATATTTTCCATTTCTATTAAAATATCGTATGGGAAAATTAAAATTGCTATAAAATTGTAATCAAAGTAACCGTCACTTAGCGTCTACTCTCCGCGCATATAAAGGGCATACGAAGAACTTTTGTACTAAGTTCCATCTCTCACAAAGGAAAAATGACAAAGATATGAATCTTCGAGAACATTACTAATTTTCCGATTTTTTCCTAATTTTCTCGGTTCCAAATTATTCGATTGACTCGTTCGACCCCTCATTCTGTTCGTATTTCAATTATCTATCTAGATTGCTCCAGTACGTTTCACGGTATATGGAAAAGATGAGGTTTTTTTGGTATAAATGTTCATAAGAAATTACTAGACAACATTTGCGTGTCCAAAACATTTCAGAATGATACTACGTAATGTCTTTCATAATATGTTGGCAATATCCGTTTTCCACTAGGATTTTTATCAAAAATATTTACCGATTGCAGCGCTATTGCTTTGTGTACTACCAGACTTTTGGTGATAGATATAAGAACTTGAAATATAGATATTTTCAATCTTGTACTATAATTGATACAATACCGAATGGTTAAGTCATCTGAAACTCCACATGGAAAAATGTCATTTCTTTGTTTTTAAACGTGGTTTGATATGAAACATGAAAAATACAACGTAGTGCTCCCCGAGGATAATTGAATAACATTTTTCATATTTTCCATCTATGAATTCAATCTGCAGAGATAAACCATCGCACAAAATATCAATCGAACGATTCCAACCTTTATAAGTGCCCCGTCATTGCAAAAATCATAACGATTTTATCTGGTATATGTGCTAGGAATGATAACGAGACAGATAGTATTAATAATCCATTAAGGCAATCATTTTAGTACGCGAAAGTCGTGTAGAAAAGTACATATTGACACAATCAATAAGACATTGTATTTCATCTACATGTATATTTACAGTACTGGAAGCCTTGAGGCACTGAAATAACAAACTACCAAGAATAATCAAGAGAAAACTAGATTGCACAATAACTTACACAAGTTATAGTCCGGTCACCATCGAAGTATACCTAGGACTTGATTTGCTGTGGTATAGGTAGTAGATAGTTTCTCTTTGGAAATATTTTCAAGTGGGATCTCAAAACTGAATTACTGTTTTTTTGTGGTGATGATCCAGCTGTTTTTGAAGCTTAGCACCTAGGAGATTATTGGATAGAAGATAGACTTAAGTTGGAAATGGCAGATATCTCAAAATTCCTTCGTGAAATAGGACTAGGGATCTACTAGTATCCGAGACTTTCCTTAAAAACTGATTTCAGGATAGAGGCCGTAATAAATATTTCAAGTCTTAGTGACTGTGACACCGATATACATACATACGTACAAACATTTAGATAGTATAAACTTTTTGTAAATATACAAGGTGTCCCACGTTTGGCTTTTCGGATGTATGTATGTATTTTTGGGGTAACATTCACTGAGACCTTAGAGATCTATTGTACCCCCTTACTTCTACTTAGTTTCTGGAAAGATTTTCTGGAACTAGAAGCTCATTTAGTCCTGTTTCCCGGAGTAATTTTAGGATATCTGCAGGATTCAACTTAGGTAAATGTTCCTCTTCTATCCAGTAATCTGCCAGGTACTGTGCTCTAGGATTCTGGAGTACTGTGCAGCTGGAAAGTATGTGGATAGAGGCTTCTTTTTCCATGCCAAAATATCTGCATTCTTCTTCCTCCACTATTTTGAACTTTTTCAGGTGCCCATTCAGGCGACAATATCCCATTAGGATCCCTGTTAATACTCTTAGCGCAGTTAAACTTCGACTTAGGTATTCATTTGACGTCAACAGGTTGTATTCACCCAAATGAATCTTTGATTGTCGAAGCCCTACTAGATTTTTCCAATGGTCAGATATCCTCTTTCTTCCGGCTCCACCTATTTTTTCCAATATTACATTGCGACTGATTCCGTGAGAGAGTTCAAGCCCCCAGAAAGATATTTCAGTCCCACTCTTTGCTAGTTCATCTGCTATTCCATTTCCTTCCATTTCAGTGTGTTCTGGAGTCCATAGTAAGGTATTGCTCTCACCTAGTTCATTGAGTTTGTCTAGGCATTCCTACACCATTTTGGAACTGATTACACAAGAGCTTAGTGCTTCTATGACTGCTTGACTATCCGTCATTATACGACATTTTTTTTCCTTTGTATCCTTCATTAATATAGAGATGGGCGCACTTTCTTATGGCATGGATTTCCGCTTGGAAGATACTCGGAGTTTTTCCCAAGCTTTTGGCATTGAATGGCATTCTTCCCAGGTCCGGTAATGGTATTTGGATCCTATGCCTCCTTATTGCTCAATTATGTTACGAATTTCTTCGAAAAGTTGTACTTTTTCATTATACCGTCTTGTGGAATGTCCCAGGTTGTCTGATACCTAAGAAGTGAGGAGGTGGTTTTCTTTTAAATGACTTCCTCTCTACTTAGTCTGTATCTTGTTCTTTCTGCAACAGTTTCCATCACCATATGTAGTTGGGTGAGGTGGAGAATCACTCCCATGGCTGCCGTAGGGCATGTTTCCATTACTCCTGTAATGCATATACATGCTAGTTTTCAAATATTGGAGAGGTTTTCTCTCGTCGTCAATAGACTAGTTCTTTCACTCCACGCAATGGCTCCATAAGTGATAATTGGTCTAACTATGGCAGTGTACATCCAGTTTAGGATTTCTGGGTTGCAACCCCAATTTCTCACTGCCAGATTCCTTCACCATATGAATTATTTTTTCTCATCATGTTACCCTTGAAGATGTGGAAATGGTTTGAATATATGCTGGAAAGTATTATAAGGGAATATATAAAAAGTCAAATAAATATCAAATTTCTTAGCTTTTTCGAGAACCACCCGGTCCTATTTTGATGCATTCAGAGGTAAAAAATAAGGCAAGTTCTTGTATACTTTCCTACACATAAACCTTACCGGTATCCAGATATTAAACGTTTTCTGTAAATTTTTATAGATGCAGGTGTGGTCTAAATTTTATTTTGACCAGTTGATACAAGCACTGATAGATAAAGAAGTATTTTTTTCATCTTCAAGGTCTGTGAGAAAAATCAAATCAAATTGTATCTACTGATCCCATTTTATTCATTTCCGAAATATTCGAAGTTTTAAATTATTGTATTTTTATGTATACTTTAATACATTAGGCCATTGTGGGATTCTGTAACATAAAAACCTTTGAGTCGTTCGATTTATTCATCTCATTTAATAATAGTTCGCCTACACGTGCGTTTTTAAGTCTTTATTTCTATAATTCATTTGTTCCGTGACACCAGTTAGAGCCTGTATCCAAAGCCCTGTATCCACTTCCGCTTGTATCGTTTCAACTGATCGTTTTATCGTATCAATTTCTTGATGCTTTTATGCCCGATTTCACCAACCAATTCCTAAAGTTAGGTAATACCTTAACCGGAATTAAGAATTTTGCGTTTCACCACGCGTTATGTAATGTCTAAGGACGATAGGAAATACCTAACGTTAGGATAGCTTGTTAGGTCTGCCTGTGTGAAACGCAAATTGCACTTAGGAATTTTTAATTCCGGTTTAGGTATTACCTACGTTTAGGAATTGGTTGGTGAAATCGGGCATTATTCACGTGCGTATCCGTATTATATTCCTTAAACGGTATAGATACGCGTAGCTGTGAAATACTTCATTTTCTTCCTCCTTGGTGCTGCCAATGCTCCATTTTTTTTCACTTCCACTAGCAGACCTAACCAGTTTCTTTGCGATTTCCTCCCAAGCATTTTGCTTTTGAAACGAGCTGGATGTTTCGGGTTTCAAAGCAGTTCATATTCACGATAAAACTTCTACGAAGTATATTCATGTATCGTTTTCATTCCAATCCATGATTAACAGCAAAAACAACATACATTGAGCCCTGCTTGGCGATTACAAAAAATATGTAACGTGTATACAGAAACGTCGTGGCAGGCTCTCTGGCTCACCACACTGCATCGAACACCTACCGTATCAATTATTGATGTTTCGCCAAACTTCCGTTTTTTGCATCAAATTTTGATACGTCACTTTGCAAGGTATCCACTGATAAACAAGGATGATACAAGACGGTCGAATGCAATAAGTGAATACCGTGCTTAAGATTGTTAAATATACCTATATTCTAGAACTGGAATTTTGCATACCTTCAACCCTAAGATATATATTTGACTCTTTTTTCAATTTCTTGGGAAATTAAACCACAATATTTTTGAATTCTTTATTCCAACGTTTCGGTAGCGTTCCAGCTACCGTTGTCAAGAAAAATAAGTAAAAATTGATTTTTTATCCCTAACTGACACAACGGAAAAAATTTGACAACTAGACAATCAAAAAAATTTTGAAGTTTAAGACTGCAAAATTTTGTTATCAAATTTTTATTAAGGTCCATTCATAGTAGATCATATCTCCGGTAAAATGTTAAATGAAATATTTCATTTTATGAAATTCCAACGATATGATAGTCTACTAGAAATGGAATCCAGTGAAGTGCACGTTCCAGGAACGGTTTTTTTAATTGGGATAGCGCGTTTTTTTCGCTTATATTGGAAATGTTGTTAATAAAACGCGTTTCTTGATACTTTTTTTGTGTGTAAATATTTAAGTTTTCAAAATATGTATATTCAGTTTTGTGATTTTGTGTATTGAAATGTGTATCGATTAACAACTATTCAAATTATAAATCATAAGAAAACCTGGATAATGATGATGATGCTATCCTGATAACGCAGGTAATTGATTATTGGAAATTTCTCTTTCTAACATTGGTAACCAAATTTGACTACATTCGGCTGAAATACTAGCTACACATTTATCTGCATTTAGTTGTATTAAAGCACTTTCTTTGATTTTTCGTCTTTTGTTATTGGGTTCTTTTAATATTATTTTTGACGAATCCCATTGAATTTGATGACCCTCTTCCCAAGCATGTTTGCAAATAGCTGACTTAAAGAATTCCCTATCTTTGATATGCGAATTAACGAACACAAAAAATATATCAAAGATAGGGAATTCTTTAAGTCAGCTAAATGAAATATTTCATTTAACATTTTACCGGAGATATGATCTACTATGAATGGACCTTAATAAAAATTTGATAACAAAATTTTGCAGTCTTAAACTTCAAAATTTTTTCGATTGTCTAGTTGTCAAATTTTTTCCGTTGTGTCAGTTAGGGATAAAAAATCAATTTTTACTTATTTTTCTTGACAACGGTAGCTGGAACGCTACCGAAACGTTGAAATAAAGAATTCAAAAATATTGTGGTTTAATTTCTCAAGAAATTAAAAAAAGAATGAATAATATACCACAAGGAACATACAGAAGATATATATATTTGAGTTAGCCTGTGGTTTAGTTTTGCTGCTGTTGTATGTAGCGAGCCAGCGATAATTTTTTGTCACTGTAGTCCACAAACTTATTTGGTATCTTTTTGAATTGAGGTACAAAACAAAAGCTATTTGTGTATCAAGAGCAAAAAATAGTACTTTAGCAGTCGAGACAGAGAGCTTCTGCTCAATTTACTTTCTGCTTGAGAGCGCCAATAATGTCAAATTATGACAGGTTTCGGAAAACAGCAACTTTGCAGCTGCTTTACCAGGCACAAGAGACGACTTTCGATAATGGTCGTAGAAAAAATAATATCACGTCTAGAATTCCGGCATAATTCCATGACATCTCAAGAGGTACTAACGATTTTTATTGCGACAAGGTGATGGTAGTTATACTCACAAATCAAGAACGAGATTATGTTGATTGACTGAATTAACTGTCACGAAGTGTAATCCAATGCTTAAGGAAGAATATCGCTAAAAGAATAGCGGCTGATTGTTATTAAAGACGTTGAATAGTAAACCTAATCCAAGACAGTGCTTGCTTGATAATGTGAATCTGCATAGGCTGTCAAGTATATTTCAAGTTTATCATTGAATGATGATAAATTAATAAAATCTTGAGCCGACTTATACATATGGCGCAGTCAGCTGGGATACCCCCTAAGCGGGATAATTTTGTATTTAATATAAATCCTTAAAATGGCTGTAAGCGTGACAAATTGAGATGTTTAGCGAGTAAATTTTCACCGCAACAAGATTAATGCATTTAGCGTGTCGGATCAAGAAAACCACGTGACACCGCTTGGAAATATTCTCTGCGTTCGCGCTGAAAGATTTCGTCGCCTAAAATTCGAGCGAAGTGGATGTACAAATAGACACAAACAACCAAAACAGAAATGTTATTGAAGAAAATAGTTTAGTTTGCCAAACAATTGAATTCAATGTGGCAGCTTTGCATTTTAATGGAATAACTCACGTATTGAAATCGTACGATATAGATGGAGCTGAATTTCTCAGCGCAAACATAGTGGGTTGTTGATTTATTCAATATCTGTAATTGTTTGAAGATAAACTTTGCAATTTAAAATCAGTAATATTGACAAGAGGTGAGAGTAATAAGCAGCGTGGTCGGTTGTAACCATTTTCCCAAATAATGAAAACTCTTTATTTTGACTCATCTATTTATTTGATCACAACAACTCTACTAGACCTTTCCAATGGTCGGATCTTTAGCTTTTTTCCAATATTACATTCGGTTCCATCTTCCCAAAAGGTAGTCCAGTCCCCTTCTTTGCTACTTAAATTCGTTCAACTTAAGTGTGCCATGAAATCCATATTGACTACATTGTTCCCGCTTAGTTTATTATTGAGCTTAGGCATTGCCACATCATTTTGGAACTGCTCACACAAGAGGCCAGGGTGCCTATTCTTGAATTTCAGGGAGTAGAACTTTGCGAGAGAAGTAGGTGTGGTTCTCTTAAACAGATTAAATGTGTATTCTTGAAATAAATTTGAGGGAGGGAGCATCTCCCAAGAGAACTCGAAGTTCCCCTACTAGGTAGTGAGAGAATTGTAAAAGGGAGTATTTGACCTAACCTCTATAATTGTTTTGTTTTGATTGACTGTGGTTAAAATGAATGTTGAAGATTTCAATTTAATGCTGTGGAATAAAATAATTAACGAGAATGTTGAGGAGGCGTTGGAAGAAGTGGGTATTGGTAGGGATGTTTTGAGACAAAAAATTTGTGCAGTTATTTAGAGTCGATAAAGACCTCTGTCAACATAATAGACATTGTCACCCCTTTTCTAGTTCAACCCACAAGAACCTCTGCTCTATCCATACAAACCGCGCGTAAACAAAGTTTCTTTTTGTTTAGGACTCAACTGTTTACTTTTAACATCCATATTTTGTTCAATTATATTAACCAAACAAATATAGTAAATAGTGAGGTTATCGATTAATTAAATGTCTGTCAAAATCAACTTCCATAGATCATCCATTACTCAAATGTGGTTGAAATCCAAATCAAAGGTAAATGACTTTGAGTTTCATTTACCTTTGGTCTGTCAAAATGTTCATTGGTTAAGGCAACTGACAACGCTGTTCCCCGATCTTGCTCCCTCATCGCTACTCTCCGGTACTTTTCATTTTTCAAGAATATAACGTTTTTTTATTGGGGAGTTGAAATGAGGGAGCTCTCCCTGGGAGCACTCCCTTCTCGTTATTTCAAGAATAGGCGTCCAGTGCTTTAATGGCTGTTTAACCATCCGATATTTTGATAATCCTTTGCTCTCTATATACTTTGTGTGTTCCATAGGAGTTATCTGTCAAACCTAGATACTTGACTTCTCACCTCCATTGAATTTTGCCACCATCAAGTTCAATGGTCCCATGATTAAATTTTCTTCCATAAGTGGAGGCTATTGAGATTGAGGTTCTGGCGGGGTTGATGCTAAGTCCCACTCGCCAAAACACCAGCTTTTTCTATAGTTCAGGCCTTATTGTACGATGTCACGAAGAGTGTTCTCGAATTTTTCTCTGGCTGTTATCACAATATCATCAGCATAACCTCTGCAGGATATTTCGAGGTACAGGGTTTTTCATTATATATGGACCCTTCCATATCTCACTTATTATTTGTTATAGATAAAAATGTCTCAAATAAGAGTTGAATGGTTATTGAAGTAGTTTTTAAAATCCAACAAAAATAGTATACAGGATGTCCCCAAAAAGAGGGTCAGAGCCAAAGTGTTTTTTCTTGAATGGGACACCCTATATATTTTTATATTTTTAAACTGTTCACTTCAATCCGAATTCAACAATATATAATTTTTTTCTTATAGTTTAACCTTCACAGTTCAGAAAATATATACGACAGAGTAAGATGTAGTAATCTATCGATTGGAATTCAGTAATATATTTTGTCAGGAAATGCTTCATCGCTTGAATGAAACTCCAGACATCCTTAAGAAAATCTGTTGGAAAGATAATTCCAGTTTTTCTACAGGTGACGTGTTTAATAGAAAAAATAGACGTTCATGGAAAAATGAAAATGATAGACTGCGGAAAGTGCAGCAAATAGAGAAATCTGGATAGAAATCAATCAAAGTTTGGTGTGGAATATCCCAGAATAAAGTGGTTTGGCCAATATTTTTCAATCATAAGTTAACAGGAAGAACTTAACTAAACAGCATAATACCCAAAATAAGTGATATACTAGATGAATTTACAGCTGACCAATTAAATACCATGATCTGGCACCAAGATGGGGCATCACCCCATAATGTATTAGAGGTGAGAGAACATCTCAACAATCAGTTTTCAGAGTGGATCGGAAATAATGGTACAATTCCATGGCCTCCTAATAGCCCCGACCTAACTCCCTTAGATTCTTTTTTGTGGGGGATGCTGGAAGACATAGTTAACTTTGGCGAAAATGAAAATCTTGAGACAATCCAGGAAAAGATTCAAGGCGAAGTTAATAACTTGAATAAAATCATGCTGATATTATTTCTAAATGATTCAGGAATTTACGCCGAAGATACCAACTGTGCATTGACAATATGGGGGTCATTTTGAACAATATTTATTTATTCCAATCGATAGATAAAAACTACATTAATAACCCTTTAACTCTTATTTGAAACATTATTATCTGCATCAAATAATAAGTGAGATATAGAAGGGTCCATATATAATGAAAAACCCTGTACGTCAAACCACACAGGAGTTCGTCTTCACATTTTTGTATTGTTTCTCTTTCCTGTGGGCATCATCTAGTTGTACAGATCGAGACAAATTCTTTGCTCGTCCGAATCTCTTCTACTCTAGTGGCAAGCAGCTCCATTTGGATGTTGTACTGTCTAAACTTCTCCTATTTAATGATCGTTTGACAGCCTAAAATGGAGTATTATCGAATGCTTCTCCTTTTTCAGAAATGCATATGGTATCTCTGTATTGTATCATCGGGATAATTTTTTACTAAATATAGTAACCAATCAAATTACTTAATTTTAAGTCATGTGTCAAATTTCATCCAATCACCTCTGGATTACAGCGATAATACCCTACATGTCGTGTTTTCAGTTTGGTTAAACGTCAAACTGATTAAAACTAATAAATTGTGTATTTAAAATTATTAAACGTCAGATTGACAATCAATTTTTTGATATCTACAAAGTAAAAAATTATCTTATCGAATACTCCTCGGGCCTTGATAAATACTCAAAATTTTGTCATAGAGAATCCTTCAAGCGAGTTGCTCAAGGATAATAGCCCTCGGCCTGCGGCCTTGGGCTATTATCAAGCAACACGCTTTCAGCATTCTCTATGACAAAATTATCTCGGTATTATCAAGACCCTAGGGGTATTACTATTGACAATCAAAAATGATTGTTCACCAGTTATATTTTTTCAACAAGTACCGTACCATAATGGTATGTTGGCTTCTGCTAAAATGTAGATGATTCATGTGTACCTAGTCGCAAGCTTCAAATTTCCATTTAGTGTTTATTCGAAGTCGTAGCCATGGTTTCCCAAATCTTAAGACGTTTACTTGTGAGTGTTGTATGTTTTATTTGATCCAGAAACATGTATCCTGGAAAACTTTAAAGGAAAAATTATCCACAGTCAAGGATGACAGATTCGAATTTTGTGTTAACATACAAAATGTGAAAAATTTACGATACTGATTTGAACTCGTTTTGACAATAAGCTCGCGCAACTTGGCTTATTTATACGTAAACGAAGTCTTATAAGGGCAGTCGTAACTTTATGAACCAGTTCACGTCCTTCAATTTATTGAAAGGCTCAATAAATACATGACACAGGGACATACTAGATTTAACTTTCCAAAAGACCGAGTGACTAATGATTGGGAACAGGAATTTGGCTTTTTCGGACAATGGTCATTCTCAAAGCTTTTTGTGAAGAAAGGTAGAAAGTAATTTATTTTCGACAGCAAATCGATGCCTCCCACTTTTCATTTAATAGTAAAGAATTATTGTTGATTTTTACATAATATGATAGACGCTTTCCAATGGTAGGGATATTTTCAAAAGTTATTCCAATTGTTTTTATTATTCTCATGTATTTTCCAGCTTCCAAATTTTATGTATCGATATACCATAAACAAAAAGTTTGGAGGATTGAATTATGTATGTGCATATCTTCTGTATGTTCCTTGTGGTATATTATTCATTCTTTTTTTAATTTTTAAATTCTTTATTTCAACGTTTCGGTAGCGTTCCAGCTACCGTTGTCAAGGAAAAATAAGTAAAAATTGATTTTTATCCCTAACTGACACAACGGAAAAAATTTGACAACTAGACAATCAAAAAAATTTTGAAGTTGACTGCAAAATTTTATTATCAAATTTTTATTAAGGTCCATTCATAGTAGATCATATCTCCGGTAAAATGTTAAATGAAATATTTCATTTTATGACATTCCATTCAGCCGAATGTAGTCAAATTTGGTTACCAATGTTAGAAAGAGAAATTTCCAATAATCAATTACCTGCGTTATCAGGATAGCATCATAAGTTTTCATCCAGGTTTTCTTATGATTTATAATTTGAATAGTTGTTAATCGATACACATTTCAATACACAAAATCACAAAACTGAGTATACATATTTTGAAAACTTAAATATTCATACACAAAAAAAAGTATCAAGAAACGCGTTTTATTAACAACATTTCCAATATAAGCGAAAAAAACGCGCTATCCCAATAAAAAAAACGTTCCTGGAACGTGCACTTCACTGGATTCCATTTCTAGTAGACTATCATATCGTTGGAATGTCATAAAATGAAATATTTCATTTAACATTTTACCGGAGATATGATCTACTATGAATGGACCTTAATAAAAATTTGATAACAAAATTTTGCAGTCTTAAACTTCAAAATTTTTTTGATTGTCTAGTTGTCAAATTTTTTCCGTTGTGTCAGTAAGGGATAAAAATCAAATTTTACTTATTTTTTCTTGACAACAGTAGCTGGAACGCTACCGAAACGTTGAAATAAAGAATTTAAAAATATTGTGGTTTAATTTCCCAAGAAATTAAAAAAAGTATGTTTGTGCATATTTTTTTTCACACTGTATGACATTGTTAAAAAGATCATAGATCAAATATGACCAAGACAGTTTTTCACTGCTTAAACAATTTGTAAACCCTTATGTTCCTCAGAACAAAAAATTGTCACTAACAGCCAGGCTTTGTATAAAGCAATAAGAAGCCCATCAACTTGCTCTGAACTGAAAAACAGAATCCCTTACCAAGATGGCAAGAGTCAACAAAATGTCTCTTATATGGGTCTCGGCACAATGGGGTATTGCAGGAAATGGAATGGCAGACCAGCTAGCTAAAAAAGGCTCTAAGAGAGCTTTCACAGTTTCGAAGCCGTTTTGTGGAATCACGAAGGATTACATAAGAGGGGAAGTTGGGAACTGGCTGGTTAAGAAACACCAACTCAAATGGAGGCTGGAACAAGGACACCTCCATAATAAGAGTCTACTGAATAAGTTAGAAAAGGAGCTCTTGTCAAAGCTGTTGAAACTGGGTAAGAGAAATTTGAAGACAGTTAACGACTTGGTGACTGGACACTTCACCCTGAGAAAGTATTTGCACAGGATGGGCAAACTTAGTGAACCTATGTGCTGAAAATACTCTGATTCTGCGAGAAATTACAAGGATTCAGACTAAAGCACTTTGAAGTGGAAATAACCCAAAGCTTCTGGAATGGAAATAGGTAGATTACAAGGGTGATGGTACAAGGATTTATTTCAAGTGCCTGGACTGTTGAGCCCAACCCAAACGTATAGATGAATGTTCTTCACAGATGCCTTGAGTTCTGCCAAAAAAGCAAAAGCGATGTAAAACAGTGGAATCGGTAAACTGAAGAACTCAGCTTGACACAAAAACAATACCACATTTTTTTTTTGAAATAATCAAAGGCAGACTTCACTCATTTCAATATAATGACTGCGTTATGTAATTCATAAATAGCAAATAGCAATGTTGTCAATAAACTTTTTTTGCAGTCAAACATATCCCTACAGTTTCCGGCATTCATGTTTAGCTAAACTTTATTTGCCGCATAACCCTACGATATTAAGGACGTTCAACTATTTAAACGAGTTTAGTTTAACGGATTTATCCGTAGAAGTGGTGCATAAGGCTATTATAGACTGCCTGTAGGTGAATTTACAGAGTTTCACTGACCTGCTTATAACATTTCAACAATATTGTGAGAGATGTGCTGAATTTTGAATTATTAACTTCTCAAGCGATATTCACATCCTAACTCGGCAACAGTTTTCAGATAATACTATCATCTATGTTTCATAACTTTGGCCAGAGTCGGTTTGTAATATAATATCATGTACCTATATATTGAATTCCTTTATTTTGGATGAAACCAGAAGATTTTACATATCGTGGTAATTATCCACTCTTAATTTTTTACTTTTTACTTTCAGTTTCAGTTTTCAGAAAGTTCAGTTTCAGTTTCAGTTTCAGAAAGAGCGTAATGTAATTGGAGATATAGATTCCTAGGACTAGAGCATCCAAGGAAGGATTTCCCAAGGACCTAGAAAAAGACGGTTGAGCCTGATACTGGCTACAGGTCTTTTTACATGAACGGCACAAAAAAAAGCACAAAAAGACTAAAGGCTGAGGTACCGGTATTCTAAGCATCTGGCTGATGATTCTGAATATTTGAGATCGATACACATCAATTTTGCAGAATTTTTGTTGTTGGTTAGTCATTTTATTGAACATACATGTGTCTATTGAACCTTACTTTCAAACTTCTATAACATAATACTTCCACATTTAATATATTGTTCTTGTTTACGCTTTTCTAGCTCAAAAAGCTCTTTTTCTTCCTCTCGCTTTGCAACACCATGTCTTATTTCCTGGTCCATCAAAGTTTGTTTCATTTCCTCCGTCTCAATTTTTTCTTTCTGTAACTGGTCCTTGGTAGAAGCTCTCATGAATGGCCTTCTTCTTGACGCAGGTGTTCTTTGCATTTGGCTGAAGAAGCTTGCAGCTTGTAATTCAGTTGCCTGTGATGTGACCGTTTCCATTGCCTCACTGCTTGCATCTTGAACTTCTGAGAATAGAAATGTTTCATTTATCTTCTGTATGTTCCTTGTGGTATATATTTTTCATTTTTTAACTTTCTTATTTTTTGAAGTATTTATTTCAACGTTTCGGTAGCATTCCAGCTACTGTTGTCACATTCTCGTCTTCCGTATAATTTGCACCTCTATTTCTTTTTTCTCCCATTTTGAATAATATAAACGAATTCAATAATAACAAGAATAAACGCAATATGTCAAATAAATTTAACATAGGTATACATCAGCACATTATTTGGGATTATTTCCATGGAAATACACTGTACTTGTCAAATAGTAGTACCAAAACTTTCCGAATCAAGTTTTTTACTAGGTATTTCTTAACTTAGGATTTCTCAGGCTGGTAAAACTCGATTTAGGTGAGTATCGGATTTAGGTATTTCCTACCTTAGGAATTACTTAGTTAGGAACTTCCTTTCATCTCGTTGGTGAAATCGGACATAAGTCTCCCAAATCGTGAAAAGAACTATACTAGCTCCTCAAATACTCTGTATCAAAAATAATTGTACAAAATTCAACTCATTTTAATTCACAAAAACAAAATCAAGTGCCGACAAACACTCTCTGACATATTTCCAGCTATTAAATAATTTCTACCGCTCTTACTCTCGCCCTCACCCTTCTGTTCTCATATCAATCGGAAAATACGTCTGAATAGGAATCGATCTTTTTCCAACCGACGGCGCTGCCAATACAAATAATAAATAATTCGAAAACTGAATTATTGAATAATTTCAGTGTCATTCACCTGGAAACCAATTGGAAAATTAATATTTTACAGGACAAGTAGTTTGTATTTTTGTTGCTAAGACATTTCCAAGGAAAAGATAACATGTGTTTGTAGATTGAAACACAGTTGGGGATACATTCGTTAACGTTTTGTTTTTTTTACTCCAAATTGTACTTTTATTGGTTATTCATACTTTCATTTACTAGTCGAGAATGATTTTGCGCTCAAGCGATAGCGAGGGCGCAATGATGTTCGATTTTCACCAATTAAGTTCGATACTTTTCGCATGAAATTATGAAGAGCTTTGAGCGGTATCGATAGCGTCATAAGAATTGTTACTCAATCACCAGTGTAAGCTGACAGTTTATTATCAAAAATTTTGAAAACTTGAAATTATTGATGTGTATACCCACCAATTGAATTTAAAAAAAAATTAGCAAATATTGCTTGTTATTCGCTGCTGCCAGAAAAATCGAGCAAGGGGTGTGAAGCAACGTATTAACCTATCACCTTCACGAAATCCTGAAACTGCTACTATTTCCATTAAGCTCCATGCTTAAATTCACTCTTTTCAATGAGGAGAACATAAAAGAACTTCAAACTAAAACTGACGATGATAGTGTTTGTTATTTCAAAATAGTTTGAAATAATATGACTTTTTCTCCGAGTTATATCTTCCTTTTTTTCCATTCCAAGAGCTAATCCACATCTTAAATGTGGTTTATGGAATCCAAACAAGAGGTTCAATTAAAACTGAAAGTCCAAACCACAATAATTTAATTATGTCCAACAACGAACAATCATTCAGCTACTAGTTTCGGTACAATTCACCATCATCAGGCTTATGAAAATCCAACAATCGAAGGAATACTAGGTAGTTGTTATACTAACATCATCAACTTAAAGTATAGTAATATCAATAAAAACGAATACATCAAATAATGTGGTGTGGAAAAGAAAATTGGAGATTATAAAATATCTTATAAATTAGGTACCTAATAAGATTATTAAAAAAAGAGGAAATAAATAATAAATTTAAATCCAAACTTTCAACTAACAAACATGTAGCTGAATGATTGTCCGTTGTTGGACATAGTTAAATTATTGTGGTTTGGACTTTGAGTTTTAATTGAACCTCTTGTTTGGATCTTCCTTTTTGTTCGTATTTTTCTTCTTATCTTTCATTCGCCTTTCTCCATCGAATGTAAAAGATTCAGATAACGTTCCACTATAGAAAGATATATCATCATTTGAACTCTCACTATCGCTTACTGATGAGACTACATTTTTTATTGAATTCTGTTGGTAGTTTCTTCAATGGATATCAATGATTCTCCTGCTATTAATTTCCAAAGACCCTGTTTGCTCTGCAGTTTTTTGTAGCTGTTAATCTTCGTAACAATAATCCTCAATTGGTATTTCTGTTAAAGTACTTAAAGCAAAAGTAAAATCGGAAATTGCTTCAGGATTGAATGGATATATCCCTTTTACCCTCAATTTCAATCACCGTATCGTTTCTTCATACGATACCAAAATGAAAAGTGCTCAAATCAGCATGCGGGAAAAACTCGTGGTCTTCAATTCCAACTAAATTTCTGAACTTTGATAGCTTCAAGGAGTATTATGGACACTCTTTCAAAATAGCGTCGGCCACTTTAGTATAGAGTTTTGGAGTTGATTTCTTAGTTCTCAAGCGATATGGCGGATGGAAATCTGCAACTATTGCGGAGAGTTATGTATTGGAGGGTGTCAACAATGAAAAAAAAGCTGCAAATAAGATTTTATACAATATCACGAGCCCAGAAATTTCCTTCAGTACTTCCAGCGTAACAGGAAACTTAGATAGAGATAGATAAATTATGTAGTCAGATAATTCCATACAATTTAATAAAAACGAGAAAACATGGATCCCAATTTTGTAAATAATGTTTATAGTTGGAATAATTGTACTATTAATATTATATATATAAATGAATAGGTAAGATGTACACAAGGTGTGAAATGAATCAATAATTTCCTAATCCAAAAACTTTTGAACAAAAATATGAATGGTAATCATTATTTTATCATTATTTCTGAATAAAAGTTGAAATTTTGGCGAATGCGCTAGCTATTCCTTCGCCATAGCCTGCAAATATCACCTTATCTTGTGATTGAAACGTGCAAACGCATCAGTAATAATTCTCCAATGTGATAACAGTATATTCTTGAGCTTCATGCTCTAGCAAGCAATAAATTACCAATCAACAAAAACGTCGCAGAATTCTGGACACATTTGGTATAAACCATGCGCGTGTCTGTGAATGATGGATTGTTTTATTTTTTCATCCGAATTCCCAAATTATTATCGATTGTGTTACGGAAGAAATTTAATCTTTAAAAATAAAATGAAAACGTATTTTTTGAAGCGGCAATGTGTCTTGCGTCTTTCTCTTATGTCCCACTGACAGTTCTCGTCAGGTCTGTACTTTGTTGTTTATGGTGAATTATTATTTATGAAAAGTTAATATTATTATGACTGTACCTTGTTTTTAAACTAGGAGGAGTATTTTAGGAAACCTGAAACACACCACTAAAAGTTACTAGATTGGGAGAGTGTTCCGAAAAGGTCGTGTTCCGACTTATAGAACCAATTGACACTTATGTGAAATATCTATTGTACTGCTCGCATTTGTCGTGACCAATGAGAGATCAGGGTATGTGTAAATACCTAATCGTAATTGGACTCAAGACATGAGGCCAGACAATGGCAAACACAGCTACCAAATGTCACATTATTGTGGAAACATTGTGGTTATATTATGTGAAATTCTATGAATGACCATTTAATAATTTGAGTATAAATTAGTATAATATGTAAAAAAATATACAATTAGTTTATATGTCAAATTATCCTTTATTTACATTGGAAGTTTAGGTATAGCACAAAATAAAGCTAAACAGGTTTTGATTTGAAAAAATACGATGATATTGTAGGTACCGTAATTTGTGTAAAGCTATTAGGTATTAAAAATAAGATTTTACTTGTTAACTTATAAACTTTGCTTCTCTGTCAGCGATAAATGATCCAAGCTTAATAATTTCCTTCGTTTCGGGGGCGAAGAAAGTCCACATGAGTACAATATTTTGTCCATATTCAAAAAGTAACAAACCAATACAACAAAACAACACAAATACAATAATATGAGGTAATAAGTCCAAACACAATATGAAATAGCAAACGCAAACAGAATGATATATAAACAGCAAACGCGCAAAAGTGGTAGTAAAGAATGGAATACTTTTATGTAAATAAACATAGCTGTCAAAACTGACAAATAGTGTTGTCAGTTATATCAAAAGATCTGTGTGAAACGGGCGGCTATCTGACCAATAATTAGCCTGCAGAAATGCCAACTTAAATTCAAATCACTCCCCTTAGTTTAAAAAGAGGGTATAGATACTCGGAAAAACATCAGGGTACCTATTCTTGAAAATCATACGATCCGATGTTTCTCTCGATCGATGGGATCTATCCCGTGCGGTCTATCGAATCCCACGTTCCATATCGACTAATTCTTGAACCTTTTCATGTGAACGTTCGAAATTAATGCGTTGTTGCCAGCATTATTTGATACAAAAGATCTACTTTTTAGTTATTTCTGGCCTCTTTTTTTGTACGGCTGTCATAATTTCCTGTCATTAATTATTTTTTATATTTGTTATGATCTATTACCAATAATAAAAAAGGTAGTCTGCTTAGTAAATCAATTAGTATTAAAATTGCATGAAAATGAGTCAGTCGAGCTTCAATTCTTACAAAAGAAATATCCCTACAAACGGAACACTTCCAAGCGATGGTCATATTAAAACTGTACTTCCACCTCTGCCTCCCGTAAATCCTCCATCATTACGTGCAAAAAATAATAGTTCTCCATATCCATGATAAAACACCGATTCAAAACACTGAAAACCAGTGAAACCACTCAAACCCACGACAAAGTATTTTTTTCATGTCTTTCCACATAAATTTAAGATTTAAAGAAACAGAGAACTGACAGAATAATTACCGAATCCATAGAGAAATAGTAATTATACAGTACTTTTTTTCTAATAATTTTTCTACGACAGAATGAAACCAAATTTCCATAAAATAACCTCTTTACTGCGCACGCGTCAATTCATTCGACTTTGATCACCTATGTCGGACCATGCGATCCGGAGCGTATTATTTTCATGCGATTGATAATATCGGATCACGGGTCAAGAATATAACGACGATCGCCTCATGTGATCATTCGTCATAAATCTATGCCGCTCATTGTTCAAGAATAGACGTCCAGTTAGAAAAAGAAGCTGATGTTGTTTTTTTCATCAAATTTAGGTTAGCTATATATCAGAATAGCAAATGAAATATAGGTACGACATACCCAAAACCCGCATATACGTCACAAACGATGACGTACACCAAGAACGCTATTATATGAACTATATAAAGCATGATATTCTAGTCTGCGATCAATTGAAATCAATTTCCTTTTGCACCTAGCAATCAAATATTATTTAATCATAGTTTTAGATAACATTTCGTATTTTGTTTCAGGTAAGCCGACTTTTCGAAAAAACAGCAGGTACCTATTACTGCTGAAAATTGATGTAAGTTATTTATTGAACATTTAATACAAAGATTTTGTCAAAAACTTTCCACTCCATGTAATTCTGGAGGCGCCCTTTTTATAAAAAAATGAGAGAACACGTGAAAATCATATAAAGAGAGAGAGAGAGAGTCTTTCTGCACATATCATGTAGATGTCATGATATAACTTTAACCCTCCATCCCATATAGTCACCTCATGTATTATTGTATTTTGCTGGAATCTCCCCTACGGGAGGATTACAAAAATGTATAATAGGTATATAAGTGAAAAGTTGATCAGTTCTGTATCTGTATCTGTAGAGTAGGGAGGGTGAGTGTAGGCTCACAGCACTTAGGCCACATATGACCCATTGTACATCCTCCCGAGGAGTTGTCCTCCTAGGTCATCGTCCATCCTGTCCTTCTCAGGAAGGTGAACAGGTCACCAGGAGACATCTCCTTTATATCGGCAGGTGTAGGCCAAGACTCACCGAACACACACTCTCTTATCGACGATAACTCCGGACACTCGCATAGGACATGCCTGACAGTCTCATCTTCCTGTTCACACATCCTGCATAGAGGTGTGTCCACTAGCCCCATAGTATGGAGGTGTTTCCTTAGTTGACAGTGGCCAGTCAGGAATCCCACTGTTATACGTAGGTTTCTTCTGGTCATCGCCAAGTATTTTTTCGGCGCCATCTTCCCAGGGTCGCCCAGGGTGATCCTGGCAAAACTGCATCCTTTGATTGCCTCCCATCTCTCAAGGGATTGAGCATGGGTGTAGCGTTTGGCTAGTTCCGCAATTGTCGAAGTCGTCAGGCCGTAGGTGTTACTGGGTCCAAGAATTTTCAGTCCAGCGGCTTCCCTGGCTAAAGAATCAGCAATGCGATTTCCTTTACTCCTGTCGTGCCCTTTAACCCACCTCAGGATAATATTGTTATCTGCCGAGGCGTTAGCTAAATCTTGGTGGCACTCTAGTACTAGTCTTGATATAACACGTTGTCTGTTCAAGGCTAATAGGGCTTGTCTACTATCAGTGCAGATTATTATGTTTTTGTCAGAAATTCCTTTTCTGGTTAGTTCTTTTGTGGCAATTGAGATACCAGCCAGTTCTGTTTGAACTACGCTGGTATTGTTTCCCATTCCCCACTTGATCCTTAGGCTTAGTGCTCTCGAGTAAACTCCACATCCTGAGCCTTCATTCATTTTTGAACCATCTGTATAAATGCGTATTGCATCTGCCGCATCTGGCTCTGTGTTGTGTTTTATTTGTATTTTGTAGGGTTTATTTAACAAAAACCTGGGTTTAATTGCATCATTGGCTGCCTGCAGCAGAGGTAGCGCAGTAAGCGCTTCCTGCCATAGGCTTAACCGCAATTGGCCCACTCCTACTTCGGGGTTTACACCAGCCGTGCGCAATCGTACCATGGCCATCAACGCAACCTCCTTGACATACAGGTCCAGAGGGGTCAGACCAGTAATAAGCTCCATTGCTGCGGTTGGTGTTGTTCTCATGGCTCCTGTGATGTTTAAACAGGCCATTCGCTGTATTTGATATAGTTTTTGAATGGCCGTTGCTTGTAGAACCTTCGGTCCCCATGCAATTGCTCCATACGTTAACATAGGTCTTATTACTGCAGTGTAGATCCAGGAGACCACTCGGGGTGACAGCCCCCATGTGCGTCCCACTGTTCTCCGACACTGTTCATAAGCCACATATGCTCTTTTTGCTCTGCTGTGTAGATGAGAGTTCCATGTTAGTTTCCTGTCGAGGGTAATACCAAGGTATTTCACCTCTTCAGAAAAGTTTAGTTTGCTTTTGAAGATTTCGGGGGATTTTAAACCCGATAAACTCCTTTTCCTGGTAAAAAGGACCATCTCAGTCTTCCTGGGATTGATCGAAAGTGAGTGTTCCTTACACCATGTTTCAATTAATTTGAGCCCATCCTGCGCTCTATCGCACAGTGTGTTCACAAATTTGCCTGTCTGCAAAATAACTATGTCATCTGCGTATGCAATTGTGTAGATTCCATTGTTGTTGAGGTGATTAATCAGGGTGTCCAGGACTATGTTCCACAGAAGGGGTGATAAGACTCCTCCTTGTGGACATCCCCTCATGACCAGTCCTCTTACTGTGATGTCTTCTACATTGATACTTATTGCTCTACTAGAGAGCATCTTGAGTATTTATTCTCCTACTACCAGAGGTACATTCCTGGAGTTGAGTTGCTGGGTAATTGTTGGAAAGGTTGTTTTATCAAACGCTCCCTCGATGTCTATGAATATACCCAGGGTGGATTCTTTGTTGTCCAATGATCTTTCGATTCTGCCAACCACTTGGTGAAGGGCCGAATCAGTGGACCTTCCCGGAGTATATGCATGCTGATTTGGATGAAGTGGGTGGTGAACTAGCACTTCATCTCTTATGTACCGCTCGCATAACCTCTCCATTGTTTTTAAAAAGAACGATGTGAGACTAATTGGTCGGAATGCTTTTGGTAAGGTGTAATCCATCCTACCTGGTTTTGGTATGAATATCACTCGTACTTCTCTCCACTTACGAGGAATATACCTCAGAGCCAAAGAGGCTCTGAAAATTCCAACCAGGTGCGGCATAAGAATATCCATTCCCCATTGAAGTAGGGCTGGTCTTATTCCGTCAGGTCCTGGTGACTTGAAGGGGGAAAAGCCCGATATGGCCCACCTTATCTTGTCCTCGTCAATTACTGAACTAGCAAATTGCCAGTCGTATTGTGAGGGTGTTGTTGGTACTTCCATCCAGTTTGACGTTCCGGGAGAGACAGAACCTGGGAAGTGAGTTTCCATAAGAATCTCAGCGCTCTCTTGAAGGTTGGCGGCCTTGTCCCCATTTTCCCTTGTAAGGATGCCGATACTCTTATGTTGGTCGTTTGAGAGCGCCTTCTGTAGCCTAGAAACTTGTGGGAAGTCTTCGACTGCCTCACAATAAGCTCTCCAGGCTTCTCTTTGCTTTTGTCTGCAGACTATTTTGAACTCTTTGAGGTTGGCTTTGTATATTCCCCAGTCCTCTTTGAGTGTTGTTCGTTTTGCCTTGTTAAAGGTCGTTCTCGCTGTCTTTCTGAGGTGTTCCAGTTCAGGGCACCACCAGCTATTGGTCGTGCCACCTGTCTGAACCATCCTCATCGGACAGGATTCCTTATAGGCAATGTCCATTTTGTTTTGGATAGATACTGTGTACCTTTCCAGTTCCTCATTATTGCTAGGAGTCAGGACCTCTGTTTCCCGCAGAGCACCTTTTAAGAGTCGATTGTAGAGAGCTACATCCGTCCTCTTCGGGTCGCGAGATTTTACAGTGGTCCTGAGATCCTGGCTTACCGTGTAGGTCAGCCAGCGGTGGTCTGACATAGAGATATGATCTGACACTTGCCAGTCCTTAATTTGGTTTGATATTTTGGTTGTCGCCAGCGTAATATCTATTAATGTTTGGCTACGGGCGTTAATGAATGTCGGCTCCGTGCCTCTGTTTAAGATTGTTAGATCTTTCTTAATTATATATTCATAAAGAGACTTACCTCGGGCGTTGATATCCTTGCTGCCCCAGCTCAAGTGGTGGGAGTTTGAGTCACAACCCAATATCAGCTCCACTTGTGGCAGTGATCCACTAGTATCTCCGTCTCTTTAGTCGGTGGTAAGGTGGCTGCATCTGAAGGTAGGTACACCGATGCTAGTACCAACGCCGTATATTTGCCTCTTCCATCTGGACATTCCACTTTAACCGCAGTAAGGTCTGAGGTGCAGAATTGTGCCATCGAAGAGGCTCTATATTTCCTTGGGACGTAAACAGCTGTCCTAGGCTGCTGATTGCTTGGTAGGCTGAAAATTTGACCCTTTAGACTACTAAAACCAGTAACTTTGGTCTTTATTATCCAGGGCTCCTGGATCAAAGCTATTGCATCCTCCAGTACATTAAGGTGCCGACATAGTGTTGCCGTTGCTGCCTTTTTGTGTTGGAGGTTGCATTGTATGATATTTACCTTTTTTCCAGCGTCCTTGCCCATAAGTAGGATGGATGGAGTTGGATTTTCTTTAGAGGTCCATCCGCTCCTCCGTTAGGGGAGAGGTGTCCTCGCTATTTTCGGGTACCTCCTCCGTCAGGTCATCGACTGCTTCGACGTCCTTTCCGGAACCCATGGTTGCCTTGGAGTCAGTATCCACTTTAGGTGGCTCGACTGCCAAGGACCTCGGGTCTTCAGAGGTACCCCCTGCTTCTTTCTTCGAAACCCTGATGGTCAATGAGGTGAACGCATAGCTTATCCTCATCGACTTCTTCCTGAGGACAGCCATATCCTTGTCTCCGATCCCGAAGACGAAGAGGTGTCCTCCTGGGTTCACCTTAACCTCATGGTGGAAAGTGCACCATCTTGCAACCGTCAGATCAGGGTTCTGCGCCCTAAGCCGACCAAGCACCCTCTCTTTTTCACCGGATGTCGTCTTGTGGACGTCCTCCGGGATCCAGAGCGAGGCCTTGGTCAGCCTAGGGAGCCCATCCACGCTGACGACCGCCAGTGATGCTTCCTCCCACGGCTTGAGGTTTTTTGTGGCTTTTTTCAGCCACTCTAGCGTCCCGTCGTCATCGCAGACCACTCTGATGATTTCACCAGAGTATGTCCACGACTTAAACGTGGGCGTTTTGCTGTTGGTGCTGGAGGCGGAGAAGATGATCTTGTCCAGTTCCTCTAGCAGTTGGTTTTTGATGATTTTCTCCCGTTCTTCGGTAACCTTACCGTACGGGTTAGTCTCATCTATAATAGCAACCTTGAGGTGTCTCAAGGCGGCATCCGCAAAGGTTTTAGAAGGAGCGGCGACATTTCTGTCGGAGCGCGGCTTCTTCAGCCTTCGCGGAGTCCCCTCCGTGGAGGTGCTCTGGTGGAGGTGATCTTCCGTGTCCAGCCTCGTTCTGTGCAGTATTTTGGGGTGGACATTTCTGTTCATCCCCAGTTACTGCTTTTGATCGAGGTGAGCACTTCTGTCCAGCCTCGGGATTTGTTTTTGTTGTGTTTTTGTTTGTGTTCATTGTGTTCCCACGAGTAGCAAGGGAAGGGTTGGTCACCTCTGGCAGAGCCCCGCATTACCAGAGGAAGGCTAATTACAATGGGGTTCCGCCCGGTTCCCCAAGGGGATCGTTCGTGACCGCATATCACCCTGCGGCCATTCAGCTGTCGGCACGATTCCTTACACCTTAGCTTGGGTAGGCTGGTCCGCGGTGGCATGTTCAGCAAAGGCTTTTGAGGAGGTTTAGCTCCCCTCACCCTACTTATTCTGCCACTGACCAAGGAACCGGCGACAGTCCCTTGGCCGTTCCCCTATCCGCCACCTGGGGACGCGCCCGATAGATAGCCCAGTCCACGGGAAGTTGATCAGTTGTGAGTATCTAATAATTCCAATTCACTAATAGTATTATTTTAATTTGTAACAAATTAGCAAAATAAAATGAAATATTTCATAGGGTGCTCAAATTCACTTTCATTGTTTTCCATACAATGATAGTATCGAGCGTCAAATGAGTCAAATGAGTCGAACAATACTTATGTAATATTTATAGCGTCATTTGTCGACAATCTTGAATAATTCGCTTACATAAATCATCTATAGAGATACCTGAGTGGCATAAGCTATCCCCATAAAAAAAGTGGGTTATATCGGGTAACCTCGGTAACCATTCTAATTTTGAGCAAGCTATCTTACATCAAAAGCGTAAACACGTGTACCTAGTTTTGAAACTATGATATATAAAAATGTACAAAAGTTAACGACAGTACCCCAGATAGACGAAACATTTTCGAAATTTTAAATTTAATGTGATTTTAATTAAAAGAGTTTTATAATTGTTCAGTCAATGTGGATTTGATTTCTGACGAGTAATGTCATGATAATAGCGTAACAGCCGAAAGCGCCTTGCATTTTTTTGAAAAATTAAAATTTCCACACAGAATACAAAAGCTGTTATCTTGACTTTAGTATTTGGGTGCCTGATCTTGTTGAGACGCTGGCAAAACCTCTCACATTGTATGCTAATTTTTTAGTATCTGTGTCACTTCTACGAGTAATTATAGATAAGAACTCAACATTCAAGTTTCCCTTCATAAAATATGGTTAATTGTGTAGGTATAATGACACAATAATTAGAATCAAAACTGAATTCATCTTGACAATTACCCCATCAAATCAAAACAACCTTCCATAAAACAGCGTTTATGTTCAAACTTCTCATACTCAAAATAATTTACGGTGAAATCAACTCAAAATTATGAACCAATTCACTTTATAGAACGAGTTTAAGAGCACGAAAAACTCATTTGCTTTTTTTGGTGAAAGATTTACAGCAATTTGAACTTAAAATTCAACAAAATAAACTGTTTTGCCGAAAAAGCCAAGTGGATCACTGGATTAACTTCTTACCCATTTTTTTATTTCAAGTTAGTCGCATCAACCATGTAGGTTATTAGTACGCTTACAGTTTATGAATTGTATTTCGTTCAGGTACTTAACTAGGAAGTTTACAGTCATTTCCTAATAAAATTTTGAGGTTCTGAGGTAGATTATTGTTTTGTCTTTGTAGTTTGTACTTAGGACAGTTGATTAGGAAATGTTTCACTGTTATTTCACATCTGCACCGATCACATTTAGGTGATTCCATTTTCTCGAACAGGTGCTGATGGGTTTATCAAATACGGTGTTCATTATTAGATCTGTATCATGATGATATTCATTATGATACAGATTTTCATTATGATACAGATTCTTAAGCCAATAGGAATGCGACATTCTCACAATATTTAATATAGCCATGGATACCTGGTTGACATTTCTGAAATTAATTATATTAGGTCTGTTCCCTGCAATAAAAGTGTAGCACTGAGCTATACGATTTTATTTATTTTAATTATGTTTTAATGCTTCTTGCAGTATACAAATGCAATATAGGTACATTGATAGTCCTAAATTAAGCAATTCCACACGCCTTTTTTCAACAGATAGACCTGAATTTTCCAAAATTATATAGCTCAGTGCTACACTTTTATTGCAGGTGAATAGACCTCTAAGTGACACTTAATTTGACAACTGTCAAATAATTTTGATTTTCAAAAGTAACTATATTTAAAATTAATTGAACTTGATAATTATTAATCGAATAATTTTTATTAATCGGAGTAGAAAAATTATTGTATGAAACATGTAATGGCCATTAGTACACTCGCATACTATACCTATACGAAACTCGCCTGCGGCTCGTTTCGTATCCTACAACATGCTCGTGTCTTAATGGCACATTTAGGCAGCACATTTAACTCGTCCTTCGGACTCGTTAAATCTGCAGCTCGGTTTCACTCGAAAATATCATCGATGATAATCATATCACTTGTTATATTACGTATGAATATATACGTTGAATTGATTTTTCTCATTTTATGATATAATAATACCTATGAACATTTGTCGATAAAATTTTGTATGTAACACGTGTGATAGAAATTATTAACGCACTCACTTCACATGCGTGCATTAATAATTTCCATATTCCACTAATTACGTGAATAACTATTATTTTATCTGTCTCAATTGAATGAACTTGAAAAGGACAACCCTTTTGAATAGATAATAAAGATCATTTTACCCCTCACATCACAAGTCTATACTTCCTTTAAAAAAAATTTAGGTTCTGTTTCCACGATGAAGAATGTCAGTATATAATTTCAATTTGATGTACTTTGAAATTTTTTATAGATTTGCATAGTAACCGAAATAATGGATTCATTCCGTTTGGCTCTTACACACTGTATTCATCGTTAACTTATAAATACCTATCCTCACTTTTGTACAGATTTTGAAAGAAGTATAAAATAAAACTGTCTGGTTTCCAATTGAAATACTGGTCTTGTAAAATGACCACATCTTCTTTTGTCAACAAAAAACTAAACAAATCTCTTTTCCCTCGACCTCTTAACATCCCATTTTTCTTTTGAGCCACTAATTGTCTGACGGCTCTATTTCTCCCCTTTTCCTTTAATTATTGTCCTCTGGAAAAAGTGACATCCTAACCTAACCAGGCTAGGCGCTAGGAACATTCAGGTGATGACTTAATGGAAACTAATATATGAATTAGACTGTACTTGGAGGACTTCAAATATTTACCTACATAAATGTTTGATATAAAAAACTTTTTGATGACCATACTGCTAAATCCAGTACTTTGCGACGTTAAACTGCAATCAAAGTTTGCCAGAAAGATAGCCAGATTTTAGTCAAAATTTCCACTGCACACGTTAGTGGAAATTCTAGCCTTTACCATACTCGAAAAAATTGGACTTCTAAACAAGTCCTCTTTCTCATATTTTAAACAGATTGAAGAGTGAGGAAAGCATATATTATGAGTGCCTTTTTTGATTTGTTTCAATCATTATTGTGAATTTCAAAAATAGATCTATCGAGTATATTTTCGCCTTTTTGAACATCCAAATATTCTATCTACACAATCCAGTTATCATGCAATGAAATGAGTTAGTATAGTTTTATATAAATATTTTCCTATGTATTAAATGAGTTTTAACAATCCCCATCATTCAATAAATTATGGCCTTATTTTTATACTGAGTATCCGACGCAGTTTTGAAAGTCTTATATTTCGTAAGCCGTTAACAGGACAAATGTGAAATTGTATACATGGTGTAACAAAAAGGTAGGACATAGATCATATCACATATTCTGGGGCTAAAAATAACTCGATCTACCCCGAGTTACCCTAGTACAAATATGCATGCAAGAAAAGTTACACCCCTTCAAAGTTACCAAATGAAAATTGATTTTTCCGAATATTTCGACAGTTGTTTGACATATTATAATGAAAGTTGACAAGTGGCTTTCTTATGATAGGCGCATCTTAAAAAAAATTGAGAAATTATTGCACCACGTTGAAAATTTATGGGAGTTGATATCCCCTAAACCCCCCCAAAATGTTTGTGTACGTTACAATTTAATGCTTATTGTGGCACCATCATTAAAAGACATTTCTAAGAGAGTTTTAGAGACTAGTACTTCTCTTAGTCCTATTTCCTGGAAACATCTTACGTAAACTTCCCTCAGTGTAAGATTCTCTTCTATTCAGCATTCTCCCAGGTGCCGAATAGTTCTCCATTGAAGGAGTAGAAGCTTCTCTAGAGGCAAAATATCTTGTTTCCATAACGAGGAAAAATATAGGTAGGTATTAGCATTTTGAAGTGCTATTAATTCAGCAAGTATTTGATCAGGGGTTTATTCTTTAAAATACCTCTTACCGGCTTTACCCGTTAGGCTTTTTTGGGTGTTCACTTCAGCAGCATTGTCTTGCAAAAAACTCAATCTCACTCGGACTCATCTAATCTATTGCTACAACTTGGTTGCAACTTCTCAGAAGTATCTGTAATTATATATTACCATCCTATTTTTCCAAAAGTCACAGTAAGGGGACCATTAAAATTTTAAAGAAGAATTGAAAACTTGTTGCCAGGCAATAGTCATGATAGCCCGCAGGGCTTGAGTGGCTATTTCCAAATGCCAACAAGTTTAAACAAAATATATTGGACTAGATTATCTTTTCATCCACGAATTCTTTGTTGAAGGTCTTAAATTGTCTCCATATAGACTGATTACTTATTAGAGTATTTTTTAAAGTAGTTTCTAAAATATTTTTTGTTATTTCCACATCAAAAAAGGTACCAAACCGTTAATTTTCACCCATTTTATATACCGTGTTGACACAATTAGGTAATTATTTTGACAACTATCTGACTGACTCACTAGGCAAATAAAAGCCACAGTGATTATTCCCGATAATAATCACAAGATATTTATTCCCACAATAATAATGACATAGGTAATTGTTTGAAACTTACCCTTGTGACAAATAAAGAAGCATTCCATTGGTTTAAAGAAACGTCAAGAAATAATCGCATAAAAAATTTTCCAGATTTTTTCCAATCTTTCATTGTGATCTGTTGTTTGACCGGTACACTTTTATACTAGCCCGTTCTATGACTTCAGATGCATGAGTATATTGAGTATACCATTAAATTAGTGTTGTTTCCAAGCTTGGGAATTGTGTTGGACTGTCGTTCGTTTTCTAATTATTCAATAATTCTTTTGTAATAAATCTGAAGCCAACTCTGTACTTTCTTTTTTTTAATTTCTTGGGAAATTCAGGAAATGTCTGTTCTACCGACCGAGCGGGATTTACGAGTACAAGAACGAATTTACGACGCATTTTCTTCCACCATACTCCACTTTCTCTCTCTTTCTCTTGCGTCTTAATTAAACCAACACAGCTACTAGTTCGTTATGTTGGTAGCACTGTTTCGTTATTGCCGACTGCGACTTTTGTTTTAAGTAGACAAAACGACCCGGTGACAATTGTGAATGGTGGTTACTGTTTTGGTTTTGGGATAGAAAGTGACAATAGTTGAAGTATAAGTTATGTCAGAAATGCGAATGTATTTATGAAGGTAGCACGTTACTGACGAACAATAGTTTGTATAAAAACGGTTGTATCATAATTGTCGTCATATTTCTGCTGTCATGTATTTAGAGGCTGCATACTGGGATAAAATGAAAGATCTTATATATAAATCATATTCAACCGCGAGTGAAAAATTTGAAAATTCACACACACACGTCATTTACTCATACGTTTGGGTCAAGCACAACAGCACAGCCACTTGAACTGAATCTTTGTACCATCGCCCATGTTATCTACCCACTTCAATTCCAGAAGCACATAGGTTCACTAACTCTGCTCATCCTGTGCAGATGCTTCCTCAGGGAAAAGTGTCCAGTCACCAGGTCGGTAACTGTTTTCAAATTTCTCTTAATCAGTTTCAACAGCCTGTGCAAGCAAGAGTTTCTTTTGTAGTCATTCAGTAAAAACTTAGTATGGAGTGTCCTTGTGTCAGCCTTTATTTGAATTGGTTTTCCCGAACTAGCCAGTTCTCGACTTCCCTCATGTAATCCTTTGTTATTCCACAAAACGGTTCCGGACCTGTGAAGCTTCCTAAAAACCTTCTTCAGCGAACTGGTCTGGCACTCCATTCCCTGTAATCCCCTCATATGCCGGCACCCATATAAGAGAAACTTTGTTAACTCTTGCCAGCATGTTAAGGGATTCTTCACAGCTTTTCACCTGTTTGGACCTAGTTGTTGGAGTGCTGAAAGCTTCAAGCAAAGCCTGGCTGTGGATATTTTAACTGTTTGTCCGGTATATTCTCTTCTGATATTTTTATCAATGCAGGCTTTAGTGGCAATCGTCTCTGCTTGAAACATAGTTGTGTATCGACCGAGGCTAAGAAAAAATGTTTTCCTGTGTCATGCTATTAAAAGTCATGTGAAACATGTGTTCATTTAGTATTGTCCCAGCTATTTCAGTGTGTCCTTCTCGAATATTGTTCGGTGACCACTTATACAGTGTGTACATAAAGTAACGTAACTTGCTAATATTTCGATTTCAGTTGGGTTTACAGAAAAAAATGTTAAATAAAAGTTTTTTCAACATTTTTTTTTGTAAGCCTAACGGAAATCGAAATATTAGCAAGTTACGTTACTTTATGTACACATGGTATTATATACGCCCCTATGGACTATTTCCCATAAACGACGAATAAATAATATAATATCGATATCCACAAAGTAAGTTGTACAAAATTCGACAACTGTCACTTTTCTTTATAGCTTCCGGAATTTTGTATGCCTTTTTCATAGAAGGTTACTGCCTGGGTTTGCAACCATGTGGTAATATGTGGTAGCTTCCACAAGTCAAGCATTATAATGTAGACTTTGCCCTCAGAGAAACTGTTATAAGGACTTTGGCAGTCTCTTCTTACATAAGAGCATTTCTCACCTCTTAACTAGAATGTGAAATTGAAGTTAACATGGTGATCCGCTAGTGAAGTGCTCAATCGTTCCCAGAGTGATATGAATAATCTACTCAAGTCATCAACTATATTTTTCATAATACCCATATTAAATAACGACATATTTCTATAGTTTGAAAAGTTATAGTAAACATCGTGAAATTCGACAACTGAATTGAACAGAATTGATTGACAATTACCAAAGTAATAGTAAGCTAAATTATATGAACTGACTTTGTTTTGGTATTGGTTAATTGATTCGTGGTATTCGTATAAAATCGGACTATGCACATACACTGTTATATTAACAATTTGTCTAATTTAGCATAAGCGTTCGATTGCATGAAATTAAAATCAAAAGCCGGATAGAACCTGATCCCATTAGTGGAAATGTCTCTTGTATGGTTATTGTTGTATCCCCCCTGCCTTGATGTTTTCATTATCCACAAAGTTTCTGGACATTCCAATATATTTGTCCACGCCCATTTAAAAATAAGTCAATATTTACCTCCTAACAAAAGGTATATGGTACCCATATATCTACTAAAGTGGATTATGGTTCATAATACACTGGAGTGTAATATATCATAGTATTTTGTGATTATTATACGAAAAAAGAATTGTTCAATTAACATTCTCGCCCAGAATATTTCACTGATTAGATCCACCATGCCACCATGGATAATCAATAGTTGAAGTGAGAGGGAAGAGCGTGCACACGCTAGCAAGTCAGGTGGTTGCGTAGCAATGAGCCCATCGATCAGTTTTCATTGATTGAGTTCGTTTGGAGGACACCCTAATATGGTTTTTGCCCGACGTTGCCGGCTTGTGGAAAATCCATAATATATTAGGAAAAAAGTGTACCTTAGTAAATAGAGAGCACCGGTTCTGGCTCAAAGCGGAAGGGATAACATGGGAATCCCCATAAGAAAATCACCCAAAAAGCTAAGGTCTGAAAACGTCAAAATTGACTCAAAAGATGGTGGGGGTAAATCACGTGGACTACAACGCGGCGGGGTGTGGACCACATATACAGGGTGAGATGCGAATGCTCGAAAGGCCTTAACGTTTATTATATACAGGGTAGATCAAAAGTAACATATACGCCTGCTCGAAAGGCCTCAACTATTATGTACAGGGTGAGTAACGCCGAAAGGCCTTAACGTCTATTATATACAGATTGAGTAACATATACGCCTGCGCGAAACATCTCGTTCGAAAGGCCTTTACGTTTAACGTGAATCATATACAGGATGGATCAAAAGTATCGGGAGTTCACACCGACGGGACTTCTCAAACGGCATCTCGTTCGAAAGGCCTTAACGTATTACGTAAAGCATATACATTGATAAAATGAACAAAATCCAATGAAACAAGCATATTCGAAAACTAACGATATATTGTTGATAATGAAATGTATATTTTCTAATTATCATCAGTTTGAACTCATCTGTTTTATAGCTTATCAATAGTAATACCCCTAGGGTCTTGATAATACCGAGATAATTTTGTCATAGAGAATGCTGAAAGCGTGTTGCTTGATTATCCTTGAGCAACTCGCTTGAAGGATTCTCTATGACAAAATTTTGAGTATTTATCAAGGCCCGAGGAGTATTCGATAAGATAATTTTTTACTTTGTAGATATCAAAAAATTGATTGTCAATCTGACGTTTAATAATTTTAATTACACAATTTATTAGTTTTAATCAGTTTGACGTTTAACCAAACTGAAAACACGACATGTAGGGTATTATCGCTGTAATCCAGAGGTGATTGGATGAAATTTGACACATGACTTAAAATTAAGTAATTTGATTGGTTACTATATTTAGTAAAAAATTATCGTGGCAATATCGAATGTTTCCAGCCGTACCTCTTCCACAGCTTTGGATAAGTTAGCCTAACTACACAAAGCAGTACTACATTTGTTCACTCAATTTTCCATGTATCTGCGGTTGTTACAAATTATAAGGAATGAATAATATGGAATTTAAGCTCCAGTTGTTGAATGGAGAGTGGGAAGGTTATTTGTGGGACAAAACGAGTGTCAGCAATACACCATCAAAATATTAAGAGTCCCTTCAGGATTTCCGAAATCTTTTCTACACACAATCTGGTTTCGGGGCGTTTATCCACCTGTAGAATCAACACGCACGTGCGTCTGCGATTTTTATGTATTATATAGAAGACGTCTTGTATTTATTTGATGTGCTGGAAATCTCTTGATATATCATTTATCTTTTTAAGCGAGTGACTGGCATCGGTAAGAAATATTTCTTGAATAGATGAACGTGTTTCCTAATAAATTGATTATTCACACCTTAATGCACTAGCTATTGATACTTTTTTTAAAAAAGAAGCTATTATCCTTTAATTTTATGAGGAAATAGTATATTATACACCAATGTGGTGAAGACTATTTTCGTTGACCGAGCGGAATAAGGTGCAAGGCTTATAAATAGCTCCACCACCATGGTGTATATACAATTTTTTCCACTACCAGTCAAATTCAAATCAAAAATTAAGAATAATTCAGAGAAGTGTTTACCCCGTCGTCTGACTGACAGTTTTCGATATATCATGAATGCACTCCTTGGGTTTTATTCAATAAAGAAATCAAGGGTCGTGGACAAAGTATAGTATTCTACTAGCAATTTATGGCCAAAATTCACTCAGGTGAACGTTACCCAGCGTGAATAATGGCCATTTTGAATTGCTCGTTGAATAATATACTATTATTTAACATACCCTGTCTTTAACTTCAATAATTCGTTGAGATACGTTCTATATTAGCTACCATTTTATATCAAAATAAAAATTCAACAACAATTTACTGTTTCCAGCAACGTATTTCTTTTGAGGCATAAAAACTTTAACAAAACAATAAAAAACTTGGGAATGATCTTTGTCACATTCTACTCATACCCGAAGGGTGGCGAGGAGAAGGCACTCGAAAAATTCCTTGCTAGCGACGTTTCCTACAGCCAAAAGTGTTTCAATATGGCTGTGATAAATGGCGGACAGTGTGACTCGGGGGCCCTTATCCGACCGGCAGAGAACTACGTTCGACTTTAAACGAGCACAGATTACGATTATGACGTACTAAAAAGTTTTTCTCGTTGTAGCAGTCGACATCTTCAACAACTTAAATAAAAGAAAGTTTCACTCCTACTGGTTTCTTATGTTTTTATTCATTTAACTTGGCTTGTTTGTAGTTAATGTTGCTCGGGAAACATTGACGTATATTCACTTCGATTTGTACACATAAATCCACCAAGAAAACAAATACAGTTAATTATCTTGACTGCGTTTGAGATATTTAAGTTTATACAGTGTTCGTCTAATGTCCCTTGGCTACTTAACCTTTATCAAGCAAATAGACAAATTGAAATCAAATCTGTTAAGAGGTTAATTCGCTGTGTAATCTGATAATATCTTCCGCTTCTTTTCTATTTACGTTGGATAAGCTGGAGCTCTTTTATACTTTCATTGAGATATACATATTTTCTCTTTTCACCAATAATTCTAATATTGGAAATGGTTCGAACAGAAGTGGAATTTCAAGCCAAAGCTTAAACCTGGCATGCTAAAGAGGTCGTTCGAGAGCTCTCACGCCAAACTATAGATACTGATGTAAATTTGGGAAGTGATCCAGCACTGTAGTGAAACGCTTTTGATGCCGTAATTACAGTCAAGCAGGGTCGATTCTTGTTAGTACCATTATACCAACGAACACGAGGTATATTGTAAATATGCCGTATTTCGGAGAAGACGTGTAACCGAGGTTCAGAGTCCATGGATGTTGGGCTCGTTAAAGAACGTTACCACTGGATGGAACACTTGTGAATTCGCTGAAATTTCTGGTTGGGGGTTTAGTGCTCCCGGCGTCGGTGATTAGCCTTAGTCGCAGAAATACACCCACATTAAATAACATAATAACAAAAAGGTTTGAATTTATATCAATTCGTTCCAACTTACCTTTGACAAAAAGTTCCTTCCAAAAGAACTAGCGCCCTTTGAAGGAAAATGACGCTAGTGAGTTAGTTTTTTGAGCATGTTTTAAAAAACTGATATCTTAAAACTTCCTTTTCCATGGACATGTAGCAAGTTCCTTGGTAGTGGTTTTTGGGGATATGCTCAATAAATTGACTTGAAAACATCATCGTTGGGACACTTTTCGATAAAGATAAATCAGCATGTCTTTTCGTATTGAAGGGATTTTTCCCTTGAGTAATCAGTTAATGGATTGTTTTGCTTCACTGTAGTTATAACTGTTTTTCCAGTACTTCTTTTTTTTAACAGTTTGATCGTTAACCCATCTCCTTTCCATGTCTTAACTTATGATTTTGCATTTATAACTTCTTATAGACGAACTATTCTTGAAACTATTCGCATTTGATCAAACTCACCCGAATGGGATGGCATTATGGATAATGCACTTTGATAAATTTGACACCTGTGACCGATTGTTGTTTTGATTAGTTAAGCTAGGTTAACATCTGCAAAAAAATGTACCAGTTCAATATGACACGAAGTGTACGCAAAGTTGAACAAACCTTCTTGATTAAGCCAAAATACATGGCATTGAAAGGTATGGGTAACGAGATATTATATTATTGACATTCCACATTAAAGAGTTTTTCTTGGCACACAAGAATACAAAAACAGTGGGAATATTTTATTTTTATCGGTGTTGCTAAGACCTTCAACAAAATTTCCCAAGAAAGTTTGCTATAAAGGGATACAATTTTTCGAGTATCAAAAACTAATCAGGCCAATCCAGATCGATACTATGACCCAGAATCGTGCAGCATAAATATATAATAAACAAAATTATCAATCTTTTACCACTTTTACGTAATACCACTTATTTGCCTTATATGTCGGATTATAAAATTCAAATCCCATATGCGTGACGTGAAAAAATTACATGCACGTAAGTAAATTGTGAAAAATTGCCGAGTACACGAGCAATATTTCCAGAAAACTCTCTGATTCAATCTACCGTATGTTATGAAAAATGTCGTGATGAAGAGTATCAAAGGAAACCGTTGGGGCAAAAACTATTTGTTATCGTAAAGATAAACTGCATCAATTTATGCCAAAAGTTTCTTTAGCTTAAATAAGTGCGCAGCAGTCCACAAAAATAATGGAAAAGATGAAAATGGAAGTCTATGGAAAAAACTGAGACCGCTTTCAGACACGAGACACTTTGTGGTGGGATACTAGTGTCTGAAATGAATCACGCTGCTGATATTACATTAATATAAATAGACGCATTCACATGAGACACAGATAAGGAATACGTGTCCTGTGTACGGACCACGTGAAATGCCGAGGCCACACAGAGTGCTACGTGCTATGTTCGCGTTGTTCGCGATGCATTTCAAAATTAGCAATCAGTATTTCACACGTACCTGGCCACACTTACACAGGAGCGGTATTCTCGACAAGTGCACTTTTGATGCGTATGCGCTCTTCAAGAAATTCGTTTGTTTTGGTATTCTGGACTCGTGAACATTGATGCGTATACGTTTTCAAAGCGAGTGTTCACAGCGAACGCTTTGTATCGTTTGTTTTATAGTTTTGTTAATATCTATTGATAATATTATGATTGTTGTCAACATCGCAAACATGTATTTTCAAATACCAAAAATATTTCGAAATAATGGAAGACGTAGTGGTTCGGTGAATGTTGCATGATGCAATGGAAGATGCTCCAGTTTGGAGTATATTTCAAAGATATTCTCAATAACTATTCAACTTGTTGTAGTTATTGGTGACTTTTTGCAGTTCTTCGCAAGTATTTAACTTATTTCTGTCAATTTTCATTTATATTTGAAAATTCACCAGATCGAATATCCGATTTTTTCCAGATAGGTACTCGATAAATTAATTTTTCTGGCAGTCGGTGATTTGATTTTCCTTGTCTCGATGGCACATCATACATAAAATTGAGTTTTTCTAAATTTCCTGTAAACCACAAATGTGGATAGCTCTTCACTTTGTCAGTGGTCAGTTTTTAAATTTAAGTTCACAGAAAGTTGTGAACCTTATGTTGATTCTAGCTGCCGGCCACAAAGTGTCTTGTCTGATAGTAACACTTTCAAGTATTATCTTTTTGGTTGATATCCAAAGGTGAGCTAGCTATGAATGGAAATGATTTGGTGAGGTTTGTGTTGATTGGGTGACATTGGCACTTAATACGTATCTGTATCTGTAGAGTAGGGAGGACGAGTGTAGGCTCACAGCACTTAGGCCACATGTGACCCATTGTACATCCTCCCGAGGAGTTGTCCTCCTAGGTCATCGTCCATCCTATCCTTCTCAGGAAGGTGGACAGGTCACTAGGAGACATCTCCTTTATATCGGCAGGTGTAGGCCAAGACTCACCGAACACACACTCTCTTATTGACGATAACTCCGGACACTCGCATAGGACATGCCTGACAGTTTCATCTTCCTGTTCACATATCCACTAGCCCCATAGTATGGAGGTGTTTCCTTAGTTGACAGTGACCAGTCAGAAATCCCACTGTTATACGTAGGTTTTTCCTGGTCATCGCCAAATATTTCTTCGGTGCCATCTTCCCAGGGTCGCCCAGGGTAAGCTAAATCTTGGTGGCACTCTAGTACTAGCCTCGATATAACACGTTGTCTGTTCAAGGCTAATAGGGCTTGTCTACTATCAGTGCAGATTATTATGTTTTAATACGTATTTATATCAACAAATCTAGTCTTCCAACAGAGCCGATTGGTTTTCTAGACGAATTATATCATAGGCCAGCCAACATTGAAAGTCTGAAACTTTGTGGTACATGTGGATTTGATTATAAATTTCATTCACCCCCATTGAATTATCTATTAATTATTCAACAGTCATTATTCACAGCCCAGTTGCGTAATGGGAGAGACCATTATCTTTCAAAAACAGTATAATCGTGATTTCTATGCCTAAAAACTACTACAAAATGTATTTATATATTTTTATCTACAACTGTCATGTAACGAGTACGATTTGACACTATTTTTAGTGTCATAATGACATATATTACCGCACTAGTGCGTTTTTGATTACATTACCGCACTAGTGCGGTAATGAGAATCTAGAAACATACTAATACCAGAATTAAATATTCAAAATAATACTGGAAGCTGCATTTTCAATGTCCGAAAGGAGATTGTCTTCGCTTGAACTCATGTTTATAGATTTTTGTTCATTTAAATTTGAAAATTTGATGACAACTAATTTATTTTATTTCCACATCCTTGTTTGTCTTTGATGATATGGTCACAAAATATGATACACAGTACCTTATGTTTGCAGTCAATATTATTAAAAATAGGTTGGATTGGAATTTTTTTTTAATTTTATAATATAGGTACTGTTGATAATACTAATAAACAGTTGTAGATAAAATTTTGTACGTAACACGTGTGATAGGAATTATTAACGCACTTATGTGAATACACGACTCGGCCTACGGCCTCGTCGTGCAAACTTCACATGCGTGCGTTAATAATGTCCATATCCCACTTATTACGTAAATAACTATTATCGCAAACTGTCAGTAGAGCCGTTCATTATCAGATTGATTTCCGGAAGTGAACAGATAGTCCACCTTCCCTTACTTTATCCTGCGACAGGTAAAGTAAAATAGGCTGCGTTCGAGAAGCTGGTCGTTAGTATGAAAATTGTTTCAAGGAGTGGGGGGTAAACACTCACTTCGGTGTGCTAAGCTCGCTCTAGGTTTTCGAACGGTGATGGAGTGTTTTGTTTCAAGGTTATATTTGTTTGGTTGACAAATCAAATTGGAAATTTATTCATTCAAATCTTTGCCCGAATATTTTCTTGGATTTTGGACATCGAGGATATGTAAATGGAAAATGCATTTTGGCTCCAGTTATGGTTGCCTCCAGAAGATTTGTATAGGGACTACTATAATGAATAATAATAATAGTGACAATCTACGATAGTGAATATGAGACTCAAATTTTAGAATTATTAAAAAAGAGGGTGTTCAGGTTTGTCCAAAATTAACCAGTTGCCATTGGCATCTTGCTCGTTTTCTACCCGAATATGTCTACATTTTTCCAATGTAACTTGTAACTTGTTTTATACTTTTACTTTTCAATAATTCATTCAATAATTAATAATTTGTAAGGTATTTCGACTTTGACATTACAAGAAAATCATTATCTGTCAGTGTCACGCTTCTCCCTATTACGACTCGATAATAGTTTTCTTGCGATCTATATTATAACAAATTATTGTTGGATTTCCTTTAACTTCAGGAATTCACTTTTATAATGCTCCAGGGTGTACCTTCAATCCAACAAATAATGAGTAGATTTGTTTTATATTTGCTGTTTACTTTGTCATAATAAAATGCAATGATACCTCAGATTTTTGTATTCTGAATTCTGAGCAGTTGGCGATAAAATTTTGTATGCACTTCGCCAGTAAAGTGCCTTTATCGGACTCGCCTGTTATTCGCCTCGCTTTGTTCGTCTTATAATTTGAGACTAGACCGATAAAGAATCACTTCACTGTATTGGTACATAAATAACTATTCTTTGTTCTATAATGTGAACAATGTATTAAATCAAAAAATTTTCATTTCAAACAACCAACTTTTTGCCCAATTTGTAAGGGATGCTGTCATTGGTATATGTAGTATGACGTACTAGCCCCAACAAGCTCATTAACCATAAGCAGACCAATCATATAAGCGCAGAGAATAAAAACCTTTAACAGAGAAACGCTTCATTCGTTTAGTTTGAAGTAATCTTAATCGTCCAAAAGTTTGGTGTTACTACGTTAGTACGTCAACTGAGTTCAGTAACAAATAAAATTATTTGAAGATCCCATTGTTGAGAACTGCTCTATTATTGCAAACATTTCAAGTTTGCATGATTCACAAAATATTAACAATTTAACTAAATGTGCATGTTTTAATGGAATATCGACATTCTTTTTTGAGTCTTTTTTGAGTCAAGAAAAACTCTTTACGCACTAGTGCGTAAAATAAGGTTTTACGCACACTTTTCTAAAGTACCTACTTTACACACGATAGTAGAAAAACTATTTTATTTCGTGGTTCATCAGTCACTTCCCAAATTTTTACCAAAACTCCAAGCATGCCGCTTCTTTGTCGCATTAGTCACTACGAAATTGAACATTAATTTCCATGAAATTTCCCATTCTTTTTTTTGTCTTTAAATGTTCGAATTTTCAATGTTCGATTCATTTCTCTAACTGTCCCTAAGGCAGCATATCAATTATTTTTTATTCCACTAGTCGAAATAATGGAAATACCAAACAGGTTTCTGTTAAACTGCGTCTCAAATTTGCGGCGTTTTACACGCTATTTTACGAACATTGCAATGAATTATGCAATATTTGTGCACGACTGCACCATTTCGCCCACCAATGACGACTTACTTAGTTCAGTCTAATCGAAGCGGCTATGAAAATTTGATTAATCGACAATACCACCGACATTTCCATTGAATTTTCTCCGTTTTATTAGTTCAGTCACGATACAATATTTTTGTCAGTCGTAATCTTCGGCTTACGTGTTATCAGTATGGGATTGAAATTTTCTTCTCTAAAGAATATAAATGCCGAGAAACTGTTCTGAATTTTGAAAATGAAATAAGTTCTTGATAACTCTTTCAAGTATGCGGTTTAAGTCACTAAATAGCTGCTTATGAGAAATTTTTTTTGAACTCCCCGATTCTCGATTAAGTCTCCATCAAAACGATTTGTAATTTTTTAATACAAAAAATTAGAAAGTACTCACTAGGTTATCAAAACCAGCTGAATAAATTTGGAATTGTATAACAAGGATGCCAACATAAATTACTTGTGGCTGCAGAAAAATGGTAAGCCATCATGCTACGCTGTCTTGGTGAGCAACTTTTTGAAAAACTCTTTCCGAATCGCTGATTAGATCCCCCGATTTAAATCCGCTCGAATTTATCTTGTAGAAGTATTCAGAAAGTGAATTGACATGAACAGACCACAAACTATCAATAAACTCAGAGAACGAATACGCATTGAGATTGCAGCGAGCGTACGAAAAGAGTTCGCATTGTTTTTGGGGAGAAAGTGAACAATTGAAGAACTAGCCCAAAATCCTTCAGACCAATTAGTCTGACATCGTTTGTGCTCAAGTGGTAGGAGCCATTTACAATTCTATCAGGAAGGAAATTCTTGAGGGATATGTAGCAGGAAGATGCCCAGTAAACATACCTAAATCAGAAGAGAACTACACTAGGGATTCCAGAAAGGATTCTCATGGGACGTTGTTGCATGAATTGGAAAAAGCTCGAAATATTGGAGTGAGAACAACGTGGATTTTGTGGCATAAAAGAACAAACCCTCATACACATATTTGCAAACTGCACACCAATTCAGGATCGTAGGGCACAGCACCTGCTCCATGAATTAGATCTAAGCGAGCGAGCTTTTAGTGTGTGAGACTTTCCTCAAGAACTGAGAAGAATGAAAAGGGTGCAAGAGATTTCTTAGGTCTCAGTGAATGACACCCCAATATACAAATTTTTTTCAAGAGAACATTGAACTCACTTTACTTTCGGGAAATAACTTTTTCAATTTAATCAATTATTCAGTAGCTGCAGCATAAAAATCACTAGAAGGAAATTTTGAATGTAGTTTGGGATATTTTCTAATTTTTTTCCCTAATATGTCATGATATATCTATCCATTTTGTTATAAATACGCAATTTTACCGGTTTCCCAAACAGTATCACTTTTGCTTTGACGTAATTTCATTATCTGATCAAATTTTCATAAGCACCAACACCCTGTTAATTCCTCAGTCCTGAATAGCTTATATTGAATCTCCCAGGTGAGTGAAACCCTCGGAAGATATGAAGGAAAGAGAGCCATAAAAATGCAGGGTGGATTTACTGGCGCAATAATACATTACTTTACATACCTACTTTAATACTTTTGTTACGATTATCTTGAAAGATTTTTGAATTTGCGTGGAAGATAAGCGGATTTGAGGATACTAAACGAACCGTCGGAATACATCCTTTGCTACGATGCGTCTGTTAAACGAGTCAAACTACTACTCTAGGAGCTGTGTATCTGGGCCCCAAAAATGTAGACTCCACAAACTGTAAACTTTCTAATGAAAGTTAAGCTCAAAGGAGTTATTTATTTTGAATTGAAAGAGATTATTCTACCAAGGCATGTCTCTGGACGGGATGAATGAAGATAATCATTCTTAATAATAATCTTCAAAATAAACAAATAAATTTAAGGGTAAATAGGATAATATGGATATTAGTTTAATCGAAAACATGTGAGAATTTGCTGAACATTTTTATGACCCCATTATAAAGCAGTTATAAAAAATAGTATATTATTAAACAAGCAATTTATGATTATTATTCACATTGGGTAACGTTTGCGTCCCGACCCGCAAGCGAGGGGTGGTTACTTTGCTGCCTAGGCACGAAAGTGATTACTTTGCTGCCTGTGATTATACATTTCCATAGCAACCAACTAAAATAAAGAGATTGTGGGAATTGTGATAATTTGCAAATACAATATCCTCACGAACAATCGGAGAAAAAATTATATGTCCAACTTGGCAGCAAAGTAGATTGACTGCCGAGGTTGAATTCATAGCCGAGCGTAGCGAGGCTAGGAATTTAGCTAACTAGGCAGCAAAGTAGTAGAGTAGTAGGCTGAATTCATAGCCGAGCGTAGCGAGGCTAGGAATTCAGCCAAGGCAGTCAATCTACTTTGCTGCCAAGCTGAACATATAATTTTTTCTCCGATTGTTCATGAGGATATTGTATTTGCAAATTATTACAATTCCCACAATCTCTTCATTTTAGTTGGTTGCTATTTAAATGTATAATCACAGGCAGCAAAGTAATCACTTTCGTGATTAATACTTGCTGATTGATATCAGTCAGCAAAATTATTATTTGCTGCCAATTGTAGAAAAAAGTATTTGTCTTACGACACCTTTTGTTCACCCACTTGCAAGTGTATTCAAATGACTTATTTTTTACAGAATTTTAACGCTATATCTTGAAAAATGCTCCTTATAATTATCCAATCACTTCTCTGAAAACTGGTATTTGTATTATCCACAATTTGTTTCATAATAACATCACTCAATCAGTTTCAGCTTTGAAGGTTTATAAAAATTTCATAAGCAATATTTGTGAGTCGAAAATATAGGTTCATACCACGTAGTACCTTTTACTGGATGGTAGTCCATTTTCTACTAGGGTTTTTGTCAAAAACCAACTATTTTGATGTTGTACTGCTTGATCCATGATTTTATTGTTTTTGTGCCTTTTTCTCGTGAAATACTCATGGCGCATACCATTCGAGAGAGAACGGTGTAGGCAAAATTGCTCTCATCGCTTTATTCAAGTTTATCTTTTCGGCAATTTCGCTCATAAAGTTGCTAAGCAACAAACTTCAATAAACGAAAATTTTGCCAAAAAATCTTCTCTTCTGATGAAATTGAAACGCTAGTTAATGGCTATGAGCCTTTCCAGTGCGTTACCAAATTATTGTTTTAATTGATGACAGACCAATGGGTTATCGGGCTTTTTCTTTGAATGAGGAAATTACAAATTATGAAAATATAGTAGAAATTCGTCGCCTGTTCAGCTGAAGCCGTTCACGAACACCAGGAAGCGGCATAATACTCTGAAAAGTTTGGCCGGATTTTCCGACGCTTCGCCGTCACCCATAGCTCTCAGTGTTGTGAATTTCAATTGTTAATTAATTTTGTTCCATTTTCATTACAATGATATTTTGATAAGCAGTGTTTTGATTCGAATAACTTACATTTTCTGCTACGAAAATATATATAGACATATTTACTTTCAGTTTGTTTATGTGAAACTTTCTCATTAACTTCCTTGTATCTTGAAAACTAACTCTTCTCCACTACAGGCTTAGATCAAAATCAGCCCTACATAAAATGATAAAATTTATTCTTATGTATTCATACTTCCACTATAGTATTATCATTTTTGTCCACGACCACCTAATAATAAGTCAATATTTTACCTCTTTACAAAATGTATATGATACCCATTTATCTACTAGAGTGAATTATGGTTCATCATACACTGGAGTGTATTATGGTTCATTATACACTGGAATGTATCATGGTTCATAATACACTGACTAGAGATGGTGGTACAATATGAAATAAACTATTAAATCTGTGAATTTTGTTTCTGTAATTTATCGTATCGATAAAATATTGTAATCTTCAGTAGGTATTGATACTTTTCATAACGATATTTTCTAATATTAAGTATTTTAAGACAATATATTCATAAGGTACGTTGTATTGATACTTTACACAGTATCGCCCATCTCTATAAATATCAAATTATTTTAGCTACCAAAACATTTTGGGGTTAGTAATACCAAATCGTTACTGACTTTTATTAAATAAAGAAACTAAAAGTCGTGTACAAAGTATAGTATTTCACTCGCAATTTAATACTTTGCTGATTGATATCAGTCAGCAAAATTGTTATTTGCTGCCAATCGGAGAAAATAACTATGTTCTACTACTAGCTGTAAAGTTAACAATTATTGCTTCTTCTATCCAGCTGAAAAGTTGAATGCATTTCTTAATTATTTTCAATTTTTGTCTCATATTTGGCTAGTAGTGGAAACATTTTTTTCCTAAGAGAATTGATTCCAAAGATTTTCCCAAATTGTGGCGTTTTCTGTGTTTTAAATATCTGGGCATTCGAGTAATAGATGCTCTACTGATGTGAGTTGAGCTTGAAATATTTGACATAAAGGTGCGGCGTCTTTTGTCAAGTGATGTTGATGTGTTATGCGCGTATGTCCAATTCTTAAACCGTTTACTAGTACTTGTTCCTTTCTTTTATATGGCAGTGGGAGCTTGGTTCCAGTTTCGGGCATTATTTGTTTCAAATTTGTTTCTTTGTCTTTCCAAATCGATTTCCATTTTTGGTGAGTGTATTTTTTTATTGAGGATCTGTGATCGGTGTGGGGAAATTTTGTGAGGAGCGGTGAATGATCAGTGGAAGTTGATTTAAGGGGTAAGATATCAACTTCTTCACTTCCGCTTATTCCCATGTGCAATGGTACCCATAAAAAAGGGATGTTTTTATCCCGCAATGGTGGTGAAGATATTTAGAAGCTTCTCACCGTATTCCAATTTTGGTGCTCGGTCAATAATAATAAACCTTGGTGTACAATGCTGCAATCTTTCAATGTAATTATTTCGCAGTTGGTCTGGATGCGTTGAAAATAGTAATTTTTGGGATCGTCTTATGCACTCTTTGCATTTGATTATTCGATTTACCTAATTTGTTCACTTAATCGGCTATTGGTTATTATCATGTAAATGATCAATATTTCACCTATTTTGAAACTTCCAAATATTTTAAAATTGCGGCGTTGTCAAATGAAATCCCCCACTTAGCTAGGAAAGGTACAGCGCGAACGCCGTTTCACCCAAAGTATGTGTTACTTTGTTAAGTACCTATGATTTTGTAGGAAAGTCGGTGAGAAGGCCGGATACGAAATGCCTCCCGAAAAAGGGTTTCTTACCTGTCGCTAAAAGGGTCACATACGAATTGCCTCCTAAGCTCTAAATAAATTACCAGCTTCTAATCTTTGTACGAAGGTGAGACGTTGCCAAACTTTCGTCCTTTTATAGAATTTCGTTAATAACTCAATATTAACCATTATTTTTTGGTTTTAATATTTTGATTATTTTGATCAAAAACATAAAGACATAACCTAACCTAACCTAACCTAACCTAACCTAACCTAACCTAACCTAACCTAACCTAACCTAACCTAACCTAACCTAACCTAACCTAACCTAACCTAACCTAACCTAACCTAACCTAACCTAACCTAACCTAACCTAAACAAAAATGTCGTACTCTGAAATATTTTGTTAACAGATTTTATGTACAGTGCATAAGAATTAGAAAAATAAAAATAGATATATATTTACCTATTCAAATTATAATTTGGCAACATTGTGTCATTATACAAAGATTAAGCACACAAAATATTACCATAAATGATTAAGGACCCGGAGGCATTTCGATTGTACCCGGGAGGCATTTCATCTATGAAAATAGGTACCTGAAAAAACGGGAGGCATTTCGATAACACCGGGTGAGAATGGCCCTATAAGATTCTATTTTCCATGTTATTTCTTATTTCAACTATCTCCAAAAATAAAAATGAAATTATAGACCAAAGTTAAAACACACTCCACTCCTCAAGGTGTCCTCCAATAATATTGAGGTAAACATGACTAGTTAACGGTTTCATTTCATTTTTCAATTCAGCCGTCTTGAACCTATTGTTATAAATTTCATTGTTAGCGAAAATTATCTGGTCTCTAGTTAATGACTTCATTACGATCTCTTGTCTTCCGTGAAGCCTTATCATTAGAGAAAAAAAAACGTTTTTGAGACTCGAGATTTTAACTTATTTCCTTTTTTCTTTTCTCTAATCTCTGCTATCCAATGCAATTAGCAACAGCGGGTTGGAAGTATATTCTCGCCTGTTGCAACTCAGGAACAAGGGGACTTTGGGACGTTGCTTTGCCCTCGCAAACCGCCTCACGTCAGGTGGATCGTAGATTGATTATCCGGGCGTCGTAACGCTGGTCGCCGTGGTAGGTTACAGCGCCGATTTGTTATAAAGGACGTCTAAATTTTGGAGTGATGGAGTGGATTATGAGGTAGAGTGAGGGGGGAAAAAGGTGGCTCACATTACTCGATTTACAGCTTCAAAACATTATCTTAAGAAGTGAATACCACAAAAAAACAAAAATAACTCCATTTCTTTTCTTTTCATATGCATTAACTTTAGTTTTAGTGTGAGCGTATCCCTTCCCTTATTATCTTGTAATATTTAGAATTGCATTAATAAACTTTTGAGCAGCTGAGTTAAGGTACATAAACAACGTTTTCAATAGCGTCCAGTGACGTAATCATGGAAAATAGCGAATCTAATCATCTTGAAAGATAATTTAAAATATAATTCAAAAGTTCAATGCTTTTTTAACGTCGGTTGCTGGCGATTCCTTGCATATTTATTCCGGCAATACTCTGACAACTTTCTATTGAGGAGAACTCACTTCTTTTGCTGTTCAAAGTCGATCTCTCTCCTTTTTCCTCTCTGATGCATCATTGAACAAGTGAAGCATTGTTTGTAAGACGCTCCAGATTCACCACTCTAGGAATGCTTTTTATGAATGTTGATCGTTGAAATTTGGAAATTAATTTATGCTGCACCGTAATATCAGCATAATAGATCGTTTCACGCCATTGATTTGTGTTCCATGCGAAAAGCCATTTTTTTATTGACAATTTTCACGATAATAAGTGTTTCCATATACCAGCATGTGGAGTTATCCTGAAAAGCATCAAATCAATCCGAAATATGGTTTATTTGAACTATACATACGATGAATACATTCTATTATTGTTATATTGTGTTAACCTACACGATGTAGTGACGTTACGCTTTTGATTTGTAATCGAACTTGAATTTTATAAAATGGCGCTGGTTTTGACAATAAGTTCGCGCTTACGACTGCAATTTCAAGTGGCTTCTTTTTCCGTGGAACGGTTGAGTGTTTGTAGGCTCACAGCACTTAGGCCACATATAACCTATTGTACATCTTTCCGAAGAGTTGTCCTTCCAGGTCATCGTCCATCCTGTCCTTTCCAGGAAGGTGGGCAGGTCACTAGGAGACATCTTTTTATCGGAAGGTGTAAGCCAAGACTCACCGAACACACTCTCTTATTGACGATAAATCCGGGCTCTCGCATAAGATATGCCGACCGTTTCATCTTTCTGTTCACACATCCTGCATAAGGGTTGTCCACTAGCTCCATAGTATGGAGGTGTTTCCTTAGTTAACAATAGCCAATCACAAATTTTACTGTTAAGCGTAGGTTTTTCCTGGTCATCTCGAAATATTTTATCGTCTTTAGCTTCCCAGAGTCGCCCAGGGTCATCCTAGGAAGACTGCATCCTTTGATTCCATCTCATCTCTTAATGCATTGAGCATGGGTGTAACGTTAGGCCGTAGGTGTCACTGGGTACTAAAATTTTCAGTCCAGCCATTTCCCTGGTTGAAGAATCAGCAATGCGATTACTCCTGTCGTACCCTTCAGCCCACCTCAGGATAATATTGTTATCTGCCAAGGCGTTAGCTAATTCTTGGTGGCACTCTGATACTAGCCCCGATATAACACGTTGCCTATTCAAGGCTAATAGGGCTTGTCTACTATCAGTGCATATTGTTATGTTTTTGCCAGAAATTCCTTTTCAGCCAGCTCTGTTTGAACCACGCTGGTATTGTTCACCATTTCTCACTCAATTCTCAGGCTTATTGCTCTGGAGGAAACTCCACATCTTGAGCTTCCTTCCATTTTGAGCCATCTGTATAAGTATATAAGTGTTGCATTTGTAGCATCTGATTCTATGTTCTGTTTCATTTGTATTTCGTAGGATTTATTGAATACAAGTCTGGGTTCAATTGCAACATTGGTATTTTCAATGTTATTCAACTTGAATTGATTTTGAATACTATTTTTTGCACTGCATGCAGTAGAATCCGTACAGGTGCGAAGACTGGTCTTCATTAAATTGATCCAGCAAAAAAGTCGATCACAAGTATGGATATCGAGAATAAATATTAAAAAAATTGGAATGGTCCATTGAAATATATATTCCTCATAATATAATGAAGAAATTATAATTTCAGAACTGTTATTCAGCTTTAATTAACGTTTTCCATCAAACTCCTACATAGCAGTAAGGCACTACATTGCATAATGTGTATTCAGCTGCTTTTAGAAAATGTACTGTTATTCTTGTCAGTGGAAATTCTAGTAGCACATGTAAAATGTACTTAGTTTTAGTAGTTATTCTTTGGTAAATTCATATGACAAGAAATTGGCACTAAAAATTACTTTGATGTTGGTAATAACATTTGAAAGTTGTTTGTTTCCCACTCTTAATTTTCCTCTCTCCTATTTCACGGATTAATATACATAGACAACTTTTCAATAGATTCAAGCTATTAACGGGGTATACACAATAATATGAAAATTGTGAATTTCCATTTATAAGATAATGAGAAGAAATTAAAAATAGTTTTCCTCCGATTGGCAGCAAATATTAATTTTGCTAATTGATATCAATCAGCAAAGTATTACTTTGCTGCCTAGGCACGAAAGTGATTACTTTGCTGCCTGTGATTATACATTTCCATAGCAATCAACTAAAATAAAGAGATTGTGGGAATTGTAATAGTTTACAAATACAATATCCTCATGAACAATCGGAGAAAAAATTATATGTTCAACTTAGCAGCAAAGTAGATTGACTGCCTAGTTAAACAAATAACTATTGACAAATTCCAGAAAACGTGTTGCCAGATAATAGATACAAGGGCTCAAGTGGCTCAAGTGGCTCAAGTAGCTTCTGCAAAATGGCAACAAGTTTGAAAAAAGGCCTTGAGAATAATAATCTTTTTTATCGCCAACTGTCAGTAAGCCGTCAATTATCAGATTGATTCCAGAAGTAAGCAAACAGTTCAACTTCGGCAGGTAAAGTATTTTGCCTTTGACATTTCTCGAAAATCACCATCTGTCAGTATTATGCTTCTCCCTATTACGGCTTTGGGATATTTTTCTTTCATTTATAACAAGATTATTTGTAATAAATTATTGTTGGAACTCCTTTGACTCCAGAAATTAACTTTTATAATGCTTTTAGAGTGTACCTTCAATTTGAATATAACAAATAAATTTTTCCCATATTTGCTGTTTAATTTTCCATAATTAAAAATATATAAATTTCTAAAATCGTCAAAAACGAATTAGTGAAAGATAGCTTCGATACGACTTGATCAGGAAACTTTTTTGTTTTATTTTTCTCCGTTGTCATATGCTGGACATCTCAGTGCAACCTGCAACTGTTTGAATAATGTGATAGATTTGCTCCAGGTGTGCTGATTCTGTTTTCATTAGTAGTTCATTTGTTGTAGAATAGTGTATTGATAAATATATGAAATTTTGGAAAGAAGCTCATTCATTCACTTGTAAGCGCGAGGTAAATGGTAATTTTTACGAATGAATTTACTCCTTACTGAACTTAAGCAGAATGCAAGTGTTTAATTGAATATTTAACACAAAAAGTGGCCTTGGAGGAAATACCGTTGTTTTCAATTTGGGAAAGTATACCGCTACGAAATTGTATTGTTAAATCATCACTTATGTTCCTTCACGAGAAGAATTTCAGTCTGAAAAGCTGCAAATTGAATTAGTTGATTACACTGTGACAGGTTACGCCACCTATCCAGAAGGTTTGCTTCCACCAAAAAACTCTGAACGCTAGGAAACTTTTCACATTAGAAATATATTGTCATCAAAACATCCCATGGTATCCTACCTGGCAAAATTGTACTATAATTTTTAAGGTGAATTATTGCTGCTTTCAAGAATGCAACTTATTGTATTTATAAAGGCTGCAAAAAAGCAAGTTCAGCTTTTCGCCCCATAGATTTATCACAAAACATTTTGGCAACAAAATTTTATAATACTTATAAAGCCAATTCATACATGTCATGCAAAATTTATTCGTTTTATAACACTTTTTTGGGACAGTATAGCATTTATAAATGCTATCAATACATTATAAAACAATTATTGGTTATAAACACTTTTAACAGCTTATAAAATAATTTACTTAAAGCGGCAGATGCCATAGTGTAACTGCAATTGAAAATTGTAGCTACAGACACTGCTGGAAAATAATTGAATAATTATTACATTTGAAGCTGCTATGTAGCTTTTATGAAATAGCTAATGAAAATATTAGATTTGGCTTGGCAAGCGTAGAATGAAAATAGCAGAATAAAGGTAGTGGAAGAATATCAAAAGGAGTAGCGTTTCGGAGACAAATTTAAAAAAAGCTTTGAGGGTATTACAATATAGAAATTTTCAATAATACTCCTGCATGTTCAAATACTCATCCACAAGGAGTAATGATGAATCACTCACGGGACGAGTGATTATAATGACTTGGTGAGACAAAACTTTACTTAGTTTAGTTAGAACTTACAACGAAAGTAATGTGTTGATGTTAGATTTGAACAGAAACTCTGAATTTTGGAGCAATATTATATCACCATTATTATATTGCCAAGAACAAGGAGGAGTCAACTCTACCCCACTTACTAAAGCATCATAGTAACGCGATAATGATAACAGGCTTCGGTTTATCTGTGGCAGGTGACAATTACACTGTGACAAGTGTCGGTTACGCTGCCTTCCGGAAAATTCACCACTTACTAGAAATCTCTTAACATGGCTGAAAAAGTTTAAGAATATAACGTCAAGCTTGCTAGAATATGTCAATGATTGATGTAGTTTTACACTAGAATTCAGAGCGTCAGTGATAGTGATATTCATAGATTGTTATCAGTGGATGATCTATGAAAGATTTTCCATCTACCGTATATTATTACGTTTAAATACTCACTGACATTTCTATAATTGCTTCCGAGCCATTCACTACGTAGTAATGGTTTTAAATAGAAAACTAAAGGTTGTATCTAAATTCGTATCATCGTTTAAAAACAATAGGCCTGTACATGTTATTAAAATTGAGATACTGAATAACAGGAGAAGCCAACAGTTTCATTGAGAACTACTTCTTCAAATGAGTGCTATTGATATATTATCAGCAAAATCCTGACAAATATGTGTGGAATTCTTCATTCTCTCCGAAATAGTGCTGTTCTGTTATACAATGCGTCTATAAATAACGCATAAATCAATTATTAGCTAAATAAACGATAAAACTAGGAATTTCTGAAAAATTTAGATTTTTATTCACTATTTTTTGGAATTATTATCTACTGGGTGAACCGCTTCCGTGAGATGACGCCATCACTCTTTTTTCAATTTTCCTTTGCTAAACTGATTATAGAAATGTATAGCACGCTGTTTCAAATTTGAATAGGGTGAGCAAAATGAAAAAACTCCAAGTGAGCGACAAAATAATGGAAATAGAATAAATTCTCAAATGCCAACACACCTTTCCACACACACGTACAGATGTACCTATGTTTCCATATTGGAAAAAAAATCTTGTGTTTTTCACTTCACTATACATAAATCTACTTTAGGAGTAACACGTTTGATTGGGTCTTGCAAGACTAGATTGAAACATTCTCTCAAATGGCCTATCTAAGAATAATTCCTAATAGATGTATGTCTAGTTGTGTGGGTCAGGTTGTTCTGCAGCCTGAATAATCTCATCCTTTTTGTCCCTCTATCACGAGGTGTAGTGGTGGAAGGCCAAGCAACGCTGCTGTTGGTGTGCTTCTTATGAATTTGTGATACTGGGACATGCTAAGAGTCCCAATATAATTTTCGTATTCTACCTGATGAATCGACATGAAGAGGAATCTCTTTTAACAGTGTGCTTTTAATTATTATTCTTAAAAATAAGATGAAATTTTGACTATTAAATTTATGTGTTCTCAGTCCACTCAATGGTTGGTTGGTTGTTTTAAATTTAAGTTTCAATGATATATGTATATTCAAACTGGCCTATAACTTTATGCTGAATATTCGTCAATATATCTCAATAAACTTCCCATGTCAACAGAAAACACTTTAGTCTATATCGAAAATAGAATGATCTCGGTTTATGTATTGGAATTAGATTTTAAAATGGTTTCCATATATTTTTAGGGTTACATATTTGATATTTTCAAATGACTTTGAATCCAAGCCACTTAAAATAAGAATAAACCACAGGCCACTCGTGATGTTATATCTCCATATATACACCAATTGAAAGACAAGCGAGAAATTACTAAGCTTATATTTTTTGTAATATTTTGGTAAATGTTTTTTCGCCTTTTCCTGGACTTTCCATGATCATTCATAGGTAAAGAAAACATTTTTCTACTAATAGCCGTGAAGTTGACTATGAATGCGTTTTCTATCCAAATAAGAAGTTGAATTTCTTTATTAGTTGTTTTTCTATTGTTAACCTAGACCTAGGTCAATAATGCACCAATTTGAATATTTTCAGAATTGAAACTCGCGCTCAATCAAAAATCACTAATGACATAAGGAGTGTGTTGAAAACCTATGAATGAGAGCTGATGCCATTGCTACCATCATACACATATAGTCAGGTGCAGTCTTATCGTGCGGGTCATACGATTCAATGAAAAAAGAAGTAGAAATTCGTCAATCAGTGTAATCTCACATTTTGGTAACCTGTGTGTTTTCTGATTTGATACATATGGTTGGTGACCTTTGAACCCGCACGATAAGAGTGCCTTTGACTATACCTACACATAAATGAGGAGCAAAAATAGACAGTGTACGTGTCAGTCAAACGACAATTTTGATGTGATCGTTGCGTCAATCATTTGCATTTGATAGGAAAAATGGTATTTTATTTCAATTGTAATAACTCCAATAAAGAAGTTCATATGCACCGTTTTCCCATTAAAGATCCTTTGGTAAGTTATATTTGGGCATTAAAATAGTGTATAATGTCAATTATTTCGAATTTTTGTCTTAAAATTTTATATATGTACCAAGGTGGTAAAGACATTTCTGATAAACCTTGAACTTTATTCCGCAAATCCACAAGCGAAATAGTTTTGGTGTTTGGTCAATAATAAAAGTCTTCACCACCTTGGTGTATAATACTATTGGTACCGGGTAGCCAGCCAGATGCTGTTGCTGCTAAGTTTATATTATTAAGGCTACCTATATTTGATTTGTATCATTTTATTAAAAGCACCATTCATTATTGATACAAAAGACTGGCTTCGTTGATGAAGATTTTCTTTTTGGTTGATATCGGTGCTATCAACTTTGCATTAATTTAAAATTGATCCATAATCGTTCCAATTATCCTAGGATTAAAGCTTGTTGTATAATGTGGTACATTTTAAATTGAGAAATATATGATATCCATGAAGATGAAATACACTGTTTAACTTATAAGATGCAACATAGGGATTCCTGTACAAAAATGTCAAACGCGAGCTTACTTTTCAACCAAACCTTGGAAAAGTTCTTAAAAAACAAGTTCAAATAATGTACTTTTATTTTCTTAAATTCGTTCTGGCTCGATAAAAAAATAAAATGGAAATTTATGTTTCAAAAAGTAGACCTCTGTGGAAGAAAAATTAAAACGAAAAGAAAAATATTACACATCAGCGGCGAAACCGAACCACCATACTTCAGGTTTTACTTTCAAATTATCCCGCGCATTACCATGTCAGCCATCACGTAATCGATTAAGATCATCCAATAGTAGTATGAAAATGCTGTTCGACTTTTTGAAACATAAATATCCATTGTTTTATTGAACCAGAACGAATTTGAGAAAAGTAAAAGTGCATTTGAACTTATTTTTCAACACTTCCAAATCTGTTATTTTTTTTCATGAACGCTATTTCATAAAAAAGTTAGCTTGCCTTTGACAGTTTAGTACAGGAATCTCTATGTCGCATCTTATAAATAACATGCACAGTGTATTTTTTTGCTGCAATCAGTTACTCACAGCCCTCGAGCCTTTTGTATTTAAAAATTTGGTATTCTTGCAAAAACTCAATTTAACAATCAAAAGTACGTAAATATTAAAATCAACAAATCTCACTCGGGCGCAAAATCGTTCGCGACTAGTAAATGTTACTTACATCCCTTATAGTATAATAAATATTCATGTTTCGCGCAAGTGGGAGTAATCTGCTTGCAGAGTTTCATCTTAATCAGTTGAGTGGTATGGCAGCGAATTAAATACGAACAAATCTTAGTTTTCAGTGATTCATATCATTCATTATAAACTACGAGAAATGTCGCCATTTAATAATTGAGAATAATAACAATCGATAACTCACTCTAAGTCATTTTTCCTGTATTCCAGTGAATTTTTAATATCTTGCTCTCCTTCAGAGACTTTTTATAATATATTTTCATATTTTGTTACAGGTAAGTGATTTCCTACATCACTACTGAAAATCTCACGTAAGTACAAACTGAATTATTAAATGGAACTTTGTTACTGCAAATTAGCTTAAGAGCTCCCTTCAAGTATTGATTACTACTTTTACAACCATTAAATATTCAAAACGATTGAAGTAGGTATCTGGAATATCTTTTGGTCACAAAATCGTGCCACCAAACAATTTTTCACCGTGTTTTCTATGTACAAATGACCAAGAGTAGAAAGAGCACCAGAAAGTCACAGTCACGATTAGAATAGTCGCCGTCACGTACATACGAGTACATACGTATTCGCACTTGCCTGTGTAAAGGGCTCGAAACAATATACTTAGTTTACCCAGTGTCTCGATGACCGACCACTTTGTGGACCGACTCAAAAGAGAAGTGAATTTTGAAAAGAGTTTTCTGTTTCTATGTTATGATGTTGAGATGTTATGACTTTTATTTTCGTTGAAGTAACGATAACCCAATTGAATCTTCAGTAATTCCCTGCAGTTGGAAGATACAGGGCGATTATTGAAAACTGTCGGAGCCTAGAAGGTACTATAACTTCTTGATTAAAAAAATATAAAAAGCGTTATATGAGCATTTGATAGATATAATATTAAAAAAGTTCAGTAGCGTACAACATTTTTTTGATAGGGGGCTCACGAAGGAAATATAATGCGAAATTATGTTGTTTTGAATGGGACACCCTGTATATATTGACATTTTCCGTTTCCCTTTTCAAATTCTACTCACCTGACATATCATATATCTATTTTCAATGTTTGGAGCTACAGTGCGAATAAACAATTTATGGTTATCAGGTAATAATAAAAACTTCATCAATCAGTAACGGAATTCCACATTTTATTATGAGTATACTAATGTGTAGCTATTTTATTAATCAAAATCATAATTAATGAAAAATAAAACCAGATTAAAAATGGAAACAATAAACTTATAAAGCAACAAGAAACATTGTAACAACTAATCTACCTATAACTAATTTCATTAGAATGTGAAAATTACATAATGTTCCAAATCCTCTCAGTTTTCATCGATTAAAGAGTTTTTCGCTTAAATAATCTCCAACCAATTAAGCATTACCAAAAATAAAATCAGTGAACTAAAAACAAAGTAGGTTAATATAGCTAATTATTGGTTTTAATCACCTCTATTATTATTTTGAAATTATTGAATTCGTTTTTCGGGAAATAGCATCATAAAATAAAAAATTTTCACATCCCTAATAAAATTATTTATAGGTAGATTAGTTGTTACAATGTTTCTTGTTGTTTCATAAGTTTATTGTTTTTTTCAATAATTGAAATTGTGATGAATAAAATTGTCACACATCAGTATCCTCATAATAAAATCTCGAATTTCGTTACTATAGTCAAAGGCACTCTTATCGTGAGGGTTCAAAGGTCACTAACCATATGTATCAAATCAGAAAATACAGAGGTTACCAAAATGCGAGATTACACTTATTGACGAATTTCCACTCCTTCTTTCATTCTCGGAAGAATCCATCAAACTAAGTACCACTTCTTTGCTTGAGGATACAAAAAAACGGAAAATTTCTACTTATTATCCATAATATCACTTTGAATTGTCAAAGTGACAAAACTGACATATTTAAATAAAAACTCTGCTGGTGAAAGACTTTTTAGAATCACTGAAAACTAAATACATATCCTTCTTTTTCCAGTCAAAATTGCATAGGTCTGTCTTATTTATCTTACGGATTTTATTTGGAAGTTATAATTGAACGCAATAAAAGAAAACAAAAACTGTGAGTATGTCTTTGTTGAATCGTATGACCTGCACGATAAGACTGCATCTGACTATAAGTGTTTGAGTTTATAAGGATGTTCCACCTGATAAAATCCATAAATGGTTTATTTGCACTGTAGCTCAAACCATTGAAAAAATATATATGATATGTCACATCAAGTGCATGAGAATAGAAAAAGGAAACGAAAAACGTCAAAATATGCAGGGTGTCCTATTTAAAACAACATAAGTTTGTATTTTGCATTACATTTCCTGAGTGAGCCCCCTAACAAAGAACTCTATGCGCCACTGAACTCTTCGATATTATATAAGTATATTAAAAGTTCTCAACGTTTTATATTTTTCCTAATTAAGAAGTTATAGTATCTTCTAGTTTTCGACAGATTTCAATAATCGCCCTGTGGATATCTTCCAGCTGCAGAGAGTAACTGAAGATTTATTTAGGCTATCGTTACTTAACAGAAAAATAAGTCATAGCATATCAACTGCTTTTCCTCACAATTAGTCCCAATTGCCGCCTGAAATAGGCTATGCACACCTTTTCACGTTTCAATGCATTGGGAGCAGCAGAATTTTCTAGCATACCTTGTTTAAAGATTTTCACTTATTGTTCGCAGTTGTATGGTTCATACAACAGCCTTTTTGGTGTGCGTCATCGTTTGTTAATGTCTTTCTCACATTACGTGGAAAGAAATGCAAAAAAAGTCAGGTCTTTGATTAATCCTAATCAAAATATCGCAATAATGAACCGTTCAAATGTATTACAAACGTCAATCCTAATCATTAACTTACCAAAATTTGATTAGTTGATGTTCAGATTAAGTGCAAGCGCGACCTATCAATCGGGAGAAATTTCTCTGATTAAAATAGAATGCAGATATACCTTTCGTATTGTCATTGTGTCTGACATCTTTTTCTACTGTCCCACTGACAGTTCTTGTCAGGTTTGGACTTTGTTGTTCACGATCAATTATCATTTATAAAAAGTTAATATGAATATTATTGTTATATTTATTCGAATAATACAAAAATATGCCTAGATACATGGAAAAACATCAGCATTTTGAAAGTTTTGAAGTATTCTCAGTTAGAAAAAGAAGCTGGTAACTATTAATTTCATAACCTTGTCGAATTTTTCTGAATGCGATCCTGATGATTTTATTCATCAAATTTAGGGTTAGATATGTGTCAAAATAGCAAATAAAATAAACGACATACCCCAAACCCGAATATACGTCACAAACGATGACGCACACCAAAAAGGCTGTTGTATGAACCATATATACATTTCGATTAAATAAAAAAGTTTATCTGATGGCATGTCATAATGACAACGTTATGTCACTCAATTTTGATACCATAATGAAATTCTATAAGGAAAAAATGTAATGGTTTGATCAAAAAAGTTTATTCAAAATGCAAAACTATGTACAAAACTATTTATTATAAATGCTAGAAGAACAATTACTACAATTTGTAATATTAATTCCAATCGATTCTACAGTTTTTACATCAGTAGTTGATGATTGTTGGCAAACTTGTAATCCTGTTTGGTTGTTGGCACCAAAAATTGCTTCTGATATTTTGCAGTTTTTAATTTTTCGAAAATGTATTGATATAAATGCCATCAGATAAAATTTTGTATGTAATACGAATCATAAACAATCATTATGGCACACGCCGTGTTATCGGATAATATTCACGACTTGTACCATAATGATCGTCTTTATGATCCTTATTACATAAATAACTATTATGGTCTCTCATGCTGCCTAACCTAACCTAACCTAACCTAACCATTATTTTCCCATATTCATTTCTACTTTAATTTTGGTAGTTGTTAACTGTTTGTTTTGAGAGATAGCGTTTCCATAATCCACTGCTCTTCCCAACTTGCCTTTCCATTGCATCTGTTCACCAGGATTATTTCCAATGCGTTTGTTTGTATTTTCCACTTAATATGTCTTAAACTGTGAATGGTATCGTATTTTTCAAATCATTCCATACTTTTTCAATGTTTCCTCCATCCTCTAATTTCACTAGGTATCTATTTTGTTCCTCCTATTATTTTCCTCCACTAGTATTTAATCTATTATCCATTGGACGTACCAATCAAATATTTCATAATAATAATAAAAATAGTCCATATTGATGTGCAAATTGAGTCGAAATTCACTTTTCCACCTTGAATATCAGTGAGCAATGACAGCAGGCCCTTTGTAATGATCATATTCTGATATACTCCTCAGGAGCCTAAATATCAGACAGGAGTACATTTTCCCATAACTTCCTTAGAACGGTCCTTGAGCAGCCTTGCATGAATAGTCATTTGTTTCGACGTATTGATTCATCTATTTGTGTTTCACGCCCATAAATTATTCATAATCCCCAGTAAGGGAGAAACATAGGTAATTTCATATACCTTAAGAAATTCTTCTAGGTATGTATTTATTATTAGACCTATATTACCGACTCACATCTGACACGCATTGAAATACCATAACTATTTTTTCAATACAATAGACGATAGTGTATAAATCTCCATGGTTTTTATAAAGATTGAGGACAAGAAGTAGATCCACTTTCAAGAGTTCTATTCAATCTGGTCCTGGAGAGTATAATAAGAGGGCTTAAAAGATTCGAAAGCGATTTTATGTCATGAAAAACACCGAATGATAGAGGACAGAGGACACAAACTAAGGAAAATTTTTTTAAAACTTGGAAAATGCTCCAAGACAGTATTGCCTTCATATACTCGAATGAATAAAAAGAATATTCAGAAATGGGTGCCAGGAAAAACACGATAAAAATTCTAACAAGCAATTTGAAAATTAAATTATTTTGAATGTTTACGAGTAACAGTTACACATAAAAGCAATGAAGATTATGGAAATTCACAAAAGGATTATGAAAGGCAGTACTGTAGTGAAACGCTTCTGATGCAATACAGTGAAAAAGTGTCAAGTGTCGAGCTCGCTTGGTACTTGGATTTGTGACCACTGTGCCCATACAGCCTGCAGCGGAGTAGCATATCACAGCCCGCAAGCATTATACCAACGAGCACCAGGACCCAGACCCGCAAGGAATAGATACTTAAGTCAAAAAAAAGTAGGAAAACTTCAACGGCATCTGATTGTAAATTTCAAAGGTTTTCCTAACAAGTGCGGAAAGTGATACTTTCCCGCACGCGACTGCAGTTGACCCGAACGACGCAGAGCGGAGTTCGGGCAAGCGGTCAAGTGCGGGAAAGACACTTCACGCATGAGTTAGGAACATGATTTTTTCTACGACAGTATTTAGGTACCTACAAAAGAGTATACCAACCCATTTTAAATAATTTTTTTCAATTTCAACATACATATACAAAACTTTTACTAAAAACTACTAATTATTATAAATATTAATATTAAAACACAGTTTTTTGCATTCTGTAAATTACTTGAAATTGCCGGTCCAGTGGAGTTATTTGGTGTTAGGGTTATACAAAAGTATCTTCATTATTTTATATTCCCAAAAAATTAAAAATGCAACAAAAAGATAGAAAAGATTTTTTTTGATGGACTATTTTGTGAATATTTATTCACCTGTAGTCACAATAGTTATAACTTCCGAAATAAAAAAACAAAAGCAAACCAAATTTGCATAATTTTACTTTCCCGCACTCATTTATTACTTTCTTCAAAACTAAAATGCGTACGGGAAAGTGGGTTGAAACGCACGGTCGTAGGAAAAAAACATTCCAGATTCTATAGGGAAAACGGCAGCTGTTAGTTTTTCAAAAACTGCTATTAAAATTATTACTTGAATGGATTACTGCACAGTTGTTTATGGTGTGCCGTTTTGGTATTTAATAACATCGTATTAAAAACAAAAATAAAAATATCTCTATTCTTTCAAAAATTTATATTCCGTAATTATTTTGTTATGTTTTTCATAATAATACTACAGGAATTTCCATTATGAAAAACAGAATAGAAATTGCCGATTTAAAATTATTAAATACATAATAGAAATTCATGAATTAAAATGATGAAAAACATAATAGGAATTCAATTTTCATTATGTATTATGAAAATACATAATTTTAATTCATTAACAGAATAATTACGGAATAAACATTTTTGAAAGGAGAGATATTTTTATTTTTGTTTTGAAAACTATGTTATTAAATACCAAAACGGCACGCCATAGTTGTTGAATTGTCGAAATACGATTAGAAAAGACTCTTCAAAGTTTTAAATTTCGCGGTTAAGAATAGGTTTCTTCCAACCGCAGTCAGAAAACGTCAGAAACTATCAGAGAATAGTCGACCGTTGCAAACAACGAGTTATTTCCGCGTAATTCCTATCACTGATTGCAATGGTCGACTATTCTCTGATAGTTTCTGACGGTTTCTCACTGCGGTTGGAACAAACCTAATATTAAGAATATTGATTTTTGGTTTTTAGTTGATTCCACCTCGGAGTGAAATAATTTACTAATTATTTAAATGGAATATTTTTAGGAAATATCTATATACTATTCCTCCAAAGAAAATTCTGAGGAAATTTGATAAAAATTTAAACTGAAAGATTGAACGCAAGGTTCACGTTTCACTTTGTATGTGACATTTTGAAACACCCCGTCTCAAATAAGTTGAAGTGTCTCAAGCCTGATCTTTTCCGATTCGTCTTATAGTGAATTCATGCTGTTTTGATTCTCCTTTGTCAGAAAATCATATCAAAACTTGTGCACTTCTAGTAGCAGGCTATTTTCATATGGGGATTTTAATTTATTATTATTTTATTGATTAAAAACTTTTTGATGATATGTTGGCTCAGCAATATTCGGGAAACGACATCTCTGTGTCATACCATAAATAATGCCGCATAAGATAGATAAGACAGACCTAATGAAGTTGATTCTCTACCTTAATGGAATTATCTGAGCGCGGCCAATGTTACCAACAGATCCGGGACCACACAAAGGAGGATAAATCCTTGCTTTATGGTCTAATATAAATGCAACAGTAGCTCAGAACTGGTAGGTTAATGTATGTACATGTATCCAGGATTATAATAAAACTTTTATACGGAATAAAGCTGCTTTATATTTCTTATAACCGTTTAGTTTTGGACATAATATTCTACTCAAATCCACAGGTAATAACCGCTGTAGTAAATTAGTTCTTTTCAGCTATAATTCACCAAGAACATGAATAATTTGCAATAATATTTTCATAGATTTCGAAAGCGTTACCTTTAAAGCAGTATGCTCGATTTTTGTTATTGGTTTTTTAAGGCAGAATTTATGGTAAGTTAACGACATAATAATGCGCTTCAGAACAGATTTTCCAACGTTAGGCGCACAGTGATCGAGACCTGTAGTAACGTTGAGTAAGCGCTTAAAAAAATTGTCAAGCGCGATAAGTGCGAAACGCCGGACCTGCTCTAATAACGAAGTATGCCAATGTCTAGAGTGAAGTTCGAAAAACATAGTATATTCATTCTTTTTTTAATTTCTTGGGAAATTAAACCACAATATTTTTGAATTCTTTATTTCAACGTTTCGGTAGCGTTCCAGCTACCGTTCTCAAGAAAAATAAGTAAAAATTGATTTTTATCCCTAACTGACACAACGGAAAAAATTTGACAACTAGACAATCAAAAAAATTTTGAAGTTTAAGACTGCAAAATTTTGTTATCAAATTTTTATTAAGGTCCATTCATAGTAGATCATATCTCCGGTAAAATGTTAAATGAAATATTTCATTTTATGACATTCCAACGATATGATAGTCTACTAGAAATGGAATCAAGTGAAGTGCACGTTCCAGGACCGGTTTTTTTTAATTGGGATAGCGCGTTTTTTTTCGCTTATATTAGAAAAGTTTTTAATGAAACGCGTTTCTTGATACTTTTTTTGTGTATGAATATTTAAGAACCCAATAACAAAAGACAAAAAATCAAAGAAAGTGCTTTAATACAACTAAATGCAGATAAATGTGTAGCTAGTATTTCAGCCGAATGTAGTCAAATTTGGTTACCAATGTTAGAAAGAGAAATTTTCAATAATCAATTACCTGCGTTATCAGGATAGCATCATAAGTTTTTATCCAGGTTTTCTTATGATTTATAATTTGAATAGTTGTTAATCGATACACATTTCAATACACAAAATCACAAAACTGAATATACATATTTTGAAAACTTAAATATTCATACACAAAAAAAGTATCAAGAAACGCGTTTTATTAACAACATTTCCAATATAAGCGAAAAAAAAAACGCGCTATCCCAATTAAAAAAACCGGTCCTGGAACGTGCACTCACTGGATTCCATTTCTAGTAGACTATCATATCGTTGGAATGTCATAAAATGAAATATTTCATTTAACATTTTACCGGAGATATGATCTACTATGAATGGACCTTAATAAAAATTGGATAACAAAATTTTGCAGTCTTAAACTTCAAAATTTTTTTGATTGTCTAGTTGTCAAATTGTTTCCGTTGTGTCAGTTAGGGATAAAAATCAATTTTCACTTATTTTTCTTGAAAACGGTAGCTAGAACGCTACCGAAACGTTAAAATAAAGAATTCAAAAATATTGTGGTTTAATTTCCCAAGAAATTAAAAAAAGAATGAATAATATACCACAAGGAACATACAGAAGATAATAGTATATTGTATAGTTATTGGGATATTTCACTGTTGAAAAATGTTTGGTAGGTCAAAAGTTATAGACATTGAAAGTTAGTTATAAAAATGATCGATTTTTCTACTTTCAAAAATTTTTTGAGAAGTGACCTGAAGTGACTGAAGACCTTACTTTGGCCTCAATTTGTAGGTCATGGCAGGAGATCTTGAACGAGAAAAAACTTTGAGTTTGAGTTTGCGTAAAGGGGGAAATATGGGTTCCTCGTTAATATCTGGCTAAATATGCGAATTAGAGAATTTTTGTTTAAATAAAAGATCAGCTCTGTTTCTACAAAAGTGGTCATTATTACTTTTTTCGGAAGCTCGATAGTCTTCGTGATAATCAGACCCATAAGTCCCACTTCAGGCTGCTGCTCTGCCATCTCAATGGTAAAGCTATCATTTCATGTAACTTGCAGTTCGTTCGTACTTGTGAAAAATATTTTGAAAAGCGGTCAAAGTTTTTTCCACAAGATTTTGAGACTGTTTCATTGATTTGGTGATATTAAAAAAAAGGGTTTTATCCTGATTTTTGTTATAATGGAGGTCTTGAATGATCTCAGAAATTATTTTCCACTATCTTCTTCGCGTTTTAATAAGAAAATTATTTGATTTTTCACATTTGTCGGCGTCTTTAAAATCTGTGGAAAAGGAGGAATTTACAAAACTTATCATCCTATATATTGCTTTTCAATGCACATCATTTTAAAGCTCGCAGTGTCTAGTTTTGGAATGTACTTTTTGATTTCCAAAAAAGTGTAATAATTTTCCAGAAATCAGGAAAATTTATCGCACCTGTGAAAACCTAACTTTTTTTTTCAAATATTTCTTGATGTCTGCTCTTCATTTTTTGAGATATGATAACCGGATCATTATAAAGCTTGTGTTCTCACCTTTCCATTGATATAAGTTAATTCTTATATCCGATCTTGGCTATTGAAAGTTTGTTACAACATATACTCCATTTTTACAATCTCCGTTTCGGAGTCGTCAGCTTTTGACCAGATCATTGATATATTGATGATATTTTTCCGTTATTTATTTTGATTTATAAATTTGAAATAAAATTGTTATGAAAAAACAAGAAGTGTTTGATATAGAAAATTTTCACGTTATTCTTGACTACAAGAAAAATGATTTAAGGATTTTTTTTGTTGGGAGCAGAAAATGAGGTTTGGTTTATTTCGGCTTAACTTTATGAACCTGGTATTTCGGCAAGAAACTATCATTTCTATTCATGAAAATGAAGGTGAAAATTATGGATTTTTCGAAGTAAGTTATTGCAAAAATCTTAGTATTGCGAAGAAATTGGTGGGGACCATTTTTATAGATAATAAGACGATTTTCATTTTTTGCCAAAAAAAAATTCTCTAATTCGCATTTATATAGCCAGATATTAGCGGGAAACACATTTTTCAGGGTTTATGGGGCTATTTCGTTTGAAAACACTTACTATGACCTACAAGTTGAGCCCAAAGTGAGGTCTTCAGTTATTGGACTATTTCTAAAATGGGCCATATTTGCATGAAAGATAATATGTCAGAACTAAAAAAACCATGATTTATCCAAACAATTGCGATTTGAACCAAAATGTACTGGTTTCACGCAAAAACGCGTGGTTTTATCTCCCAACAATTGAAAAAATTTATAATATAATAATTCAAATAAACACTGCTTTATCTAATAACTGGTGACTTGAAAGCTAATTCTCCTTTGTCTACCTATTATAACTTTAGAAATTATAAGTCCCATCACGGCAGTTTGATAAATTATGGTAACAAACAATAAACGCACATCTATACACAGGTAACTGAAAATGCCGTGTGTGTATTCTGGAGATCTCGAATCCTTTGTTTTCCCCCAATGTCTTTTTGTTTGTAACTCGTCGCTGTTACTACGAGAAACCCGTGCGTCAGTGACGTATGAGAAGGTTCTCCTTAAACAAACAAAAGTCCATTATATAACGTTGAAATTAATATTTAGTTAAACAAACAATTTTGATGGAACATTCTGACACAGGATGAACTAAAATTTCAAATAAATGAATTCTTTTTTAGGTAATTATCAAATAAAATCAATGGATGATAAACGACAACACAGATATATAACATTTATCATCTTCTCTATGCTTTTTGTGGTATACAAGGGTTGTAGTGTATATTAAGAGTAGACTATAAGGATTTGAAACAGTGAATAATTTTTATACACCGCTAACTTCTCAAGTTTTCTCTAGGAAGAGAATAGTATATTAAATACCAAGTGTCAAAAACGTCTCTCCAGCTACGACTCACGAGTTTTCTTAGGCACGAGTTGAGCGAATGCTTTATGAAACAAGTTTATATCATTTTATTATTATTATTATTATATTGTATCCTTTTTTCCACTTCCGTTACTGAAACCGCATCTCAAACACAGGTTTGACATTCTTAAAACGTCACTGTGAATACAGATGTTTGATGTGAGAAAATTCACATCTCGTTTATTTTTTGTTTCTCAAACGTCACCTCAAGTGCTTTTGTAATTTATATTTAATATTCCATGATAGTTTTTTAGTTCTCTGTCATTTGATTTTTCAATAAAACGTCAGCCATTGTTTGTCATATTGTGAAAATCCTTTTTCTGATGGCGTGAAAAAAGTATAGTAAGCACCTAGTGTCAAAATAGTATATTAGGACAACATAATTATTCACGTTTCATACACGATTTTGTCTTTCGATCAACCTTCCATTCAAAAAAAAGTTGGGTATCAGCCCGTTAATACATACTCTTCGACGTTTCCAGTAATAAATTGTCAATATCACTATCAGTTTCCATTTTAATTAATAGTTTTTGTAGAAAAAAACTATGAAATCACTCGTTACCAACTAAAACTTTGACAGAAACGATCTGCTGACATTTCATCAAATTGTCGCTGGACGTCATAATCTTACAAGCCGTAGTCGTCGTGATTTTATAGTGAACCTAGAACTAACACGGAATATTCCACTTCACATTTGTTACTTAGCAACTTTCCTAGCAACCATTGCAAAAATAAACATTTATCAAGGTTGTCGTAGGAAATAGTATATTATGCAATGAGCACAAAATGATGCCCATTTTTCACGAGTATTGAATTTGCAGCACGAGCCGAAGGCAATTGCAGCAATTCATGCTAGTGCAAAATGGCCATTTTGTTGCGAGTGTCCAATCAAAGTCAATATAACTATCAGTTTCCATTTTAATCAATGTGTGCTTATTTATAATTGAAGTTACAGGTTATAAAATGAACATTTATCGAGGTTGTCGTAGAAAATAGTTATTTATGCAACAAGTGCAAAAAGTGAGTGAGTTTTTTGCACGCGACGTGAAATTGTCCAACGAGGTCTTTAGGCCGAGTTGGACAAAACGTCGAGTGCAATAAACACGTTTTGCAAAAGTTGCATGCAATATCTTTTCTACAAGTAGTAACATATAAATATTGTTGTATTAGAGCAGGATCAGACACTTGCTCTGGATATTTATTTTATTTAAATGTGTATGTTTGTCATAAATCATCACAAAACTGACACAAGAATGACAGATGCAAAGATAGTACAAAAAAGAGCCACTTTTTCCATTAAATGTGTTTCACAAAAGTGTTGTTTTTTGCATGAATGTAGAAAAATGTATTTTTGTAATCTTTGAAATCGATTCTGGAAGCAGTCGTTCCATTGTCGCTACAATACTCGATTTTGAGAGAACGGATAACTTTCGTGGGATTTGGTTAATCCTGGAATACTTAAACAGCCGACTGATTTACCGTTTATTTTCGTGTTCCTGAAATAAAATACAGGATTCATTACCATCTGAAATACTCTAAATATATATTTTTCCAGGTTTCCTGCTTCAAACCGGCTTCTTAATACGAATAAACTATACATGCTTTCTTTTCTTGCAACAGATGCAGTACCTAATTATTAATAATTTTTATAGATTAATCAGCTCATCACATCATGCGATTTATGACATAATTAAAAAAAAAATAGACGAAGATACATTGCTTCAATAACATGTGTGTAATCTAAGATTTGATGCTAAGACTAATATTTTTTCGCTTAAATATTAATATAGGAATCTCATAATCTCTGTATCCAAGAGCCTCTCGATGTGTTGGTTAACGTGTTGATACAAATTCATAATGTATATCGACATCTATCCATGTTTCGGGATTTGTAATGCGTGAACCTGAAGGGACTCATTCAGTATCAATCAGATTTTACCGAATGATGTAAACATTCAGTTTGTTTACAGAATATGGGTCATTATTCAATTTTTCACTACACTTATCCAAAAGATGAATTCGTAAGCGAATGATGCTGTTCTTGTATTGTAATGTAGCTAGTGAGAGTGGCAAATGAATGAATTTATGAAATTAGGATTCCATCAATTATTAAAACGAGCATCTACTCAAAGAGATATTTTCTAAACAAAATAAAATTTTTAGTATAAATAGGGCTGTTAATAATCCATGTTTTGGGATTTGAAGTGCGTTAACCTGAAGGCATTTACCTATTCAATATCAATATTTAAAAAAATATTTTATATTACTCTAATCCACAGTTTTTCTCACGAGACAACAATAAAATATTAGAACTTGTTGTCACTTATATTTATTTATTGAAAGTATAAAAAATTCACCATTAACTTTTTCATTGCCGTGCTCTTGTGAACAGAAAGCATTTTTAAGTTTTTTGGTGTCGGAACCAGGATCTCGGATAACAAAAACGAGATTTATATTATTTTAGGTACTTTTTCTGTCATTCATACCGTCGCGTTATATAGTCATGCGAGTCATACGCTTCATCAAAGACACTCTCAGTTTTTGTTTTCTTCCATTGTGTTTAATCATAATTTACAAATAAAATCCGTAAGATCAATATGACAGATTTATGCCATTTTTCATGGGAAAGAAAGGGATATGTATTTAGTTTTAAGCAATTCTCAAAAGTCTTTCACCAGCTTAGTTTTCATTTGTATGTCAGTTTTGTGACTTTGACAATTCAACGCGAAAAAGGTACTTAATCTGATAGATATTTTTTCGAGAATGAAAGAAAAAGTGGCATTTCGTCAACCAGTGTAATCTCACATTTTGGTAACCTCTGTGTTTTCTGATTTGATACATATGGTTAGTGACCTTTGAACCCGCACCCGCAGCGCATTTGACTATAGTAATAAATTAAGCTGAGATGTTTCCCAACTAGCAAAGTTGTTTTATAATTTTTGGCTGATATAACAAATTTATTTTAATGTTGATTCATTGTTGCTTTCAAGAATGCAACTTATTATAATATAAAAGTACCAGAAGAGCAAGTTTAGCTTTTCGTAACAATATTGTTTCATAAATTCATCACAAAAACATTTTGGCAACAAAATTATATAGTATTTATAAAGCAATTTTATACGTATTATATTAGAGGTTTATAAAACATTTATTTCTTATAAAATTAAGTTGTTTTATAACACTTTTTTAAGAGAGTTTGGTAGCACTTATAAATCAGGTATAAAAACATTACAAAACTATTGTTATAAACACTTTCAGCAGCTTATAATATAATTTTATCGAAGCAGCGGATGTCGCAATTTTATTGCCATTGAAAATTGTGGTTACAGACACAGCAATAAAATGATTATATGAGTATCACATTGGAAGCTGTTATGTAGCTTTTATAAAATAACAAATAAATATATTAGATTTGGCTTGGCAGTCTTAGAAAAACAAACCGTGTAAAATGTCGGAATTGAGGAAGTGGAAGAAAAAAAAAAGGAATGGAGTGTTTCGTAGGAAAATAAAAAAAAAAACTTTGAAACTATCATTAGCAATAAAGAAATTTTCAATACGCCTTCATGTTCAAACACGCCTACATGTTCAGATAAAAGTCTTTTATAGTTTGTTAATCTTTATATCGGGAAATTACTAGTTTAAATGCTTTTTTTATCCGTCACAACATAATCCTTAATTACTCTTTCGACTACGCCTGTGTTCGTTTCTTGGAACGGAAGGATATTCTTCTTCTATAAGAACGTACGTAGGACGTGAGGACAATCCAGGACACAACGATCGCGACATTGTTATCCTTTGTTGAAGAAGCCGATTGTATGCACGCACAATTCAGGAAACACGGTTTAAAATTAGATAAAATTTATGAAGAACGAATTTTCCGATTCGGAATGTATCATTTCCTTAATTGTTCGTACACACATATATATGGTAATAAGATAGTCGTTGCATGGATCACGCATACCTATGTGAAAACTTCTTTCCATTTATTCAACATACATGTACGAGTGTTATTATGAGAACAATACTACTAGCAAGCGAAAATAAATTTATATGTCACTAGTGGATTTTCATATATTTTCCTCAAGAGATAACTATTCATAAACTGGCCATCACAAAACGTATTAGCGCCAAATTTTGAAAAAGTTTGGACGACACAGCTACTATCTTTAGAACACGCTCAAACTTAATAAACCACTTAGTAGATATAGTACAGGGTTATTCATTATAAATGTTCCAGCCCTTATCATAGTTATTGTTGCATAAACAAAAAAATTTTTTAAATAAAAGTAGTGTGGTTTTAAACTGATTTTATTATATCAAAAGAATTACAGTGGCGTGCCTAGTTTAGGAGACACAAAAAAATTGTTCTTTTTTTCAAATGAAACACCATGTATATTATAGAATTTTTGAAAAGACGTTTTTCTTTTGATTTCAAAAATATACCATATCATACCCCTGTCTTAAAATATTGAATAAAAGTTTTGGTCAACATTCAATTAGGGTATAGATCCCGACTGTTAGAAGGCCATTATGTGGTTCCATTATTCCCCATCCACACTTGGAATATATTGTTCAAATGTTCTTTAACTGGTGGGATATTATGCAGAGCTGCCCCAGCAGCCTGCATCCAAATTATATCCTGAAGCTAAACGTTCAAAAAATTCTCTACAAGAATATTTTCAACTTCAGGAACAATCCTTTCCAGATAGGTAACTTTAGTTGAATTGACATCATGGAATATGTGTCTAACAATTTTGTTTCTGTTTGATAGTATTGACTTTTCAATTTATAGGAACTAGGAACTTATAATAAAATTGGTTTGTCCACGACCACCTAATAATAAGTCAATATTTCACCTCCTAACAGAAGGTATATGGTACCCATATATCAACTTTTGTGAATTATGGTTCATAATACACTGTAGTGTATTATGAACTAGGTACAATATGAAATAAACTATTAAATCTGTGTATTTTGTTAAGGAAATTTATTTCTGACATATATATCGTATTGATAAAATATTGTTATTTTTAGTATTGATACTTTTCATAACGATATTTTCTAATATTAAGTATTTTAAAACAATATATTTATAACGGTACGTTGTATTGATACTTTCTACAGTATCGCCCATCTCTATATATGTCAAAATATTTGATGTAGCTGCCACAACATTTTGAGGTTAGTAATATGCCAAATCGTTACTGACTTTTATTTATTAATAAATAAATTAAGTGTCGTGGACAAAGTATAGTATTCTACTCGCAATTTATGGCCATAATTCACTTGGGTGAACGTCACCCATCGTGAATTATGGCTATCATAAATTGCTCGTTTAATAATATACTATTATAACCAGACAACTTTCATTTCAACATTTTTTTTGTTCATGCATTAATAACCATGTTAAGGGCTGGGACATTTATAATGAATAACCCTGTACATTCGAAAGCCTCTTTGGTTAGACCCAAGCAGGATAATCCAATCCATAGTAAAAATTGGAAATCTCGGCGACATTCTTTACGCACTAAAAAGCATGCAAAAAAGTTAAGTTATAAAAAAATAATAATAAGTCTTTAAAAATCACAATATTATTGTTTCAGTCCCATTCATATATACAATACGTTGAACTTCTCACAGACCATACCTTTGGAAATAGAAAGGAAAAAAACAAACTAAAACTAAAAGTGCAGCACATTTCAATTTACCAAATTTCTAAGAATCCATCAGCACTGATTAAGTTGAAACGATCCAGAATATTTCCTTAGCCGCTTTGGCACTTCTCAAAATGAAACTTTTGCGAACAGAATAAATATTTAACGATAAAGAATTCACAGGGTAAATATTTTAAGCGTTATGAAATCTTTAGCAGAATTCAATTGCTCTCAACTCTGCTCGAACACCCAAGGACCATCCCTATCCTTATACTTCCGAAACATGAGCAAACAAAGCTCCCGAGTTTCCTTCCGGACTTTTCGCGCTTTCGAATTGTTTTAAATTATGAGGGTAGCGAAGACCTCATCGAAAAATCCTTCGCAGACTTGACCGAGACGCGAAACTTTTAAGTAAGTTCGAAGGTAACGTACCAAATTTAAAATTTAATACTATTTATTTTCGCAGTTATGTTTGACACTTGGATAATGTGTGTGTGTCAATTTATGGCACTGGTTTTTGAAAACTTGGATAATATACAGTGTTAAGGAGCCGAATGAAATCAATTCGACTACGAATAAATGAGGGCGTATTGGGGAAGACGCTTGTGCATGTCGATTTTTATTACTGAATGCGTATTTTTTTTATCATAAAAATGCAAAACCGAGAAGATTTTTTGTCTAAATGAATTTGCGGTTAGTTTTGAAAATGTCGCTATTATCACATTTTTATAATTCCCCTTGATGGTGCAAATATATATTCAAGTGATGAGCGTTATTTTCAGTCCTGAATCAAGTTATCATAGCTTCTGGGCTGACCTTGTACTGATGATATTGTCCCTTTCTAACTACAAACCAAAATGGTTGGTTATATCGTGAAGATATTCCAATCCCGTCTAACTTGGAACATTACTGTGTCTCATAGCTTTTAACTTTCCCATACAATCTACAAATACTACATTTGCAGCCAATCAAATGACTCCCTTTATGGATCGCTCGCTTGTGAGAGGAACGAGTTGAGAATACCGGCCCTGGTGATTTAAAAACCCTTTGTTCGAAGGAAGAAATTTGCGGACATTCGTTCTACGAACAAACCCATGGAGTACTCCTAACAAATAAAAAATGTGAAGAAAAAAAAAATTGAGAACGAAAAGTATTCAAAAACAAAAGCGCTCGTAATCATAATGAAAAAACATTATCATTATTACAACTGCATTCTACCAAAAGTGTTACAATTATTTGTTATGCCACTACTCAAAACAGGAAGGGCATAAAAGTGGCTTTCCAGCACATCCCTTGCATCGGAAACTGGTTCCGTGGCGTGTGTTTTTCATAGTACACAGTTTACACTTTAGATAAACAGACTTCTCTCCAGACTTAGTCCTGGGACACCAGAAATTTTCTCGGGCCAATGACCTAAGCTTTCTTTTGGTACAGAATTTTGAAATCTACTGTCACTGTGTCTGCTTGTTCTTAGTAAGCTCTTTGTCTTGATGTTTTCGGGCAGGTACAAGAAAAAACAAAATACTTCCCTTCCACAAAACACCCACAACTCTGGACTCGATTGATATCGATACGCTCTTCAGATAGGAGAATGGGACATTGTCTCTCTGTTAATTACTAACTTTCTCTCTTTCACTCACATAATGGCAAAACGTAACAATATTATTTGCCGAATCTGTGTATGGCAGTCATATTGGAAGTACCTCTTCAATCTGCGAGAGTAATTGTACCCTTCTGCTTTGAGCCGGCCTGTAGAAAAACAACTATAGTACTGTCAATAAAATACTGTACATTATTAAATTGTGAAAATAAGCTTTATCATTATCACCAATATCGTTACCTTTTCTCTGTACATGTGTCTCACTCAAATCTAATTCTGGGAAGTTGAACTCATTCGGACTATTTGTCTAGCGAAATCATTTTACACTGACTTCCGGAATCACATCCGGTTATAAGAAAACGAGCTAGAGGGGTTAGTAATTTGATGCTGGTAGATGAACACTGTTCTTTCCCACTATTCTCAGATCATTAGAATGCAGAAAGAACATTATTAATCGACATCAAGCAGCTATTGACTTAAGGAGTCTGCTACAAAAAGCAAAGTTTATAATGTTCCACTTATACGTCTGTAAAACTTTCTGAAAAGCTGTTTAAATTCCACTTTTGTTCTTTTGTAATTCACAATGTAATTCACAATGCTGTTTATTAAATAATTGTATATAATGTAGGGCGGTTCGATTTGCCGCTGTGTTGACATTTTTTCTTTTTGTTTCATTTAATTTCCACAATTTTTGTTTAAATAAATATCAAATTTCAAATAAAGCGAAGTTATTTATTCAAAAAATTGTGAAAAACTAAAAACAAAAAGAAATAATTTCACCACACTCCATACACATTTTTTGAATATTTTGAGTTATAAGTACAACAAACAGTTTTTAATTGTATTTTTATTATCGAATTCACCGTAAAACTTAGCTTCTAGCATATTACTCTTCCATAAATTGTGACATTGCCATCATAGTTTCATAAAAATACTCTATACTTGAATATAAATACAATTAATTGACCTATGTATAGTCGGAAGATCTCAATTTGAATTTAAAATGTCAGATTCAATTCACAAAGGAATGTCAGTCACTCGCTCACCGCCATTAGCAATAATTATCAGGTTACTTTACCGAATTCTATAGGTTTCGATCTCTGGTTTGTGAAGAAAAACTTTGATTCAATATTTGTTTATTATACCCATATTTTTATAAGACTAGATACCCATAACTACAAACATATTGGAATTTTTTCTTTACGCACTTGAAATTGTATCTAAAGTATCTACATACTTTTTACACACGGTAGTAGAAAATAGTTATCTATGTAACTAGTATGTAAAGTACCCTTTCTCTGACGAATGTGAATGCTCTACACACTCGAAAGTGTGTCTAGAGTACCTACTTTACACACGGTACTTAGTAGAAAAAAGATATTTAAGGTTATACACAATGTACAAAGAAATAGTTCAGTTGGCGATGCGATCTTAATCTGAATCCGCAATAAAACAAATGAAAAAGATGAAAACTGATGAACGCTTAGTTAGAATAGTGGCGTGAGCTTATCTCTTTCATCGGCAGTTATTCAGGTGAAAATGGAATAAACTGACCGAAAAGGTATAACTGTTTGTTTTTTACAAAGTATATTAGGGTCGATGACAATCTACTGGCTTGTTTTAGCTATGTAATGTCGTTAATATTGTAAGTAGCGACGTGTGAAAATACGTTCACATGTTATATATTAACACATGACCGCCACTAAAGGGTGTTTTTAGATCTCACGTTGATATTTTCCTGGTTAAATTACCACTTCATTAGGTCAATTACCATTTTGAGTTTAAAAAGCCACCCACTTCTATTGTACGGAAAGGGTGTTGTTAGTAGAAGTGGAAAAGTGTGTGTGTGTGCGCAAAGGGTATTTATAAAACAATGGAACCGCTAAATATTACGAGCGAAATCAATTATAATTATAGAGTATTTCTCCTACGACAACCCCAATAAATGTCCATTTTATAACCGTATCCTTAATCATAAATGAGCACATTTTGTACAGAATTTCATTTTTGCATCGTTTGCTAGGCAAGCTACTAAGCAGCATATTATGCGAAATGTAATGTAAATTACAGGAAAGGAGCACCTGCATATGAAATTATACACTTAATTCACTTCAAATCAAATGTTATAGTATATTACGTAACGTGTGTGGTAAGAAGCATTTTACGCACGAATGGAAAAGTTACGCACGATGCCGCGTAGCGGCGAGTGCGTAATTCCGTGAGTGCGTAAAATGCTCTACAACACCAGTTACGTACTATACTTTACCTACGACCTACTTCTACATGTATTTATACTCTTATTATTGATAATACTTGAACAACATCAACAATATTTGGCTATTTCTGCGATTTCCATGATAATATTAAATCCATCTCACTTTCACTCGACATTTTTTAATTGAATAAAGCTTTCCACAAAATACACAAACCATTATAAGTTATAAGGATAATAAAAGTGTTTTAAAAGTTTCTTGACAGTTCTTACGCAAATCGCTATTGCAGCCTATACCTAAGTTTGATGTTTTGACGGCTTATGTCAGATTTTTGAATAAAATGGCGACGTCTATTGACAGTTGCTAAGATGTTGCTAGGGAAGCCGTGCGATTTACTTTACAGCTGTGCGTTTTTTTTACCGTGCGTAATAGACGTCATTACATTAGCGCCGACTGTGTGTTATTGACTGATTACAGGGGGGGTCGTAGGTAAAATTTATTAAAATAATGATTCAGTCTGTAGTTCGAAGAGTGAGACGTAGCATAGTCCAGCAAACAAGTGGGTGCTTACTTTACTTAAAGGTATATAGAGGTCGACGAAAAAATGTAATATGCTCCCCGGCGAAGAACTGTCTATTGTCTCGCCTGCTTGCTAGTCTCGGCCTTCAGCTTGCAGACTCGACGATAATAGACAGTTTTTCGTCTTTGGTACATAAATAACTATTCACAGTTTGTAGTGAAATTTTCCTATTAAGTGAAGCGTGTTACCAATAAAATTTCAAAGAATTTCGACGACTGAAACACAGGACCTTGTAACTAACATTTTTGACAAAATTGGTATTTGGATATAGCTGCGTTTACTTATGTGAACGTTCGTCTTTTTCAGAAAGGAAAAAAATAACTGAAATGATTCACTAAACAAAATTAGAAGAAAACAATACTTGGAATCTCTGAGACCAGAAAATATTTTAAGTTCGAAAACTACGCCTAGTTTAACAGTTAACAGTTTTTCCATCCTTCTGAATATTTTATGATTTGTGAGATACGAAGCTCTGCCTTCCAGTCCCCCATAAATTATTCCAACGCTTTACAAAGTCTTGAGGTATATTTTTCAAATACAGTGACCGCTACAGATATTGAACAACCTACACTGCTCAGTCAAATGAGGTCGGTCTGATCTACGACTTCGGCATATTTGCTCCTCATCAGTACAGGATATAGGTACTCTGTCCGAGAGCACTAAGTACCTAGCCCCGGACTGAATAAGACACTGGAATCACAATGAATACATGTTTTTCAATAACGGAGATATTGAAGCTTTGACAATAGTACCATCTTCACCTCCAGCCCCGAACCAAAATTCGAAAAATGTTACAAGCCAATTGAAAAACATGACACGTTGGAAAACTAAATAATTCTATCGTGTTCAGTTTCAATCAAATATGTCATTATTATAGCGGGAATAAATCTCCTGTGATTATTCTCGGGAATAATCACTGTGGCTATTATTTGCCTAGCAAGTGTCAGATAGTTGTCAAAATAATTACCTAACAATTGTTTCAACGCGATATATAAAATGGGTGGAAATTATCGGTTTGGTACCTTTTCTGATGAAGAAATAACAAAAAAGATTTTAGAAACTACTTCGGAAAATACTCTAATAAGTAATCACTAATAATCAGTCTATATGGAGACAATTTAAGACCTTTACCAAAGAATTTGTAAATCAAAATATAATCTAGTCAAATATAACTCGCAAGTTCCATAAATTGAAAAATAATTTGACAAATTTTGTTCAAACCTGTTGCCATTTGGAAATAACCACACGAGCCATGCGGGCTCTGGTGACTACTACCTGGCAACAAATTTCAAAAAACTTGTCAAATTATTTTCAATTTATTCTCACCCTCTTGTTATATTATTACTGAAAATAAGTGAAATTCATCAGTCAAATCACCGTACATAATCAAAAGAATAGTAGGTTCACTCCTCGGCGGCTTCTTTATGTGGCGCTGCTTAAGACTTGCCGAAAAACGATCGAAAAAGCACACGTGTGTCGTATATACAGGGGACGCGCGAATAACTATCTTCATAACTTGTTGATTTATCAATGGAGTCTTTGGTACGGGGGCTGATAAAAATGTACGTTAGGCTAGAAAACTCATTACAAAAGACGAAGATATTTTTACCCCATCTCTACTCCTAAAACCGTCCAAGCAGCACAGCCGTGGCATTTTCTTTTCAGTAAAAAATATACCGTAATAATAATTGGATAATTCACTGCAAAGACAGTCCAGCTGGTATACTAATAACTCCGCTAGTTCAAACTACAAAAGACGCACAGTTTCTATCTATCGCTCGACTGGAAGCTTCAGGATATCAGAAAAGACATGGACGGAGACCGAGTGAGATAGACATCGACTTGGGAGGATATTGGAGTGAACCTACTATTTTTTTGTTTATGTACGGTAGTCAAACTGAAGCTTAACAGTTCCTTTTGCTCTTACTTTAGTCAACTAATTCTTTAAAAAATGTATGTTTGAAGCCGTTTTAATTACTTTAAACTGCTGTGAGAGTAGAAGTTAACCGTATTCACATAAGGTCCTTATTCGCATTACCACTAATTATTTTTTCTTAGTATCGTCATGTAATTCAGCTGCAGCGTTCCCCTCAGCCTATACTTTGAATACAGTCATTAAACTACCCTTTCGCTATTAACCTGGCATTTTCCTGTCTCTTCAACCGATCTCTTTATACATACCTGTCAAACTTCAGTCGACAACATTGATTAAAAAGGGGGTGGTGACAGTATATCACGAGGAACATAAAACTTACTGGAGCTTGTCGTGTCACTTTACCTTACAAAAAATATTATGAAGTTTTTCATATGTGTGTGAGCGTTGAGTGTATTTAAGAGACGATTTTCACGTACAGTCTGAGGTAGTAAAATCAAATATCAACTGAAAGATAGGTATTAAGTTCGTTTGCGCACCTTTCACTTCGAAATTATGTATGCTCAGATTAATTATAAATTTCGCTCACTTGTCGAATAGTTTCAATTGAATAAAACATGATAATTATCACTCATAATTGCACAAGAGGTTTGTATTTTATCGGGTAAATTCGGATTGCTTAATGAGAAACTGTTGCCTAGCAATTAGACGAGAAAAACTGTCAACTTTTTTTTACTTTGACAGTTTATCGAGTCAAATTGCTAAAGGAAACAGTTTAGAAGCTGGACAACACAAATTTACCCGATATTAATACAAACATCGAGTGTAATTCATTGTTAGTGTTTAGAAATTCAATAAGTTGTTGACAAACATGTCAAACTTTTTATTATGGTAACCAGCACTTCGATAATTGATAAACAAATGCATAAGTGAAAAAACCACAAATGCATTTATCAACAGTAAAAACACAAGAGCTTTTTTTTATCGGATAAATTTCTCTTTGCAACGAAACAGTTTTGCCAATCACTAATTTTACGAGAAAAACTGACATGATAAAATCGCGACACCGAAGGTGGAGCGATTTTATTTAATGTCAGTTTATCGAGCAAATTTAGTGATTGACAAAATTTTGAGTTGAAGAGAAATTTATCTGATAAAAGAAAAGCTCGAGTGTTTTTTGGCAAGATAAATTAACGACAGAATATATCGATGGACAACAACAATGATTATCTCATTGTCATTGTGTAAAAGTGACGTCCGCTTACTAGATATTGAGGAGGAGAAGTTTTTATCGCGATAAAAGAGGATGCACCTTTTTTATCGATGTCAGAGTGACAATAGAGAGATTTTAAGCCACTTATTTGATCAACGTTATACGTTATCGGTTAAAAAAATAACCGATCACCTTAATAAGCGATAACGTACTCCGTTATTTACGTGAAAATAACCGAAACTTTATTAAGCGGTGAGGTTTAACATAATTGCCAAGTGTATTATGTTTATTCCGATGAATGAAATAAAAAATATGGAAAACTATTCAAAATGTATTGAAACTTTTCACAAATAATTTTAAATGATATATTTCAACACACAATTATATTTCGGCTTACAAAATGTACCATAAACATCTTTGAATGTTTTAACTTGTCAACGCCGATTTTTAACGTTAATTTTGCCTGATGTATGCTATCAAAATATTCTAATTTGAAGAATAGCGCCCCTTATTGAGTGGTGGTCTATTAGTCCTTGATCTTCATTACGTCTAATTATATTTTCTGTATTATCCACAATTAATGGATTGGATTAATGTGTAATAATCAAATTGAACAAATAGTAAATTTGATGTTAGTAACACCAAAAAAATAACGTTTAACGTATAACGTCGTTCACAGGTTATGGCCTCAAAAACTAAAATAATTAAAAATGACATCCGCTATTTTAGAAAGACTGCGCTTGCTCAGTTTAACGTTCAGCGTTAACGTATGTCAAAATTTTATGAGGCTTAAAATCTCTCTAATAACATTTCCAGGTATATGATATTTAAACATTGGAGTTAATTTATCGCTGTAAAAGTTTCAGCTTACTTTTGCCACTGTCAAAGTGACAATTGCACTGTGGCATATGCGATTTTTTATACTTTTTTGGCTGCCTGGACACAGTGATAGTGTTCGGAGTCCGGAGTTATCGTCAATAAGAGAGTGTGTGTTCGTTGAGTGCTGGTCTACACCTGCTGATATGGAGGAGATGTCTCCTAGTGCCCTGTCCACCTTCCTGGGAAGGACAGGATGGACGAAGACCTAGGAGGACTTCTGGAAAGGATGTAAAATGGGTCACATGTGGCCTAAGTGCTGTGAGGCTGCACTCACTTTTTCCACTCTACAGATACAGATAAAACAGTGATAGTGCTTCTTAATTTGTTTATTACTGTGAAATTTGTGTATTGATAATAATATTTTCAATTATCCAATCAATCCCTGTCATACTGAAAAGTGAAAGATACATTATTGTGGTCGTCTTCTTGCATTGAACTGGCGTCAATCAACTAGGATGTGTTCCACAGTGATTGGGCATCGGCGGTTTTGACAGGAAATTTCACCACGCGCTGCAACGTAAATTTATAATAGTATAATATACACCAAGGTGGTGGAGACTATTATTATTGATCGAGCACCAAAGGCGCTAAGCTTATAAATGTCTTCAACACTGTGATGTACATACATTTTCCTACAACCACTATGCAAAACACGCTTTTCTACACAATTTTTTATACGCAAAGCAGGCCTTTTCTCAATTTTTTTGATAACCGTTGTAAAAGTAATGCGAAAAGTACACGCTATGGCACTTTTCCGCACCGAAATGTCAAACAAAGCTACCTATGACCTGTCAACTTTTTTTGACAATTCAACTTAATTGAATTTCTTATTGGTGTACAATTTTCGAATTTAAACTAAAAGTAAGTACTAAACTATCTATTTCATTATTTATTTTAATTTATTAATTATTAAATATGAACCTATTAAGCATTATTTTAGTAATCATGAACCAAGATGAAAATAATTTATCTTTTGAGTTGTCCAATTCGGACATTGAAAATACTCAAGTTACTGTATTTCTTTCATTAAAAAATGTGGTTGAAGAAAAAATATTGTGTACAACTTGTACGCAAATCACTTTTCCCACACAAACTTCTGCGCTCGTGGGAGAAGTAACGCTTTGCGCACTAGTTGTACAAACTACTATTTCCCACTACTAGCCAAATTTGAGGCAAACATTGAGAATAATTGACAATATACACCATTTCAATGCTAAAATATTACAGCTGTATTGCGTTCACATCACAACACCTTGTGTGTAAGAACTATACTTATACACCACAGCACTCACAAACGCAACACGAGAGGCCTTTACCTCGTCGTCTTAAGGTCCCTTCCCATGGTCCGTGATTCTACAGATCATCACAAACAGTCGACAACCACGGACGGCAACGCACGCAGACCAGGGCTCTTTCCACGGTGCGTGTCGGTCTGTGTAGATCTTTTGATAGCTTCATTTCAAAATGCAAAGTTAAAGAGAACCGCAGCGCACCTTTGAAGTTACCGCCTCGCGACGGATACCGGCGCACCGGCGCACCGCCACAGACGACCTGTGCTACAACGGACGAGACCCTTCCCACGGTGTGTCGTGCGAGCTGGCCCGCGTCCGTCCGCGACAACGCGCACCGTGGGAAGCCAGCTTTACTGACAAGTACAATGTCCATAAATCCTTAATGTTTGGCAACTTTATTTGAACCTCTGGAAGGAATGCAGTCGAAAACATTCGATATTGAAACGTTTAACTATGGAAAATAAAGTACTAAGTATGTATAGTCAAAGGCACTCTTAACGTGCGGGTCATACGATTCAACAAAGACATACTCACAGTTTTTGTTTTCTTTTATTACGTTAAATTATAACTTCCAAATGAAATCCGTTAGATAAATAAGACAGACTTATGCAATTTTGACGGGAAAAAGAAGGATATGTATTTAGTTTTCAGCGATTCTAAAAAGTCTTTCACCAGCAGAGTTTTTATTTAAATATGTCAGTTTTGTCACTTTTCTTCAAGCTCTGGCAGCGTTGTGCGAACACAATAATTACCACACCCTCCGAATACATAATTGGTTACTTTTATCGACAGCTGACTTCTTATTGGGAAACGCATGCGTGTGTTCTTCCCTCTCACTTCGTCAGTTGACTGATATTGATTTATCCAGTGGCGTTGGTATTGTCAGTGACCATTGTTTTGTCAGTTTTTCTTCATAAAATAGGTACAGTACGCCATTTGTACGTTTTTGACAGATAAGATCCATGTTTCCTCGCCTATTACTGATGACCCGTATGTTTAGATAAAATTGCCAAACTATGTCAAATGTCATCAGTCATTTTTGGTTAAGCTTGAATTTTAAACTTATGGCATTTATTTCAAATAATTTTATCTTGATAGGTAATTTCAAGCAGCAAACATTGAAGAAAATCTTCTGTATATACAAAATTATGTTGAATTACTATCTTTGGATTCTCAAAATATTTGAACTGGTCCATTATTGACCTAGGTTAATAATTGGAAAAATGATTATATATATATAGCAGCACTACAGGCCTATCTGGCCCTCGGCTTCGAGATCTTTCACTCGCTCTTTCCATTTCTTCCTGTTCCTCGCTTCGTTTTCCCAGTCCCTAACTCCCACTGTTCCCAGATCTCTCCTAACCTCTTCCAACCATTTTTTCCTCGGTCTTCCTTTTCTCTTTTTACCACCTTCTCCACTTTTCAGCACTCGTTTTACCCATCTATCTTCCGTCATTCTACCTATATGTCCCAACCATCTTGCTCTTTGTGCTTTAATTATACGGGTTATACTTGGGTGCTTATATAATTCTGAGAGTTCTTTGTTTGTTCTTCTTCTGTAGATTCCATCTTCCTTAATTCCACCATAAATTTTTCTGAGCATTTTACGCTCCCATATTTCTAATTTATTCTGCTCTTTTTTGTTCATTGTCCAAGTTTCACAAGCGTAGGTAACTGACGGTCTTATTAATGTCTGGTACAATCTTATTTTAGCTGTTCGTGATATGTCTTTCGATTTTAACATCTTTGATACCATTCCTGCTGCTTTACTGCCCTTTGTTAATCTGTTTTCTATTTCCCTTTCTTCGTCTCGTTTATTTGTGATAGTTACTCCCAAATATTCGATTTGTTCCACTTTTTCTATTCTGTAGCTATTATTTCTATCACAGTTTATAATAATATCCGTTTCCTCCTTGCCCTTCATTACCATGTATTTTGTTTTTCTCTCGTTGATCAATAGACCATGTTCTCTTGCCTTCTGTTCCAGTAGCTTAAACACTCTTAGAACCTCTTTCCTGGATCTTGCCATGAGTACTATGTCGTCCGCATATGCTAGACATAGACATAGAAAAATGATTAACCACCAATAAAGGATTTTTTCAGTATCTAGAATAATCAATAATGGTCACCTTCACAGCTAGTAGTGGTAAAGCATGTTTTAGGTATCACTCAACTTTGGGAAACGGTTGGTGAAATCGGGCATTGGTTTTTCAAATAAACATATCTTTATAGCAAACTCAAATTACATTCCGCTATGAAATAGTTGTGAACCCATCAGCTGCGAACTGAAATTCTTCTGACACAGGACTTTCGCTTTTATAGGTTATTCTGTGTCCTTAGCTGCCTTGCCTATCAAGAAAACTCGATTGCTACTAGCGATTCAGGTGGATTCTAGGTAAACCTATAAACTCTTACTTCTCACTTGGTCTGTTTTGGGGTTAAGATAGATAAAAGATATGGTATGATTTATTGAATTGAATATGAAACTTTACTTCCGGAATGATTCTCAATATCTATGTATTCGAACTTAGCAATGACATTCACGGAATAGTATATTGTATAATTAGTGGGAAAAGCATCATATTCCCAAACGACAGTGATGATTACGACAGATAGTAAGACAGAAGTTTGGGAATATGCTTTTCCCACGAATTATACATACTATTTTTTCTCCGATCGTTGATTTACATTTAAAAAATTAATTGAAAAATATTCGATTCAAAATGTAATCAAGTAAGTTTAGATAGGTTTCTCTATGTTCATATTGAAATATTGAAATATAGAAGTGGTAACGAGAAAAACCAAACAATCAGCCACGTAGCTTCAACTTCTATAAATTCTCGATGCCCTCCAGTACAATTTACAAATTGTACAATGAATGTAAATATAAATAACAATTATTTTGTGTTAAAAATATCGTTATAAATTAGATGTTCCTCTCATTACTTCTATAACAACTTTATCAATATAAAAATTCAAACCATACTTTTTTTCAATTTATTTTAGTAATTCATTTGTAACATTACCGCACGCTACAGCAGTGCGGTAAGAATATTACCGCACTGTAATTTTCCAATTGCTTAGCAACTGCCCACTATTCTGGAATGTAGAACTTTGCGCATAGAAAACAGGTCAAAATAGTGTAACTTTTCCCACGATCGGAGAAAAATTTTACTATGACATCGCTTGTCAAAATAAATTAGTTAATAGTTCCACTGTATTTTCAATTTTCCGATGCAGAAATGGAAATCGACAACGAAAGTGACAAGAAAATAATTATTCCACAAGAAATAAGTGCAGGCTGCTAATTGTACATTTAATGTACATAAGTAATATTTATAGTTTTCTATCTTCCCAATTTTTTTTAAATTTAATCTTATAAACGGCTGCAGAAAAATACTGTTCGTAACGCTACCTGAAAGTAATTTCACGGGACTCACAGGCTTCCTGAAAACTGCCTACTCATTCCATAAAATATCACTTTCGGAACTTGTTAAGTGAATAACAATTTCAAATTAAATTCCCACTCCACTATTCAAATTAATTACTAATTTCATTTCAAAAATGAATAAGATGAATCCAAAATTTAATTAATTTATATTTTCCAAATGAGAACCCACTTGATTTTAAAGATTTGTGAATTTTATTGTACCTAGTAATGCTCCCTTCTAAATCACAACCCAAAAGGAATAAACACACCAGCGGTAAAAGATGTTTCGGTTTATTTATTTTTCTAGTAGCTCATCCAGCCCGGAAACGTTCGTTGGATTTAAATCTACCCCTGTTGTCAGTGGCTACTTGTTGAACGTTTTTAATATTTCCATTTGAAAAATGTACAAATAATTTGTTTTATATGAAAAAATCGTGTAAGGTATTAAACGTCTTTATTTCGCGAAGGTTTTTTAAATACGTATAGTAAAAAGACTCTCATCGATACCTGAAGACATCCAATATCAATCTAAACTGTCCCGCCGACGGGACGTAAAAGATAGAAAGAAAAGTCTGACGCAAGCGCCATTTTCGTCCATTTCCATGACACACCGTCGCGACGTCCTGCGATATAGGAGAAAATACGGGCAACAGTACACCTCTGATGGGCATCACGAAACGACGCCCGATATTCTTCATACGACGTCGCGTAGCTTTCTGTTTTGTTTTCGAATGCGATGTTTAAGGAAAAGGTAGTTGAAAGATGTGATTAAGTGTTGATATTTTATTAAAAGTGGTCGTATTAGTGTAAAAAGTTTTTTTATTGGAAGAAAATATGGCGTTTGTTTGGAAATCCTAAATATTACGTTCATTACAAAAATTTTGTTTTCAAAATTCTTCGACAAAAAACTATTTTGATATTCATGAGTTTTTATATGTACCTGGATATATCAATATTTATCTAAAAGTAATGGTAATTAATTTTTTCAACCAAGTACTCAATCATTTTTATGAGTGAATATCAAAATTTTGCTCAATCTTAACACAAAATAATTAAAACAAAAATTTCAAACAGAAATAATTACAAACATACTTAAATCTTGCAAGAAACTAAAACTTTTTTAAACATATGGCAGTCAGATGTCTCACATAGCGTTTTTTTCTGAACCGCTATAATTAAATAAAACCAGGTATCATCAATAAATTTTTGTTACTTTCCTCGGAGTGCATTTTTGTGATGAATCTATTTTTAAGTGAAAATATTTACATCTGAAATGTGAAAAATAGTGTGAATCCTAAAGCTTTTTCTTAATATGTTATCAGAAAAAATATTTTATAGTGATAAACGACAGATCGTACATGAGAGAGCAGACGTTGGTGCTCACTTGTTGAATCTTTTGTGGTGTTAAAGAAGCCCAAACGATCTACTCATCTTTTATCAACGTTTTTTCCAAACGGTAAACTCAACAATTTTATTGATTAAATCTTTATTGAAGTTTTTCTACGGTGTTTTCAAAATTATTAAAACCCAATAACTGAAAAATGTATGAAATAGAAAAACCAACTCAGAATATCTATAAACAAACTATTCAGTATTTATCGTCTATCAATTAATAAACAACTCACATGTAACCACTATTGTAATGTATTCAATAAATACTCGTAATGATGTTCAGCGAATAGCTTTAGTCGTATGCCGATTTATGGTGGGTTTATACACTTTACTTAATTTTAGTTTAGACGTAAATTTAGTGTTAAATTTAGACTTAATTTTAAAAACCATATACTTCAATGGGATGGTTTAGTCATAATTTGTGGTTGTGTTAAATGTAAGGGTTGACCTTGAAAGTACTCAATAATTGAAACCTTCACACTAAATTTAAAGATAAAACTAAATTTTGTTGATATACACATGCGCTGATTGACAGAGTGCCACGTCCATGAAAAAAATTTACCAACAATACATAAACATGACAAGAACTCATCAGCAAAAGTGTTGTTAGGCAAACCATCGCTCTCTTGTTCTTGCGTATCATTATAATTTTGATAAAAAATAGCCTTTGCCAATAATAACATGTACTCTGTGATAATAATAAACACATAAACACGAAACAAGTTAGAATTAGTGTCAAATGTCAAATGCTAAGTATAAAAATCCCCAAATCCCATTTTATACGCATGCGTAGCATTAAATTAAAATATGAATTAAAATTCTGTATAAACACTTTAACCTTTGATAAGATTAAGCCTAAATTTAACACTAAATTTACGTCTAAACTAAAATTAAGTAAAGTGTATAAACCCACCATTACCCTTAAGTTTATGATCGCTAAATACTGTACAACTGTTTGAATGTATTGTTCTGTTGGGTAGGTGGCATACGACCACGGCTATAAACTGAACATCACTATTATGAATCTGTTTTAAATACATTATAGTAGTTTGTGCAACTAGTGTGGATATGATGGCCATATCGCACGAGGACGAAGTTTGAGCACGACGCCGTAGGCGGAGTGCTCAATCGTTCGAGTGCGATATGGACAATCCACACGAGTCGAACAGTATATTTTTTCTACGACCCACTTGAAAAATCTAGAAAATAAAAATTTTAATAAACTGTAATCTCTACTGTAATACAACTTCAATCTCAAAATTTTTAACAATTTTCATAATTTTACCAATCAATATCAAGCGGAATGATTATTTAAAAATAAAATTAAAAAAAAAAAATTTCTACTTTGAGAATCGAACCCTGTACCACAGTACATAGACAAGAATAGTAGGTTCACTCTAAGCCCATCCCACTTCGATGTCTATCTCACTCGGTGTTCTTCTCCGTCTTTTCTGGTATCCCGAAGCTCCCGATCGAGCGATAGACAGATACAGTGTGTCTTTTGTACTTTGAAAGTACGAGCGGAGTTATTAGTATACCGGCTGGACTTTCTTCGCAGTGGATTATTTAATTATTATTACTGTATTTTTCATATTAAAAAAAATGCCACGAGTGTGTTGTGTGGACAGTTTTCGAGGCAATCTTGATTGAGGTTCCGTGTTAGTAAAAATTTATATCCCCGCCATTTTAGAGTTTCCCATGATATAATTGCTTTTCCACCCAGATATAAATTTTAATTGCTTAGTAACTTTTTTATTTAGATAATCTTGCTAAATGCACTTGTTTATATAATATCCTTATTGTAAAAATAATTTATTTTGATTTTTTTCAGTAATTTTTAAAACACGAACAACCAATTATCAAAACCATTTTAAAATAACAGTGCTTGGCGGGCGACGTCCCGTATAAAATCTTATAGTTTTCTTTAATCTTTGGTAGCATCTGGTATAATTTTTAATGACATTAAATAGTAATTATGTCATCCCTTTTCCATAATATTATATATAAAAAGCTGACACACTATTTATATTTGCTAACACTAAATAATTTACTTCTTATGTAAAATCACACTGAACAGTCAGTCAGTAATTATCTATCGAGTAGAACACATCTAATTTTATTGTCGGGAATATTATAAATTGTAATTGATAAATACCTAAATAAAGTTTTTAAAAAGGAACTTTTCACCCGTGGTGACTTATTTTAGTTGTTTGTTTTCTATTTCTATATTATAAGATATATTATATTTGTACATTTTTGACTAATTGTTTTATTTATATAATGTAATGAAAGATATTCCAATGAATGATTCTAGTTTATTTCTTATAATTAAATACATAGCGAAACAACATCGTTTGTGAAATAAATTTTCTAGCATGACGTACATTTTCATCAGCCCCTGTACCACACACTTAATTTATAAATCAACAAGCTATAAAGATAATAATTCGCACGACCCCTATATGTACGAAACACGTGTGCTTTTACGATCGTTTTTCGGCAGGTCTTTATTAGCGTTACATCAAACAGCCGACAGGGAGTGAACCTACTATTCTTTTGTCTATGTACTGTGCCTGTACCTAGCGCGCAAAAACCTAATATGCTAACAACTCGACCACCTAGGAATGTTTATGTTGATATCTATAACGTCACATGAATTACAAAATTTTATAAAAGCTGACGTCTATCAAAAGTCCTCTTAAATACCCATTTTATTCTGTTTTCAGTATTTGTCGTTAATTTATATGGATTATTTTATTTATGTTTATTATTGTTAATAAATATTCTTGATCCAGTGCTTCTAGGGAAGCCTTTTTTTAGATAAGTTATTTTGACGTTTCTTTGAAATTCAAAGAAGGGGAGTTGACAAATACTAATCGTGAATGCTGATTGGTGGATTTCATATACGTTCTAGGATGTATATGAATATATACGTTCAGTTAACTGGTATGGCCTACATTTCCATTCTGTAAACTGTGCAAAAAATGGATAATATACATGTGGGTGTAGAAAAAAATATATTACGTATATGTTTATTTAATGCACAATAAACATTGAATACCCACCTAATTATTTCTGTTAATTTGCTGACAAATCAAACCAAAATATTGATGATATTTTTAATCCAACTTTTCAATTCGTTAGCGCATTATTAAAAATGATCAGGTCTATATAGAAGATCCTGGTCACTATCTAACTCTACGCAAAAAATCGACAGTAGTAGATATTTTTGGTAAACTTGAAATGATTTTTGGTTGTTGGCACCAAAAATTGCATGTGATATTTTTTTTGCTCTTCCGAATCTTCGACAACTTTAGCAACAGTATTGCTTTATTATCCGCCATGATGTTTCACGGTAAACAGATCAGCTCCAAAATCAGCCAAAAATTAAGCACACGACACGATCTCCGAAGACAATATCCGGTATGTTCTCCAGGATGAGGTGTATCAAGAAAAAAGTTCACTAACTTTTGGCATTTTACCAGAGGTATGAATTCCAAAGGGTTGCTTCGTGCATTTCATATTTTTATAAGTGACAAAATAACGTCAATCGTTTTTGTTGCAAGGTCGTATTGTCACATATTGTCCGACAAGCTTTACCATATTCAATCCTGGGATATACCCGGATGTTACAAAAGATTCTGGCAATACCTACCTTTGTTTTTGAATTCGGTATAGTAATGATGAAAAAAGATCCTTCATCATTTCCAGCAAGCATATTTGTCAGTTCCTCAACCCAATTGACATAGCAGCTTTCCAAAATAAATATGTATCATCTGATACTTCCGTTGAAAGCTTTGTGATATCTTGTTTAGTTAAAATTTAGCTCTGTAACATTCACGTTTTAGTAATACAACCTGCTGGAGGTATTTACTACTATCGCCGTTTTCCATTGTCAATAAAATACTTCTCATCATCGCATGAGGCAACCGGAAAAAAAATGGGATTATTCCTTAAAAGATTTTGCGAGTCGTCATTAGCGGATATCCATCTTTTTGCTTTTGTTCCAGTTTCATCACATACTCAATACTACCGGATGTCTTGTTTAGTTGTGCCTAGTGTCACAAATCAACTTGTTAAAATTTTCACTTATAATTGCACAAGAGGTTTGTATTTTATCGGGTAAATTTGGATTGTTTAATGAGAAAATGTTTCCTAGCAATTAGACGAGAACAACTGAGCGTTTTTATGTTGACAGTTTTTCGAGTCTGATTGCTAAAGGAAACAGTTTAGAAGTTGAACAACACAAATTTACCCGATATCAATACAAACATCGAGTGTAATTCGGCAGGACAATTCAATGAATCGGCTCATTGTTAGTGTTTAGAAATTCAATAAGTTGTTGACAAACATGTCAAATTATTTATCATGGTAACAAATGCATAAGTGAAAAAACCATAAGTGCATTTATCGCTGAAAAAGTTAAAGCTAACTTTTGCCGGTGTCAAAGTGACAATTACACTGAGGCATATGCGATTTTTTATACATGAGTTGAATTGTCACTTATAATTGCACAAGAGGTTTGTATTTTATCGGGTAAATTTGGATTGTTTAATGATAAACTGTTTCCTAGCAATTAGACGAGAACAACTGTCAACTATTAAAAACGCGACACCGAAGGTGGAGTGTTTTTAAGTTGACAGTTTTTCGAGTCTAATTGCTAATGGAAACATTTTAGAAGTTGAACAACACAAATTTACCCGATATCAATACAAACATCGAGTGTAATTCGGCAGGACAATTCAATGAATCGGCTTATTGTTAGTGTTTAGAAATTCAATAAGTTGTTGACAAACATGTCATATTATTTATCATGGTAACAAATGCATAAGTGAAAAAACCACAAGTGCATTTATCAACAGTTAAAACACAAGAGCTTTTTTTTATCGGATAAATTTCTCTTTGCAACGAAACAGTTTTGCCAATCACTAATTTTACGAGAAAAACTGACATGATAAAATCGCGACACCGAAGGTGGAGCGATTTTATCTAATGTCAGTTTTTCGAGCAGATTTAGTGATTGGCAAAACTTTGAGTTGGAGAGAAATTTATCTGGATAAAAGAAAAGCTCGAGTGTTTTTTGGCAAGATAAATTAACGACAGAATAATTATATCGATGAACAACAACAATAATTATCTCATTGTCATTGTGTAAAAGTGACGTCCGCTTACTAGAATTGAGGAAGAGAGGTTTTTATCGCGATAAAAAAGGATGCACCTTTTTTATCGATGTCAAAGTGACAATAACATTTCCAGGTATAGACATTTTAACATTGAAGTTAATTTATCGCTGAAAAAGTTAAAGCTAACTTTTGCCGGTGTCAAAGTGACAATTACACTGAGGCATATGCGATTTTTTATACATGAGTTGAATTGTCACAATTATTATCATTCCATAGGATCATTACATTCTCTAAAATCAATTCATTCTCGATTAGGTTCTTGTAATGAAATGCCACCATTTGTTACAATTTTTATCCAGTGTGAAGTGGCACAGAATCTAATAAAAATGTTAGTTTTTTTTGTTCTTGATAGCAATAAATTTCATCATGTCATCAATCGAGACTCTAAAAGTTCTACCCGTTGTTCAAACAAATTTAAATCACTAACCAAATCATTTAGATCTTCTCAAGAGAATAGTCGAGAACCGGGAAAGGAAGCTTTTTGATAGACGCAGAATTGAAAGTTAGTTCCTTCGATTCACTAGATTGACTCCTAACTTTAATGCGGTTCTAATATAAACAGTTTTTCAATGCGAAGAAATAATCATTCTAGTTTTCATTGTATCACCATAGGGGTCAGTGGAATGAAAATGGCCGACATTTATCGACAAATATTATTTATGAAGAATCAGCAAACAAAAATATCAGCGGTACTCTATAAGGTAACTTCTGTCGCCTCAGCTATTGTTCGACAAGATTCGTCAATCGAATAGAGAATAATCTACTGATAATTCAGGAAACAGTATGCAAATTTGATACAAATTAGACATTTGCTATTGATGATCAAATTATTGTGATATTATGATATAACTATTTAATTGGAAGTCGTAGAGATAGATGGGTCACGAAGTTTACTATGCAATCAATCCAAAAGATTTTGATAGCAGCCCCACACCCAAAAACCTCAGATCTTGATTTTTCTTAAATTATATGCTCACCTGTTTATAGTATGGTTTTTATAGTTGTCTTGATCGTGTTTGAGAAAACAACCAAATTACAGTGGGAGTTAATTGTCGAACATGTTATTATCGGTGAGTGCCCTGAATATAGTAATGACCGAGAAGTATGTAATTTTAGCAAAAATTTTATAGCAGTTAATTTAAGCCAATTAGACGCCTGCATTTTGTCATGTTTCTATGACAATAACCCAATTTCTTTGGAAATTTTCCTGCGTAGAGGGAAATTAATAGTTGCATGAAAATTTACCTCTGGTTTGACAGCTGCCATGAACACAGTTACATGGATAATAATATGTCACCTAAGTATGTCACTAACTCAATTCCTATTTTAGAGAAGTTTTGGTATAAAATTTTCTTATCATACACAATAGGAATTTTGTGGACTCCTATTCAGGAAAAGCAAAAAAATCTATCGAATGAATTTGTTTCAATGACAAATTATATGAAAAATATCTTTTGAATTTCTATTAGTGGCTACTAATTTTTTCTACTATCAACCAAGGTCAAAAGCTTGAGCAACATAATTTTGCATACCCAGAAGATTGTCTTTAATGGATTTGCTGCTTGAAATTACTCATCAATATAAAATCATTTGAATGCAATTATTTTAAAATTCGCGTTCTACCACAAATGACTGATGACCTGAGAAGTACGTTCATAATCTATGAAGCGGACAGTATACTTGTCAGTCAGACGACGCGGCGAATGCTTCCCGTGTTGCGTTTGTGTGTGCAGTGGTGTATAAGTAAAGCTCCTACAATAAAGTTGTTGAATTGTGAACGCAATACTCCTGTAATATAATAGCCTTGTGAAATTATTGTTAATTTTTGTCTCAAATTTGGCTAGTACTGGGGGGAAATCTATATACACCAAGGTGGTGAAGACATTTATAAACCTCGCACCTTATTCCGCTCTGGAGAAAACCCCTCGCGAAATTACTTTGGTGCTTGGTCAATGATAATAGTCTTCACCACCTTAGTGGATAACACACTATCGGTATCGGTTCATTCGAGAGATTCATAATATGTACAATATGAGACAAGATAGGACATGATAAAGTGTCAGGTCCGCTACTGCTAGTGTTAATAATAAATTCTATAAAATGAAAATTAAGCAAAAAAATTCGTATCCATATCTTGATTTTCGATCTTATGTTTTGCTCTTACATGTGTTCATGGAATTGGTCCATCAAAGTAATTCATCAGCTTATTTTATTTTCACCATTCTCTTGTTTGCTCAATAATTCAAGTTTAAATTCTTTCCCAAAGTTAAATGAAAATAAATAATACATCTAAGGTCACGAGAATATGTAAAATTACAAACGATGCTTGGAACTGTTCACATACAAAATTTATTTTTAAAAGTGTTTATTTGTTTTCAATACGTAGTTCATTCATCAGAAAATATTAACGACCAAAAGAAAATATTTAAAGCTAGGTAACTCATAAATTTTCCAAAAATAAACCCAAACACCGACACGATATATAAATTACTTTCCGATATTTTTTTTAGATGGTTTTTATATTATCATTATTAATACTGTATTTGCATCACTGAATAAATATATCAGATGTTGGATAGTCAAAACATTCTTTAAATATATACCTTGATTTATTGAAATATCACTTTTTAAAAAGCTATCGATAGTTTAAATATTGCTTTCCACCATATTTTGAATATTGGTTGGATAGAAAAAGATTTATGTCAGAATTTAGAAAAGTTCCTAGACTCTATACCGCGTTTCGAAGCAGATGTGGATGATATCTCTGTTTTAGTATGGCAATTTCGCTAATGTGATCAATGATTCGTGAAGTTCGATATTACTGCTTCGGTTTTTACAGACCCACACCTTCTGGCATCCATTCTAGTTTGGCTGTTGTAGTCTGAAATTGTATTTATGTAGAAAAAGTACGGATAGGTGTCCTGTTGTGAAAGTGTATAGAATAAAATTTCTAGCTGTTATTTTATTAAGTGTTTCCTAAAAATAAATATAGAAATAGCAGACCTCCGGTTGGAATAGGCCCAAGGACACTAATATAGTTTTGTTCCATTAATTGTTTCAATCCTTAAAACGTAGAGTCTTTCCTTTTTCTACAGCTATTGTTATTGTTCTAATTGTGTTTATACCTTCAAACCATGAAAATGTGATTACTCAAACTCATACTATATTGACCAGTAGCCCAAGACACATTTAGGATTCATTGTTATAATGGAAGCCCATTCTACCATAAAATTTAATAAGAAAAACAAGTAGAATATGGTTATTGCTAAAACCAGTAGACATTGAACCTTGAACATTGGACATTAATATTCAATTGGTGAAGTAATTCCAAAGAATCACTTGGAATGCAACTGATTCAATTCATTCCTCTCCCCTGCATAACTATCATCATTTAAATCAATGATAAATGATAATTCAGAATTTTTATCACTATCATTTTACCTGTCAATCTGGTAATATTAGGAGACTCTATTTATATACTCATGGACCGGAATCTATTTGCTCACCTGGTAATTAATTCCAACTTGCCCAAATTATAACTCTTCGAAGTTTTTTGTCTAATCGCTTTTTTCGGTTGGAAGGTTCATTTCAATTAGGTATACTCTGTATTTCTCAAAAGAAACATTCCAAATTCAAATGAACATGACTGAATCCTTCGTAAGAAAACTATACTGAAATATTGGTATACAAATGGCTTCCTTAGGCAGGAATAATCACAAACCTACACATACCTACACCTATGTTGAGTATATTCGGTCAATAATAAATCATCACCATGGATCTCTTTTACCGTGAAGACTAATTGAGAAATATTGATAAATACGCTCTAGGTGAAGTTATTTTTCCTGAAAATTTAAGTTTGTTTCAACTTTCTCAGTGAGTTATGCTCTGAAGTGTTCCAAGCTATAGATAATCCTCACGAGCTGCCACTTAGTAAAGTAACAGTTCCCATGAGATATGCTTTTATTCTCCACGTTACTTGTGTAATCAAAATAATCTAACTTGAGTTTAATAATTCAGGAACATTTTGAAACAAAATTCTGAAAAGTGAGTTTGATAACAAGTTAGCAATTTTCTTATTGTTTCCAAACAAATTCGACAAAGTATAGATAAAGTTCAGTATAAGGTCATATACGAAAACATGGGTCACAAAGTGAGTTTGACCAGGTTTCAGTACGAAATATCCAGGTACAAATGATTTGATTGGAGGAAATACTTACAAAGCATTTGAGGTTAGTTTTCCAAAATGGGATGCAGACATACTTTTCGTAACGGCAAGGTGTCTTACGTCTTTTTCTAGTGTCCCACTGACAGTTCTCACCAGGTCTGTACTTTGTTGTTTACTGTCCATCATCACCTACGAAAAGGGATTATTAATCTTATTGTTATATTTATTTGAATAATAAAAAAATATGCCTAAATACACGGAAAAACATCAGCATTTTGAAAGTTCTCAAGTATTTAGCATTAGAAAAAGATGCAGATCTTGCAGCAATAATTATTCAATGAACATTGTTTTTTTTATTGGTGAACCCTATTACCTATTTAAAGCACGCCCCAGCGTGTTTAAAACGAAGTTTAAAACACGCGCGTTTTTATAAGTTACCATGGCAACATCAACATCTCGAGAAACGGAGTGAATGTCTAATCGTCTAAACGACAATTTTTTCTGTTATTGATCTGACAGGAGTACTTTGTAACATCAAAACCTTTATTTGAACAATATTTAGCATATTTCAATTTTATAAATGAAAATGGAAAGTGCAGGTGATATTGTTTGAGATATTGATATTTCGATTTCTCAAATCGGGGGAAATGGTATTTAATTTGATACTATTAACATTTCCATGACAACGCAAGGTAAACTAATGTCATCACGAATTCAACCATTTTACATTGTCAGTTCCCATTTCCATTTCCATTTCTTTTCCTTGTAGTAGTAGTAGATCAGTATTTATGATTTCAAAGTGCACCAACAAAAAAAATAGCGTGAAGTATTCGTGGATAACTGGTCTCCAAAACACTTGCTCTATTTCGAAAAATCGCGCGTGTTTTGAAGACCTTAATATCCACTTATACTTTAATATACTATTTTATTGAATGACATTCTCAAAAAATTTTCTATTTAATTGTCACGTCAAAAAATAATCTATAACATACGACATTTCAAGCAATTGGATAATAGTTTTTCATGTCTTCCCTTGAACTCGTTGTGATTTGGAAATAACCTCTTCGGGTTTTCGTACCTATCTATTGCCTAGCTACAAGTTTTCTAAATACTGTCGAATAACTTACAATTTATTCTCACTCCCTTGTGATATTACCACTGAAAATATTCATCTTGTATCATAAACTTTTATATTATATTACAATGTTTACTATCTTCAACCTCCTCCGTAATGTGTAATAATCAGATGTTAAATCTCGTTATGTTTGTGTACATTATACGTACTAACATTGCATACTTTATCACGATACTTAAACCAAATATTTATATGATCTATATTATTAACTTGGAGCATACCCCATGAGATCCACGTTTTACAAAAGCAAGTCTAATTGCTTGATGACATTTCTCAATTTTTGTTGTCAATATTTTCTATTTATTTAAAAAAGGTTCGCTTAACATGAAGATGGTAAGAAAAAGCTGTTATCATTACTTCTTAAGGATCGAAACCAAGTTCGGATATTCCATGCATTTGAATTATAGCGTCGTCTGCTGCCAAGTATTACTGTCTGCTTTCGCTCCAACGATTATGAACGCACTCCTTATGTCATCGGTCATTTTTGGTTGAGCATTTTAAGCAACTGGCATGTAAATTCTAATAACTTTATCCTGATAGGTGATTTTGAGCATCACATTCGTTAAAGACATTCTCCTGGGTATACAAAATTATGTTCACAAGTTCTTGGATTCATGAAATAGTCGAATTAGTCAATTATTGATCTAAGTTGATATGATAATAGTATTTTATGCAACGAACATGTAATGATAGCCATTAAGACACGAGCATATTGTAGGATACGAAACGAGCCGCAGGCGAGTTTCGTATATAATATGCGAGTGTATTAATGGCCATTACATGAAAGTGGCATACAATATTTTTTCTACTCCGGTTAATAAAAATTATTTTATCAATAATTATTAGTTAAATCAATTTTAAATATAGTTACTTTTGAAAATCAAAATTATTTGACAGCTATCAAATTAAGTGTCACTTAATATGTCTGTTCGCCTGCAATAAAAGTGTAGCACCGAGCTATATAATGTTGAAGAATTCAGGTCTATCTGTGAAAAAATACGTATAAAATTACTAAATTTGGGAATATCTATGTATATTGCATTTGTAAACTGCAAGAAACATTAAAACATGATCAAAATAAATAAAATCGTATAGCTCAGTGCTACACTTTTATTGCAGGGAACAGACCTAATATGATTAATTTCAGAAATGTCAACCAGGTATCCATGGCTATATACTAAATATTGTGCGAATGTCGCATTCCTATTGGCTTAAAAATCTGTATCATAATGAAAATCTGTATCATAATGAATTTCATTATGATACAGATTTTAGTCTTTTAATAAGTATATTATAAAACAGGAGTAGAAAGAATATTATTAACCCCCAAGAGAGAAATTCAACTAGAAGGAGCAATAATTGTCAATATAAAGTATTATTACAGAAAACTGTGATACTGTCTTATTTAATAAAGCGAGTTACCAACAGATATCAAAGAACATTAATTATTCTAACGCTTTATGAGTTTTGAAGAATATTTTTCAAAGACATTGACCGTCCAACTAAGAAGAAACAACTACTTCCCGGGCTATAGGCCCCGATGCATATTGGATTACACTTCAAGGTCAAACAGGGTTGGCATATCTACAAGATATATGAACCAACCATTCTGGTTTGTAGTTAGAAGTGACAAACATAACTTGATACCGGTTTCGGTGTATTTGCACCATAGATAAAAAACTACTTATAGATGGGAAACTGACCCGTGGCGCCCTCTATTCATACGGGTGGCGCTACCTTGAGAGTCCCGTCAGTACCTCTGGCACAAATCAGGTTGTGAACTTCGCTAACAGCCGAAAAAGAAGATTCCTGTAATTTTACAGTTTTTTGCGGTATATTCAAAATTACTGTAATTTTACTTTTATTGCAAAATGACATTCACGATCCATTTTTTTATATTTCATTTAAAATTACTCGACATTAGATTGATATTACAATAATAACAATGAAAAGTCAAGTAAAATGAATGAAATGTCAAAAAATGGATCGAATAATGTCTGAATTGCGAAAAATAAAGCAATAATCATCAAGTTTACATATTTTATTGAATAAAAAAAGTATACAATAAATGAAACATATCTCAATGACAACCAGGAAAAAAAAATGTTAGGAATTCAACAATAATGCTGGGAAGTTCAAAGTTGTGTGGAAGAATAACTGCTACTTCTGTTACTTTCTATTCGATGGAACATGTTTTGAAATGAAGATAAAGCTTACCGTATGCACCTCACATTACAGTCTTTCACAAAACATATTCTTGAAATTGTCTCTTAAAGAAAAGTCCCACTATGAACAATAAAATCTAAATACGAATACTCAACACACACACAAATAAGCAGTTGTTAGTGGTTGTCAGGCAGTTGTCAGGTTAGGATGTCAGCGCTAATATGTATGTGGAAGAATCTGCAACCACCACTAATGGAGTTACAGTTTTCTTTCTTCTTCTTCTTTCTTTTTATTGGCCTCCACCCATTAGGTATTTAGCCAGAGCAGGTATTTATTCTAATTTTTCGGGAATATTCCTTACGGAATGTCTGGAACTTTCCATATTCCCTCTGGTTGAACCATTTTACTATTTCCATTAACCATGATTTCTTCTTTTTAAGGCTAACATGTTATGAAACAAAACAACATAGGTACAAACTTTTCTCGCTCAGGGGCAACTGCCGAGCATTCACAACAGGGGCAACTGCCGAGCATTCACAACAGTTTTCATCAAATTACAAATTTTAGTACTGACGGGACTCTTTATGTGGCAGCACCCATGCGCCTTCAGAGATCCCCTACCCTGATTTGCACCTCATCAGTACAAGGTATATGTTATCCGTCCGTGAGCTTGAAGCATAATCTGGATTGGAGAATACACTAAAATCACAATCAATACATGTCTTCCAGTAACGGAAGTGTAAAATATGTGATAGTAGTGACATCTTCACCTCCAACCACAAACCAAAACTCGAATCCGACAACAAGACCTCGGCCTTGAAACTATATAAAGTATTATTACAGAAAACTATAATACTGTCTTATTTAATAAAGCAAGTTACCAACAGATATCGAAGAACATTAATTATTTCGCCACACTGATCCAAATAATATCTAAAAAATATGACTCTTAGGGCGAGTTGTATCAAACGCCTAAACTCGGTTTAATGTTGACTGATGATTAGACTGATGTAATTGTTGATAATAAACACATCAATCAGACACAGTCTAAACATCAGTTATAATTAAACCGAGTTTAGGTGTTTGATACAACTCGCCCTAATTGATTTCTGAAGCAGCCACTCGACCTTTCTAGACAAGTCTAATACTGTCAAGTGCTGAACACGTGAAATTTATACGGACGTCATTTATGTTTGATTCGATTAATTGTTACTTGCGGAATACCCAGTTCTCTTTCAGCTTCTAACCTATCAACTTCAGGCTATATGGGTTAAATTGATTGACAATTGAAATGCACTATTTGTTCTACAATTTTGGAGTAACCGATAGATTACTTTCGAGAAATGTGGATATCGTTACAATGAAAAATAATCTCCATGTTTTGGCTGGTTAATTTTCTCGTACAATTTTCGGAGAATTTAAACGATCAATTTAGTTGTTACTTTGTATGAATTCGATAAAAGGTGATTATACATAATATACATCAATATTATACAACAATACACAAGCTACCAGGACTGTCAAATTTTGATGTAATTCAAAAATGAGTCGATTCGGATTGTTATTTTCATTGTACCAATTTATATTCAAATTAATTAACTGTCTATTTTCACTCCCTTCGCGGTCGGATCATTTAAACTGTCAAACTAACACTCTTTTTTTTGGGACTGAACCTTTTTGCGGAATCAGCTCCTAATAATGGGGCAAATAGGTGAAGCCGAAAGAAAGAGAAGATCTGACCATTGGACAGATTTAGTAGGGCTTAGACAATCAAAGATTCTCCTGGGCCCGTATGTTTGAGTTCACGTGATAAATTTCGAAGGTGATATTTGTATCACCAAAATTGCGTATGCGATACTCTTTTCGTTCGATACCCTATTCCCGAACCGAATGCGATAAAGGATTGGTAGATTTCGAAGGATGTGATATATTGTGAGGGAAGTCTTAGCTTGGGTGACAAATTCAACCAATAACAGAAAGGAATATAAATCACATGACTTAGCTTGTCATGCTGACAACTTTTCTGCTATATTTTTTGAGACAGTCTGTTATCTGAGACTCAGTTATTCATTTCCTTTTTATTGTGCGCTTTGATTATTTGATTATCATATTATGAACGAATCGAAGGAAAAACGTGCCGGTTATGTCTCAATGGAGCATTTACCTTAATGCAAGACCGACCAGCGTTATGTAGTGGTCGGTTCTCTACTTCCCTCCTCTATATAGGGAGAAACTAGTCGAATCACTTCACGAACTAATTCTTTTGATAGACGAAACATTCTCACAAAATTGTCTATCTCCAAGTTCGAATGCATTTATGCGAGGGTAGAAGGGCCTCCGCTGGCCTGCTACGGCACCAGCAGCTTCCTCCACTACTTCTGCAATAGCGATCATTGCAATTTCATCAAAATTTGCCATTTCGGTATATCACCACTGTGGTTTGTTTACATTACCAGACAGTAATTTGAAGTTTATATTTAAGCCCTTCGATAATTGTTATCGCATGCTAAATTTCCGCTCGTTGTTTTTTGGTCGATAATTATCGCTTGTGATATTCGAACATACCCTTTTTCGGATATCCTTCGATAAAGTGCGAATATCGCATGCGATAATAAGTCGAGTGAACTCAAACATAGGTCCCCTGGGCGACTACAACCTGTTGAGATCAAATGAATGCATTAGTCAAAGTAAAACTGCGCTAAGAGTTTTAGCAGGGATCCTAACGGGACATTGTCACCTGAATGGACACCTGAAAAAGCTCAAATTAATGGAGGAAGAAGAATGCAGATATTGTGGCATGGAAGAACAAGCCTCCATCCACATACTTTCCAACTGCACAGCACCTCAGAATCCCAGAAGACAGTACCTGGGAGATTACTGGATAGGAGAGGAATATTCACCTAAGTTGAAGCCTACTGATGTCCTAAAATTCCTCCGGGAAATAGGACTAAAGGAGCTACTTATTTCAAAAACTTTCCTCAGAAATTAAGTAGAAGTAAGGGGGCACAATAGATCTTTTAGGTCTCAGTGAATGTTACCCCAAAAATACATACATACAACCGTCTTTTTCAATTATGCAACAAGCTATCGATATCTAACCTGATTATTTTGAAGTACTTATAGTATTAACAGTGATTATACTGTTATTTCCACCCGTGTCTTAGAAAACTCATAATTAAAGTAACGTTTCTGACACTTGGTACCTACTTAATATACTATTTTTAATGTTACTGATACGCGTTTGACTTGAAAATTGTTGTTTGGGATGTTGATTGTTCAGATATTCTAGAACAGGATTTAAATGCATTGTTAGCACGTTTGAAAATAAGAAATACTCCTTTTTGTATCAGAATAATGTTTGGGTAATTCACTTGATCATTTTTAGGTTTGATATTCTACGGTTCTTTGTCCATAACTATTCAAATTTTTGAAGTTTCAATGATGATCCAAAAGTAGGCCGAGATTTCGTTTTATCTCAATTAGATATTCAGCATATTCTGCAATATACTCATATTGTGAATAATCGTGGAAATTAATGAGCCCAGTGTGATAAAAAAAATGTAAAACTCAGTAGTAGGTAGGCTACATTGTCTAAAACGAAAATAAAACATTTTAAGATATCCACATTATGCAATCCAACGACCTGTCGAATGAAATTCAATATGGCTCCTCAAGCCAAACAAAAATATGGCTTTAGTCTTGGAGACTAGATAAGGAGAACGGGAACATCAACAAAATCGTATATTCGAGCAGTTCGCTTTTTCACCGCAGCGGCGCCACTGCTACTTCTGAACAGTTACCACAATAAGCTCAGTTTTTATATATATGACAGTTGTCAAATATGGTTCATTACTCACAGCAAAAACTCAAAGTAATGACTAGTGAAAAAGTATATTTCCAACAACGATAAACTTAATGCAAAATATACACTATGTTATTCATAAGATGCGACATAGGAATTCCTGTACAAAACTGTCAAATACGAGCCAGTCAAACTTTTCTATCAAAAAGCGTTCAAAAAATAATAACAGATTTGGAAAGGTCATCTGGCTTGATGAAAAAATATATGATTATGTTTAGAAAAGTAGTACAACATTTTCGAATACTGAAAACACCACAGCGGGAAATCGAACTGCAATACTTCAGGAATTTAGGAAAATTGAGAATGCATTTGAACTTATTTTTCTACGACCTTTCCAAATCTGTTATTATTTCCTATGAACGCTATTTGGTAAAAAAAGAACTAGCGTTTTACAGTTTTGTACAGGAATCCCTTTGTCGCATCTTATAAATAACATAGTGTATATATTATAACATAATAGGAAAATCATATCGTTTATCACTTTGAAAAATTTGATAGAATTAGCATTTTCACCTTATTGTTTAAACGTTGTTGTCGGCCTTGCTTATTTGCTTTACGTTTCGCTATTTTTGATATTATTAATACAAATTAAGTACGCTACTACCAAAGATTAACTGAATACTAAGAGATCTAGGAAGTAGCAAATCCTGTAAAAAATTTTTGATATTTGTCATTCACGTCATGAACCTCTCTCAGAGTACACTCCATTTTCTCCTTATTCTCTTTTCACTGTAGGTGTAAAATACATACTTTGCTTTCAGACTTTCAGAGTGATCTCCCTTGAAAAGAACACGGTTCCACAGGAGACCATGCATAATGCCGATTTTAATTACCATATCTCAGTAGTTTAGCTTTTTACGGCAAACCTCCATCTACCTTAGACATACGACCAATTTAAGCATTTAAGCCTATCTACCCCAATAAATACATTTATGTCCCAACAAATTCTGCGGGTCTACCACCGAATTCAAAGCATCCTCACAGGTGGGATTAGGAAAGTACATACTTAGGTCTACTCCTATCATAAGCAAACAGCTGAAAAGGACCCGTCTTGAGCTGAATTCCTCAACATAGTGCTTGGAAGATGTGAAAAAGTGGACAAAGAATTGCAGATGCCTGAGAGTAGGCATAAAATGCTTAACGATTAATCTTAACTTCTCAAAAAATCCCTGAATTGGAAAATTTATTCTTCACCAATTTCATTCCATCCTATTTTCATACAAAAGAGCGGCACCTACTGGAAAACTTAGGAAAAAGCTTGTTTGAAGTTGATTTATTAATTGAAAAATGGTTCAATCTTCTTCTTTTATCAATCTCATGAATTTTGGTACAATGTTTCATACAACTCCATAAAGTTGACGATTTTCTCTTAATAGATTCAACAACAGTTGGAAAAATCTGATGATTGGGTTTGAGCTTCCATGACTTGAATTGAGCAAGCATTCTTAACTCCAATTCTTTGTCATTTTTAAATGATAGACCTGAATTAGTTCCTAACCTAACCAAACGATTAGAATTTTCTTGAAAGTTATAAGCTGAATAGTATTCAAATTTGCTTAAAGCAATGGCGAAACGTAAGGCTTTAGTGTGTCCGTACGCAAAAATAACAATTTTTGTTCGTGCTTTCAATTTCAGGCCCTAGCATAGTTGTTAGTAAATTGTGTGAACCCTCTTGCTGCATACGCTCTGTGTCTGTGCTGTCTGAGAAAATAGAATTTGAAAAAAAAAACAAAAACCATTCCCGTAGAACAGTGTTACATGCAACAGCAATGATAGTGATACGTTCACTAAAAAGGTGACTGTGTTGTGTAAAACCGGCCTCGGACTACTGAACGTAGATGATAGTTCTCGACTATATTTGTACGATAACAGGTGAATCAAATAGTCTTATCTTATCTTCGAAGAGAACAGAAACAGGTGATATAATTTTTTGATTATCCAGTTGTGAGATCGGTGTCGAATGAGAATGTTGCATCAAATGGACGCGTTTAGCGAAAAATTATCGGCTGGTGGTGGCGCTAGTGTCGTTGTGGGTCCTATCAGTCCAAGTCATTCTTCTTTATTGGATGCCAACGCCAACAGGATGCATCCTTATCTGAAGCAAGTGGCCAATGGACCTGGATCTAAAAGGTAAGATTTACTTTTACAGAATGTATTTATCTTTGTTTCGTTTACTCTACGATAAAAACCAATCGTTTATGTAAATAATATACCGTTGTGATTACATGGAAACGGTAAATATTATAAATTATTTACATCACTTTTGTTTGTTCATAGTTCCTAAGGGAAATAAATATTCATTGATTCATAAAATCTTTATGCATGACAACTGTGTAGATGTTTCCATATTTTTTAAGGATAATTGAAGCCTTAAGTATAATGCAGCTTTTAATTCTAAAGAGAAAAGATAATGAAGTGCATCGAAGAGTTTTCATCGCTTTCGAACATTCACTTCAGCCAAATAACGGAATTGAATCGTGAACATTTTTGTAAGATAGTTCACGAAGAAGAACATTCCAACACCGCTCCAATGAATATAATTGGAGGATTGACAATCAAATATCTCAAATAGGTGGATATCCGTTATATTGTAATTTAAGTATGGTCCGAGGACGAATTACAATTTAAAAACGTTGGATCAGAAAACATCGGAGTACCTACTCGCACTGGGTCGCCTTGGGTCTTACTGTGATATTGGAACATTTTTGAGCATTATAGTGATGCTTCAACTCCACTGCTTTGTGAATGAGTAAAAGACAAATCGCAGCACCAGTGTCTAATCGTGTCTTCAATCTTGAAATGGACTCCGTAGAATAATATTGTGTGGTAGCTTTTGTATTGGGTACGTAAAAGCGCATAAAAGTAGCGGTAAAAATATTTCAAGTCGATATGTTCATTAGTCAAAGCTTGAATAATCGACATTTTCACAAAATACACAATCCCCTTAACCCTTCGTTAGTCGCGTGGTGTTTTGTCACATGTTTGCTCGCGCGGGCTACAATAGTAAATCATTTGAATTTTTACTAATCTAACTTCTAAAAATGGAAATGATGCAACCTTTTGTTGATATATGCCACGTTAATACAGGGAATACAACAAATTAGGAAAAATTTTGATCTATGGGCTTCAGAAAGCAAAATATATAAAAATTGTTATTTCATCGCATACTTACATTTGAAAACATCAATCTGTTGGAAAAACAACGTTATTTTATTTATAAATAAAAAATAACAGAATGTAGGATAAAACAATATAGAACACAGTATAAACCTAAGTATAAGCTGCAACAAAAAACATAATTTACACTACACGAAAAATGAAATACAAAGCTGCAAAAAAGGACAAAGTTTCAAACGTTTAGGCAGCCAAGATATAGTGTTCTTTGCACAGCTGGCGATTACATTTGACACATGTGATTCTTGTAGATTTGTCCTTATTTCTTGGGCAAATGGAACAACGTCTAGCACTTTTATTTGGCCTAACAGGCACTTCTGGTATCAGTTTTTCTAGACCCAGCAATTCTTGTGCACGTCTTCTTGTTGATATCGGTTATACGGCCAAAGAAGAATTAAATTTCAGTGGAATTATCAAAATAAAAGTACTACATCAATTACTAGGTGGTACTAACCAAAAAATATTTTCTTGAAACAAAAAAATTGAGGAAACACCAATAAAATGCTTTTATAAAAACTGTTACGACTTTGGTCGCGTAAAAATTGATTATCAAATATATCGAAAAGCCGTGATTTATAGCGAGTGGGTGTTTACCGACTGTTCGATTTATGTCTAAGTGACAGCTACTGAAAGGCGTGCGAATGTAGCATCTTCCATCGTTTGATTATCTCGCTTCAAATTAGAGTGGGCTACGAGTGTACACTGCGCGACTACCGAAGGGTTAAACTTTTTTTTCGCATGACTGATAGGACCAAATACAAGAATAATATATTGAGAAAGACTACACCGCTTGAAGAGCCAGTTACACTAAGGTTCTTCCATATCGTACTGCAGATAAACAACCGCAGTGTGTGCATGTCCATAGAAGTACGTTTTATTTATTTAATTTTACAGAAATTGCGTCGCAGTCTGCGACAATTGCAGCAATAGAACAGGTTGTGATATTCAATCACACTATGAGTGTATATTCATTAAACCATTAGACAATCGACAGACGCACCTAGGTTAACTTTATGACAATCGACACGATGTAAACAAAATATGTCTAGAAGTATAAAATAGTTGTACGATACAAAGACAGGGTATCTGAAGGGGCAATTTCACTGGGACAACAAAAGGCAACATCTAGCATGCTACACGTCAACTGGTGTTTCCTATTTGTAGATATGCGACTATTGGTGGTCAAAAAGCTCCAACGCAAACCATTTTCCTTTCTTGCAAGGTGTAGGTAATGATCCCTTTTCTTTGACTGTTGCAGCTTTTTCCTTTCACGATGAAAAGCGGAACGAGAATTGAGACTTTTTTTTTCGCCTCAGGCACAGATCGCCAACTATTTCAACTTATCATTTTTAAGTCTCTTATCTTTATAATCAGCAATTTTATCATCCCACAATTCCGTAGAATAATGATAATCTCCAATAAACAACTTTTCTCAATATTCAACTCCATGTCGCTGGAAACAAGTCGCACCGAACCGATGATCATCGGAGAAACACCGACACTGTTTGACACGCTGATTATGTCGAGAACTGACACATGTGTCTGGGCAACACCGGACAACATGTGGCATGCCTTATTGTCGCATGCTGCATAATGTTGCTGCCCCAGTGGAATTGCGCCTTAATGTAGATATAAACACAACCCTTTTTCAAAGTTGCAGTTTCCCAGCTTGCAGCATGCTACTTTTTTGTGTGTGGGAACACAAAGATTTCACAAACATACTTTCTTTTATCCATGTTTTTCAAGGCGCTTTAGTGATTTTTGGCAGTGGTTAACCATCTTGGTTTGTGACGGCGCCATCACTGCGTAACTGTCACTAACCTGCTTCCACTGTATTATGTGCCTGCTGGACTATAGACAATATATTCATTTGTGAAACTTTTTATGAACTCACGATAAAAAATTTTGATGGGACTGATGGGTCTGCGTAAATTTTCATTTATTACGGGCGTACGATAACATTTTCATGTAATTGAACTTTCCTAGGAGATATATTTATTTGTGCTATTACTCGTACAGTGAAACCAGTCATATTATAGCTTCTAGCTGTTATGGTTCCAGCTGTGCCAATCTCCAAATATCCAAATATTCCATTTCGTATCGAAGTAACAGAACTCACAAACACACTTATGCCAATTAATTAAAATCATTCACAAAGTGATAATATTAAACTCTCATTCAAAGTCGTAAGACATCGACCACTTATAAATTGAAAATTGACAATTTCTTTGATCTTTCCAAGTCATTTGGCAGCAGATATAGTCTGTAACTTCTATTAAGAAATCCTAAATATAATTTCGGATGCGCTATATGTAATAATACTTGCAGTGCAAAGACGGTAACTTCTAATTTAGTTTGTTATAGACCATAATTAATTATATCATTGCGATTATAAAACTGTGTGTAGCTGCAGTTTTATTGGACTACTTTTTTTCCAGGGAATTTCCCATGTAGTGTATGCACATAAATTTTTGTTGTAAGTACGTCAGTCACTACTGATCTGTAGTTCAAATGGGTTTACGTGAACGGTCCTTGAAGAGCGTTCAAAGGCGGTTCAAGAGGGTTTTGGCATTTGACGTTGAGTTGTTAATCTTAAAAAAGTGAGGTTGATAATTCATTATTTCAATCAAAATGAACAAATTATTAAAATAATCAACTGACCATGCAGAATTTTTCAAATTTTAAATTGTCTTTTACATCCTAGAGTACCGCAAACCTTTAGAAATAGACCCAGTCATTTTGAAATATCATACTTACTTATAAATAAGATTAGGGTATACGGGATATACGCGCCAATCAACACTGCAAATTGTCAGTCAACGATCAAGTTTGGCATAGGACATTGAAATTTCAGATGAAAAGCATAATTCAATGCAACCAACTTGACCTGAACGGCGTACAACCAAACTAATGTTGATCTTGCACTCTACAACGAAAACCAAAATGAACTCGACTCAAAGTTGACTGGCAGTTCAGTTGAACTAACGCTCACCTGTGACATCTACAACCGGCCCATAGTCGTGAAAGAAACTAAGTTAGATGCCTGGAAGGTGAATCCCAATTGCAAGTCATCGCTTTCGTGTTCTACAGCAAAGTTTGCGACCGGATTGCGGCGATATTAACATTGCAGGTTGGACGCGACCGCGTCCTCAATTCTATAAGCGTTTTTGGAACGCCTCGACAAAAACTTACCTTCTTTTGTAGATTGTCGTATTAGCGCTCCGATGTAGCATTTTTGAAATTGGAGTAACACATTCAGTAAAGTGACGGTACCAGGTACCAAGCACTCTCAAAGCTTAGATGGAACCCCAAGTTTCTTTCAAGCAGATATTCGGGTCATGAGAATGTTTGATTTGACTAGTTCAAAGAATTATCATAATGTTGGATAATCAAGCAGCCATTAAAGCACTGAGCTCTTGTAATCGGCTTCAAAATGGTGTGGAAATGCCTGATGGGCAAACTCAATTGCAGGGCACACTGGCAAAGGAGGGAATGGAATAGCAGATGGACTAGCAAAGAGGGACACTGGAACACCCTTTGTGGTGTCAGCTCCAATGTTACATTGGAAAAGATAAGCAAAGCTGAAAAACTGAGTAGATCTGACCATTGGAAAGATCTAGCTGGGTTTAGACAATTGAAGATTTTATTGGATGATTGCAGCCCGTCGAGATCCAATGAATGCAAAACTGAAGAGAACTCCATCCACATACTTCTGATTTCCACAGTAATCCAGAGTCGAAGAACACAGGAGATTATTGAAAAGAAGATGGACACTTTCCTAAGTTGAAGCCTGCTGATACCATACGATTTTTTTGGAAAATAGGAATTAAGAAGTTACTAGTCTCTGAGACTTTTCTCAAAAACTAAGTGGAGGTGAGGAGGCACAATGCATCTTTAAAGTCACATTAACTGTCACACATACATGATGAGTATAAGAAAACTTCCCACATGTAACTGTCTGTGCGTTAACTGAATAATCTTTGAATATTTTTTTCATTTTCATTTGTCGTGAATACTTCAGGACAATCATTTCTTCATGGTTTGATTTGGACTGGAGAGGAAAAACGCTTTCGCAGCAATAGCACAGCTATGTGGAAATAATTGGAAAAATAACTGAATCGCAGTAAATATGTTGCTGCAACCAAGCTGTATCGAATGATACTGTAGGAGCCCACATGCCTGGTTCTGCTTATTGCAGACAAGAAAAAATGTTTATCAGGTTGATTCACTCCGGTTAGCAAAAAACGTACCTTTTGTCAGTTGATTTAAATCATTCAATTTTTCATGAGATTTTTCACGTTCAAAACCAATCAGATCATGCATTCATTTTATCTATCCCATTAAATCAGTAAAAATAAATCAGTATGGTCGGTTATAAATCAAGATAAAGGATTAGGGCTTTCGAAAGTGGAATCGAAATATTGGAAGCGGTTAATTTAATCCACACCTTCCGCGATGTCAACGATTCCGTTTATTTTAATAAATGCCCAGTTTTCGTGACAAATTATTATATACGCTAATATTTTTGGCGTCCTACCAAAAGAGCCATGAAGAAAAGTCGATTGAAATTTACCCAGATCAAAGTGTTGATTATACCATTATACATCATTATGATGAATCATTTAACTTCGAATTTATAACACTGGGGTAATGGTCTTTTTAAATTTAAATGCCTTATATTGTATTATAACTAAAAGATTCATAACGAGAATTTAAACTGGTACAGTACAGAAAAAATTTTAAGCACTTGAAATATTTTTCGCTGTGCACGAGCTAAACTCTTCATTTAAATCATTCGGACACCCCACTATTATGTACTTGATGGTTATCGGCTACTCACATGTTACATTCTGGTGGTGGATCCTTGGAGTTTAGATTGCCGTGGCTGAGTCTAGTGTGGCATATTCTAATTCTTGTTATGATCATTCAAGAGAAGAGACTGGACGAGCTGTTATTTCATGGTGCATAATTTGTTTGAATTTCTCTTAATTTTGATGGCTTCTGCTTCCAATTTGTGGACCATTTTTTGATCTACTCTTGCTTATAGTTAATTTTATGTTATGCTCATGAAACCCATGGGAACATGATATTTTTGTCGATGAATTGGTGCAAATGATTTTTAAGTAACTTGACTATTGAATGCTGAAAGTAGCAGCTGGATACCAGCTGTTATGAGTTGTCAGAGTCAGTAACTACTATAATATTCTTTGATTTCTCACTATTTATATAAGTGAGGGCTTCATGCATAGCATAAAGTTCGCATGTCATTACTGACGAAAAATTATCTTCGAAACGGATAAAGGAAGAGTTATGAAACTCTATTACTATAAATGAGACTTTATTCTGTATATTTGGAAGCAGATGTCAAATGTTTCCGACGTCAGCGTTCACCGTACGGATGATATCTTGAATTTTTTATTATAATAAGTGCTTAAAATTCTGGCTATTTATTCGCTGACATAGCTACAAAATCTCTTCGAAACTTCGAAAAAAAAAGCGTTTATCATTTGTGTGGTAATTTGAGACATATGCGATCATTACAATCTTCCCAGTTAGTTGGTGTGTTAACACAAAATATGTGGTATTCATGGTAGCCATAGAGTGGTGACAACTAAGGGGATCTTGCCAGCCACTTATTTGCATCTTTTCGACCAATCCATCTTTGACGATATAATTGATCTTTCTATTTCAGATAATTTCATTTTGAAATGTATCAAAATATCTTCCACCAGTAAGCGTACCTTCAATTGAGAAAGGATTGATCCAATGGTTTTCCACCAAACCCGCACACACGTTTACTTCTAGTGGATGCTATGTATCCTAGTCAAAGTACACATAAAACCTCACAAAGTATACAAAAAACATGAATATTCAAAATTAATTATATAAAGGGGTCCAAGATGGGAAAACTTAACGATGGTGGGCATGCAATTTTCCGGAAAATCGTCAAGTGAAAATTGCTGTTTTGGTTTTTCTCGTTCTAATTTGTTAAAATAATAAATATACAGAAAAACTGTCAATTCAAAATTTGTACATGATGAATTTATTTACAAATTTTGCCTGAAAATTTTTTTCGTGAATTAAAAAAGTTCACCCCCATCGAAAATTTCTTTTGGATTTACCATTGCAAATGAGCATAAGACATTATTTATCGATAATAATACAACAAGTGTGTTAATGAATATCGAAATAGAAATTTTTTCGATTTTAGGAAATAAATTGTTGTTTCCTATAAGAACAATTTGTTCCGAACAAGAGAAGAAATTTTCGATAATCATTAATTACACGAGTTGTATTTGTCAAGATTATTTCAAGGAAACAAAACGGTTTTTAGAATTCATCCTTTATACAATGATTCTGACGTTTCTATAATAATTTGACATTTTCTGTCAGTCACTAAATTTTTAATATCGAATAAAACAACTAATGACAACGCAAAACACACGGATAGAAAAATTGCATGTATCCAATCAGGTGCTGGAATACAAAATCGAAAACATGGTGTTTTCAGATATCAATCCCCATAGTTAAACCAATCGAAGGCGCGTATTTTGTATTCAGTGAAATAATCATAAAAAGAATCCCCTCATTATTTAGAACAAAAACTTTTTGAAAATTTGTTTTTCTTGAATGCTTAATTTTATTTGTTTTTTCAAGAATCCATTCAACTATAGTCAAAGGCACTCTTATCGTGCGGGTTCAAAGGTCACTAACCATATGTATCAAATCAGAAAACACAGAGGTTACCAAAATGTGAGATTACACTGATTGACGAATTTCCACTTCTTTTTTCATTCCCGAAATAATCCATCAAACTAAGTACCATTTTTTTTGCTTGAGGATACAAAAAAAACGGAATATTGCTACCTATTATTCATATTGTCAAAGTGACAAAACTGACATATATAAATAAAAACTCTGCTGGTGAAATACTTTTTAGAATCGCTGAAAACTAAATACAAATCCTTCTTTTTTCCGTCAAAATTGCATAAGTCTGTCTCATTCATCTTACGGATTTCATTTGGAAGTTATAATTAAACGCAATAAAAGAAAACAAAAACTGTGAGTATGTCTTTGTTGAATCGTATGACCCAAACGATAAGACTGCATCTGACTATATATCTGTTTTCGAAATTGATAAAATTCAATGAAACTTCACCAACACTTTAAAGCATCTTTCGGTACTACCATACCATACAGTTTTTCTATAAATTCCAAATTTTTTGAATAATTGATAATTACTTACAAAATATTACTTAAATCAAACGTCTTTCAGCAAACTTTCTATAACTTTTCATAGTATTTAAGATATTATCTGAAAATTCCTGATCTTCAGGTATAATTAACCTTCAATTTTGAAATTTTTTGTATTTTTGCGTCATTTCACTGATATTTTGTTTACTTTTACCCTTATACTCAAGGCTTTTACTATAGGCTAATGCAGTACAAACCTCCTTCAACAATTGTAGTCACAATTTGACTAGTACCGACAATTGGATAATATGTTAACAACCGTTCAAGCAAAATGTGGCTGAATTTCAAAAAGTCTAAGTAATTGTTTTGCATCCAAATTATTTCCACTCTGTTCCACAAAACTGTAATCCTCAGCCAATTCTTCGATATTTTAATTTTTTCACGAATCAACATCCAACGAACAATAAAAGATCTCCATTCGTTGTTCCTCCGAAATGCCTGCTATTGTTTTTTGTTTAATTTTAAAAACCTCCAAAATCCTATCATTGGTTAAAAGTAAAACTGATATTTTATAAGATATTTCGTATTGAAGTCACACATCGTTATTATTATTGGAGGGGGAAAAATGGGCTCTTCTGTGATACGTCACAGGACCTAAGCTGCCATTTCAAAAATCCAAGGTAGCGGCTGTGCATGTGCTAAGCGCTGATATCAAAACGTTTGACATTTGACTTGCAATATAAAGTCGTAGAATTTCATCGATTTTCCTTCATCGGTTTTAGGCAACACTGTATAAAAAATATTTGAATACAACCAGAATAACTTGAATTTTTTTCTTGACCGGAATTTAAAATTGAAACTCCAGTAACAGTTTGTTCATAAATTCCTATGAAGCCTTGGCTCTTAAATTAATTGTAATTAAGTTCGTTATCTGGAAATTTACCTCCTGCTGAACGCTCTTCGCTTTTAGACGACATAGTAACAACGGCAGACACATCGCTACGCTACTATTATTATTTTTCCACCCCAGTTTGTCAAGCAGCAGCAAGATTAGATAATAACACTTACTTTGTACAATTTATAGTACAATTAATAGCCATTTCGGTGTGCGTCATAGTTTATGACGTATATACGGGTTTTCGGCATGTCGTTTATTTTATTTCCAATTTTGACCTATATCTAACCTTAAATATACAATTATCAGAATCGTATTCAGTTAAATTCGAGGAGGATGATTTTCTAACTGAAAATACTTGAGAAGTTTCAAAATGCTGATGTTTTCCCGTGGATCTGAGCATATTTTTGCAATATTCAAATAAATATAACAATAAGATTAATATTCTCTTTTTATAAATAATAATTGATCGTAAACAACAAAGTACAGACCTGACGAGAACTGCCAGTGGAACAGTAGAAAAAGACATAAGACACATTGCTAATATGAAGGGTACGTTTGCATCCTATTTTGAATGTTGTAATTACTCCCGATTGATAGGTCGCGCTTACGTGTAATATAAACATAACTTTATCAAATTTTTAGAGTTTGTAATACATTTAAACGGTCCATGTGATATTTTGATAAGTATTTATCACAAACCTGCCTTTTTTCCATTTCTTCCAACGTTATGTCTAAAAGAACATTAACAATCGATGACGCACATCAAGAAGGGTATTATATGAACTCTATCTTCCATAATATACTTTGACCAAATGATTTTCTAGTGTATTGCGCTGTCTTGTGTAGTAATTGGAATACACCCAGTGAATTTACAAAGAAATATGATTTTTAAAACTGAGCTCCATTTGAGTACCTATTTTTTGGGTGACAATTTTTGATGTTCCTATTCAAATAAAGTAGTGGAAGTGATTTAATATTTTTCAAGTAAACAGCTCTTAACTCTTAAACAATAAAACAGATTTTCTACAAACTTGGTTGCGTTGAGAGAAGCATTTATTGCTTCATCAAACTCAGCTCACTTGCAATATCGGTCGGTAGTGAACTTGACCAACCAAAACCATAATTCCCCATACCCAATTGGATAGTACTGTATTATATTCTAATAGGTTTATATACACAGATAATACCATTATTAGTATTATTTTTTCACAAAGCGAGTTCCAGCAACGTCACCAGTGCTTTTTGGGAGCCGTGTATGGAGCACTGATGCCTGTTGGCTTATTTTATGATTATTATTCCACCCACCCAACTATTCCTTTACCTTGGAGTATACGATATGGGTCAACTGGATACGTACCACATGCTTCAGGCGGCACATTTGGCTGTCCGAAGATGGTCTGTCTCCTGGAGTTCAATCTCTTAAAGTTAGACAAGGTATGGATTACTGTTTTGGTGTCCATGCCCCAAAGTCTCCAGCTCAGATTTCCGTTGTACAGCCCCATTCTATTTGGATGATCTTTTATTGTGACATGGTAGATGGCCTGTTCTTCTTCCTTTTGATATTTATTAGTTCTTCAGCCGGCTTAACACATGTATCACCAATGAAGTGTGTATTTTTTTAGTGTTTCTCCAATGTGGGCTATTTTGGTTTTACACCACCTCCTTTGTGGTTCCAAGAACTGGTTTTGGTCCAACATATATTACTGCTGAATCTCTTCTCGAAAATTCCACAATCATTTCACTCCAATGTGATCTGCCAGTTCATTCATTTCCTTCTGGCATTTTGCTACCAGTCTGAAAGTCATCGGCTATTTAAAGCTTTCAAGGCTGTCTGGCTGTCAGTTAATATGTTTATTCTGTGAGTGTCGGTGTTATGTTTGTTGTCACTACTGTTTGTTTGAATCCGCTGTTCAAATTATACTGGTATACTTGAATATAACTGCAAAATGTTCCTATTTGAATTCATAGATTGTATATTGTCAATTTTTCATACTTCGTGATTACGCTTTTATGTCTGAATATTAGAAAGTTTCAAATTTTTCAAACTCGAAACAAATCCATCAATTCAGAGAAATATGTTTTTGGATATCCTTGGATGAAAACTATTTTTTTTTTATTGGTGAACCCTTTAACCTATTTAAAGCACGCCCCAGCGTGTTTGAAACGAACTAAAAACAATAAAACACGCGCGTTTTTAAAAGTTACCTTGGCAACATCAACATCTCTAGAAACGAAGTGTAATGTCTAATGGTCTAAATGACAATTTTTTTTATTATTGATCCGACAGGAATACTTTGTAACGTCAAAACCTTTATTTGAACAATATTTAACAATTTCAATTCTATAAATGAAAATGGAAAGTGCAGGTGATAGTTTGAGATATTAATATTCCGATTTTCGTATCGGAGGAAATGATATTCAATTTGATACTATTAACATTTCCATGACAACGCAAGGTAAACTAATGTCATCACGAATTCAATCATTTTACATTATCAGTTATTTTTTTTTTCCCTTGTAGTAGTAATAGATACCAGTATTTATGATTCCAAATTGCAACAATAAAAAAAAAATAGCGTAAAGTATTCGTGAATAACTATTCTATAACTCTATTTGGACCACTCCGGCTTCGCCGTCGTGCTCGAAAAATCGCGCGTGTTTTAAAGACGTTAATATCCACTTATACTTTAATATACTATTTGGAATTAGCGAATTTCTTGAGAAAACAAAATTCTTATTCTCATTTTCATGTTGATAAGCTGAACATCAATCTACTAAAAATTTAATTAGTAGTTATATATTCTCTATATTCTTAATAAATATACAAAGATGAAAGTAATTTTCTGCCCATATAGAATGAATTAAGTCAGACTGGAGATAAACCAAATATTTCCAAATTTTCTAGGCTATACTCTGGATATTTCTCGCTGAAGCAGCTGACCTGAACTTTTTTGGATGGTTCTGTCACTTTGGGTGGACCCCGAATTGTTACCAAAAATATTAGTCATGGTGTCTCAACTTTTTCTATATCTTCTTCAAATTCCGAAAAACCCTACAAAACTACTCAATTATTTTTTGAAACACTTTGTGCAATGTTTATTATTCCTGGAAAATGTGATGATCAATAAACTGAAATGAATAATCTACCGTATATAAATCAAACCTTTTTATTTTCTTAATATATAATTTCATTAGTATCTAACCGAAATACTGCTTGTAGTGTGACTTGCAAAATTTACTATAATCTTTTGATTGCATTTTCGTGTTTTATAAGACTTTTCACGATTTTGTCGTGAAGTAAATGCAGTTATTTGAATCGAAAAGTTCAGAAAACTTTTTCTTCACTTCCCCGAAGTTATTACCCGAAGGTTTTCATTTTAAAGAAAAACTTTTCGGAAAGAGCGAATGAAGATTAGGGTAGTTTGCATTCAAATCATCTCGATATGCTTTTCGCTTTTCGGTTTATTAGAAAAGGTTGTGAATTTGTTTTTTTTTGTTTTTTATTAGAATTTTCCTGTGAATACCTACATTGGAAGGTCGGAAAGTTGAATGTAGCGTTAATAAATTATATATCCATGAGAAGGACTATAAATGTATGAGTTGATTCACGTTTCAATGAAAGTACAAATGAACATGGTGCAACAAGAAGATTTGTGATAAATTATAAGGCTGAATAATAGGGGTCGATTGAACATAGTAGAATTTAGATAACAAGGAAGTTAGTTGGATCGGTTGACCTCAAGTACCGCCAGAAAGCATATATTTATAATCAGTTATGGCACGGAACACTATAACATTCGGAAGGGTCTTTATCCGTCGACTCTTTTGATTTATGTCAGACAGAAATTCAAATTCCATTTTGTTATCCTAAAATTAGAGCTGGCAACAGCTTCTTCCATAGACTGCTTCCTGATACTTCGTGATCTAGGCAACGTCGAAATTTTATCCTATTTTCGACAGACTGTCACTGCGCACAAAAGCTGCGCGTACTCGCGTATTGTTCTATGGCAAGAGACCCTTCCGAGTTTTATATTATTCCGTGGTTGTGGTGCTTAGTCTGTATTCTCATCAGGCTGAAAGTGAACCTGTCACAGCTATTTGTGCGCTGCAATTCCAGGATTATATCAGAATCTGTTCTTTAAGGTTACCTTTAGAACTGCAATACACTGAATTTAGATGAGTAATACATTTTTCCAGTAATAGATCAATTCTCAGTACGTCCCTTTTAATTGCGAATATTTCTTCTCGCTAGCATGGGCCTAAGAAAAAAAGACAAAAATATCTGTTTTAAATATTTTACGAGCGGGACTTTACATAAAATCTGTGACACTTCTAATTTAAAACCCATCAACGGTTTTTTTGGCTGCCTCGTCGGCAGACAATAGAAAAAGAGTTGCACTGTAGAAATAGTCAAACAGATAACTCGGAGTAAATTGAGTGCAATGTAACAGCTGTGGCTATTTTTGTACTGCAAGACAATCATATTGTTTTGCGAAGGCATGAAGTGTTTATTTTTTTTGTGCTTGGATTTAGATTTCGAAATACGTGTTCGGTTAGTAATCCATGTATTTATTGAGAAAGTATCTAAATCTGGACAGTGTAAGTACAAAAAAAAAAGTCAATTGAGCCGACAGTTGTTTTAAACAGATCAGATTGTTATGTAAACTCTAGTAATATTTATAAACGAAGCAAAGATCGTATGATGTTTGAGACACACATTAAAAAAAAAACTTTTTGTTGGTTATTGCCTTATGTCCTTTTTTTTGATAATTTGGTCTATAACATCATTACACACTGTTTTGCCATACTAAAAAGGGTTATAAAAAATTGGTAAGCGGGTTTCCAAGATTTAAGTTATGCCCAATGCTTATGTTGTGTATCATGGATCCAGATATTTTCAGCTTTCTTTATTAGGTAGTAATTTAGTTTGTGGGGAGCAATGAAACACCATTTGCTTTCCATAATTGCGTATTCTAGAAAAAGTATCCACATATTAGTAATATTATTGTTACCTTCTATTTAAAAAAACGTGAATGTCAATCTAACATCAGATTGACTTTCAAAGTTTTCGTAAAGAAAAAACTAAACCTCGGCAACATCACAATATTTTGTTTTGCATCGCCATCGTCTTTTTATCAAAGGTAATACCACGAGTGCTTCAAATTTTATCGATAATTTTTTCTTTTCCACGAAAACTTGTTTATTTGGCAAAAATATGAAAACAAACCGATTTGATAAAATCACGACTCCGTTAGGAGGAGTGATTTTATCTAAATTCGGTTTGTTTGAATGTTTTTGCCTCAAATAAACAAGTTTGAGTGATGAAAATAAAAAATTATGTGATAAAATTTGAAGAGCGAGTTGTATTTGGGAAGATTATTTTTTTCAACAATTTAAAAGGATTTTTGAAAGCGCTTTTAGTTGTCAATAATGACAAATTCAAAGTAAAATTTTGACGTTTCGATGTAAACAAGGTTTTATCGATGAGGAAGCATAATTATCAGTATAATACCGAATGATTGGCTAGAATAATGTATTGCTATTGGTTAAAACCACCAAAATGTCAGATTTTGACAAGTGAAAAAAATAATCGTAGATAAACCATTTAAAATAAACTAAAATTAACAAAAAATGAAAATGAAATACTAGGTAAAATTCTACAAGTTCCGAAAGTGATATTTCACGGGTTAAGTGAGCAGGGCGAGTCGTAGCCGAGTCCTGGAGGCCTGCGAGTCCCGTAAAATCACTTTCGGTTAGCGTTGCGTACAATATTTTTTCTGCAGCCGTTTATTTAATAGAATATGAAGAAATAATAGGGATAGATACCATTAATATTACTTATGTACATTGATAGTGCAATCAGTAGCTTGCACTGATTTCAGGTGGAAAAATTATTTCCTCGTCCCTTTTGGTTGTCGATTTCCATTTCTGGATCGGAAAATTGAAAACAGTGGAACTATTTACAAATTTATTTTGACAGGCGATGTCATAATAAGAATTCCGTAAATTTCAATGCTAAATTCGCCAACATAGTATATTGATAATTTTTTACTAAATATAGTAACCAATCAAATTACTTAATTTTAAGTCATGTGTCAAATTTCATCCAATCACCTCTGGATTACAGCGATAATACCCTACATGTCGTGTTTTCAGTTTGGTTAAACGTCAAACTGATTAAAACTAATAAATTGTGTATTTAAAATTATTAAACGTCAGATTGACAATCAATTTTTTGATATCTACAAAGTAAAAAATTATCTTATCGAATACTCCTCGGGCCTTGAAAAATACTCAAAATTTTGTCATAGAGAATCCTTCAAGCGAGTTGCTCAAGGATAATAGCCCTCGGCCTGCGGCCTTGGGCTATTATCAAGCAACACGCTTTCAGCATTCTCTATGACAAAATTATCTCGGTATTATCAAGACCCTAGGGGTATTACTATTGAAAATTATTCTGGAAGTGAAAAAATCGTTCCGAAAGTAAAACAAAACTTCCGAAAATAGCTACTTTCGGTACGATTTGTAGTTTCATTTTCGATTTAATAAATCATACCGGAAGATCTATTTTCGGGACAACTACAGAAAAAGTTTTTTTCTTTTGTTATTATCGAACAAATAGCTGATAGCTGTATCAGTTTTTCGCTTTCAATTAAGTCAACTGTTGTTCTTTCAATATCGCTTAGCGATCATTTCTTTCCTTTATCCCCCCTCTATTTGCACCGGGAAGTGAGTTTTTAGTGAGCTATTTCTTTATACTGTATTTTGCTGTGTTGTTTTATTGATATCTGATATTATATCCAATTTAATAAGTGTTTTGAATTAATGGAAGTTGTAAATAATCTTCATTTATTATTCTGCTGTTTATATTGTTGACACCTTAAACTGATTGAAGGATTGTTAGGATGGAAAATACTGTGTGTGAAAATACTTGGAATATATTATTCACTTCACACTTCTAAACTGCCAACTTACGTAATGCAATTTCAAGAAAATCTTCACGAAAATGATAAAATAAAATGAAAATTTCCTCCGTTTTTATTAATGATACATCCTTGAATTTAGTATAAAAAATATAAAATACGGCAGACTCGTGCGGAAATAGTTATTTATGTAACTAGTGTGTAAAGTAGCCTTTTTATTGACTAGTGATGAGCGAGACTGGTCTTGGTCTTGCAAGACTAGTTTCAGGTTGCAAGACTAAGACCAAGACCGAGCAGTGCAAGACTTATGCAAGACCAAGACTTAGAATTGCAAGACTTATTCAAGACCAAGACTAAGCCTGCAAGAGTCTTGCGTTTTTTAAAAACTTTAACCGAAAAATAAAGATGAGCAGATAATTTTTAACCCTCCCCCCTAAAAAATCGAAGAGCTGGAAGGTTTATAATATCTAATCGATTCACTGAATTTTGAATTACTATAATTTGCAAGGCTTGATCGAACTTCCGTTACATTCAAATGGTTAAATCTCTCAATAAGGGACACCTTCATATGACGGACGATAAATCAGCTATTAAGAGAATTTACCTGATAGGAATAAGGAGATGAATTTGTTTGGTGGAATGGTAACAATGACACAGATTTTTGCTTGTCGCAGTGGAGGGCCTGACATAGACATACCCTCTCACTGACAAGTGGTGCTATCGAATTTTGTTTGTTGTTGTCTGAATTAGATTCAATCCTATAAACTATAATAGCAAATATCTTACACTTATTTTTTGTGTTAATAAATTCAATCCAAACAAAAGCTGAAATTTTCCGAGCATCTACAAAAACTTCCAATTAATTTTCTTAGTTTAAAATACCTCAATGATGTTAAGCAGAATTGAATTTCCTAATTTATTCCAATTTCTCAGTACAATATAAACACTAAAGTTAAAATAGCGTTTCGAAAATATATCTTGAAATATACTAACTCTTAGATTCAGCTGGGAGCTGCCTTCAGAAGCATTGTTTTAATAATATTTTGAAGCCTGCAGTAAAACTCACGATCAAATTGGCTTGAACTTTTTATTATAATAAAAAAATCATGGTCCCTGTAAGAAGCGGCACCATTTCAGCGTTGCTATACTGATAAAATACAAAACTAGAGTCTGTTCAACCATCCTTTGCCATTACGTCATAATCGGTGACGTATTCTGCTGTTTCACGTTTGTCTTATGTTAGTTGAATATTATTTCACACTTGAAATTATATTCAATGACATTACGTTAAGAATTGTTTTCAAAACAACTGAGTTGTCGAAGTAAACAAATGAAATCCTCGTCGACATTAATTAAGAAATACGTTAATGACGTCAATATTCCGAGATGGACAATGTATGACGTAACGGTATGACGTAATGGGCGTAACGGTAAATGATGGTTCTAGCTGTACCGTACCTAGGAATACAATAAACACATAAACATCTGTTTGTTATGGTTCATTCAATAGATTTCTTGGTGTGCGTCATAATTTGTGACGTATATCGGAGTTTGAGGCATGTCGTTTATTTTATTCGTTATATTTAACATATCGCTTACCTTAAATTTGATAAATAAAATCATCAGGATCCTATTCATCACAATTCGTGAAGGCTATGAAATTAATGATTACCAGCTTCTTTTTGTAACTGGTAATACTTAAGAACTTCCAAAATGCTGGTGTTTTTCCGTGTGTCCAGGCATATTCTTGTACTATATCAAGTATTAAGAATGTTAGGGTTTGTTCCGTCGACAGCAATGTTTGGAGGTATAACCCTTAACGTTCGAGATGCTTATACTATTTTTTGCGCGATCATATTGAAATTTTCGAAATAAATTAAATACATAAATGACATTTATACTTATCAGTTTAAAATATATTTACATTTTGGTATAAAGAAGGCGGTTGCCGACTTGCCAATGATATAATTCAATAATCGTAGAGCAGTTGCTGAGATATTATTTAGGATCACTTAAGACGTCGGTAAGTAATTCACTTATCGACGTCTGAACGGTGGGTAAATCACTTACCGACGTGTTGGACTTAGAAACTAGAATAAACACAACCTATCGTCCTTACAACCGATGATGCAAATAAATGGAAAAGATCGATAAATAAATAAATATAACAAAAATATTGATTATCCACTTTTTATAAGTGAAAGTTAATTGACCGTGAACAACAAAGTACAGACACCTGACTGAAACTGTCAGTGAGACATTAGAAAAAGGAATTATGTCTGTGTGAATATATCAAGTGGTGGACTGCGATTTTTATCCAATAATTACATTAAAAATTGCAAAAACAGTACGTTATAACTATTAGATAAAGTGCACATACGTGGATCATATAACAAAGATAATTTTTATCGTGTCTGCAGTAATCTGCAATTGAAATCTTCAATATTTAATGAATGATTCATTCTGATTTTATTTTTATTTTATCAAGATAATATTCTATTCACCCTAATTTTGAAAACAAGTTTAGTACTCGAGAAAATTATTGAATAAACTATTTTCCACCTTTTTTGAATATTTAAGAAAATGGGAGCTTACAGCTGAGCACGAGATAATGGTATCGTTGTTTTGCTCGTTGAAAGGTTTGTGAAACTTTTAGAAAAGTGGAATGCTAAACTCCGAATTGCAATACTAACTTCTGGTTGAAGTATGTTATGTACCACAACATGATTTGCTGCATTGAAAGCACAATTTTACAAGCTTTTCATGTGTCAGCTATCTGGTTATCAACGTTAAATGCAGGCAGTGAACTTCAAACAATAACCTTATCCATACAATGATTAATATTGAATTACTCAAGCCTTGAGGTTTTTAGTTGGAAGCCCTGCTTAGATGTTAGGGAAATAGTAACTCCAGACAATTTGATTTTCCATAATACCTTAGGGCTCGTTATTATCTCGCGCAGCATCCTCACAAAATTGAAATAGAAAAAGAGCTACAAGAAGACTATTTCAGCCGACGTATACAATTTTGTGAATCAATGAGTTACGACTGCACGCCTTATTGTACAATATCCGCCTTTGCTCATTTGCATTAATAAAGACATAATTTTAGATATTTGACAGAAAATGCCCACACGTTATGCGATAGTTTTATGGTCAAACACCACAAAAATTAAACGTCTGATGAGGCATTTTTGTTGACTATATTGTTAAACCTCATTTTATCAAGAAAAATCAGCAAGTTAAAATAAATCTTAAAATAACATTAATTTAAGCATCTTGGAAGAATATATCCCAGCTGAGAACAATAATGATAAATAATAGCATTTTAATTATCTTTCAAAACATCTCAAACTTTTTTTGCTGGTGTTGCCACATTCATTATTCAAAATAATAACCTTATTCTGGTTAATTTTTTGAGAAGAGCAAGGAAAAATAACCATTCCATTTAGTCTTCCCTTATGTATAGCTTCTCCAATCATTTTCCTTGCCCTTCTAGATAAATTCACCAATGATCTAGCTTTACCAATAAAAAACGAGGTTATGATGTCAATAAGTTAACAATCCGGTAATGGCCGTACCTATAGTCAGGACTTAAGGTTGGTCTCGAGCTTAAGTACGATTTGAGAATGGGTCTGTATGCTATAAACAAATCCCGGAAAGAAAGCAAGATTACAGCCCTTGCATAACTTGAAACATGCCCAAGTCTGGTAGAGACCAACCTTGAGCACGACTTGCAGGTTTTTATCGACAACAATCGGTTAATGTCATCTATTATAAACATATGAAGGAGGGTTAGGAAGGATATTGAAGTTTTGGGAGAATTTTTGAAGTTGGACATTTCTGAGAAAATGCCAGATGTTCGTTTACCAAAACGGTATATTCGAGATGTGACAAATCCTATGGAATTCTATAGTAAGGAAAATTTTATAATTGATTCTCAAAAAATCTCATAAGAGACGTCTTTCTTCCCTATTGTTCATATCAATTTTAGAACATTCAATAACAGAGGGTCACCTATCCCTCCAATAATTCAGCTGTTCACCTAGAAAGGTCAGTCATAAAAATGCTGGTAACGTGAATTTATTAAAACCACTAGAATTTTGATATTAACACAAAAGTTACCAAAACAACCAAACCAGATCCCAGCATGACCGAAAATTCATGAAGTCGATACTATAGTATAGCAGCTTAACTTTAGAGTTTAGACGAAGTCTGACTTGGCGAAGCACGTCTTAAGTTGGAGATTGAGTAGAGACTATAATACGGGCATTAGTATTTCTTAGTTATACTTAGCGACTCTGATATTGAAATAGTTCACTTACCGGACTCAATATAGTGAATCGAATCTACCAAACAGAACGAAATTAGTATTGTTATTATTGTCACTATACTCTTCTATTTTCCATTAAACTTTGAACACCATCAAATTTGCTGTTTGTCGGCACCATATTAACAGTTTAAAGAATTTGGAAAGTTCGGTGCAAGATGGCAGAAAGTGGAGATTGAAATGAACAGGCTAGGCAAGTTATGGAAAGTCATGGATCCAAGTCATTTGCAAAGCTGTTTGATTGTAAATACCATGGTTTATTTTTTGAACATGGCCTTATGAAAAATTCAGCATTCTAGATTTCAACTGTGTTTTTACTATGTTCATTACAAATAAAGCTTATAATGGTTGTTTTTTAGCACAACTTCTATTTGAAAAAAAAATATGTTTTTGTAAATGTCTTCTATTTCTATGATGGTGAAAAATCGCCACTTCCCGCATTTATATCTGTTTAAATCAGAGGATGAAATGAAAATCAGAGTAATCATTGAAAGAATTGCCCGCAATGCCTGACTGACCCACATTTTAATTTTTAATCGAGTTGTTCCGTAGAATCAGACCTATCGATTGAGTGTAAATTATTGAAACGACCCTTGCAAACAACGAATTAAGGTCCTAAATCTCCAAAAAGAACGTGAAGCGATATCGATATCATTTTATGATTAGATCTATCGATACGCCAACATTTACGTTAAAAAACGACACATTTTCCATTCCAATCACACTGTTTTACACAAAATTTGATTTTGCTCTTTCAATTCACATAATCCGTAACTCCCAACTGATTGACTTCTCACACATGTAAGCTCCGCCTTGCATAAGAAGAAACCACGTGAAGTTTGCCAAGTGTCTTGCGCAGAAGCCAAAATCGGTCTCTATGTCGTCTCGTAACTACCGTTTCATGCAGACAGCCACTTTATTATTCACATTTGAGGTTGTGTCGAATAACAGTTTCACAAAATGACGCTGGCTTTGACAACATTGCGCATACGATTGCAGCTTCACGTAGGTTCTTCTTACGTGAAACTGAGTCTGTAGGAGATGATGTATAGGAAAATTGGGCTGAAGTTTCAAAAAATGGCAGAAAATCGTGTACGAGATAATAGGTTTATTCGTCAGAAACTATCAGAATCCGTAAAAGGCATGCGCATTAAAAAAAGCATCCGTAGAAACAATTTGGCAGTTGGTGATTCAAAAATCCTTTGTTCGAAGAAAGAAATTTGCGGTTGCGGAACAGTGTACAGCTATTAGAATAATTTGTTGACCAGGATCAAATTTTTAGTTTGAGCATGCGTTATTGTGAAAAAAAACACGGGAATAGGTAGCTAACCAGCCACTTTCTCCTAAAATAAGACATGAGTGAAATTACTTGTATATCGTAATACCGTACATTTGGAAAAAATATCTAGCTTCCTATTAGGATTACCAAAAAATGACACACACAATACAGAATCACTTGTTTTCAATTTTTTTGCAGATGTTTGACAATGATAATTCAATCTCTCCTTCAAATGCTGAAGAGAAATCATCACAATCGTGATGTCAAAATTTTCCATCCATTCGTACCACAAAAATTGCCAATCGATTCACAACGAATCATAAACGGAATATCAGAGTTTGAGAAATTTCCAATCGATTGGAAATTCTTTCTACGAACAAACCCATTAACTAGCCATCAGAAACGATAGAAAATCAAGAGAATTGTTCTATTCTACTAATATCCTCCTAATGCTTCCATTCCAAAATCCCCATTGAGGTTTTCTTCAATAATAATAATTTCATGAATCTTTCACCTTCCGTATTCCTTCTTGTGTGTAATGAGGTTATTGTTTAAAGTTCACTACCATACATTCCACGCCTGATTTCCCATAACCAGGCAGTTAAAACTTGAAAAGCTTGTAAAATTTTGCCTTCAATGCAGTAGATTATATCGTGGTACATAATATACTCCAACCGGAAGTGGATATAACAATTTGGAGTTTAGCATTTCACTTTTTCGAAACTTTCACAAACCATTTAACGAGCGAAACAACGATTCCATTATCTTGCGCTCAGCTGTAAACTTCCATTTTCTTAAATACTTAATGTAAGTGGAAAATAGTTTATTCAAACATTTTCCCCAGCACTACACTCGTTTTCGAAAATGAGTTTCAATATTGTATACTTTGTATTTTCTCGAGCAAAAAAAGGTATAGGAATTTCAAAATATGGAAAATAGATACTGTAAAATTTTATTTAATTGTTTCAAATTCAATACAAAGATTTGACAGAAGCAATTCTTTCAACATACGAGACTAGTTAGTGAGTGTATATCGGTGTATTTTAGAGACGCCAGTTATTCCTTAACGTTTTGGCTTTTGCCAAACAAAGCATAGTCATTCTTTTGAAGTGGGTCGAATAACCAAACGTAGCACGTAAAAAACAAAGTAGGGAGTGTACCATGTGGTGAGGAGCACCTCAAACTACTGCGTTCAGACCCATTCTATATTGTTCACTTATCCACGTATGTGTAGACAAGCAACCAGCCTTATTGAAGATTTGACCATGCATTATCATTATTAGTGAAGAACTAGGTTCAGGGATATAGTTTTAAGACATGTTTGGGTATTGGTCATTCTATTACTGCGAGCGTGTCAAACAATTGTGTAATTATTACAACATTTTGTTGTTGGACCACAGATTATAGAAGAGAACAGATACGAAAGCCGGCAAAACATCAAAGGATTTTCAAATTTGATTTCAATGACCTTGGACCTTTAACTCGGTATGGCCGCGATGTTGCCAGTTTAAAATATTTTCAGAATTACTTACCGAATTGCAATGTTGACTTGGAGACAATAACAATTTCCAGTGCCGGTTCTCCACTTTTCTTTCCGAATGAAATTTATTTGGACAGTCTATGTATGAACAATACACTCCCCCGTGATGTTTATTCATTTTATAAAAATAATATACTAATATACACTATTTCCAGTTAATATTACCACAACCTACAATCGATTAGTCAAATAACACAAATAATAACGCAGATTGACAACTTCAAACTGAAGTGTCAAAACTGACGTTTTGTATTTTAGTTTTTGAGCCAAACCGTCACGGTTATTGTTCATGGTTGCCAAAGATGGTTTGTGAAAAAAGTATATTTTTATGGTAGGATTTTTATACATTATAATCTTTTAAATTGTAGAATGGTTTTAATGTTAATGAAATTGATTTAAAACAAGTAGTTGTCGAGTATTTGTATCTGTATAACTATCACACTAAAAATAATGCTTATAAAATATTCGACGCATAATCGTGAATTGAGGGAAATATGATGCAAATTGATAACCCTGTTGAAAAGTTTCGCGAAGAGGCCCGAACGGAGTCGACAAACGACGATGGACCTTTAAATGGGTATGTCCACCCATCTCTCTCTTTTTTAATGTTCTCTGTCAAGCTTTCGCATCTGTTCTCTCTATAATCTGTGGTTGGACCATGATTTCACATTTTAATCCCAAATTATTGATTGGATATTGCAAAATTTCCAATTGTAGCTTGTTATGGAAGATTTGAATTTAAAGGTCATGGTAGGGTAAGCTTTATTGCCTTTTGGTTAATTTCTGCAATGTATCGCGGTTCCGGTTCGCGGAAACTAAAATGCAAGGGAAAATGATAGAAAACCTGCTTTCATCATTCTGGAATGAAAAATGGAGGATGTTATTGTATTTTTCATTGTTTTGAATCAGAAGTCTGGTGCACTAAAAGTGTGTTTTTCGTATTTTGAAGCCTCGCAGTCAGCAACTCTTATCTGTTGCTTTTCCTCACACTTTTCGTAAAGATCTTTCAGGTTTTTGATGCACTTTTTCCGTGAAACTCTGCTGCTTCGGCGCCTGGTAGGAGTTGAGAGGGTGTTTGTGTCCGAGATTGGGATAAAGGTGTAAAGCTGATACATGCCTGTTGTTCTGTCCTCAAACAGAGCAGTTGTGTTTGTATTAGGCCGGTATTAGGTATTGGAGAGTCTCGATTATCGTCCTACAAGAGAAAGAGAGTGAATATATCAGGACAACACAGTTTATCTCAAGAATTTTCCGTAGAGAAGTAAAAAGGCGTGGAAGATATTTGTAGGATTATGGAAACGGTTTTTTTAGTTTTGAAGGAAAGAGGCTCCATTTTGGGTAGATAGGTCAAAGGTGTGAAGCTTGGCTTCACATTCAGTGACAGAGTGACCTAATTTTCTACAAGTACAATATATTGGAACGGATTGTAGTGGATTGGCGTTTGGTTTAAATGTACATTCACAATTCAACTCAAAGACTAATTTCCCTAAAATGAGAATGAACCTTGGTATTTTTCCAATGGTACCCACCTGGACCTGATGGAATATTCAATTTAAAAAAATTGTACTACTATTTACCTTTGAAACTAAAATATACAGGGTAGCGAGAAAGTCTCGCACCAAGTCATTTCCTTTGAAAAGAATAAACAGATGATTATCAAATTTCAGGATTATGAACAGTATTGTATTATCCGTTTTTTTTAGGTACTGTCAAAGTTATGTGAGGTCAAAATGCCACCAACTTCGATTTTTGGAATAGACAACGTAGGTCGAATGATATATCACAGAATATCTTCTTTCTTCCTATTTCCGAAAATAATGAATATGTGCAGCACTACGGAGAAAATATTCTGTAAAATTGTAGTTCTATCAATTTACTTGTATCTTGTACTATTGTTGGTACGCCACTGGTGAATGGTTAATGATAAACAAAATAGTACATCAAAAGCTGTTAAAAAACCTTAAAGTGTCAATGTTTTTTGAGCAACGTGGGTTATTCTTTGTATAAGTGTGTTCAAATTGTTTTTGAAAGCAGTATATTACTTGTTTTCAGTCTTTGACATTTGTTTCTTGTTTTTTTTTTGTCCTATTACTTTGACATTAAAAAAAAACCAAGAATACCTACAATTCTCTTCATGGACCTAAAATTTCATAATTATATGTTTATTCATTTTATAGAAAATGACTTGATGTCAGACTTTCTCGCTACCCTGTATATCGTGAGTTGTGAAACTTGACGAATTCGGATAAATCCAGAAATAACCAGGCCGTAGAGTTGAAGTTTTTACATTGTACCCCAGACTTTTTGAGTTAAATTTTCATTAACATCAACACTTTCTGCGCAAGACAAGTGGCAAACTTCACGTAGCAAATTATGTTAAACAAAGTCTGCTTCTTATACGGTGCATGCGGAATAGTTTTCTACTTCCTATAGTTGTATAGTTTGAATTATCAATGTGTACACTATTCGATTGCGACAAAATTGTATATATAGATTCTCAATATATTATTTTTTTGTAGCTGTCCACAAAATTAGAACTTTTGGTATAATTTATCAAATCGAAAATGGAACTACACGAATAGTACCTATGGTAGCTATTTTTGGAATGTTTTGTTTCACTTTCGGTACGGTTTTTAATATCTATGTAGGCGACTTTAGCAATGACATTTACGGATATTTCATTATGACATCGCTTGACAAAATAAATTTGTTGATAGTTCCACTGTATTTTTGATTTTCCGATCCAGAAATGGAAATCGACAACAATTGTGCAAGTTGCTTATCGTATATTTAATGTACCTATATATAGTATTTATTGTATCTATCCCTATTATTTTTTTCAATTCAATCTAATAAACGGCTGCATGCAGAAAAAATAATGTACGTAACGCTACCCGAAAATGATTTTACTGGACTTGCAGGCTTCCGGGACTCGCCCACGACTTGCCCTGGAAACTGCCCACTCACCCCGTGAATTATCACTTTCGAAACTTGTTACGTAAATAATTATTTTATTTTCAAACTTCCTTTATTTTCTTGGCAATATTGTATGCTTTCTATGCCATAAAAGGCTCAATTTCTGGGTTATTTCAATTTTATAACTTCTCCCTCGCTATTTGAAAAGTTTCCAATAACTGGAAACTAATTTACTTGCAATGAAGCTGAACTCATAATTTGCACCAATTAAATCGGAAGTCTTATAATAGAGTTGCATGTACTTCATACCTCTTGCATAATTCATTTTTTAATACAATTAAATCATAAATTTGTATTCATCAACGCGCTGTCAAGATTAGTTATGAAAGAGTCAGTTGATTGAAATGAATATACCTTCACCGAGAAGTATCTATAGAACATGAATGGGAGATAAAGTAACTCTGGGTTTATAAACTTGTTGCTTCGTTATGTATTTCTGGAATTCTATCAATCATTTCGCTCGGGCTTTCTGTTTCAATAAACAGAGAATAGGAGAGAAATGTTTTGCGAACGAACACGGTGATGTTTAGTGAAGTTTGTACTTCGGTGAATAAATATGCAGATTTTTAGTTGTAGAGAAAAGTTTTTTGGAAAATATTTGAAAGCAGTACGTGTATGAATCGTTGAATATTGCTCTGAATATTTTTAAAATTGAAAATAGTTCTGAAATATACTGGATGTTTCATAGTTAAACTGACATATACGTGTACTGCAAATAGGAACAGTTTCAGTGTTTCTTAAGAAATTCGTTAACTGGGGGGACCACCGCTATTTATTGTACCTTATGAGCCAAATCTATTTGGAATCCAATTTGTCTCCGAATTTTTTTCAAATCTGCCGGATTCGGCCGAATACCTTTGTTGCTTATCAATTTTATTCCAAAATTATGTGATCTTCAAGGGAAGATATGTCCAAAGAAAATAATAATCATAATAAACTCTATATTTCACATTGTGTGGAAAGCAAATGAGGTGTAATAATCTAATCAATGAACAATAGAGATATTTAGTTGCAGAAATGTTATTTCGCCAGTTAGTTATTGATTGTTATTGATTGTTATTTATCACTTTATAACAATCACACACGAATATTAAATAATCATGTCATTGTATCAATTGGTTTGCCTACTACTTCCATATGACTGGGCTCATGTGAATATTTGTAATATTCAATATACCACAATTCAAAATATTATATCAATCATCCGGAATCCCGCTTTTATTTTACATGCGTCGCATATACGTCATTCCTCATCCTTTAATATATTAGGTTTACAAGAACCGTTACATATTAAAAGTTATTAATTATATTTATATTATGCATGTGACGGTTATTGTGATAAAAATGTAACTTTTTTGAACTAATTTTATTGTCTGTGAATTTTTTATCTGTAATTAATCTAAACAAGTACAGATAATAATTATTATCTTTATTGTGATTAATACAAATTGGAATCTAGAATATAAATAAACGCACAATTCATATTAAAATTCACCGAATATATATTATTATTTTTTCCCAATCCAGGACTATTTTTTGGGGTATTGAAACGTTAACATACTTGGCAGCCTGAATGTGCATTTTGAAGTCTATTCGTAATTAAACTGTGTTGAAGAGGTTGATAATTTTATGTTTATTCATAATATATAATGATTACGTATAGATTATAGAAACTGCTAATAACACCTGTTTTCTTTAGTATGGATGAATGCATATTTTGTTTCACCCATAAATTGACTAAACCACTGAAAAATATGAATATGCTGAGAAAGTTGATATTTAGTCTGATGGACAGTTGAAGATCAACATGAATCATGTGTTCGTCTTCCTTGCCTCCCTTATCCCAGAGGGATATTCGATAACTCCAGCTTAGGTGAATGCCACAGTGGTCACAAACGGGCTGTTCCCCAGGGTTATGTGTAGCTATGCATTCCGCAAGTGGGTATGTAAATTGAAGCTTTCCAATCTTCCATTCGACAATTCATTTTATTCTTATTTTTTGCTCGAGCTTCCTGAGGTGTTCATTCTAGCATCAGTCCTTTAGCAGTTGAAAATCAACATGAATCATGTGTTCGTCTCCCTTGCCTCTCTTATCCCAGAGGGATATTCGATAACTCCAGCTTAGGTGAATGCCACTCTCTTATCCAGTTATTTTTCAACGAGAGTAAAATTGTTCACTTTTGTATAAAATATATGAAATAGTTATTTGTATGCCAAGGACTGAAACTGCTACTTTGTTGGACGAAACTTAAAATTGCTAGACGAGCGAGGCGAGGCGAGCACCAGACGAGTCCAACAAAGTAGTATTTTAGCCGTGGCGTACACAGCATTTTTTAGACGACGCATAAGATCCAGAACTTTTTCGATTACACTGGGGAAAGAAAATGAATAATAGAGAACTATAAAGATTTATTTTATCAAACAATATAATGAACCTTATGATATTTGCAATGTCAATATTAATTTATCAATTATTCGCAAAAAGTGATGTTGATTGTTTGTACCAGGACAATTATTAATGTATATTGGATTGAGGTTATGCAAAATCATCGAAGTAAGACTGTCAACTGTTAACATTGAAGTGGCTAGAGTCACATTCAAGGAAGTTAAATTTGTCTACTCCAGATCGTACCGGAAGTGTTTTGCACTACGAAACTGTCACTTTTACTACATGGAAGACTCAAAACTCAACTTTCGGTACCTATGTATATGAATACAGAACGAGCAGTTTTCAGATAACATCGTCTAAAAAATTGGTTTAGCGTCTATTTATTACTTATCACCCATATGAAAAAGTTTTTTTGTTCGTATTCAGTGATAAAATAATGCTTATGATACTTATCTATAATTTTTTGTTTCAGGTAAGCCGTCTTTTTCCGAAAAAACAGTACCTATTACTGCTGAAAATTTTATGTAAGTCTGAAGCTATTTATTTAACATATCATACGGAGCATTTCGATAAAAACTATCCACCTCACTTTTGTGAAAAAAATATATAAATATAGACGCATTTTTGCTAATACATAACTATATTACTATAACTCCCTCCAGCCTGTGGTCACCACAATCAAATTTTCAAATTTATCACCCTATACATTATTGCATTATCGGATTCTTCTCCAGAAGAGGAAACATGCAATACATATGTAAATATACAATTAGCTGAGAGTTACGGATAATTCCAATTTACTAATAGTGACAAATCAGCAAACCAATCCTGAATTATTTAATAAGTTGCTCAATTTGACTTCCATTGGCTTACATACAATGATATAATCGAACCTCAAATAAGTTTCGAATATTATGTAAGGTTTGTGGGGTTTTCGAGTTTCAGAATTTTGTGAAATATGTTTCCATTGAAATGCCAACACTCTTAAATAGGCCTCTTGCATGGATTTTCATTTTTACCTTAAAGTATCCTAAAAACCTCTTAAGGTATAATAAATATCCTTTCACATTTTTTTTCCAAGAAGTATTTGAAATTATCTCATAAATTCCCTGAGAAAGTTCTACGAAGCCCTTTAAATTTGACGTCACACGAAAACGGTTAGTGACGTCACGAGGTACGATCTGTCGTCCGCTATAATATGTGAACTTCATATCTGGTTTCCCTTTCACCTAATACTTTCAGCAAAACAAAGGAACAAAGTGAGTGCAGCTTATGGCGTGACTTGCGATATGGTCATATAACGGCTTCAAAAATTTTTGGAGCATCGAGGTGTAAAACTGTTGGAGGAAGTTTAGTAGAAAACATTATTGGTGCTTTTAAAATTTATGACACTTCTGCAATGGAAAAAGGCAGAGATTTGGAAGGGAGTGTTCTAAGAAAGAGTAATAAATAAAATATTACGAATAAAACTATCCCGTGGAGGTCTTATGTTCTCAAAAGAGTTTCCCATTCTTGGAGCTTCACCTGAGGCTTATAATAATAAAATAGTTATTTAAATCAAATGTTAGAATAAACAGTACCTAATTATATTGTAAATTATGTGATAAATGATAGGTATTTTGCACAAATACAGTTACAAATGATACTAATGCAGAAAAATAATGGAGTATTTTGTGTTGCGGATCCTTTATTTAAACAAAATAATGAAGTGACACTAATTCATGTTAGTTATAATGAACACGTTTTAAAGCTCATTGTAAAAAAAATTTTGGAAAACTAACATTTATAATGCACTCAATGAAGATAAGTAAAAATTGATAATTTACTGTTGTTTCATTGTAACCTTTATATGCACAATAATTCTGAGTGCAAAACAAAAATGGGGATAATGGAATAAACATATTCATATTTAAATGATATTTAAATTTATTTTATTATAACATCTGCAGGCTTCAACTTAGGTGAATGTTTCTCTTCTATCCAGTAATCTCCCAAGTACTGGTCTCTTGGATCCAGGAGTGCTGTTCAGTTGGAAAGTATGTGGATGGAGGTTTCTTTTTCCATGCCACAATATCTGCATTCTTCTTCCTCCAATATTTTGAGCTTTTTCAAGTGCCCATTCAGGTCTTCGCATAGATAAACAAAGCTTTTTGATGGAAAATCTTGAGGCTCACGTCTTATGGCTTTGAGCCAAATTTTCGGAGTTTTTCTTCAATGGGTAGCCTAATGAATGTTTTTCCAAGAGTGTAGATAGTTGTACTTTCACAACCTGCCACGATACAGTAACGATAAACCATTTTTCCTCAAAAAATCACCGGAAATATTAACTTTGATAGACGTCAAACCAATAGTACCTCGTGACGTCACTGTTGCATGGAATGTGTTTTTGACGGCATTTTAGTCCGTTTGAATTTCAATTATTTATTACGACTTTAATATCACACATAATTTTAAAATGTTCCTGTGCGATGATATTTACGTATAATTGATCATTTTAATGCAATAAAAAAATTATCTGCAAGGGGCCTATTATAATAGGCCCCGTATACGTGAATTCATACAAACTTTCAATATTGACCAATGCATTCCTACAGGAAATATTTAACATCTTCGATTTCGAGTAAGGGTATGGAACGAAATTCATTTATGTAATCAACAAAATTGTTAATTGAAATTTAATGTTAATTTCACGTGGATGCGGATACAAAGTTCACATATCGAGAGGTTATGATGAATAAAGTTTGGAGAATTCATCCTCTTTTCACGTACAAACTTCATATTACAGGTACTAAAGAAGAAATTACGGCTAAAAACTTGCTTGATTATTATTTGAATACTTGCATGTTATTTCACAAACTTTTATTCAGTTCCTCCTATAACCAAGTTTGTATGTCAGTCCAAAATCAAACCTTCAAGTCAAATTTAACCCACTTTACGGTTTCCGCTTGAGATGAAATTCTAGATAAACAAACATCAAAATGTATGGTAAATGCTAGTCGCTACCAAGCTGGACTGACTCTACCGGCGGCACTAAATGGCCTTGCCGCTGAAATAAAACTCTACTACGTGCCGCAAAACTAAATTCGGCCACCCTAAACTGCCTTGCTACGGTTGTTGTCGGATATGTTTGAAAAGAATAACATATCAGTGTTAAAATCATTATTAATATTAAAAGGCATAAAAGCGCGGATTCTGGATACGAAATAGTTGGAATAAAAACCTTCACAGTGAAAAATAACTTCGACGTAAATTAATGGGGGATTAGTAGGATCTATTGCCAAGAGTCGAATTTGAAGCACCAATTTGTCTATTGTACCAGAAATCACAAAATAACTTAAATAAATAAAACTTTTTCGGTGTGTTTGTTACGAGTAGATTTCTTCAATCTCCACCGACATTTGCCTACTGACAAAACATGTCAGCGGCATGTGTCAGACAGATATTTTTATCTTCAAATCTTCGGTAGTCGTCCATATAGGAAACTAATTCCGTCATTAGGCCTATAGCTTAGTTGATGAAGGCTCGGACATTCGGCGGACCAGTTATATTTTATAACACACAATACTGGCATCGAACAAAAAGGCTTACTGAGGAGAGAACAGAAAATGACATAGTGTGTCTCTAATATGGATGCCGGCACATAATGGGATTGCAGGGAATGGAATGGCAGACCAGCTAGCTGAAGAATGTTTTGAAGGATCCTTCTAGATATGGTCTGGAATCACAAAGGATTACATAAGAGGGGGAGTCGGGAACTGGCTAGTTGAGGAACACCAACTTAAATGGAGGGTGACACAAGGACACCTCCATTCTAAGTTTTTACTGAATAAAGTAGACAAGGAACTCTCGTACAGGCAGTGAAAGCTGGTTGAAATAAATTTGAGAACAGTTACCAACCTGGTGACAGAACACTGTAACCTGAGGGAGCATATGCACAAAATGAGTTAGGTAATCAATGTGCAGAAATGTGAACTCTACTACATACTCTGCTTTCATGGAACTCACAAGGAATTAGCCGGAAACACTTTGGAGTGGAACCAATACAACCATCACAACTACTGAAGATCCCTCCAGTTAAACTGGTGGCCTATACAGAAGACATTAAGCTTCTGGAATTGAGATAGGTAGATAATTGGATAATGGTACAAAGATTCAGTTCAATTGCCTGGGCTGTTGAGCGCAACCCAAACGTATAAATGAATTAATGGCTTAATGTCACACCAACTTTAATATGGTGGACAATTGCAGTGAGCGAGGGGTACTATTTACTGAAAAGATTAAAGTTTGAAGTACAACTTTAAGCACATAATAACATAAAACCAGTCAACTCATCACATGATATTATGTTTACGATATAAAACATTGTCGCGGATGGAATCAGCGTGAATTGACAGGAATACAATTCGTTATTCGATCATCACAAAAGTAATTCCAAGACAAAAAGTATCCACCCATTCACTCAGATAGATATCTCGACAAGCTTTGATATCATAATAAATTTTCAATATTCACAACGTTTGATACAATAAACATAAAATTTAAATTTACCGCGTGCATTCCAAATTTACAGCTATTTTTCTAAATTGGATTGATTCATTTTCGAAGCATATTCCAGAGGGTGTGCTCGTGAGCAAAACTTTAAGCAGTATTATGAGGCGTAGTTTTACTGTCAATATATGATACTGACTTGTCAATGCCAATACTGAAGCAAAGAGAGTTGAAGTTTTATAGTCAGTAGCAGTCTTATCATGCGGGTCATACGATTCAACAAAAACATACTCACAGTTTTTGGTTACTTTTATTGCGTTTAATTATAACTTCCAAATAAAATTCGTAAGATGAATAAGACAGATTCATGCAGTTTTCACGGGAAAAAGGAAGATATGTTTTAAGCTTTCAGCGATTCTAAAAAGTCCTCCACCAGCTAAGTTTTTACTGAGATTATCTCGAGAATGGAAGAAAAAGTGGAAATTCGTTAAACAGTGTAATTCTAAATTCTCTTTTTGGAACCAAATTATTTTCTTTGATATTCAAGCAGCACTGAAATCCTTGGCACACCCACAGATCAAATCTAGACTCCTTTCTATTTAAGTAAAGTTATTAATTATGTTCAAATCTCAGATACGTTACATGTTTCTTTTGAGGCACATTGCATAATGAAAATATTTTTATTCGCTAGTTGATATTTGCATTGTTGAGAATCCCCCATACTATTTTGTAGTCTGCTGACTACTGAGGTTGTACATATTTTTTTTAAACTCCGTCTTTTTGTATCTAACATGTGCCGTTTGTCTCTTAAACTCTCCAACGATAAAAATAAATGTTTTTGTGTGTATTTTTTGTGCTATTCGTGAGAACCTTGGAAAATCCTGAATGGCTGTAGCTAGCTCGGCGAGCCGGGATGAAAGAATTAGTTTCCAGAGCAAAAACACTGTTGACTTTGACAACAAAAAGTCTGCACGATTTGTGATGACGGATCTAAATCTTGTATAAGGGTTAATCATTCTCTATGGGAAATGCGAGATTCTGACAACTGACATACTTTAAACGTACAACGGAACAAAATGTTTTATTCAGGTTTCGATTAAGAGAATGCCAGAGATTCTGATGATTTTTTTTGTCATTTAAGTTATTTAATGGTTTCAAGATTCGCCTATTGATTTTGTCTCTCATAATTTTTGGGAGAGAGATGCTTTTTTGCTCCTTAGTATTGAGTCTTCTACCAGACTGAGAAGCTAATTTTCTTTATCAGTGGTTAATCTAGATCAATAATGGGCAAATTCAATAGTTTTGAGAGTCCAGAGATAGATATAGAACAAAATCTTGTATGTCCAGGAGATCGTCTTGAAATTACATCATTTGAATAGTTAATGAAATGCGTTTATAATCTAAAGGTAGGGTTTTGGGAGAAATCATCTTGAACGATTACCCTACACTCCCTACCGATTTGTAGATCGATACTGTCCAAATTTGATTTGGACATGTATTGTGTGGACCAAGGAATGCTCCCATCTTTATTATTATTTTCAGTTGAATTTGAAATTCTTCTGTTGATGGAAACTGGTAGTTATCCTCAACCAACAAAATAACGATTAACCTAAATGAACAAAAACATGTTTACACATTATACGAATTGCGCATATCAGGGTGATTGTTCGCGAATACAAAACGTTGTTTGAAAATAAGTTTTACTAGTGAAAATTTCAATCTGCATCAGACTACTCAATTTCTGTTTTATTGAGGAAAATCGAAATGACCTTCATGTGCTACTAAATTTTTATAAGATTTTTTTGATTTTTATTTGGCTAGTGGAGTGGAAAAAACTGTATGTACACCACGGTGATGAAGACATTTATATGCCTCGTATCTTATTCTGCTAGGGGATAAGCCACTCGCTAATTATTTTTGAAGCTTTTATGGATCAAGAACGAAAAACTGTCTAGTATAGTATTTTTTTATTTATTCTGAACACTAATACTCACACCCGGTCTTATTCACCAACAAGTGGATATCGTGAATAATTAATTTGACAACATGAAAATGACAGTTATTGTCACAGCAATTCTCGCACTGTACCACAGCGGACGGAAGGTGAAGTGTTGGCCAATGAATGATAGTTTTCGTCAAAAACAAACGAGTTTTTATCAGAGAATTAGAACGTTAAATGTTATTCTTGGTAGATGTTGACAAAAAATGTATTTTTCGTGAAAGTCGATGGAAAAACTCTAGTGAAGAAGCATACAATTATATAATTTATCCTCTCCTGGTACCTGATAACAAACCACGTTGAGTATACCGGCAGTCGTCAGCTGAATTCCGCAATGCTGCAAGTTAGCAATGGAACATAACTTTACTATTTAATAATATTTTCCACTTAAAATGGATGAAATCATTCAATTTTCTCATTTCCATCACCATTTTTCATTACCAAAAATACAACGTGACCCAACACTTTGATAGTATGTCATCATTAAAAGAGCTTAGAAACAAACCGCAAATAATTGTCGCTGCATCTGATGCTCATCAGTTAAATGGCAGCATCTTGACTCAAATCAACCTCTAAGTCAGCAGATCTACCGTAGAGGCCGTCTGATCGCGCCCATTTTCTTTTAATATTCATCAACATTTCTAAATAAAGTTATTGCCACTAGATCTGTAATAATCTTGTTTATTGACAGTGCACTACATTTATGCAGTTACTTGATAATAATTTACTATCATACTTCATAATATCAACAAATTATGAAGATATTACAAAGACGACAATTAGATTGGAATTGCTGTATACCCGTTGTTAAATTTGTTCAGTTGAATGTAAACATAGTGAACTTACGGTTGTTATCAACACATGCATAGGCGTATTTACATATTATAATAAGATGGTAGTAGAATGTGGAAATACTACTAGTGGGAAGATAATAAGATATGGATAATTTTACTTTTCCACAAATCGTTAGCATTCTGGAGAAAATTTCTTAAATAAAAAGTTAAGATTCCCTCCTCACTTCCTCACTGAGCTGTTTCGGTATCCTTTTTGCATCTTCTGCATGTAAGGTCTCCGTTGTACAGCCCTATTTTGTTTAGGTGCTCCTTTGTGGGAAAGTGTCCCGTAAGTAGCCCCGTAGTGGTGCGTAGTTTGTTCCTGCTCACTGAGAGCAGTTCTAACGCTACTTTTTCTGATGGTTCTTTTATGAATTTCTTCCCATGTATTTGCCCAGTCGTATTCTTCCAGTGTTTCTTGTGTTGTTCTTTCAACCACCCTTTTAACCATGACCTCGTTAAGCATCTGGGGATGCCCACAGCAGGTTCGGGTCCGTTCATCAGAGTTGACGATCCTACTCTTGCGAGTTCGTCAGCTTTTTTATTGCCTGCGATTCCTTTATGACCTGGTACCCACTCCAGTGTTACACTGTTCCGAGTCGCCAGTCTTCTAAGTTCTTCGCCGCATTCCCATACTAGCCGAGATGTCACCCTATAGCTCTGAAGTGCTTTAAGGGCGGCTTGGCTGTCGCTGTAGATCCTGATCTGCCTGTTGTTGTAGGCTCTCATACTGTTAGCCCTTGCACACGCAAGTATTGTATAAACCTCTGCTTGGAATACAGAGGCGTATTTTCCTAGCGAGACGATTCTTTCATATTTGCTCGTCTTGCTGTATATGCCCGCTCCGGTGCCGAGTTCATTTTTTGATCCGGTTTAGATGTTACTGTAGAGCTCTCTAATGTCTCCTCTCTACAATATGGAGGGATGAGGAAGTGACAGATAGGGTTGTAGACGGAAGTTTCTAAGCAGGCTACTCCTTACTTCTAGAAAGATTAATGAAGAACGGTGCTCGCTTATCATTTCTAAAATGATTATCGTAAAAGTTCATTTGGAGCCTTGTATTTATTGTATTTGCACAGGGTAACGTTAAACGTGGGAGATGTTCAACTCAGAAAGGAGTGAGTGGAAGGAGGATTAGTTTAGTGGTTTAAATAATATTGATAATTGAGACAGACATTTTTTTGACAATTAAGCGAGAAAAAGGATTTGGAAAAAATGGTAAAGGATGAGTTTTCAGTTCTCTACAAAAAATTGATCACGGAAAGCTCGATACGAATTTAGAATTAGCATAAATTTACGGTAATAAACAGTTGAAATTATACTCACTATTACTTTTTCTTCATGAAACGTCACTTATTTACCCTGCAATTTTCATTAAGTTAGCGATACTAAATTCTGGGTGTATTCTGACAAAGAAGAACTTGTATCAAAATTCAATTCAAAGAAAACTGAGGACGACACATTCACAGTTAAAGTTCCAAAACGCTGATTCAAATTCGAGAATAGATGGTTTTCTTCAAAAAATGATACATCGAATACCACACGATGGCTGAATAAATTATATATTCATTCTCCATGCCTTTTCTTAAACTTGTTGCAATTTCGCAATAGCTAGTACTCGAGCCCTTCGGTAACATTTGGTTAAGTCTGATAAATCACACAAAGTAGTTGACAGTCCGATTAGAGAATCGTTGTATAAACAAGTTGGTTGCCTTGCTATGTGTGTAATTATTACAAGTTTTTGACTCTATGCCAAAGAGACAAATAGTTGGGGTATATATATTGCTATAATAATTTAAAAACACAATAATGCGTGCTACTTACGTGTATGTTTAAGCGCTTTGTCGTGATTATAAATCGTTCTCTATTAGCTTTTTGAAATTAAATTATACTATTCATCATCTTCACAAATAGGAATATTATGAATGTCAGTTTATTATAAATAAGTGTTTACAGGATGTCGTAAATAAGTACCGGAAATAAAGGGCATGATAGATCGTTAAGGATTACATTATAAAATGAAACAATCTTAATTTGTTAAAATCTACATTATATTAAACTTAAAGTTGTTAGGCATACCTCCTTTCGTTTGACAAAGCTACTGTGTTAGCGTAACGCGTCACAACTTTAAGTTGTATATAATGTAGATTTTAACAAATTGAAACTGTTTTATTTCATACTTTAGTATGGATCTACATCAAGTGAACGCCTCATCTACTCAATCGTTAAGGATTTTTCTAAATACCCCAATGATACAGGCAGATAAAAGACTCAGAAGAGATAAACATTTCATATGGAAGTAGAAATTTGAATTTTTTTAGGTTGCTCTCTCTTTAAAACACATCAACAGTATCAATTATGTCATATTCTTATAAGCCAGTGGCGTAGTACGAGGACTTCGTAAACGTTTATTGGACCATATTTTTGAAACAACTTCTATTCAGACCTAAAGATTTTTGTATGCAATTTCTTTTCTTAAATCTTTTACTACATAAAAGGTACTTTTCGTTGAACTAGATAGAACACTCCATTTTCAAAATTTTTCACTTTTTATTAAAGTAAGATACTTGTGATATTTAGGTACTTGTTTTCCTACGTGTATTTATTCTACACAGCCTGTACCTCACAAACTAAGATAGAGAAAAGTGGCATTTGGGTATTTCAAATATTTCTTAACAATCTATCATGCCTCTAGTTTACGGTACTTATTTACGGGACACACTGCATAATGTGCGAATTGAGTTATTGAGATTATTCTTCATCGATAACCCAAAAATACAGAGCCGGAAATGCAGCTTTCTCCATAATAAAACTCGTAATATCAAATATGCACAACATTTTCAATGATTGGATTAATGAATTTTTTCAAATGTTTGAATCTCTCCCCACTAAACATGATACATAACAAAAATATTTTCCAGAGATAACTTTTGCAATGTTTGCAAATTTACATTGCAATAATGTTGTCATGAAGTTTCCAACACAATATTTTTCAGTTACATATAAATAACATCGAAATAGCATAACCAAAAATATTCATTAAATAAATATGAAAATGTTGATTTTATGTTGCCCAGATATGTCTCATACATGGTGGTTATGTTGTATACCCGATGTTTTCATTTAACCATTTCATCACTCACATGTGTACAAGAAGTTTGGAATTAATATTATCCTAGAAGGTTCCTTAAATGTATTTTTAACCACTACTCCTTGTAATATTCTAACATAACAACATAAAATGAATGTTGACAAAAACTCCAAATCTATAACTACATTCAGACAAGTTAAACTTGTACATTTGCTATATCGTGGGTTGTCTCTGCTATATCTCTTAAAGTTCGCGGGTCCTATTGGGTCGTATTAGTTCATTTTCACATTTCACACAGGATATACGTTATCCGCTCATCTTTTTATCCTCGTGTTTAAGGGGGTACATAGAAGAGTGAACAGGAAATATATTATTGCACTGTGATGTAAGTGAGATGGAAAATCAGGTGGTGGTTTTCGAAACGAACATTCGCTACGAGACTGAAATTTTTTGGTTATAATTTGAGGTTAGTTCTAGTGGTATGAACTTTTAACCGCGTTTTTATTCCTACTTTCATCTGTTTGAATGGTTCGAATCTAATAAGTATTTAATATACTTATTCAATAATATGAGTGAGAGACGTGAAAGTTTAGTGTGTAATAAATCTGAAGAGGACAAGGTAAGTTTCTAACAATTCTTTATATTTTAGAACTTGTTTCAAAATGAAGTCAATTCTGGAAGCATAATATTATACAAACTTCAAACATTATGAGATTAAACATATTCTATAAAGACTATTATAACAAAGTATTATATCCTACTAAAATTTATAAATCTCGGATAACTCCACTATCTTAATTTTTTGTGCATATATTCTTAATGTTTCTACTATGAAGTAGAAGTTAAAGTATTGATCAAACATTTTGTTCAATTGGTTTTTCAACTTTTAATTTTAGTTAACTATTGAGAAACTTGAGGTTCCACAATGTGAACATAAAAATTATGAATATTTTTCAGCAAAATAAGCCAAAGATAAGTAAAATGAAAAAGCATGCTCCCCGTTACCTCAAAAGGTTGATAAAAAAAAGGTACTCTAGTTGCTTACCAAGGAGAACCAACAAAACTATCAACATTATGCCACTGAAAACAATGGACAACTTACTAAATCTAGAAGATCTCTTGAAAACCAACAAAATTGCTGCTGCTCAATTTGTAAGTATTTTGATCCAGCTCTCTAAATAAAAGCATTTCCTGTTAAATGATACACATTGTATGTGGATTGTAAAGTTTATGAAAAATCATTCTGCTGAATTTACCAGGTGTATGTGTACTGAAATTATCGGAAATTATACTTCAGTTTTTTTTTAATCAAAAAAAGTTTGCTCTACTCAAAACTACTGTTATTTCAATTTGTCTATGTTTTGGGATTTTATTTATATGTATATTATTCTATTTATATATTATTCTAGAGGAACAAACTGGTACTGGTCGGAGGATCCGACTATAAAAATTTGATTAGGCGGTGCCTCCAGCAGATTATAGAGGATGAGCTTGCCCAGTAATTTTCATGGACTGGACAAAGACAAAATTTTAAAATTTCTGATTCAGAATTGATCAACATATTTAAACGTAAGTGTTTACCACTAATTTATTTTTCAACCTCTCTCTCTCTCATACAATATATAATATATATACTTATATTTTTTTCAGAATCTGTGAAAGTGTTTGGCTCGACTACAGATAAACAGTTGCTGATTGTAATGGAGTGGATGAGATTTGCAAAACAGAGATTGAAGAGGAAAGAGTTGTGATAGAGAGCTATGTTATTTTTTTTGTTCAACACATTTTTTGTTTCTTCATGTTTACTATTTTAAAAGGATATTTTTTTTCTATGACTGTTGAGAAATGGACCCTTTTTATGTAACATTTTTGTTGAGTAACTGGATGCATTACACAAAACAAGCCACGCCCCGTGTGTAATGATCCATTACACACGACTATCTGGCCAATCACCGTCAAAGAATGCCATTACACACGACTATGTTCGGTGTAATGTTTGAATCAGACTCGCCATGAAATGTCATAATTTTACTTTGACAGTACCTACCTATACCTACCTACCGAAGGTGATTTAGAGCTGATTTTTTATTATAATGGATACAGAAAATGAAAACGAATTCAACTGCTCAAATTTCACCATTAATATTGTAAGCAATAAATAAATTTTCATTGTAGTTTCCGAAATGGAATTGTTTGACATAAAGCATTAAGTTCATTCAATAATATATTCTCTAAATATCTCGTTCGTTTGGATTGATAGGTAAAAACTCAGTCATAGAAAAAGTATAGTATTCTACTTTCGTGTAATGGCTATTACTCACTCGAATGATTACGACGTTCGCCTGCGGCTCACGTCGCAAACTTCATTCTCATGAGTAATAGCCATCATTACACGCTCGTTGAATAATATACTATTGTTTTCTTTGTTTCCATGTTTTTATATTTATTTTATGTTATATTATATATTTTTTGCAGATAAATTTTTTTTATTCAATATCCCAGTAGCATTTCAATTTTGGACAGCAATATTCAGCTTGTTCAATGATTTTTTATTTGAGGCAGAGGGTGGGTAGCTCATGGTAAACCTTCTCTCCCTATATTTACTAAAAAACGATCGAAATTCCAGAATTCCATAAATATAGAAAAAATAAATGTATACCATGCTGCTCTACCCTGTATATCGTGAAGTAAATTTAAATTATAAAGGGTACCGATATGTAACATTATACGAATGCAAGTTAAATAAATGTTTTGGAGATACATTGAATATAAGTATTAAAGTTACATTGATGTTACATTGAATATAAGTATGAAAGTTACATTGATGTTACATTAAATATGACACATTTATGTAATGTTTATCATTCAACATTACATTGTAACATTTATAAGAGGCACAAATTGCTATATATGCAATATATCTGTAATATCAAGCTTATCTCAGAATAACATCACAAAGTCACAATGTGACATAACAGTTATGTTTGAGTTATGTTTTTATGTTTAGTGGGTCTAGGGTGAATCTACAAGTATCAAGGCTTGCTCACGTGATAGACTTTTTCCCAAAACTGCACTATAATCTGATCATAAGGTATGACAAACAATTGCATCATTTGCTCACTCAGTACAACAAACCCATAAAATTTGAAAAATATTCTAAAAAACCACTATACAGGGTGTGGCGCGACAAGTTTTGAATAAAAGTAATGGCGGATACAGTTATGTTAAAAATCTGAAATTACGTAGCTGTAGGTTTTGGATGACGCTGAGTTCAAATATAATGTTGTCCTGAATGTGGCACTTCCGGTTATACCGGAAATAGACGTCAACTTTGTTATTTTAAATAGAACCTAATATTTTTTATTTTATTTTCGAATTCTACATGAAATTTTAGATAAAATTTGTGAACAATGTCCTATACCAAAAATGAAGTATTTTCAAGATATTTCGTTTTTTTTCAAAATTTTGAAAAAATCCTAGTCCACATTAAATAACGATATCTCTATTAATATCGAAGCTAGTGACGTGAAATTGTAACCAATAAACAACAAGGGCTTGCCCGTTAACTCCATATGTCCAACTCATTGATATTTCATACAGGATGTTTTAAACTTAGCCGCCAACATGCACAATTTAAATCATTTATAAGTTGCTTACTTTAAATAGAACACCCTGTATTTTATTACATTTGCCGATGTATTTTTTTAAGCCAATTCGTGTGGTATGGGTATTCCCTATACCTAAATCCAACCACTTTTGAGATATTTCATTATTTTAGTTAAAACATAACAACACTTAATGAATTCAACATTAGTAAAGGGTAGGCCATGATTTCCATGATTTAAGGTGATATTTTATTATTTTTCATATTATTACTTCTGAAAAGTAACCAACAGCATGAAAGGATTATTAATTGTGGATATCATCAAAAACGTTGACAAGGTATTTTGTATTAATTTAATTAGATAACGTACAAAAAAAATAGCTAAATGTAATATTAAACAAATAAAGTTTTATAGTAAGTGTTCAAAATTAGCACCATCTACTTCTAAACATTTATGAATCCTTTTCATTAGGTTATGTCTTGTAATTCTGGAAATATGGTCGGGTGTTAGAGAATTAAAAGCAAGTAAGACTCTCTGCATCATATCTTCCTTTGTCGTAACAGGAATGGAAAATACCTGATTTTTAATGTAACCCCAAATGCCAAAATCTAAAGGAGCCAAGTCAGGAGAGCGAGCTGGCCAACGAAACGGACCCTGATTGGCAATCCATCTATCATCAAACATGTCGTAAAGATGCTGAGCAACAGGCCCATAGTTATGAGGAGGTGCTCCATCTTGCTGATACCAAGCTTAAGCCGCCTCTCCATTTCTTAAAGCATGTAACGCCGGTCGTATAGCTGCTTCTAAAATGTGGCAATATCTTTCACCATTTAAATTTTCATCATAAAATTGTAATGCTAAAATTTTATCGTCTTTTATTGCACAAAAAACATTAAAACTCCAACTATCTTGGAAATAACGTTCTCTACTAACATGTGGATTTTCATTAGATCAAAAATGGGAGTTATGTCGATTAAATAATCCATTTTTGCTAAACTTTGCTTCATCACACCATATAACTTTGTTTATGAAGTTTTCATCCTCTTGGGTCTTCATTAAAAACCATTCACAGAATTCTACCCTTCGAGGAAGATCACATAATTGTAAGTGTTGCACCAAATTATAAGAAAATGGTTTCCATTTGTGTTTTTTTAAAATGCGATGAATTGTTCTCGTCGACAAAGTAAGATCTTTCTCACAATCTCTAATGGAGGCATTTGGAGAGGCCGTAAAATAACCCAAAACATTAATTTCGTTGATGTCATTGTCCACTAGTGGTTTATTTTTATTAATTTTTGGCTTAAATTGACCAAACTGACGGCAGTTTTTAAGCAATCTTCTTACAATATCACCAGTTGCATTTGGTCGATATGGATATCTTTCTGCAAAAACACGGCAAGTCCGTTCAACAATTCTATTACACTCACCGTAAATAATAATAAGATTTAAAAAATCATCATTACTAAATCCTACATTTGCCATTATTTACTATGAAATACAAATGTGAACTGTCAAAATAAAAACCTTCTAACTATCAAATCTTTGACAGCCATGGCCTACCCTTTACTGATGTTGAAATCATTAAGTGTTGTTATGTTTTAACTAAAATAATGAAATATCTCAAAAGTGGTTGGATTTAGGTATAGGGAATACCCATACCACACGAATTGGCTTAAAAAAATACATCGGCAAATGTAATAAAATACAGGGTGTTCTATTTAAAGTAAGCAATTTATAAATGATTTAAATTGTGCATGTTGGCGGCTAAGTTTAAAACATCCTGTATGAAATATCAATGAGTTGGACATATGGAGTTAACGGGCAAGCCCTTGTTGTTTATTGGTTACAATTTCACGTCACTAGCTTCGATATTAATGGAGATATCGTTATTTAATGTGGACTAGGATTTTTTCAAAATTCTGAAAAAAAACGAAATATCTCGAAAATACTTCATTTTTGGTATAGGACATTGTTCACAAATTTTATCTAAAATTTCATGTAGAATTCGAAAATAAAATAAAAAATATTAGGTTCTATTTAAAATAACAAAGTTGACGTCTATTTCCGGTATAACCGGAAGTGCCACATTCAGGACAACATTATATTTGAACTCAGCGTCATCCAAAACCTACAGCTACGTAATTTCAGATTTTTAACATAACTGTATCCGCCATTACTTTTAATCAAAACTTGTCGCGCCACACCCTGTATAACTATGATGGAATTTTTAAAGAGTACCTAGCTTGCTATAGTTTATACCTTGTCACTGAACTGAGATGTAATAGCATGTCAACAAAAAACAGATAGAATATTTTGTAGGTTTTGGTTTTACTTCCACTCATTTTCCGTAATTTTGAAAATTCATCTCGTCGTAATAATCTCCAGACTCTCTTCCTCATTTAAATAATAATAGATTGTCCCACATTAACCCACTTTTAGCTCCAGCATGAATTATCAACCGACTTTATTTAGCGTTTTAAGCGGATTTTTTTAGACATGATTTAAATATGAAATAGTAGTTTTAAGTTTTAACGAAAGTTAACAAAAATGTTTTTGTCTTCTTTGATCACAAGTTTACAACTTGCATGCTACTTAGAGTTTTACGCTGGTTGTGCATTTGCTGGAATAGGCTTAACCAATTTCGTTATTTCACTTAATTAGTACATCACAGTATTTGGTGACCACTGTAAATAAACGTGATACCACAGCGGCACGAGAGGGGCAAGCGGGCAGTGTAGAATTTAGTGAGGGTCACACACTCCACTACTCAAATTTAAAAAAAAATTAATTCATCATCATGATGATATTGCCGATTGATTTGAACCCGTGGGGAAAGGAAATACATAAAAATTTCTAGTTTTCTTATTCCTTATTGCTAAAAATTTTTTATTCACCATTCTTCGAATAAAAATTTTAAAATATACCAAATCATTCTCCCGAAAAACACCTGATCGTTATCTTGATATTGGTTATATCCGTCCTACAGTCTAATTGAAATTCCACGGTTTGTAGTTCAATTTCTAAAAATATTTTCTACGACCGCACGAGAGTAACGAAATAAAGGCGACATAAAGTTCTTAAAACAGAATTATTATAACAACATCTGGTATCAACGTGCGTACCTGTATTTTATCTGCTAAAATAAACAAATTTATCTGAAAATAACGGTATGTGACGTAAGTAATTCAAGAACGGTATAATATTCTGTTAAAGTTACAACGAATAGAGTTTGGCAGCTTAAAAAAATGGGCAGTTGAATAACATGAAAATATTTGATTGCCTAACCGGAACAAATTGGAAAAGGTCAACTTAAGGTTAACAAAAAAAAATACAAATTATATATACAGGTATATTTTATTTTTGCGGAGTTTATTTTTTAGACGGGGTTTCACTGTCATTTCACTCTATTTATTAGAAGAGTTGGTAATTAATATGTTATGTGAAAATGTATAAAACGGAAACGGAACTAACAATCACTTACCAAAAAGGTACCGATTGCTCTTGATGACGGATTGTGAATCAATCTCATTTATTCATATGGATATTAATTAATAGTACAATTAAACAGTCATTTTGTTTTCTCGTTTGAATGGAATGTTCTGACAACATAATTTTTCCATCTCTAACCAAGTTCTTTGCTACTCTTTAAGTACTGCAAAATACTTCTGGCTTCTGCTACATAACTTTCCGCAATAGTTTCCATTCGCCATGTCACTAATAAAGTGGCCAACGTACATATAAGGTGATGTCCAGTATTCCCCTATGTTCTAAAAGTTTAGAAATTTTGCAATTTTCCTTAGAATGAGAGAAATCGAGTTTTTCCATACAGATTACATTTCAATATCCTAGGAATGATTCTGCAATGTTCGGCATGTTCCAAGGTAAATTCCTAGAAAGTACATAAAAAGCATTAGGACTGGCCTGGGTTGTGTCATTTGTATGTCACATCAAGTACCTAACATATATTCATCAGAGTTAGTATAAAGTATGGAACCCCGTAAGTACTTCTTAACGGTTTGATATTTTCAAATTAAATTGATCATTCTGGTCTGAAGAGATCCAAAAAATTTAAAAATGCTATCAAATTCAATGTACTATTTTGGATAGAGCAGCATGTTTAATTTTACATTTTCGAATGCCTTATGAAATTCTGCATACAGTGAAACCGAAAGTGGTACATTGAATTTGATGGCATTTTTGATTTCCTTGGATCTGCTTAGAATGTTATGAGCAATTTCATTCAAAAATATTGAACCGTTAAGGAGATACTTATGGGGTTCCATACTTTATAGTAACTCTGTATACCTAATATCTCCCAATGTATCACAGTGGATTTGTGTGGCATATTTTAGGAAAATTCGGAATATTCCTTACATATGCCTGTTATTTAACATGAATATACCCTAAGGTATTATTCTTTATTAACATTCCCTCCATACTCTAAAAACCTACAAGATATACAATAGGTTCTCATATTGAACCCTCCACCATTTTATTGTGATTAGTGGACATTTCAATCGATGTTATTTAATCGCAGTGCTATTTTGTCTTGCGCTGTTTTTGTCCAGTTGTATTTTGTTCGCCGTAGTTTCAACCTAGAGCTATTTTGTCTGCTGCTGTTTTTGCTCTGCGCGGTATTTTTGTTTGGCGCTATTTTGTCCAGTGCTATTTTGTCTACCGTAGTTCCATCCTAGCGCGATACCGTTTTCTGCTACAGAGCCCCAAAAACCCAAAGTATGGGCTAGTATTGTTAGATCTATAATAATTGGTCCGTACTTTTTTCATGATAATTTATATTTGGATTTCCTTCAAAGTACATTAATTGTGAGGTGAGAAAATTTGGCTCAACCATTGTATATAAAAGCCCTCCATTATGTTGCTTACTTGGGTTCGTGCACCTTTGTCTATGTTCTCGTCCCATGTTTTTCTTGGTCTTCCCCTGGTTGTGCTTCCATGTCTTATTGCCTTCCATGTATGTTTCACAGACATGTTGTTGTTCAGTCTAGGCAAGTGTCTCAACCATTCTAATGGTCGATCTTGTATTATCTGTATTACTGGTAGTGCATTGGGATATTCTCTAACTATCGAATTTCGTATTCTGCCTCTCCTTGTGATACCTGCGACATTCCGTAAGTATTTCAACTCTATAATCTGTAATGTGCTTTCCATTCTCTTCGTTAGTAACCAGCTCTCGCATCCAAAATTGAACAGGGGGAGAATTTTACAGTCATTTTCGTTTAAGCAGAGATATCTGCCTTTCCATTCAACGCGTTGTTAATACTATGGTACTCATTTGATGTATTTTCTTTTGTGGTGTTTATTTCTTTTCCAATTTACTTTTTTTTTATTGATAATTACTCCTAGGTATTTGAATTTTCCAGTTGTCTCACCATCACTTTTGTCTTCTCTTCATTCATTTTTGGGTTTTCATTTTCCAGCTTCGCAAAATGTCCACGTTCCTCCGCTGAACCTATTTGTTTTTAGCGAATATTGCAAAATCATCTGCTGAAGGGCATTCGCGTAGGTGTGTCCCCAAATATACAATTGTATAGTATATTCTCTTGAGTCTTCCATCATATCATCGAATAATCAATCAAATAACAAATACTCTTATTTTGTCCTAGATCACTTTCAACAAAATAAACAAATATAGTTTGATGGATTATAATAATACATCAAATTACTTTTCTTGTTTATTTTTCAGAGAATAACAGCATTCAATTGATTTATCTGCAAAGTGAGAAACAAAGTTGCAGTAATAGTATATTATTCAACAAGCATATTATAATGATGGCTATTATTCACGAAGGTGCGTTTATGTCGCGAGCCGCAGGCGAGTGACATAAACACCTAAGTGAATAATAGCCATTATATGCGAGTAGAATACTATACTTTGTCCACGACTATGAATTACCTGTGTAGGTATGCATTTTTTGTCAAACTAAAACAATATAGTTTATCACATTTATAACGCATATAAATTCCTACTATATTGAACAAATTATAAATTGGATAAGTATTCAATTCATTGTCTAATTCACTTGCCATATTATATTTTCTAGTAATATCAATTAAACACCAGTATAGTTATTTGAATTTTTGCAATTAGCAATAAATTATTTTTTCTTCGATTGGCAGCAAATATTAAACTGCGATTGTGGGAATTGTGATAATTTGCAAATACAATATCCTCCTATGTCCTCCATGTCCAATTTTTACCAAACGTTAGTTTTTTATACGGTCATGTCCTCTGATATATGCTACATAGTCCAGTGCAAGAACTAGACTTCTATGGGCACTATACACAATACAGCAGTGTAATGTAACTTGGCTAACCTCCAATACTGTGCAAAAACAGGATATTATGTGGACATATCTCGTTTTTGCATTGGACCACATAAAAGTGGACTTGTCCACTTCTTGCATTGATCCTTTCAATTGAAGAAAAAATTATATGTTCCATTCGGCAGCAAAGTAGATTGACTGCCTTAGCTGAATTCCTAGCCTCCTTACGCTCGGCTATGAATTCTGTTTTGTTATTTCTTAATGCAAACAACAGAAATCAAAGTAACAAGTCTTTATTATTAACTTTTCTTCAGTTGACTGGCCACTCGATGTACATGTCAGTGGGTGTGCACATGTGTCGTATATATGTAGACCAGTCACTATAGATAATACATAGGCCAGTCAAATATCATAAATTCAGCCTCGGCAGTCAATCTACTACTTTGCTGCCTCGTTAAGCAAATAACTATAAAACGTCACGCTTATGAAGTCCATCATACACACTAGATAATCTGATCTACTCCTATATATACAACTTTGATAATATTGTATAATATACGTCTCTATGGCTTGATGGTTTGGTGCTCTAGCTTGGGAAAGCGAGGTCGCAGGTTCGAGTCCGGGTCTTGCTCTTGATGAAAGTTTTTAATTAATATATTGTGGAATAATTTCCAATTAATTATACGTAATTTACATTATACACACCTATTATCCACGGGTGAATTATGTACGTTGTACGTCATTATACTTGAAGAAGCACACGTAAAATGTTGAAATTATCAAATAATCGTGGACAAATATTATTATACCTATTCATGTAGGGGTAAAATCTATCAATTTTTCATCGGAGGACATTTTTCTCAATTTATCAATCGCGAGCTTAATATCCATCCGACTATATCTGACATTTACTTATATTGGTGACAGTTGTCAAAAGTATTGTAGGTGTGTTGAGGACAAAACAAATATTCATCACCTTTGATTGGGATATGATGGTTGTAAATGAAATATAAGTATACAAACCTCAGTAAAAAGTTTCATTCCTGTCTCGAGATGGTAACTAATCTCTCCACAGTAATGAAACTCTTCCCATCTCGGTGTGTAATATACTATTTCAACCAGACTCAGTTAAAAAATGATTCGCTTTGATACATCCGCGTAATTAAAATATGTAATAATAAACTAACTCCTATATGTTTATCATGTTTCTCATGAGATCCTCCATAGAATACTCAATATTACAGTTTCAAAGTATTTCTCGCTCACCCCTTTTAAGACCCATAACTCTATAGAAAGATTCCTTAGATTTCAACAAGAATTTATCGATGAAATAGAATAGGACCTCTTGGATATAAAAGTTTGTCGTCAGAACGCTTCCGTAATCCAAAAATCTACATCCCCAACTTCTGTCATATTTTATAACATCTCGCTATAGGGGTGCATAAGTGTGTCGTATTATCACCCCGGCGTATTTCATGGCTTTCTCTGTTTGTTCTGGGATAAGGAAGGATGAAATTTACGAGATCAACGGGACATCTGAAAATTGAAACGCGAGAAAAGTCGGTTCCAAAAAGTAGTAAGAAAAAAGCTGGCGTCTTATTTTTTGTTTAAATACTGTGTAGTAAGTGATTTAGGACTGAACTCCATATGCTCGCCATCTATTGGCTAAAACTTTAAGATATTATTGATAATTATCTCGATATTAACATATTATTATTATTATGATTTTCTGATATTGAGATAATTATCAATAATATTTTTTAATAAATTTGTCCATTGAAAAGTGGGATTAATCAATAACATTCAACAAAGTGAAGCAGCATACTATGAATAGCATGAAATGTTAACTTTTGTGTATTTTCCAACTTCAAAGCCAGTCAAACATGATGTCCATAATTTCGACACTGACATTCTACTATAATTATGTGATGAATTGGTGACACTACTGTTGCAGGTGAGTTCATTTTATAGAAATTGCCAAGAAGATTAAAGTAGGACATATGCAGTGAATAGCGATTAGGGTATGCTGTACATGATATTTTTTCAGAAATTATAAAATCGCATATGCAAACATTTAGATTTTTTTGGTCTGGTACAGATTATGTTAGGTTGACACAGAAGTCTGTGTACTTCACTCTGTCTAGGTACTTGTTTTCCCATCCAGTTTCACCTTATCCTGTAGCTTGTATTCTATATTTCCTATGAACCTTTTAATAACACTAATATCAACTTTTTTTTTATATTCAACTTCCAAAACCGATTGAGAAAAGTCATCATTTCTCATTATATCGGTTTTTTGGCACTTGCTAGTTCACATTCTAGTTGATTTATTGATTTGAGAAAGTTTTTCTTCCCCTTTTGATAATCCGTTTTACACGTCACTCTATTAAAATAAAACAAACAATAGGAATGACATATATCTGACAAGTGAGATGGAGTATCTTGTTTGAATAGGAGATACGTTAGCTTGAAAATTGCCAAAAGTCAAACATCATCATCGTCTTTGCAAATAATCCTGGACAAACGTCAGGACGGAATTAGGAAGACCGAATTGACATTGGAATACTATCAGTTAATGCCCACTCATCGAAATTGTTGTCCGTAGACTTATAAGGTTCTTAACTGAGATATTAAGGGGTTTACTTTCACTACGCTCGTGAATATTAGTTGTTAAATTGTCTGTCGATTATAGGGAGTAAATCATTTTATGTTCTATACGGAGTTTGTTAAGATCATCTCAATGAAAAATGAAAAAATCCCAATATACAGTAACCAAAAATCATTCATTCAATACCAATGTATGTATACTGGAGTGACATACAGTGGGACTTTAAAAGTCTATGAAGGGAAAATATTTGTATGAACTGCTACCTACAACTTCATAAACCATATTGAAATATATTTAACCAAATTTACATTTTTTTTTTCAACGTTTTTACTTATTTAATTCTGAATCCTTTTAAACTACCTGTATCATTTTCAAGGATAACCGTCTTGTCGTCAGCATCTATAATTTGTATTAGCTGCTTTTCAAATATATATTCAATTATATTGATTGCTTTACATAGCTTAAAGGAAAAAATCAAAAACATACTCATAGCCTAATAGTTATTTATGCAACAAGTGCAAAAAGTGAGTGTTTTTTGCAAGCGACGTGAAATTGTCCAACGAGGTCTTTAGGCCGAGTTGGACAACACGTCGAGTTCAAAAAACACGTTTTGCAAGAGTTGCATACAATATTTTTTCTAAATTCATGCAAAAACTGGAAAATTAGAATATAAATATGTTAAGAACCTAACCTAATTAAACTCGACCCGTTCTTCTTTTTTTTGTATCTTTATGGCCTCCACCTTGTCAGTACTCAATCATAGCTGGTTTTCGCATTGACCATTTAAATTTTAAATAATTAAAGATTTTTGCAATAATTGTAACTCGTTGAGACTAAGTAGTAATTTATACATATATTATTCTTGTATTAAGGCAGGATCAGACACTTGCTCTGGATTTTTATTTAATTTAAATGTTTATGTTTGTCATTAATCATCACAAAACTGACACAAGAATGACAGATGAGTGCAATAAAATATTTTCCTACGACCACATAGGAAAGTGACATATATCGCACTGACTAGTTCTATGGAAAGTGACCTTTATTCATACGCGTACGGAAAAAAATCTTATCCGTACGTGTGCGGATAAAAAAGCTGTCAAATTGAATGTTGAAATGCTAGTCTTTTTACTCCGCAAATTAATATGTATATGTGAAATGCTTATTTCCTAAGTTGATTTGTCCATATAATAATATAATATAATTTATTCATTTCATTTAAAATTAAAAAAAAAATTTAAAAAAAATACCGAGCCCGGACTCGAACCACCCTACTGTTTGTCAAAAATCGAATCTACGGATGGCTAGACCGCTCGGCCATCCCATTGTTGTAGCTCATGGTTCTTGTCCAAGATACTAATTATCGCTGAGAAAATATACACACACAAAATAAAAAGTGTTTATATCACAATTTATTGGACTTTCATGTTATTGAAACAATAAATATCCGTTTTCAATTATTTGAACAATGAATCCTTAAAATAGATGGTTAATACTTTCAATCTCCTACAGGTAGGCAACAAGTTAAGTGTGGTGCTAATAATAATTTTACTTTTAATTTTCACAGCAAATAAATAACTAATTTTGAACCGCAATATTTATGTAAAACTATTTCCGATGTTCTGTTTGTTGTAAGTTGTTGAAATAAATGTTCGTAATATTTTATATTTTGTGTACCAATATTAATTCTAACTTTTTTATAAAGGTACTTTTTTCCATTGCATAAAAATCACAATTTTCTGGGCCACTTTCAAATGTAAGTAATCAAAACCATATAAAGTATTTACAAATACACATATGTAAAATCTCTCACATCTACATAAAAACGCAAGATTATACATGCCTAATTCGGTAAATGTATATCGCGTGGTCGTAGGAAAAATAGTGTACATAACTTGTGCGAAACTGATTTTTCACACTCGTGGGATTGTCTCACTCGGCTGCGCTCGTGAGACAATACTTCCCACTCGTGTGAAAAATGTCACTTTCCGCACACGTTACGTAATATACTATTTATTGCACTAGTGCAATAAAGTACCACTTTTTCCATTAAATGTGGTTCACAAAAGTGTTGTTTTTTGCATGAATTTAGAAAAATGTATTTATATTATATTCAATAAATTGTACCAACCAGCCAAGCTGAATTCCATTCTAGAGATAGAAGGTGCTGAGTTTATATATATTTTGGTAGCTTTCTACCAAAATATAGGCAACAATTCACAGCAAAGTGTATGCATTGCTGTGAAATATTGAGAAAGTTTATAATGTGCTTACTAATTGAATTATGAAATCAAACAATTCTAATTTGTTAAATCTACATTATATTAAAGCTTAAAGTGACGCGTTTCGCTAACACAGTAGCTTTTTCAAACGAATGAAGGTATAATAAAGTTTCAATTTATACAGTGCCTTAATACTAAATTATACGGATATTTAATAATAAAATTATAATAATATAAGGCTTCATTCTAAGCACCACATTGTTCATTCTTGCCATTAATCATTTATGCTACTCTACCCCAGCTCCCCACCCCAGTAAAATCTGCTATATACGCTTACAATCTCATAGTTTACTGTCATGGCATCTGGACTCCTACGACTTGTAAGCTACTTCAATCCGCGGTAAATCTATTACAAAATAGAATATCTGCTCTTGGCCTTTCCCTGTCTTCCACAAAATCCAAGCTCATCAAATTTAGCAGAAATATTCCTTCTCCTGACCCTGAAATCTTATTACACAACATTTATCTCCCAGTTGTGGACCACTGTAAAATTTTAGGATTGACATTTGACTTTCGACTTTCTTGGAAATACCACATCCAGCAAACCAAAAGTGACTGCCTAAAACGTCTGAATATAATCAAAACACTCTCACACTATCAATGGGGTGCTGATGAAACCACACTTTTGAAAGTATACCTAGCGCTAATCCGATCCAAACTCGATTATGGCAGCTTCGTTTATATGTCAGCAGCCAAAACTTTCCTAAAAAGCCTTAACACTGTTCACAATACTGCTAATGACTCTGTTTAGGAGCCTTCCGTTCCAGCCCAGCAGAGAGCCTTTGCCTAGAAGCCAATGAACCTCCACTCTGGCTAAGGCGTCAATATCTCCTTCTCTCATATGCAGTCTCGACCTCATCCAACCCATTCAATCCAGCTTCCTCCCTAACAACACCATGTAATTTGAGTAGTCTACCACCTAACCCACGCATTCATACTATTCCCTTTTTCCTCCAGTCATTAATACCGCATATTCAGTTATCCCACACTATCCCTGTTCCCTTGCCACATACCCCACCTTGGTCAAAAACTCTTCCAAAATCTAACCTATCACTTACTAAATTCAACAAGGAAGAAACCAACCATGATCTAATAAAAAAACTATTTCTTAGAAATACTTAATAGAGAACAATACGACCAAGTTCTCTTCACCGATGCATCCAAGAGCAAAACTGGAGTTGGTTGTGCTGTTTCTACCACTCAGGATGATAAATTAGACGGGCCTTTTGGTTTTCAGAAACCAGTGCCATAAATTGACACACACACACACAGTTGTTGGAACTTACTGAATTTCAACTGCATGTAGCGTTCACACTGGCGAACTGTATGCTATTCTACAAGCCTTTGAACTCAGCAAAGTACCCCACCAACATATAGCCATTTGCACAGACTCCCTCTCATCCATTCAGTCTATCAATAATTTATTCACCACTCATCCTCTCGTTCAACGCATTCACGACACATATACCAAAACCTCATTCTTCACGATGTTACCACCAGTATCATATGGATCCCTTCACATATAGGCATAACTGGAAATGAAATCGCTGATCGTTTTGCTAAAGAACACAACACAATTAATTTGCAAGTCTCCAGTGCATGAAAAAACTTATTCGTTTGCATTGGCAAAATTATTGGATCCACTCAGTCACATTCCTACATAAAATACATCCCACAGTAGACCAATTCAATGTTCCCGATTTACGAAGAAACGAGAAGGTCGTTGCCAGAAGATTACGTATCGGTCACACTCGTCTCTCGCACGGCCACTGTAGCTCTTCACCTCAACAAAACTGCCAACATTGCCATTCCCCATTAAAAGTTGAGCACATACTGCCCATTATATGCCAAACGTCGTCAACAGCTGGGAATGAAAACATCCATAAAAGAAATATTAACCTGCCCAAACCAAATAACGACAGTCATCCAATTTCTGAAAGAAGAAAATCTATTCGACAAAATTTAATTACATTCCACTTATCTATTTTATGTATATAAAACCAATGTAACATATTGTATTGTATGTATTGTATCTAGTGCTAATGGACAGAGCTGTCACAATGCACGTTAAGCTGAGTAAAAAAAATATATATAATCTTTTTACAAGGAAATGAAAAAAGAATTTGTTTTAATTTATATAGGTAGAACTTTTAGGAATTTTAAAACTAGAATTTCAGAACACAAACGTAGCTATGACAACCGAAAATCAGATTCCAACCATAACCATTCAAATCATTTATTAGCAAACCAACACTCGTTCGATTCTTTTTTTTTTCTTTCATTTTTTTAACGTCGGCCTATTTCTGCGACTAGGCTAATCACCGACGCCGGGAGCACTCTACCCCTAACCGGAAATTTTGGCGAACCCACTGGTGTTCCAACCTGTGGTAGCGTTCTTCAACGAGCCCAACATCTATGGACTCGGGACCTCGGTTTTACGTCTCCTGCGAAAGACGGCATATCTACATTATACCTCGTGCTCATTGGTATAATGCCTGCGAGCTGTGATATGCTACTACGCTGCCGGCTGTACGGGCCCTACACTATGGTTTTCCCTGACGGTCACCCATCCAAGTACTAACCAAAGCCGAACTAGCTTGACTGTAATTATCGCATCGAGATGCGTTCCACTACAGAGCTGGTTCGTCGCTTCGTTCGATTCAAATTTTGAAATTTTGCATAAAGAACCTAAATCCTTCAAATTAAATCTTTTAAAGACAAATATTCAGATAATCTTCTTAACGACCAACTTGATATTAACAATTCTCCCTTATTAAACCTTTTCACCTAGAAAGGTTCCTGTAGGATTGTTGTGAATGAGTTTCCAGGTAAACTTGTTAAATACTTTAGTTAATCCCATATTTAGACAAATTCTTTTTTTATTTCCCTGTAAATAGATTATAATTTTATTGTTAAATATCCGTATAATTTAGTATTAAGGCACTGTATAAATTGAAAATTTCTTATTATACCTTCATTCGTTTGAAAAAGCTACTGTTAGCGAAACGCGTCACTTTAAGTTCAGTATATAATGTAGATTTAACAAATTAAAATTGTTTGATTTCATAATTCAATTAGTAAGCACATTATAAACTTTCTCAATATTTCACAGCAATGCATACACTTTGCTGTGAATTGTTGCCTATATTTTGGTAGAAAGCTACCAAAATATATATAAACTCAGCACCTATGGATCTACATCAAGTAAAAGCCTCATTTATTCAATGCTCACTAATTCAATATCTTATTTACGCCCTCTCAATATTTTCACATTCTACGTTTCGGAGCGTTCCAAAAAATAAAAACACATCATCGCACTCAAAAGTCACCTACTAGTATAACATTCCCTTTTTTTCAAAAAGTAATAGTAATACGTGAAATTGCAGTTTCTAGATCTGGGAGTTGGTTTTTCGAGGTTAACTAAATGCACACACTCGATATATTGTTTTTAATACCTTCCACGGTAATAATACTTAGACATTTCTAAGGTACACTTTCCGCCTTGACCATTATCGAACTTACAATTACCACTCTGGACTGGAAGCAAAAACAAGGGACATTAGCGTGTCCAGAAGGCTGAAGTTATCACTGACACTGCAAAAAGAATAAAAAGTTTTGAGAATAAACTGCCTTTTTGGGAAAAAAACTTGAGTAGTTGATGGAGAAATGTTTGATATTATAGTCAAATGCAGTCTTATCATGCAGGTCATACTATTCTTCAAAAACATACTGTCAGTTTTTGTTTTCTTTTATTGCGTTTAATCATAACTTCCGAATAAAATCCGTAAGATGAATAAGACAGACTTATGCAATTTTTATGGGATAAGGATATGTATTTAGTTCTCAGCAATTGTCTAAAGTCTTCTACCAGCTAAGTTTTTATTTAAATATGTCAGTTTTTTCACTTCGACAATTCAAAGTGACAATATGAATAATAAGAAGCAATTTTCCGGTTATTTTGTATCCTCAAGCAAAAAAATGGTACTTGATTGATTATTTCGAGAATGAAAGAAAATGTAATCAGTGTAACCTCACAAATTGGTAACCTCTATGTTTTCTGATTTGATACATATGGTTAGTGACCTTTTAAGCTGCACGACAAGAGCCCATTTGACTATAGTGGTTGTTTTTCATTCCTAGCTCTCATGTGAAGATGAAAATCAAGTTTATACTTGTCTCTCTAATTTTTCGTGTTAAATGTTTAGCACAATAAGTATCAAGAGGCAACTAAACTATAAAAGAGCTGGAAAAATGCTCAAGTTTGATCATAAAAGTGGCTGTAAGTGCTGCAGAATTAACAAGATTGAGGCCGATTAGATACGAAATTATTGAAAAAAACCATCTCCTAGTTTCTTAGGAATAAGAAAGCTTGGATGGTATTATGAAAAATAATAACATTCCAAAAAAATTCAATACGGATCTCAATTACAAGAAATAATTGGATCCCAACACCATCACCATACTTTGACAGAATTATATTCCAGGGTATACGCACAAATGCAACAGGGTGGCTATTCTTGAAAATCATACGATCCGGTGCTTCTCTCTTACGATGGGATCTATCCCGTGCGATCTATCGAATCCCACTGTCGAAATCGACTAATTATTGAACCTTCATGTAACCGTAACCATTTAAAATTATTGCGTTATTGCCAGCATTATTTGATACAAAAGATCTACTTTTTAGTTATTTCTGGCATCTTTTTTTGTACGGCTGACATAATTTTCTGTCATTAATTATTTTTTACTCTTGTTATGATATATTACCAGTAACAAAAAAGGTTGTCTGCTTAATAAATCAATTAGTATTAAAATTAGATAAAAATGAGTCAGTCGAGCTTCAATCCTTACAAAAGAAATACCCCTACAAACCGCACACTTCCAAGCGATGGTCATATAAAAACCTGGAGCCCTCATCTTCGTCAATTCGTACCTTTTCCTCTGCCTCCCGTAAATTCCCATTACGTACCAAAAATAATGGTTCTCCATGTCCATAATAAAACGCCGATTGAATACACTGAAAACCAGTAAAACCACTCAAACTCACGACAAAGTATTTTTTCAAGTCTTTGCTCATGAATTTAAGATAAGAAGAAACAGAGAGCTGACAGAATAATCACGGAATGCATAGAGAAATAGTAATTACATAGTACTTTTTTTTTCTAATAATTCCTTTATGACAGGATGAAAACAAATTTCCATGATATAACCTCTTTACTGCGTAAGCGTCAATTCATCTGCCAATTCAGTCTGCTCCCCTATTTCGGACCATGCGATCTGGAACGTATGACTTTCATAAGATTAATAATACCGGATCACGGGCCAAGAATATAACGACGATCGGCTCATGTGATCATTCGTCATAAATCTATGCCACTAATTGTTCAAGAATAGACGTCCAGAAGGTAATAGGATTAGTGAATACAGACCAGAGCCAAACACTCGGAAAGATTGGGAAGAACCCGGAGTACTCACCTTCAAGCGGAAAATATACAGTACAATATATTGATTAGATATAAGAAACGAATAATTATTATGTTATATAGTTTGGCAGCCATTAAAGCATTGACCCAATGAGATATCTGACAATTGGAAAGAATCCGTGGTGCTGAGACAATAAAAATTTCGTAGGTTCTACACGCATATAACAACAAATAAATGGCCACGCCAAAATGAGGAAACACTAAAAGTTTTGGTTACAGAAGGGAAATGAATGTTTCGAATTGTTGAATATCTATGCCATTCTCATGAGAAAACAGTCATGAGACATATTAATTTGTCTATAAGGTGAGCAAAGCATAGTGGGGGAGTCAAGCTGTAACCAATTGATTGAAGAGTTTTCACAAAAAATACTCCACTATGTACATATATCTTGATGATTCATTAGTTCAAATTATTATGATGTCTTTTCTGGAAGTAGAAAAAAAATCTTCTTGTTCACTTGAATGCTGGTGGTGACACAAAACTTTCAATGACGTATTTTATACGTGTTGTGACGCCCTCTTGATATCACCCAATGTAAGCAAAAAGCATACGGTTAGGTGGAAAATGGGAAATTTTGCTGTTGCTACAGGCAAAAGATTGAGTCTTTGAAGTGAGCGTTCTTAAATAGCTAAAAATGAATTTTAATGGTGGCTTTAAACGTTACAAAAAAGACCTAAGCTTTCATTATGAGGAACAGACTAAGGATATATGCAAATATTTTAGATTTTTGTTGTTTGCAAGCGACGTATTGTAATATCTTCAGTTTGGAGTACTAACACGATTCGGCAAATAATTATGTTCCGGATTGCCATTATGTTAGTGGAAGAAAGAAAGCTTTACAAGAAAGAGAGTCTGTCGCAATCCCTTCTCCGGAGAAACCAATTTCCAATATATTGAATTGAAAGAAAAATTTCATTTTTCTATTTCCACCAATTATAAAATAATCGTGAATGTTTGTTCGCTCTTTATGTTCAAAACCATGATGTTATTGAGTAATTGCAGTCTTTCTACCTCAGAATGCTTTTATCGGTTTTATTGGTAAATATTATAGAGCGCTTCCATGAAATGAAATTCACACACCGTCAATAACTTCACAAGGAAGTAAACAGCTCATATTTGTGACATTTCCATTAGCTTGGATTTCATAGTTTTTATATATGCGTCTTGTTGTCACATTCACTACAGCACTTTTTGCAGAAGAAATTGTGCCGTTCCTTGTTTCGGATCCATTACCAGTATTTTTTTTTCGGAAAATAGCCAATTCAATAATGAAACTATTATACACACTAATATGTTATGTGAAATGGAAGATATAAAAGTAGAGTGATAACTATAAGAAGAGATGCAACGCAATATGGAATATTGTATCTTATGGAGATTCCAGCGTATCCCTCACTATTCAATATTCATTAAAGTTTTTACGGTATTTAGACGACGCGTTGATCAAATATCGAGCCATAGAGGATAATGAGAGAGGTGAGGAGCTGGAACAACGTTTGTGCGCAATCTGTAACGCATGGTGCTTCAGAGACACCAAAGAGTTAACACAACAATAGGAAGTGAAGGCCGGAGAAAATCCTTTGATGTTAAAGGGACAAAATGGATAAATTTGAAGGTAACAGAGCTCTTGCACTGACAATTAATATAGTTAAATGAATTGCCATATCCAATGGTTATCCATTGCATGTTATCAATAAATTAATTGATGAAAAAGAGGGGAGATAGTCATGGCAGCTAACATTTCCTGTGAAAACTGAAGAAATGCGAAATAACAAAACCATGACATATGCTGGTAATATTTCAAATATAATATCTTCAGCAACTAATACAACAATTTCTTCCAATAAATTTTTTTTTATTCATTTCACATACTCGGCAACTATGACCACAGGGCGATTACAGATTACAGAAAACAGTAGTAATTACAGATAGTTACAGAACATAGCTTAAAGTTTATGATACAGTGATATATCTTTTATAAATTTCAGTGTTGTCCCGATTTAGTTTGGGTCCCCTAGGATGTCTTGCAGCTGGGATTTGAGATTATGTTGTTGTCGGCTTGTGCTAAATTGGTGATAATCAACTGGGATGTGTTTAACAGTAAGTGGGCACTGGCAGCTTTAACAGGAAGGTCTGTTGCTTGAGGTCATTAGGTAGGTGTGTGTGAGTTTGGTGTGGCCTAAACGAAGTCTTCGTAGTATTGTCTAGAGAATCCAGTGGGTTCAGTATACAGAGATGTGTTGAGAATCGGCAGGATAGATACTAGGAAAGTCTTTGTGGAGCTCCAGTGAGCTCCTCACTTCATTTCAGCGATTCTTTTTGCTCCTGCCTCAACATCCTTGCATGTAATTGTAGCAGTAGTTGAAGCTTGGCATGCTGATCGGTCAGTTCATTTCCAGGTATACCAATGTGTGATGGTATCCATATAATGGTGACTGTGGGGTTTAGGGGATAGATATTGTGATAGGAGTGATGGATTTCTTGAACAATGGGGTATTCAGTGAATAGTTATTGGATAGATAGAATAGACGCTAGAGAATCCGTACAGATGGCAACTTTTTTATTGGAATGGTTAATGTGCTTAAAAGCTTGTAGAATACTGTACAATTCTCCACTATGCATACTGAACAAAGTAGGGATTAGGGAAGTGCTAGTGAGATTTTTTGCTGGGGTAACTGAGCATCCAACGCCAGTATCATTTTCGGAAGCATCTGATTATAATACTAAGTCGTAATGATTGTTATGGATTATTTCAAAAAATGATTTAATCAAGGCTTTTTGAGTGTAATAACAAGAATATCATCATTGAAAGAAGCATTAGATATATAAACTCAAAAGTCCAGTATGTAATACTGTCTATATTGGCCGAACCTACTAAATCATACGAGGAGCACTATAGTTCAATAAGAGATTGCTTCTACTCCAAATGGGAATATAAACAAACCAGAAATTATAGCAAGCAAGCGATTTCAGCGACAATGACAAAATAAGAGAGGAGAAAACTTCAAAAAAGCCGAAGAAACCAGTGGACAGACCACCGAAAAGGTTTCGCTGACTCAATTCTAAATTCTGGGCTTATTCTTGTGTCAATGGTTTCAATTGAGATATATGAAATTACATGAAAGCTCAAACATCATTTTTATTCAACAATTCACAGATCTGTTCAATACTCCGAAAATCGCTACTTTTATCAAAAAATCTGTGTACGCCTTTGGAAGTAGACAGCTGAGTGGGAGCAAACTAAAACTGTGTAGTAGCTTCTGGAAATTCATAGGTCCTGGAATAACAAAACTTCGGTCAACTATGAAACAAGAACGCAGCACCATATGGCAAACATTAGTGTTTTCACATTAATTCCGAATCCAGCTCCGACACACTTTGGACTGTGAAAGTAGACCATAACATTGTAGTTATAGTGAATTTACCACGTTTATTTGGTTGTTGTTTTTTTAATATCTTTTCGCTGGAAACCTTTAACAAGTGATTTCCATCTTCCAAATTAACACATGGAAATAAATTATTTAAAAGCTTTTTTAAGCGAGTGTCACAAAAAATGAAGTTTTACGGATCTATTAACGTCCCTAAAGTGTATCTTTTTTGGCCGCTTTTTTACTTTACGGCCGCTTTTTTACTTTACGGCCGCTTTTTTACTTTACGGCCGCTTTTGCAAACAAAGTCATTATGAGGGCAACCTACTAGAAACATTTAATTTGCTTATTTGAGTTATTTCCACGTCCGATATTAAGATTGTCAAATTATGAAGGCGGCCTACTAGACACACTTAATTTGCATGTTTGAATTATTTACCCATAAAACAAAAGGAAAGGTTCCGTTGCCAGGCTGTTTATTTACAAGCTTTCCGTTTCTGTCAGTGAAATGAAATGTAAAATAAATAACTAACAAATAATAAAAACCACATTATATATTAATAGCAAATAATGCCCTAATTTATTAACTTCGTTATGACCCAACTTCTGTTTATCATACTTACTGTAAGTAATTCTGTACACATCTTTGTTACTTAATAATACACTTTTCATTTGGTTAATAAAAATTTGAATCTAATCTTCCAGTTTCGTCTCTGTTTAGAAACAAAATTGTAAAAAAAAGTTGTTACCTATTTGATGAGACACTCGCTTAAAAAATTTTGTGTGCACCTCGGCCGTATGATATTTTTGGCCTCACCTGAAATTTGCTTGGCCTCGGCTACGCCTCGGCCGCAAATTTCAGATTCGGCCAAAAAAGATCAACATTACGGCCTTGGTACACAAATAACTATTAGTTGTAATTGTTTTTTCAAAAACAATATAGTTATTGCAGTAACTGTAACATACTTGCTTGGTATTGTATTGAAAATTTTTTGGAATTTTCATCAATCAATCAAATTTTATAATTTTGTGTTGTATGGAACAATTTCACCTAATCATGTTAACATAAGACTGTTTATTTTTTGACGTTCCTTGAAAACCTTCTTCATTTGTCAAAAGGGAGAGTTTCAACCAATTATGTCATTATTATAGTGAGAATGAATCTCAATTGTGATTATTCTCGGAAATGATAACTGCGGCTTTTATTTTTTGCTCTAGTGTAAATCCAATAAAATCATTTGATTTGATGTCATCAGAACATTATACTGAAAACAGATCCCATGGGTCTTCTCTCTATTACGTAATCATCAATAGATTTCCATCTATTCCCATTACATCTTTCAAAATGTGAGGTAAGTTGTTGTTTATTATGATTATAGAATGAAATGTTTGTATAATGTTTTTGAAATATTACTTAGACGATCTATTAATTGCGCAATATTATCAAAGTCTATATATTCAAGAAGTCTGCTCACTCTTTTGATCGTCGTACTCTCTGTAGCGTTGTATTGAATAAATAAATAAAAATAACATGAACATTCTTAAAAATTAATAAATACTTGAATATTTGATTTTCAATTTAGGATGTTCCTTATTCTTTCTAAATGTCCTTAGGGAGGAATTTGCAAATTTAAGTGTGTAATAGATTCGCACCCTTGTATATAAGGACAGCAGGTATTCCCATGGGAAGTTTGGGCAAGGATGCGAAAATGCTACAGTGGACAACTTGGTCTTCAACTTCATTCCTACATCATCCTGCACACATAAATCATTGAAATTTTCAGTGAATATATTTTCTAAAGAAATCATATATTCACTGAAAATTTTTGGAGGAACTGTCAAGCCTCCAAACCGTCCCTGCCTTCTACCTTCATAGACTTTTTTTTCGCAGAATGATGTGGATTGGTCAGAATCTTCCTTATTACAAAAGTTTAGACAAATTTTGCATTTGTGTTTAACAAAACATGATAATTGTTCATGAATTGCAGTATTGTTTCTACAGAAATCAACGCAACAATAATTCCTACAAGAAGGCATCGCACACAATCAAAAACACAGCAGATAACGTTCGCACAAATTAAAATTCAAAATCACTTTCTTGGGCGCACCCGATACAACGCTCAGCTACACCACCGTGTAAGTCAAACAGAACTGAAAAAATCAATAAATACACAGCAGCTGTGCCTTTCGCCGCTGAGAGGGTGAGTGTCGGCAGGAGGGGGATTCTCGGGTCGTCGAGAGAGTGAGCTGACTTCTTGAATATATAGACTTTGATATTATGTTCTACAAAATGGCTCAGATTTACGTCCAATGATGATTTATGTTTGTTACGCGAAGTTGTTGGACAAAAGATGGCAATACGTATACCGTCCCAAGCATTGTGAGACATAAACGTTATATTTTAACGCGGAGTAAATAACACACAGCATGCGCTATCGGAATTTGCAATATCTCTCTATTATATTCTGTGCTCACGCCGTTATACTGAGCCATGCTCTCCCCTCGGAATCACAGCACCGAGAGCCTTTTCCGCGCACACTCTCTCTTTCATTTGATTCAATTGTTGATAAGTTATGAAAGGTAGATATGTTGAAAAATATTTGAAAAGTTTGCAGAAGGACCTGCATGACAGTATTTTTTTTCGTTAGATTGTTATTCGTTTGCCTGTAATCGTTGATCAAGGCTAGGATCCAATAACTCGAAATTAAATGGTCCGAATTGAACGTTCAAAACGTCAAAAGTTGTGTTCCTCCAAGTCCTTTAAGCTGGTTTTTTCAGGTTTCAAATAAAATGAAAAAACCGCACAGATATCTTAATTGTTCCTAAGGTGAAATTTGAACCACTTTATTAAACTAACGCTATAATCATTGCATATGACCTTCAAGTATGTGTAAAAACATTATTGTGAGCTTAAACATTTTTTTGTGGCATATATCCTTATTTTAACCATGTCTATTTCTTTCACCCAATGTTTATTAACAATTAGATTACTTAGCAACTAAATAAGATATCGAAATCGCGTTTGTTGTAGTCAGTTTTTGAATGAATAACGTATTATAAGACAAATAATGAGTCACAGTGCTCTATAAACTTCATTAGTATTTTGCGTCTGAATAACAGCTGTTTTTTCTATTTTTTTTAAATCATTCATCCGCTGTGGTTCCAAGAAGGGAATTTTTAGATTTTGAACCACGCAAGTTTATAGCAAATTGTACGCTCTATAATTTTCTTTGCAAAGGTACATATGCACGATAAATTCAATACTTTCCAAGTAAAATTCGAGAATATATTGATATTTAACAATAAGAAGTTCATTTTTATGAAACTTTTGAGTTGCATTTATGTATTCTGGAACAAGTTTTGGTTAGCCTTCAAAAAAACATTCATTTTTACGGTTAGTCTCATGAAATAAGTTCACGAGAAACAAAATGTGCAAAATATTTTATCCTCTACAAAAACAGTTCAAATGACTTTTGCTCTGAAGTGCAAAGTTCCCGGTTGAAGACATGTTTTCTAGATGTCTTCTGAAGCTGCGCCGAAATTTGTCAGCATTTTGTGATTAAAGCTTGATAGTTGATCCCAAACCTAAAAAAATGAAATTGATTCAGATATTTAGTGCGAGGTTGAAGAAAAAACGGCAATTTTCAGTGAACGGCCATATTGGGTAACGTGATCTGGATTGTCTAATTGTATAATTTTGTCATAAGAAATCCACAAAAACTTTTGTCCTCAAGTTTTCCAACATTCCAACATCAACTAACCTCGAATTGATCTCGTCTAGTTTTTTCCATTTTCATGACGCCACGTAAATCACGCGAAATTCGAAAGGTAATTACCCATATGAAATATCTAACAGCGACCAGTGAATGCGTCGTTATGCTTCATAGTAGCAAATATCTCCCATTTTTCATGCATACGTTCTTTGTCGTTAGTATGTACACAACGGGAGGCGCCCGATAGGATATTCTTTGCTTGGGGGTTATTTTCAATTTACGAAAAAGTTATCAGAAACGACACGAATATTTAATTAAATAAACATTGTATACGGATATTACTGGAGAATGTTTCAGTATGGCTTTCATTTAGTTTGTGGAACATTTTATTCGGAGTAAAAATTCAACACTGATTTCAAGTTTCAATTGAATGTGCACTTAGATCATGCCAAGATTCATACAATTCCAAGAATAAGACTGAAGGAGCTACTAGTACCGGTACTTTACTCAAAACCGAATGGAAAAGACGACACAATAGATCTAAGTGGATGTCACCTCAATATACAGAGCGTGGCTGTAGTATGGAAGAAATTCATTATTTTGGAAACAATTTATTTCACAAAAGTGGTTACCAGTATTGACACCGTGACGTAATCGTTCATTTCTTTAAATTAAAATGTGGTTTTTGTGATATGTGTTTGTAATAGTCGAAAAAACAACTAGGTATCACAAGGCCTACTTGCATTTTGTAAGAAATAATCGAAGAGTATAAATAAGCTAGCCTTATGCATAGATGCATGATAAATGTAGCATTACAATGAAATTATAGCCGGGATTGAAAATAATTTATTTGAGTTAACTTCCAACCCCCTGATCTATTTAAATTCAATGAGATCACATCAACGTGACTGTAACGACGCCATAGATCTGAAATACAAATTTAACATTTGCGAAACCTTAAACACTGAAGTTGCGAAAAGTCACATCTCGTTTATCTTTTTTTATTCAACCGTCACATGAAGTGTATCTTCTGATATTTATATTTGATATTCCGTTCAGTTTTTTAGCTCAGTGTCATTTGATTTTCCAATGACTCGTTTCATAAAACACTCCGCTCATATCTTAGAAAACTCGTGTCTAAAGAAACGTTTTTGACACTTGATAGGTACTTACTATACTATTTTGTGTTCATTTATTCGGATTTTCAATTGTCCAGACGTTCCACGTGGAAAAAATTGATCGCAACACCGGGTGTCTCATATATGCAGCTTTTGTTCTCATTTTTTGGTTCACTTTTTGTTGATCTGCCAGTGGTCACGCCATTAATTGTGAAAAAATTGGTCTCATATGCCCGATTTCACCAACTAATTTCTAAAGTTAGGTAATACCTAACGTTAAGATAGCTTGTTAGGTCTGCCTAGAGTATCTAGGAAATGCTTAACGTTAAATTTTCAGTTATCAATTGTCATCGAGGTCGATACATATCAATTTTGCGGAATTTTTGTTGTTAGATAGTCATTATATTGAAAATATGAGAGCTGTTCGTTTTGTAAAACGTCTTGAAAAGTTTGATAAATCATCAGAGTTTGAAAATGGAGGGCCTCAATAATTCCACCTTCTCATTTTCTGTATTATTTGCATCTCTTTCTTTTCTCTCTCATTTTAAACAATTTGAACTAACTCAATAATAACAAGAATGAACGTAATACAACAAATAAATTAAACATCATTACATGACAAATTTGTGGTTATTTCCATAGAAATACACTATCCTTTTCAAATTTACACGTTAGTGTTAAACAGTGGTATGAGCGTGAGCATTCACTTATTCACGAGCAAAATAATTTTAGAAATACACTGACAGTTCTCTGACAAGACCAGTTTATCATTAATTTGACATATTGGTGTGGAAAATGTTTTCCACACGGTGCGGGAATAGTTATTTGTTTAACTAGGCAGCAAAGTAGTAGATTGACTGCCGAAGCTGAATTCATAGCCGAGCGTAGCGAGGCTAGGAATCCAGCTAAGGCAGTCAATCTACTTTGCTGCCAAGTTGAACATATAATTTTTTCTCCGATTGTTCATAATGAGGATATTGTATTTGCAAATCTCTATTTTGGTTCGTTGCTATGGAAATGTATAATCACAGGCAGCAAAGTAACCACTTTGCTGCCTAGGCAGGAAAAGTAATACTTTGCTGATTGATATCAGTCAGCAAAATTAATATTTGCTGCCAATCGGAGGAAAAATCAATTTTCCGCACTAGAATATGTGTGGAAAATTCAATTTTCCGCCCGCTCGGTGAAAAAATAGTTTTTTGGAATGAGCTGAAAATTCACAAACGATAATAGTCGCGCTGGGTCTGGATATCAAACTTTATTTATAGCTACTACTAACCAATACTAAGAGAGCAACTGAATACACTTTCAATAACAATTCGAAATTCTAGTAGGGTTGTCAAAGTTTTCATATTGCTAGAAATATATTACACTGGGTTTGACAGACCCGTCCCTACCACTAAAACGTTGATATAGATCTCAATGTATTGTTAGATTTAAACCTAGAGCGAATATTGAATTAATCACCAATTTTCTCTATTCTTTCTGATAAAACCCCAAGACACGTTATTGTTGAGTTTTTTAGAAACTGTGTTACCTGAAGTATAATTATTATTCTGTTATTATTTTAGGTTATTCACAATAGCATTCTTTATATTACTCCTTTGTTTGTTTATAAACTCACTCGGTCCCATTCTTAATAGGCTATGGTGTTGTTAGAATAACATGGAATAATAGTTATTTTCCTAACTTGTTTCTAACTAGTGCGGAAAGTGATACTTTCCGGCACGCGACTGCAGTTGACCCGACCGACGCGGAGCAGAGTGCGGAGTTCGGACAAACGGTCAAGTGCGGGAAAGGCACTTTACGCATAAGTTAGTAACATTATTTTTTCTATGACCGTATATATGTATATAAAAAGTATAGCAACCTATTTTTCAAAAATTATTTCATTTCAACATACATAAACAAAACTTCGACTGAAATCTACTAAATATTAATTATTAATATTGCAAACACGAAAAGCTAGAAAATATGCAGATTTCATTTGATTGACAATTTCGTGAATATTTATTCACCTGTAGTAACAATATAGTTATAACTTCCGAAGTAAAAGGCTCGGGTTTGACTTTTAGAAAACTCGTAACTGAAGTAACGGGTGAAGGATATGATCTACTCTGAATAGACCTTGAAAATGTAACAAAAAATTTTTCCCCGATTGACAGCAAATATTAATTTTGCTGACTGATATCAATCAGCAAAGTATTCCTTTCCTGTCTAGGCAGCAAAGTGGTTACTTTCCTGCCCAGGTAGCAAAGTGATTACTTTGCTGCCTGTGATTATACATTTCCATAGCAACCAACCAAAATAAAGAGATTGTGAGAATTGTAATAATTTGCAAATACAATATCCTCCTATATCATTATGAACAATCGGAGAAAAAATTATATGTAGATTGACTTCCTTGGCTGAATTCCTAGCCTCGCTACGCTCGGTTATGAATTCAGCCTCGGCAGTCAATCAACTACTTTGCTGCCTAGTTAAACAAATAACTATTTTTCCGTCCGAAACTTAAAGATATGATTGATTGTTAGATTGTTAGTGTTAGATAGGGAGCAAATATTTAAAAACTCAATAATTCTTCTTACGTAGCTGGAGTGCTACTGAAACGTTGAAAAAAGAATACAGGAAATATTGTGGTTGAATCCCTAATAAATTAACAGAATGGAATAATACACCACAAGCAGCATACATAAAAGAAAAATCCCATTTTTCAACTGTCTCGAATAATATCAAAACTATCTGTATGAAAGAAACATTCATTCATTAAATGGGAAGAAAAGGTAAGCTCAGGCAAACGTATGAAAATAGACACGGTCATTCTAATTTTCCAATTAGTATTCGTCACCTTGGTGACATTTTCATGCTCAAAAGAAAATTATTATCCTATAATCGGCACACGTGTGATATTTTAATAACTCCTGCAACATTTTATTTCCTTCTTTATGTACTTCGATGCTGTTGAAAATGTTTTGCATTATAATTGGATGATTAAGATACAGTCAAATATTATACTTGTTCAACAACAAACAACATCAAGTGGAAACATCTTCGTAAATGTCTCAATGTCTTATCCTGAAAAATAAATTTGTTATATTTTTGATATGATTGTTCAAATTGTTCGACCTGTGTCAAAAGCATTTATAAGGTTGGTAGATGCTTGTACATATGGACTGTAGTTGTTACTACCGCCGCTCTAACCTTGTCTGGAAACTTTGAAGCATCAGTTTAGACCTGATGGTGATTGGGGAACTTTACTAGTATGCTCTTGAGACTAGCTTGAATCGTTCTGCTGTATACAGAATATTTATCAAGGCATGAGAGGCTTGTGATATATAGATGGTTGGAGTTTCGATTTGCCAAAAAGGAGTGGAAGTAGATTCGTTGGGGTAGCATTCGGAGAGTGGTAGTTGAGCTTTGCTAAATAACTTTTGATTTGTAGATGAAAAGTTTTGGAAGGTCTCGGTTTTATGAACAAATTGGAAAACTTTCCTGTAACGTAATTGTAACTGTAATTGTGATAGGTGAGATTGGAGGTGTTGTGCCTTATACTGGTTGCGTACGCTAGACTCACCTGTCTTAAAGCGGTAGTTTCTTTCACTTCGCTATAAAGGCTCTCTATTGTATAGAACGTGATGCTCCTGTTATAATTCGTGAAACTGTGTTGTGAACACAGTTTCACCGGTTCAGGAGTGTGTTACTAATTGTCATCTAGGAAATTTAACCGTAGTATAGCTCGGATCTCATTAGTATGCGGTAAAGCGTTAGTATATTCACACTAATTTTTGTTGGCCAGCATTTTTTAAAAGTTAAGTCACTTTCGACATGTGGGAAAAGGTTGTTCATGTGGGATTTTCCATTTAGAGATTCATCAAAGGTCATCTCTACTGTTAACTTCTGAAAATATTTATTTTGTTCTTAACTTTCTTTGTAAATTGGTATTATACGATTTAAATATTATTCTTTAACCAGTACAGATTATTTCTAAGGAAGAAAGTACTAAAAATTACAAATGAATAAAAAAATACTATATTTACTCATCAAGGATACTACAGTCTGTTCGCTGAATCTTTTCCCATGTATGAAATGATTCACATACTACTTTTTGTATTACGTCTCTTTCCTACTCACAGAATCTTAACCCCCAAAATGTAACCGTTTGTTCCATTACAGCGTAATATAATAAACAGAGATAGCCATATGATGAATGTCGGCGATAGGTTTAACGCGAATCTGTACGTTGACGTCGTTGACAGACCAAAGACTTTGCTTACAACTACGACCTACGTGTTATTTAATGTATTGATGTATTGTGTTTGTATATTAATGATGACGCATGGGAAAAGATCCAACGAACCAACTGTACATTAGACAGTATCAATTTTTTTGTATCCAAAATAATATTTTATAATAATATTTGTATCTTGTTCCAGGTAAGCCGTCTCTGAAAAAAAAAAATCAGTACCCATTACTGCTGAAGATGTTTGATGTAAGTTATTTATTAAACTTATTATACAGGGTGATTCATAAGTAATGGGCCAAATTGTAAATCTACGTTCAGAAGGCCGAAATAATGATATTTTCATTAACAATAATGGGTCTTAGTCTGCTCCTTACTGAGGTACAGGATGTTAAAGCGAAAAAAATAAAATAGATTCTTGTTATTAGATCAGCTACTTTTCTACATAATGACTTAGTAGAGTAGTAGAATGAGTGCGGGAAAGTAAAATTATGCAAATTTTGACCTTATTAGATAGTTTTTTACTTCGGAAGTTATAACTATTGTGACTACAGGTGAATAAATATTCACAAAATAATCCATAAAAAAAATATATTTTTTAGCTTTTTGTTGCATTTTTCATTTTTTGGAAATATAAAATAATGAAGATATTTTTATTTAACCCTAACACCAAATAACTCCACTGGACCGGCAATTTCAAGTAACTTACAGAATGCAAAAAATTGTGTTCTAATATTAATATATTTTATAATAATTAGTAGTTTTCAGTAAGAGTTTTGTATATGTATGTTGAAATTAAATAATTTTTGAAAAATGGGTTGGTATACTTTTTTGCAGGTACCTATATACGGTCGTAGAAAAAATAATGTTCCTAACTCATGCGTAAAGTGTCTTTCCCGCACTTGACCGCTTGCCCAAACTCCGCTCTGCGTCGTTCGGGTCAACTGCAGTCGCGTGCGGGAAAGTATCACTTTCCGCACTTGTTATAACTATATTGCTATCGTCATGGTGGAGATACCTACATTTTTTTCTCTGTTACCTTTTGAGATGATTCTTTTTTTTCGTATAATTTTCAAACAATTTAGCTACCTCGTTTAATTTCGATAAAACCTGAATATACATAGAGTTGCTCTACCAATCAAAAATTTTACAATGCCTCAATTCCCATAATAATCACTTATCTATGATATAACTACATCGACACCAATATACAACAACACACAAACTAACATTACCGTCAAATTCTGACGTTTATCAAAAATGAGACGATTTAGGTTAGGTTAGGCACTGGAAACTGTTATTGTTCCCAAGTCAACATTGCAATTTGGTAAGAAATTCTGAAAATATTTTAAACTGGCAACATCGCGGCCATACCGAGTTAAAGGTTCAAGGTCATTGAAGTCGGAATTGAAAATCCTTTGATGTTTTGCCGGGATTCGTATCTGTTCTCTTTTATAATCTGTGGTATAACCTGATTATTTTGAAGTACTCATAGTATTACGTGGTATTACTACTAAATAAACATTACTTTCACACAAAATCCTTGATAGAAAGCTTCTTTCACGTGTCGACGTGAGAAGCTATGCTTCTCACATAAAAATAATTATGGATATGTGATCTACTATAAAATGAGGAAATGTTTCTATTTAAGCTGTAATCCTTGAAATGAGAAATTATACTCTGACTCCAAACTGAAGTTTTTATCAAATAGTTCTGTTAAGTGGTTTTGAATTTATTATACTCATCTACATTTTTTTTCCGTGCTTGAAATTTCATACGTACTTTATTCATTCAAACTAAGTTTCTTCCGCGATGGAAGTGCTCACGAGTAAAATTTTACTGAAGTTTAATTCTAAATAATCCAATTGAGAGGTCAAAGGTGATAAAGTTGTCTGCAGAAGCTGCCTATTTATGGGTTTCGAAAGAACTTAAAATTCAAAAATCGTTCTGTTCGGTTTTCCTGGTTACCGGCATGAATTTTTGCAACTGAGCTATGCTGCTAAGTCGAGTTTTCAATTTCACCCTGATTACAAAACCCACAGATCCTTTTAGTTGGTGCATATGGTATAATATCACGGTTATCTAATCATGCCTAACGGTTAAAATGGTGCATACAGCCATAAGTCTTATCATCTGTTTCCATCACTAGACATTATATTTCTCATATTCCTGGCAGGATCGCCATGTATGGTATCTGAGAGTCCTTTGTGAGCAACTCAAATCGTATGAAAACTACATGATTCACTGGGATGTTGTTTTATTGTATAACTTAACTACTTACACTAATTATGACTAATGCCGGTTCTACAATTATTTGAGTATAAACCTGGTATAAGCTATACGTAGGATAACTGGTCACTATTTTGTTCTACAATAAAGGTATACCTGTATTCCAAGTATAAACAAGAGTATACGTTATCTATACAAGTTTAAGGGTATAACCAAGGAATAAAACTCATTCTGCATTTCTATTTGTTGTTTTTGACATATAAATATCATTACATAACCCTACTTTTTTGTTTTGGCTACAATTCGTAGCGTTTTTTGTTAAATTTCAATTATCCGCATAGAACAAATTTGAGATGGATCCTTTCAATCTACGTATTGACATCAGACTATACCGAAATCCTATCAAGCAATCAACTAAATTCATTATAGTATATTATTCAACAAACATATAATGATGGCTATTAATTATTATTCACGTGAGCTGCTGGTGGGTGACATAAATAATAGCCATTATATGCGAGTAGAATATTATAGCTTGTCCACGACTATAAATTACCTGTTTAGGTATGCATTTTTTGTAAAACTAAAATAATATAGTTTTTCTATGACTGTTGAGAAATGGACCCTTTTTATGTAACATTTTTGTTGAGTAACTGGATGCATTACACAAAACAAGCCACGCCCCGTGTGTAATGATCCATTACACACGACTATCTGGCCAATCACCGTCAAAGAATGTCATTACACACGACTATGTTCGGTGTAATGTTTGAATCAGACTCGCCATGAAATGTCATAATTTGACTTTGACAATACCTATACCTACCTACCGAAGGTGATTTAGAGCTGACTTTTTGTTAGAATGGATACAGAAAGTGAAAACGAATTCAACTGCTCAAATTTCACCATCAATATTGTAAGCAATAAATGAATTTTCATTGTAGCTTTCAAAATGGAATTGTTTGACATAAAGCATTAAGTTTATTCAATAAAATATTCTCTAAATATCTCGTTCGTTTGAATTGATAGGTGAACACTCAGTCATAGAAAAAGTATAGTATTCTACTTTCGTGTAATGGCTATTACTCACTCGAATGATTACGACGTTCGCCTGCGGCTCACGTCGCAAACTTCATTCTCATGAGTAATAGCCATCATTACACGCTCGTTGAATAATATACTATTATTTCATTTATATATAGCTTATAACTTACGTTATTGAACAAATTATATAGGTATCGAATAAGTTTTCAATTCATCGTCTGATACACTTTCCATATTAAATTTTTCAGTTATATCAATCATACAAACTAGATAAAATAATACGATCTACTCCTATATATACAAAACCTTGATACTATTGTATAAATGTCTTTAAAGCCGGATGGTTTGGTGCTCTGACTTGATAAAGCGAGGATTTGTAGTCGCATGTTAGAATCCGGGTCTTGATGAAAATTTTCATTTAATGTATTGTGGCATTTGTGGGAATAATCTTTAATATAAATATACGTCATGTCGCCTTTCCATTATCCACACTCATTATCCCAGAGTAAATTATGTCATTATAATATACACTTGAAGAAGCTCACGTAAATGTAAAAATTATCAAATAGGCGTGGACAAATTGGGTTATTATGAAGAAATATCAGAAATATTCACTTTTCAAAGGGTTAAATGTCAAAACATTGGTTGATTGGAACTACTAGCGAGATATTCTCGGAATTACTGTATCTGTCATAGAAATCGATTGTAGAACCGATAACAAGTTATTCCCGGTATAAGTCCAGATATAAAATATCGAAGGAATACCGACTATTATACTCCCATTGTAGAATCGGCTCTAAATAATATATATAGTAAAAACCAAACAAAGTTGCGTGCACGTCACCAAGGTCGTATTTCTATCGCATGTGTGGCTACATTTCTATCGAAAAGTGCATATACTCAAATTTGTTAATTAATCGGTTCCCAATCAATGAAAAAACTTTTGTACCAAAATAATGTATAAGCAATAGAGCTTTATTGGGTTTAGACGTCCCTCGATGTAAAAATTTGAGTTAAAACTTTCATAAAGAAGCCTCCAATTATTGACGTTAAAATAGTCACTGCCAGAAATAATGTCATGTTGCCGCGTTGACTTTTCTACTCGTGTAGTGCCATCGATTTTTGAGGTTATAGTTACGTGCTTCATAAAATTTTCTTGTGACAAATATTTATAATCAAAACTGTTTTTTTCAAAACAACAAAGCATTTTCTTGTGATTTTTGATTGTGATTGTTGAAATGCCTAAACAGCTGAATAGCCGATGCAAAGAACTTGTGGCTTCATTAGCAAATTATTTTGAACAAGGCAGGAATAATACCTAATGTTTCTTTGTTGCCCTTAAATCCTGTACAAGAGGTAGGTAATACGTGAATAAAATATCCCTACTTTACTTTACGAAAATTTCTATTATTTTTGCGTGTAGCTGCTGCTTTGAAAATCAGTGTAAGAACAGTGAGCAAAATTTGCCAAACAAAGAAAAAAGTTGAAGAGTTTTAGTCATCAAAGAAAATACGTTCATTATTAAACATATTTCACTTCATTGCTTATATTTTTATCATGCTTATTTATTCAAAGATTTGGTAACTAATAACCTTACCACTTTTATTCTAGAATTCCTTACTTTGTGAAATCTATTCATAAATTTAATTAACAAAAAACGTGAAATTATCGATAATTTTGTAGTTTTCATTTATTATATTGTGAAATTTTCTACATTTACCCCCTTTTTTTGTTGACTCAAGTTATTTTTCTGTTAATTTCCATATTTCGTGAACAATCTGTGTTCTGTTCTGTTCACAATGATGACGTGCACGCAACTTTGTTTGGTTTTTACATTATAAACTATACTATGGATAATTAACAATAAACTACATTATCTGAATAATGTGAGGGATTGAATACATGTGAGTATATGTGAATGTCCCCTTATATACTTCATCGGCATATATAGTTATACATATTTTGTTAGGTCGAAACGTGATCTTTCACTGTCGAGACCTCCGTTCATGACCTTACATGTCTATTTACTATTATACTTCTTAAACCCATTCGGAACACCAATTGTAATAATGTTTCGGTACACGAAATGACAACACTGTTTAAACTAATTCTAGTAGCACCAGCTATCCCGCCGCACCGGTAATATTGGTCATTAATGTTTCGTGTTGTACGAGAGACAACAAGGTATTATAAATCGATCTGCAAAAGTTTTGGAAATTATTGTGAATCATATTAAAATGAAAAGAAAATCGGAAGAAGACTCTAGGAAGAAAGCAAAGAAAAGATTGCTAGAAGATTTAAGAAGGAAAATGGAAAAATTTGAAAAATACATGGAAAGTTCTTCAAGTAAGTCTATTCTTATCCACTATAACAAGTAACAAGATGAATAAAAAATATCGGTTAATAGTATTAGAACTGGATATTTATTCAGCACTTGCTACATTATTCAATTTTAATAAACGATATTTTACTTATTTTAAAGTACATCAGTTATATTACTTAAATCGCTTGTTAATTTAACACGTAGATAAGGTTGATTCATGGCTAGCCTTGACTAAGCTAAGTGATAAAAAAGAGAAGTGTTTCATTTTTATTTGAATCGAAATAAACAAGAAATTTCTTGTTAGAATTTCTTGTATATTAGTACAGGGCGAGACAAATATATTACAGTTGTCCTTCATAATACAATAGTTGTTTTGCTTTTAGCCAACTATTATATTATCATCATGAATGGTAGAGGTATTTACACATACGAGGAAAGCGGGTTGTTTTCTCACATTGTGAGCAACCGGTAATAGTTGTTTTGCTTCTAGCCAACTATTAACTTACCTTTCAGTAACGCACCTCAGTTCTAAAGAAATAAAAAATTGGTATGTTTTCTCAACTTGTGAGCAACCAATAAGATTATTCTTATACTTATATACTTTTACATACTTAACTAATATGTCTATCTTCAGTGAATTGTTACTATTTCAGGCGATTGCTCCTCGACCTCTGACTGCTCTGATACAGAGTCAACAGAAATAGACCGGTCTGCGAATGAAGGGGAGTCTCGCGAAAGAAGGGAGAGAGAGGCAACGATGACTGCTATTTTGGGAATCGATCCGGCAAGTAGTGAAGAAAAAGGTCCTCCATTATGTGATGCCTTGGTTACCCGATGGTCAAGCTATTTAAGCGCTGGCCTTGAGAAGGATACCAGAGAAGCTCTCACGGAAAAATACAAAATAGCAGAAAATTGTCCCTCTTTAGAAGCGCCAAAATTAAACCCGGAGATTGAAGTAACCCTGACTCCAGCTCAGATTAAAAGAGATCAATTTTCCATGAGTATCCAAACCAAACTGGGTAGAGCTCTAACCGCACAAGGCTCGTTTTTGAATACGATTCTGGCACAAGACGCAGACCAACACACATTAGACGACAATATAAAGACAGCTCTAGCTGACTCAGCTAAGTTGATTTGCGAAGCACATTACCTAATATCATACCACCGAAAACATGAATTGTTTGCCTCGTTGAATACCGAGGTTCAGAAAGTAGCGATGAAATCTAAGATTGGCTCGCTTTTATTTGGCGAGGACTTCCAGGAAAAATATAAAGCGGCTAAAGAAGTGAACAAAACGGGTTTGGATCTAAAAGCAGGACCTTCAGGTTATAACAAGGAGAAAAAGGATCATTTAAACTACAAGCGCCGAAACAACAGACCGAAGTTCAAATCAGAGAGAGACAACAAGAAGGCGAGGGGGCAGCGAGCACATCAGTGGCGTCGCACCAATCCAGTCCAGCCCAACCAACAGCAATGGAGGAGGCCACAGAAATACTTCAGATAGAGGTACCTAAGAAATACGCAGGTAGATTAAAAGGCTTTAGTAGTGAATGGGCAAAAGTGACCTCAGACCCAACCATTTTACGTTGGGTTTCTGGATATTCTATTACGTTTATCAAAAAGCCTACTCAGAAACAACCGCCAAGACATCTCAAAATATCTAGAAAAGAATTTGTAAATTTAAATAATGCAATCTCTAAATTGGAAATGATCGGAGCTATCTCTAAATGCAATCATAAACGTGGTAAATTTTTATCACCTTATTTTCTAGTACCTAAATCGGATGGTGGCCTGAGATTTGTATTAAATTTAAAAGGTCTCAATAAATACATAAATGCTCCTCATTTTAAACTTGAGGATTATCGTTCTGTGAAAAATTTAATAACAAAAAATTCTTATATGGCAGCCATTGACTTAAAAGATGCCTATTTTGTTATTCCGATTTCGAAAAAGTTTAGAAAATATTTAAGATTTAAATTCAACAACACCCTTTTCGAATTTTAGTGTATGCCGTTTGGGTTATGTATAGCACCTTATGTCTTTACAAAAATATTCAAACCCATAAATTATCACCTTAGATCATTAGGTTACGAATCCGTTAACTATTTAGACGATTATTTCTTATTAGGAAGATCAAAAGAGGAATGTCTTCGCAACGTCATAGAAACAGTAAACTTACTTCAAAAATTAGGGTTTATTATTAATTTCCAAAAAAGTGCTATGATTCCTACACGGGAATGCACTTTCCTGGGACTGGTTTGGAATAGTATAAATCTCACGGTTCGACCAACTGAAAATAAAATTAATAAAGCAAGAATCACCATAAATAAAATATCTCATAAGCAAAAACTTAAAATTCGTGATTTCGCGAAATTGATTGGTTTCTTAAATTCAATATGTTCAGCGTTTAAATATAGTAGATTATACCTCAAGCAATTGGAAAGGGAAAAGTGTATTGCTTTACAAATTAGCAGGGGGAATTACAATGCTGAATTGAAAATATCTGAAAAATCACTCGAAGATCTGCGATGGTGGTTAAGAGAATTACCATGCAGCAAGCAGTATATTGGCCCGGTTAACTACAAGCTAGAGATATTTAGTGATGCCTCAAACACAGGATGGGGAATATATTGCAATAACGAGAAGACCCATGGATTTTGGAATGAGGACGAGTACTCTTTCCATATTAATTATTTAGAGATTTTAGCTGCCTTCAATGGTCTAAAATGTTTTGCGAATAATCTTCACGATTGTTACATTCTCCTCAGGATTGACAATGTTACTGCAATATCACTAATAAATCGTATGGGTAGTGTTAAGTTTTCTACGCTTAATTCTATCACAAGAAAATTATGGAAATGGTGTGAGGCACGGAATATATATATTTTTGCCTCTTATATTAATATTCACCATAACATAGAAGCAGATGGGGAGTCCAGGTCACTTAAAGTGGAAACAGAGTATTCATTAAATAATTCGGTTTACCAAGAGATTATCTCAAAATTTGGATCTCCTCAAATTGATATTTTCGCATCCTCGCTTAATGCAAAATGCCGCACTTTTGTATCCTGGAAGCGAGATCCTAACTCTTTCAAAGTAGACGCTTTTACACTAGATTGGTCTGAATTTTTCTTTTATGCTTTTCCACCTTTTTGCCTGGTTGGAAAAGTAATAACAAAAATTATTTCGGATGGTGCCAATGGGATTGTAGTGGTGCCCTTCTGGCCTACTCAAAATTGGTACCCCAAGTTCTCAAAACTTTTAGTTTCTAAGCCCCTTCACTTTAAACCGAAGATGGATTTATTATTATCTCCTTTCAGGAAGAGTCATCCTCTTTGGGACCGCCTTACCCTGGTTGCAGGGAGATTATCCGGGAATCTTACGAAAGAAGAGGTTTAACTGAAGAATGTCTCCCGACCCTGTTGGCCTCCCTAAGTGATAACACTATTAAGCAATACAGCGTGTCTCTCAATAAATGGTGGAAATTCTGCTGGGAGAATAAGTTAGATTTTTTCCAGTCCGAGAGCAAACAAGTAGTAAAATTTTTGAATGGCTGTTTGGCCGAAGGAGCTTCATATAACTCACTAAATGCGCATTTATCTGCGATAAAGCTAGTAACCAATATTTCTGGAGATATGGATATCTTAAAGCGGTTCTTGAAGGGTGCTTTTAGACTCAAACCTTGTTTCTCCAGATACCAGGAAACATGGGACCCTCAGGCAGTTTTAAATTATTTGTCTCAGTTTTACCCGTTAAAGGACGTCTCATTTGAAATGCTTTCGCTGAAATTAGTTACCCTCTTAGCTCTTACTTCTGGTCACAGACTGCAGACTTTATCAAAAATTCAATTGAGTAATGTACATAGTTATGAGGACAGGATAGAAGTTGTTATTACAGATATGTTAAAGACATCTTATCATAATAAAACTCTACCGGTTATGAGGTTTCCCATATTCAAGGAGAAACCAGAGCTTTGTGTGGCAACAACATTATTATTTTACATAGATGCTACTCGAACTAAACGATCTAATAATGATAAATATTTACTACTTACCCATAAGAGGCCATTCCATGTGGCATCCACACAAACCTTATCCAGATGGATAAAGAAAGTAATGCAAAATAGCGGTATAGATGTCACAAAATTTAAAAGCTATAGTACTAGACATTCAGCGGTGTCTGCCGCTAGCAGGCAGGGGGTTAATATAGATGTTATTAGAAGTGCTGCTGGTTGGACTGCTAGATCAGAAATGTTCGCAAAGTTCTATAATAGACCATTGCTAGATAACTGCGTTTTTGCTAGGTCTATTTTGGGTATGGAATAGATACTTTGTTATTATCAATAATTATATTGTTAGTTATGTTATCTTATATTCATGTTATTAATTATAATTAAATGATGTTCATCTTATAATATACTTGTAATTGTATTAAATATACCTAACTGTTCGCAATTAAAATGTGTAATTGAACTAACTGGGATGCTCGATTCTATATCCAGCAACCCCTTATTAGTAATTAGCAAGGCTAATAATTGGTTCCACTAGATCGCCATAAACTTTCAACAACTTACAATTGGTGTTCCGAATGGGTTTAAGAAGTATAATTAACGATTAAAAGACTTACCTGTAAGGAAGTTCAATCGTAATTATACGATTTAAACCCATTCGGAACACACCCACCCGGCTAAATCTTCGATTCACCGCCGTACCCTAGCACCCCAGCGATCTAGTGTGATGTCCACTCAACATTAATGACCAATATTACCGGTGCGGCGGGATAGCTGGTGCTACTAGAATTAGTTTAAACAGTGTTGTCATTTCGTGTACCGAAACATTATTACAATTGGTGTTCCTTACAGGTAAGTCTTTTAATCGTTAATTCTTTTACTATAAAACAATAACTAATTGCATTGTTATTAGAATAGACATAATCGCATTAAAATATTCCATGATAACCAATTATCTGATAAATAACAATTTGAATGATTTTGATTCTTGGTTTTCTGTAAATCCAATAGACATCACACACACACCTCTCGTTAAAACACTTGATATTTATCCCAAGACTTTTTCACACCACCATAGCAAAAATTAATATTACAGCGAGCAAGAAAATTGATATTAATAGGATGGAATTACGTTGAATACCGAAAAATGATGTCCTTTTTTCTCTCCAATCTTAAATATTAAGACTATTTATAAAGAGACGCAAGATGAATCTCGTCATTAAGGGGATTCTAGAAAGATGGTAGAAGTGTCATATTGCGGGACGTTGAGAAATTTCTTTAGAATTTTCTTGTTGATCTCTCTCTGGGATAAAGGACGTTGAGAAGTGGCATGTTTTTTTATTAAAAGAACAGTAGGTAAATACAACAGCATAAAATTGGGATATTATCCAAGATTAATCAGTCTATCAGACATTTTATGGTTGGAGTATTGAGACACTCACTAAAATGTTTGAAACATATGCGTATCTAGAATTAATTATATCATTATATTATTATGTGAACTTTTATATTCACCTACTTGTTATACGTATAACAATCAGGATGACTCAAGAATTTTTATAGAACCGAAGCTTATTTTCAACCGACTTATGAAAAAAGGAAGGGTTTGTATATATTTATATGTATATATTTAATTAATTGATAATTAATCAACTGAATTAATTAAACAACTTTTATAACCAATATCTACTTGAAAATATATTATTAATTACAATATTTTGAGCAAAAATATCAAACACGAGTTACACAGCACAAATATATTTTAAAATCAACATAAATTATTATCCATCCCTAAAACAATTCCTGGGACAGAAAATCAAACAAAATTGGAAAATTCATTCTATGAAGTATGTGAGAGTCTATAAGAGGGTGTTAGTGAGCTGAAAAGGAAGCGCTGAAAAAATAGGCTTACCGACAACCTGAGAACGATCACTTTCCCACAGTGCGGGAAAAAGTCAATCGTGAGTAAAAAAGTTGGTATACATATAAGTGGCGTACTTAACAGGTGAAATAAAAAGTTTACCAATGTCTATTGAGGAAAAGAAAAATTATGAAAGAAGGGAAGAGAAATATTCAGCAAAATGAGGAAGGTTACCTATATCTTTTAAAAAAATAACCAAATGGTGGAAGAAAGGGAGAACAATATTTTGAAAAATAAGGAACGACATAACTTATACCTTTGTGTTGTGGAAAAACAACCAGCTCGTGAAAAAATGGAGGACAATCTTTAGAAAAGTGGGCAACGACATTGCTTACCTGTCTTGAAAAATAAGCAACCTGTAAAAGAAAGGGACAACATAATCTAAATAAATAAGTAACGGCATAGCTTACCTGTCGTTTGAAAAAACAATTAGCTCGGAAAAAAACGGAGGACAATATTTAGGAAAAACTACATTGGAAAAGTTAAAGCTGAAAGTTACCCCTCGTAGATGGAAGTTTGTTCCCCAAAGCTGGAAGATGACCAAAGCCAGTAGAAAATATAATCAATCAGTAAAAAAGTATACAACCGACAGAAAATATTCTCACTGCAAATCTGCATTACACTTTATGTTTATGCACGAAAATTGCATGGATAATTTGATTCATAATAATACTTAGTTGAGGGGACACATCAAAGGTAACGTGGTTCTTCACAAAATTCTTTTGCTGTATAGCATAACCTTGTTGTAAATTAAAATTGTTCTTCATCAGGTCACAAAAATCGCTGGCCCTAGAGTAAAATATAGCCGAGAAGCCCCTCCTTCTTTTGAACAAAGAAAATTATTCTCAAGCATCATCTATGAGTGCTTTCAATTTTGCAGAAGTTCTCATTAAACAGCACGCCAATACCAAACAAAAGCTTGTCAGAGTTTCAAAAAATCATTGGCACTCCAGCTTGGCAGCACAGTTTATGATCGACAGTCACTTTCTAAGGATTAATATTCCGTTGTTCATTAACTCCAACAGTTTTTTAAAAAACAAGTGGATCCCGTGTCAAATCTTTCTTTTGCTAGGATGTCTGTCTTTTCCTTGCAAACTTCCCAAACAATTGTTTGAATGCTGCATCATGGACTCTAGTTCCTTTTACTTTGTGTTTCAAATTCGTTAATCATACCCAGTGTCCCTCCTAACTGTATATTTCCGGCGCACTCCAGTTCAGCTGGATGTTGTATAGTGTACTTAAATAATCTTCTAGAATTTATTGATCCATTTGATTATGAGTATTATATATTTTAGTAATTCACCAACGCTCAAATATGTTTTAAATTCGAAACAAATCGGAGTTTGTCAGTGCATGGGTTTCTTTATTTGTTACGTGATCTGGGATTTGATGAAATAAACTTGGAAATACTCTGGAAGCCGGTAGTAGTTGTGATTTTACGGTGCCAACATGTTTTTTATTGCGACCATTCAAACTAAGATTTTTTCTCATTTCCATTACAAGTATTGATCCTTAGTTGTGATTGTAATTTTTCATTTAGAAACTGAATGTTTGCGGAACATTTGAAATGTCGAGAAAATTAATGTCCTGTGCTGTACAAACTTTTTTTGTTTTGTTCCTCACCTATTGAGGATATCAGGACACAAAAAACCCTAAGGTAATTGAATACAATTAATCCTCTCAAAAACTGCACGGCTATTAATTGAGATTTTGCCTTTAAACAATGTCTATGGCCAGGACTGTACACATATTCAGTCTTCTCAATAATCATGGTTAAATCGGTCGCAGAATTGCATATTTCTAAAAGTCTAGTTTTGTAGAAATATTGAGAAGAAAAAAAAAGTTCTTAATGTAAAATTGGAGGGTAAAAAGATGTACACGATAAGTTCTTTTCACTGACATTCTCCAAACACTATCAACCATAAAGTTGATTATGAAATATTGAAATTTACATGCAACTCAGTACGGTTCACGTAGGAGTGGTAAAGTAATCGAAATTTGATGGAACACCCTATATACTCGTATTTTCACTTCTTCCTACTCTTGGACTTCAACTACACACAATTCACCCGTCGAACGCCAAAGGTTTTTTTAAGCTGAATTTTTTATTCTGCCGAATATGTTCAATTTGTGTGCAATCCAATTCAATTCATGCTCTTTCATCCACGCATTTGTTAAATAAGTCAGGGTTTTATTTTAATCTACGGTACTAGTATTTGCCTTTTTTTCCATTTTTAGTTGCTTTTATCACATTATACGCTCGAGCAGTACGTGGTAATAAACAGTATCTCGTTTATCTTATCTTCAGTAAATATTATTTCAACCCATTAATTATTATATTTTCGGTCTCATATGTTATCGAACTAAAAAAATAATTGTGCCCGTGCAAACATAATATTCTGACATTTATACAGAGTACTGGAGCAAAACAAAAAAAGCAGATCCGTAATATGGTATCAAGGTTCAATCGGATCTGACAATTTTCAATTGAAGAGCCGACTTTTTTTGCAAGAAACATACAAGGGAATAATTTCTCAGATGTGCTGGGTGCTTTTTTTTTCAAAGGAGCCATCCCTTCAGCCTCCTGAGATTCATGTGGATTCTCCTACTGTTCTGACTACAGCCTATTTAGGCAATCCGTTACCTGTATTAGCTCATACAGGTTCTTTGCTGGTTGGTTGTAGAAGTCTTCTGTTTCGGTGACCTTTTTCGCATCTTCTGCATGTAGGGTCTCCCTTATACAGTCCTATTTTGTTCAGGTGATTCTTTGTGGGAAAGTGTTCCGTAAGGAGCCCCGTCATGGCGCGTAGCTTGTTCCTGCTTGTTTAAAGCAGTTCTTTCGTTACATTCCATGATGATTCTTTCATAAATTTTTCCCCATGTGTTTGCCTGGGCGTTTTCTTCCAGTATTTATTGTGTTGTTCTTTTACCAGCCCTTTCAACCATGACCTAGTGGAGCATCTGGGAATACCCACAGCTGGTTCGGGTCCGTTCATCAGGTTTGACGATCCTGCTCTGGCGAGTTCGTCAGCTTTTTCATTTCCAGCGATTCCTCTGTGACCTGGGACCACTCCAGATATCGATGTAATATAATACAGCAAATGTGTTATAGCCATTAATTTGATTTTTTTTCACCAATTGATATTTTTAAGCTCTCCCTTTCACGTTGATCTTAATTCTGAAATCATAATGATCTTTTTGTTCTCCTATTACGAATCAAAATTTTTGTGCCTCACAAAATCCGGCTCTGTTCTCCGTGCGATGAATTGCCGTGGAGACGAAGTCGCATTCTTGATACTTTCCACGTTGCCGGCTGCTCTGCTCTACTACTCTCAACGAGATTCATTTGTTTGCACCAATTAAGTTTGTTTGTTGAAAATTAACCTTAAATTAGCTCCAGCTAAGCGACGATTCTGCTATCGAGCACTTTCCAAAATAAACATTATTCTATGGATGAACATTCTTTCGAAAAAATAATAGTTTCTCAAGCTTTGTCACTTGTTGTCGTATTGTAACTCAAAAGTCAGAGATTATTTGATTTTGTTGATGAGTTTATCGAAGTATGTATAATCAATATTATAAATAACAATGGAAAAGTAATTTCTTCAACTGCCAGCTAACAGCCGAATAATAATTTCCATGTCCTAGACTCAGGGCGGTTAAATCTGTCAGCTACGTAGCCCTAGTCTCCGTAACATTAAAAACCGTTAATGAATGTAAAGTATAACCAATGTTAATTTGATGAACCATATTTTTAATCTCATTGAAGAAAAAAGCCGCCCAGTGGCGTGCATAAATTTTTTTTATTTTCGAATATTGTGAAATAATGTATACACGCGTATATATTTAAAACAACGCGTTGACACTGAACATGTAAATCTTTGTTTTTAAATTCGGCCCCATCATCATTTATTGCTAAGTCATTTGCTTGTGGCGCCAAATTATTAGATTCCCGCACATCATCTTGGACTGTCGCTTCAAATGGTCTCCAAAATGCCATTCTAATTAATTACAAATGAATTATATTCTCAAAACTTACCCTAACGTCTACGAACAAATAAATATTATATTGATATCAATTCACTCAACTCCACGAACAAATAAATATTATATTGATAACAATTCACTCAATATAGGTATTATTATTTCATTAAACTCACTCAACCAAGAAATAGATACTACTATATTATTTTAAATAGGTCTACATATAAATAAAAAAACAGAATTGCACACGCCTATGAGACTTATGAAAGTAAACAAGTGGCTTGCACCCTAATTCCATAAAAAATTTTATGTTATAGTGGACCACCTTAGTAGCTACCCGAATTTTTCGATATTATGAGCAATATTTCACTCGGTAACTAGCGATACCCTGCAGGTGCACAGATTTTCAAAATATATCGGGCATACATGAAGTTGTTCTAATTAATTTCTCTTCTTATAACAGTTTCGAGCGTCTTTTTTTAATTCTTACAAATAAATTTTTATTGTGTATTTTTTATTAAATATTTCCAAACTAGTTTTCTAAGAAAATCATGAGCTAACAGTATATTGAAGTAACGGGAAACATATGTAAAATGAGCACAACAATTTCAGAAAATATATCTGACAACATTGCTTTATTTTATGGTCCTAAAACTGAAAATGGTCAAAGTATACCATGTGTCCCGCAAGTAGCAAACTGGAGAATAAGGATGTGTTGTAACTCGGTAGGTTAAACCATTGAATTTTCAATTCGATACTATGTTTTTCTCCTAAATTTCCATTTGGTTTCTTCAAATGCAAGTTTAAAATTTAAATTGAATTATTGTCCTCCTCCATAAACATAAACTTATTACCTCGAATTTTTAATTCGATACTAGGTTTTCTCCTAAATTTTCATTTGGTTTCTTCAAATGCCAGTTTAAATTCTCCTCTTCCTCCTCCAAAAACATATACTTAGCACCTCAAACTTTTGATTCGATACTATGTTTTTCTCCTAAACTTCCATTTGATTTCTTCAAGTGCAAGTTCTTTTTTATATTTTTTTTAATTTAAATTAAATTCTCCTCACAACATTATTAACTTTATTATAATAAAAATTTTTTCCATGGATTCCATAAAATAAGTTTTCCTTTTTCTCTCCGAACCACTTCTGAACAATAATGATGATATTGGTGATTGATTAATTCTCCACCTTTGTAAATGTTTCAATATAAAGTAACTATAGTATATTACGTAACGTGTGCGGAAAGTGTCATTTTTCACACGAGTGGGAAGTATTGTCTCACGAGCGCAGCCGAGTGAGACAATCCCACGAGTGTGAAAAATCACTTTCGCACAAGTTATGTACACTATTTTTCCTACGACCACGCGATATACTTTTACCGAATTAGGCATGTATAATCTTGCGTTTTTATGTAGATGTGAGAGGTTTTACATATGTGTATTTGTAAATACTTTATATGGTTTTGATTACTTACCTTTAAAAGTGGCCCAGAAAATTGTGATTTTTATGCAATGGAAAAAAGTACCTACCTTTATAAAAGAGTTAGAATTAATATTGGTACACAAAATATAAAATATTACGAACATTTATTTCAACAACTTACAACAAACAGAACATCGGAAACAGTTTTACATAAATATTGCGGTTCAAAATTAGTTATTTATTTGCTGTGAAAATTAAAAGTAAAATTATTATTAGCACCACACTTAACTTGTTGCCTACCTGTAGGAGATTGAAAGTATTAACTAGCTATTTTAAGGATTAATTGTTCAAATAATTGAAAATGGATATTTATTGTTTCAATAACATGAAAGTCCAATAAATGTCGATATAAACACTTTTTATTTTGTGTGTGTATATTTCCTCAGCGCTTATTAGTATCTTGGACAAGAACCATGAGCTACAACAGTGGGATGGCCGGGCGGTCTAGGCATCCGTAGACTCGCTTTTTGACAAACAGTAGGGTGGTTCGAGTCCGGGCTCGGTATTTTTTTTAATTTTAAATGAAATAAATAAATTATATTATATTATTATATGGACAAATCAACTTAGGAAATAAGCATTTCACATATACATATTAATTTGCGGAGTAAAAAGACTAGCATTTCAACATTCAATTTGACAGCTTTTTTATCCGCACACGTACGGATAAGATTTTTTTCCGTACGCGTATGAATAAAGGTTACTTTCCATAGAACTAGTCAGTGCGATATATGTCACTTTCCTATGTGGTCGTAGGAAAAATTATTATTTTTATATATAATATAGCTTTAGTCGATAATATAATTTGTATTGTGAATTTATTTAATAAGATTTTCAACTTATTTCAACAATAGTAATGTATTTTGTCTCAATTGTCAACATTAATTCAATTGATCTTTTTGATAAGTGTAACTTTTCTATTATAGCCTGATGATGGTAATTTTTACCGAAACTAGTTGCTAATGGTTAGTCCTTTTTGGGGGACAATATCAAAAATTGTGGTTCGGACTTGGAGTTTCATTTATCATTTGTTTGGATTTTACAACCACATTTGAGAAAATGGATGATCTTTTGAAGTCAAATTAAATGTTCTACGTGGCCTCCTCCGATTTCTATGCCTTTAATTCTTTTGATAAAGGACTTACCAACTTCAAAGAACATTTTATATTGTTCCGTTATGAAGTTAGCCGCATTTTTTATTTTCCTCCAGAGTATAGAGTATATCCTTCTCCATGTATAGATAGCGTAACCTCGTCATGAAACAGCCAATATGAATAATAATTATTATTCAACAATGTTGAAGTATACACCACTTCCATCTAACAAAACTTATCTTTCACAAAATATAGACTAATGTTTATCAAGCTCCTGGTAACGACTTAATTATTACAATGTTTCTTGAATAAAACCATCACTGGGCCATTATTCGCTTCCCGGGATGCCAAGCTATACCGGTTTCGAGTTGCTTTAGGCTAAAATCAGATTTGCAACGCCGACTGGATTGTTTTCCAAATATTAACCCAGTTGAAAAGGCTCTGCAGAATTATTTGTTGTGTTAACTGACTAACTCATAGCCAATGTTTAATTTGGTTGTCCAAGCAGGAATTATTGGGATTTTTATTTTCCACATTTCAAAACGTTTGTTTCACCATATACGCAAAATATTTTGAAAAACAAAAACGTTCAATCCCATTTGTTTTCCATTCACGTAACCAGTGTTACAGGTTGGCAAATACAGGAGCGAATGTCAAGAAACTTACGAGAGGTACGAAGTTATTATAAGTATTCGGATGACTAAGAGAGTAATATGCGCTTGGTGAATTGGTACAGTAAAGTACTAAATTCTGTACCCAAGAATAAAATATCTTCTATTAAGTAACAACAATGAAAGTACAGTCTGTTCGCTGAATCTTTTCCCATGTATGAAATGATTCACATACTACTTTTTGTATTACATCTCTTTCCTACTCACAGAATCTTAACCCCCGAAATGAAACCGTTTGTTCCATTACAGCGTAATATAACAAACAGAGATAGCCATATGATGAATGTCGGCGATAGGTTAAACGCGAATCTGTACGTTGACGTCGTTGAAAGACCAAAGACTTTGTTTACAACTACGACCTACGTCTTATTTAATGTATTGATGTATTGCGTTTGTATATTAATGATGACGCATGGGAAAAGATCCAACGAACCAACTGTAGATACCCACGCAGTGATCTTTACTGTGACAATAGTAGTCAAGTATATCTGCTTGAGGGACCGTACTAAATCCGACTACCATGGGTGTGGCATTCATTCCTGTATTTGCCAAAGTGTATTAAAAAGTTTGCAACCAAGGTATAGGGAGGAAGTTATGGAATCCCTGGACGATTAATGAGACTTTCTCACAGTAATTATATCCCAAAGTGTTTGGGGGCATTTTTGAATGTGAAATCAGGACCAGAGGTACTGGCTCCTAATTTGGGATTTTGTTTCATATACCCAATTAGCATATTTTTCTGAATGCTGTTTATAAGGACGTGACTGTTTTATTCAAATTCAATAACAATTCGTTTACCATGACACACCCAGATTTTTTATTATTTGTAAAATGACAGAAGCAAATATAAAAAATAGTGAATAATGGAAAATGATTACACCCACCAAAAAAAAGGGGTTGGAAATGCTTATAGGTTTCTTTTGTATGGAATAATGCTGGCTACTGTATACCTTTGAAAGTTCACGTAAGTACGAGAATTAGTCGATTTCGACCGTGGGAGTCGATACATTGCACTGGATAGATCCCATCGTACGAGAGAAACACTGGATCGTATGATTTTCAAGAAAATACATCCTGACAAATTCAGTGAGTTAGATAATTTACAGCTTCCTTAGCAACGTAAACTGTATCGATCGAGTTGTATGATACTTACAGCCAGTTGTTCAATATATCACGAGCATTTAAGTTTCAATTACCTAACTATTAATTAAAAATAATAGATACTTAACAACAAGGTACTGTTTTCAAACAACTTTTAATTATCAGTTAAGTAATTCAATATTTAGGATATTCTCTGAAGGTTGGCAATAGATACTGTTAAGTTTTCGCCAGATATGTAATAATATTCTACTTTCTCTATGGTAATATTGTTACTAAAAGAAAAGAAGAACAAGAGACAAAAGTTAACCTAAATTACCTACCGTTCTGAAGGTTTACATTATTCAAAGGTCGGTGTACTTATGCCTAAAAATAATAATAATAATACGTTGTGGTATAACTTATTTTTGATTTTGTAGTAACTACAAAAAGATGAAATAAAAATAAATTTAATTTAATCCCTGACTCTTACCAAATTTTTAAATTCGCCTATCAGTTGGATGTGAAAGAATATCTTCTAATGACTCGGATAAATGTTCTACCGTATCTTTACTTAATCTAAATTTGTCCAAAAAGTCTTTATTGTCGTATTCCTCAAAAAAAATTGGTAAAAGAGGTATAGTTTTTGGACGTCTAGGCTCTTCGTCAAATCAAAATCCCTGTTTGACGACGATTTTGAAGTACCAATAACACAATATAAACGGAATAAAACACTTTTTTGCCACAATTCACAAATAAAACAACCAGAAATTCAAAATTCACCTAAAAACCGTTTTGATTGGATCCTATAAACGGCGAACGGTGCCACGAACGGCCGACTGAAAAAGTAAGTAGATATTAACTTCTTAAAATACACCACATCTTCACGGTAGCTAACAAGAAGTTCAATAAAATTGATACTTTTAATTTAATATAACATTGAAAAACCGTTGCTTTGCATTAATCATCAATTAAATTTCAATAGAGACTTTATATTCAATTAAAAAACTTGCCGTTCGTTGTATAACAAAGACTGCTGTATCTTGAAGTTCAAATCGTCAAAGTGATAATTATTTTTTGCTTATAGGAAATATAGGTTGACTTGAGCAAGTAGTTCATTGCCCATATATGTTAGTTCGATGAGATGAATGTCCCGCCATCTATCAAACATGTTTGAATTGCGAAAATCGACATTATACATTATTTGGATATTGTTTATACAGAAATACTAAAATAGCAAATAAAAAAGAAATAATAAGGGTAGAAGGGTGTACACTGTACATTAAGGGGTGCATCATGTATTTCTTCCACAACAAGCTGTGAAGTTGACAATTATTGCCTCCTCTAGCCCACTGAGAAGTTGTTTTTCTCAATTAGTGGATAATAATTTCTTCTATTATTAACCTAGGTCGACAAATTCGAATATTTTGAGATTCCAGGTATAGTAGTCACAATTTTGTATACTCAAGAGATTGTCTTTGCTGCTTGAAATCAGCTATCAAGAGTAAATTATTTGAATTAAAATACCATATCAGCTTAAAATTAGCGCTTAACCAAAAATAACTGATGAGATAAGGAGTACGTTCATTATTTATAGAGCGTGAACAAAAATTGTACTTCTTTGTCAGACGACGAGGTAAGCACGAGAAGGTGTTGCGGTTCTGAGTGCCCACACTTTGTAAGTATAACTGTAACACTTAAGTTGTTGTGTATAATGTCAATTATTTTCAATTTTTGTCTAAAATTTGGCTGGTGGTGAAGAAAAATTTATATAAGACATTTATCTGCCTCGCACTGTATTCCGCTCGGGGCAAAGCTACTCGTGGAATAATTTTGCTCGGCCAATAATAATAGTCTTCCACCTTGGTGTATAATATAGTATTCAATGCCGAATCATAAAAAAATGGAAATGGTGATTCTCAGACCCACCAAATATGCACAGAATTTTTCACAAGAATCGGCCAAGCCGTTTTGGAAAAATTTGGCAACAAACACTATTACAAGAGAATTTTATATGTTAAATTGAATGAGTTAAATATCGTATTCTCACAAGAAGCCACTGATCCAGGGCCTTGGTTATTGAAATACTAATTTTCCCCACAAGGAGTGGAATATATGAGAATGAAAAATCATTCATTTTGCTCCCATGAGTTATGGAATGTCTAGAATGGAAAAAGTTTTGGATCGCAAGCTTGTAGCTGACTCAATTGGAACAAATAATAAAAAGCTATTGGATTATTGAACATTATAGAACAGATGCATCGACAAAAAAAGAGTATTTCATCCTTCTTTGTGAATACACCTCAATCGGACTTGACAGGTGTCAGTTAAGCGGTGTCACTGCAAAATAAACATCACACCAACCAATCATCACCATTGAACTTCATTTGAGGCAAATAATAATGTATGTAAGAGATATAATAGGCACCATTAACGATAATTATCCATCTAATCTCGTAAAATTCGTTTTTATTTGTCGAATATTTGTTGTTGCCAGGTATAAACTGACAGCTTTTTGATTCTTAATAAAATCAACTGCATCAAGTATATCCATGAAATATCTGATGTAATTTTTATATTGACCCCATTTTCTGGTTCTTGAGTTAACTATAAACAGGACTATCAAAGACCCTCCTCAATTATATATAGTGAGATCAAAGTACAGCTTTAGTCCACATTTGCTCAACCAAATATGACAACACCGCAACTTTCACTATCCTTAATAATGGCAGCACTCGACTACTATTCCTCCAGTCCGTTATTCCCTCGGGGAGAATATCTCCGTATATATCCCAATCTATATGTTTAATGGTATAAGTTTCTCTACCGATTTTCCAATATGGTTCTGGTCTGGAGGAGCTTCCTGAAATTTCCACTAAAAATTTTATCCAGGTACATGCAAATTTTATTACAACATTAAACATTCCCAAAATTTGGAAAATATTTTGTAGTTGCCATGTCCATCTAAGATCAGATTTTCAAATTGAGTGAACTTCTTTTGAAAAATTTTATCACTTTAAATATCTACTCCGAACTAATAAATTTTTTTTAAGGTGTTGAGAAGAAAATAGTGATCTTCTTTCCATATACGAATGAAAATAAATATATACATAATTTTCGTTATTATTTCAACTCACTGTTCGGACTTTAACTTTGTAAAATATATATTAAATATATAATACTTACAATTATTAATACAAATACTTCTCGAGCCAAACAATGTGCAATCTCCTCATTCAAACACTGTTTCACAATAGCCAAATGTTTGGAAATGTGAAGAGCCACCACTCAACATATTTTAGGTGTGGTTCTTTTCACGATTTGAGAAACTGATCTGATCTGAAATGAGATAATAATATGCACTCAAGCCATAAAAGTATTAGCCGTGACAGGATCGTATTTATTTCATTGGCGGATAACAAATTATTACCCGAAAACTCTATAAGACTTTTTCCTTTCCATCAGGTATAATGCCGCTCTGTGCGGTAAATCCGAAATGTTTTATTGTAACTCAAGCCTAAGTCAAGACAAATTAGTTTCTTCGATCGCGAAAACAACTAACAACTAACAAATATTCTCAATGTTTTGATGTGAGGTTTAAGGTACCAATATTGCTGCAATTGAAATATATTCATACATATTAACCTCTACCTCAAACACCAACAGTAATACTAATTTATGCTGGGTTGTGCTCTACAGTACAGAACTATGATGTACCATTATAATTTTTTCCACTTTCATATCAAGACATTCGTCCGCTCTATATTTGCCACTAGTTCAGCTTGTGAAACTTAATAAGCTTTAATGGTTGCATTACTTCCTTTCCAAAGAGCTTTCGTTCGAGTCCTTATAAATTCTCACACAAGGAGTGTATCTGTCATCCTTTAGTTCACATTTTTCAAACAAAGGTTCACTGACCTATTTTATTGCCATTCCACAGGATACAGTGTAATACATTGTTTCTAGTGAGCCGTTTGGTTCACGGATTTTTATAATCTATCGAATATGCGTGCACTTCTGGAGTAAATATTGGAGAATTTATTCTTTTCCCAGATATCTGTCACATTATTTGTACGCAATACAAAAATTTCATACTCTGAACTAACTTACAAATCCTCTTCGCAAAAATAGTCTTAGCTAAAGTAATTTAAGGTGGAATATTTGGGCCAATCTTCAAGGACCGTAGTTCGTGGTACTAAATAAAAGGAAATAGGGAGGGGTGAGATTTCCTTTGCAGACTGGGGTGGCCGTATAACGAGTGTGATCAGAAAAAGACGGAGCGAGATGGGTCAAAGGAGTAAAACGATTTTGAAGTTACGGTTAGAGATGGAGACTCTTAAGCGTACCCGTTTTTTATTTTTCCACGTTAATGAACTCACTTCTGGAGTGGTTAGATCGTTCAGTAAATTAAATTGAATCATAGGTAATGGAATATGATATTTGATAAATAATACTAGAAATGCGTTATTTTGGCAGATGTGCAATTTGAATGCACCGAGGACAAAATAGCATTTCTCCCGAATGGTATATACTATTTTTACACGGTCTCATTAACTTAGAAACACATATTTTGTCATTTTAAAGTTTAAAGTAAGTAGCGCCAGATTTATTGTATTCGGTTTTAAGCATTTATTTAGTAGTCGTTGAGTTATTTTCATAACTACAAAATGAACAAACAAGAATTGGCAAATTAAGGTGCTAGTTTGGTTCAGTTTAAAGTTTGTTTAGTGCACAATGAATAATTGTGAGTCGGAAGAGATTGTGGCAAATATTAAAATCTGATGTCTACGAGTCTACGAATAATTTCAATATTATCTTTTTCACATGAAAAACTTTCTCCATAAAGTCCCTTGGGAGCATTATACTATACCTTGGGAATAATCGACTATACTTCTGTTTCAATTTTGATGTCATAGAAACTGATTTCTACTCCCGATCGTTGGAATATAATATTTTTTTGCTGAATGTACTCTCGCGATTTTCAAAAGGGCTCATAAAATATGTAAAACTATTATAACTTTTGATAAGAAAAATGATTGTTTCATCCAATAAGACTCTACCCTGGGCCATGAATTCTTAGGTCACAATGGAAAGAAAATTGGGGGGAAGAAATTTGCAGAATATGTTATCGAGAAAAAATTAAATAAAATTTCTTTGGGTTCCATCACATGCAGGAATCGAAGGCAATGAGGAAGTTGACCAAACAGCCAAGATTCCAATTAACAATCCCACTATTAATACTTCTCCCTTAATTCCTCTAATTAAAATCACCATCAAGGGCCATATTTATAACACCTGGCCGCAATTGTTGAACGAGAACGACTCAAAGCTTAAAGAAATCAAACCTTGAGTGACATTGAAGTTACCTCTTTCACGAGGAAGAAAAGACCAAATTATTTTCAACCGCCTCCGTATTGGCCACACAGCTCTGACCCATCTACACCTCATCACAAAAGAAGAACGCAACGCCACATGCGAATCTAAGGTATTTAGAAAGTCTGTAATTCAGGAACTGGCTTTCAGTTAGGTTGAAGGGATCTTGTCTACAAGAAGCACCGTTCTTGGCGTCAAAAAATCATCCTCCACAAGTTCCACAACATTATTTAGCACTTTTAATTTAAAGTCATTGTTATTTTCTTCCAATTTGACGTATGTCAGCAGTCTCAAAACGTAACACGTCCTCAAAAATACAATAATTTGAATTTTCGGGAAAAAAATTATCGTTTTTTTCATGTATTTTGAAACATTATCATCAATAATATTCATACTGAATGCGGAAAATTGTTGTAATTGTTATATTCAACTCAACTTAAATTGTTTATTTGAGAAAAGTATTCAGACCAAAATTCTTGCGGTAAAAGTATGGTTAGCAAGAATTTCTCAATTTAAATAGTGTAGTTGGCCTGTTTTCCTTAGTGTATTAGTTGAGAGGCACTTTACAAGATCTAAGGGATCTATTGTGTCTTTTAGTGAATATAACTTTGGCACCATTCCAAGTTGGTATTACTGGAAATTAAAGCGCTCATGAAGCAGCTACTCCAATCAAATTACTCTGCAATAACAACAAAAAGAAATAAAACTAATGACATCAAAATCATGGTGAAACCACTGAAGCAGCATTAATGAAATCACATTCCTTTAAATCCAACGTAGATACATTCTCCTACCAAGCTAAAGATTAACAGAAACGACGTAATAATAACTCGAATGGTTTGCGATTTATGTCACAAAAATCAAAGTCTATTCGTAGAACCTATTTTAATTTATCGTCAATACTTCAGTATTGTTTGAAATCGTCAAAATCCACTAGCACCTATTGAAATGTATTGTTCATGAAATACGTTTTCTGTGATAAGTTTTATAACCGACTGTATTGTGAATTTTATGTTAATGACTATAGATGTGAAGACATGTGAATGCTTATTAAAATGAAACTACGAAAAATTGACATAAGTATCTTTCGAACTCCATATCGCATCTCTAGACTTTGGACTTTATTGCTAAAATGCAGGTTTCAAACGAAGGCAGGTTATCAAGCTATATGTGCTTGAGACACAAGCACTCTGTTGTTTGTATGTTTCTCTCTACTGAAGTTCGATGAAGATGATAGATATTGCATACGAGGCATTTCGAATCCTACGAACATTCAAGGATTATGCTGATCCTGAAGTATTTCCATGTTTGCAGTTCATCGAACTCGATTGTTCCAAGGATGACTCTATTTGCTGATATATTTTCAGGACAATAGGATTTAGATCAGCAAGAGGCTGGGTAGAAAATGGAATATTAAGAGACATAAAGCATTCATGTACTTTGTTCATTTAGGCATTACTTCATTGGAGGATATTTTGTAACAGAAAATTGCTGGTAATCTTTTCGAAAATTGATAAAAAAAGGTGTTTAGAATAATCCTCTTCCAGAGATGGATGGATAAATCAAATCGCTTATCAATATATATGCTATACGGACAATATGAAAAATCGAATTTTTTTTATTTTCCCAACATGGATTATTTATATAAAAATATAATAAATCCCATATGCACAAGAGCAACTGTTACTTTGACAGTGATAAAAGTTATCTGCAACTTTCAGAGCGACAGATACACTACTGGTTACTCTCACTTATTTATTTTTCAATCCATTATCGTGGTGTCAATGGCAAAAAAACATTATTGTCAATAATTTGAAATATTAAACACTTACTATGAGTTCAATCAGTTAGTTTGGGATTAATAGAACTAAGTAAATTGTTAAATTGTGCCAGCTTTTACAGTTACGACTCAATAGTCGCTAGATTCGGCTTTTATTATGCGATATTTCATAAATAAAAATTGCATTGATATGTTTCTATATTCTGGACGTTTCCAAGAAAAACATGTGAGCACTAGAGGAACAGAATACTCCTAATCCAACCTCATCCACTTGCCTTGGTCATTCAATATGCAAGTGATTACATTTTCGAGCCGTTTTTCTTGAGAACAAACATACTTTGAATAATTTATACTTTAAATTTGTCCTACTGAATTACATTCAATGTTTGTATTGGTACCAGGTGAATTTGTGTCGTTTGAATTCTAAACTGTTTTTTTTAGCAGTCTGACTCCAAAAACTGTCACCATAGTTGACAATTTTCCTTGTACAATTGCTAGGCAACAGCTTCTTATTGAACAACTAAAATTCACCCGATAAAATACAAACCTCTTGAGTTAAATTGTAGGTGGAAAACTGTTTTCAGACTTTGTAGAGATTACTTATTCACTAAAAGCAAAATAATTTAAAAACAGCAGATTCTTGTTAATTGAAATATTCAACAAAACTTTTTTGTTCCTTCATATTTAAATGTTTGTATGATTATTTTAATGCCTCTACCACCGCCTCAGAATACTTCAACACGAGCGGCGGTTCCTCTCACACTCACCGTCATCTCATCCCTTCTATCACTCCGACCTCTCACCTGTCATATCAAGACTTTCTCTTACCCTAATCATGCTCTCAACTATGCCACTTACCTCATCCATTCCTGCTTGCACCTCAACATTATCTCCACAATGTTTTCCCAATAAACCACCTCTTTTAGTTTCTTCTCCAACTTTTTCAGCAATTTCTTCATCTCCCATCATCTGAACACATATCCTACATCATCCTCCATTGCACGCCTCTCACACACTCTAGTCTCTTTTTCTCCCATTTTGTACCCCACCCTAGTCCAGTAAGCATCTGCGTCAAGAAGTTGTTTACCTTCCTGAATTTTCGGTCAATTTAATCTCTCTTGCTCCCAATCGCTCCATTTAAAGCAGCCTCATACTCCTCCCCCGTTCTCTCCATGTACTCTCTCTATAGCTGCACCCCTTCAGCGCTGCTGTCTGGCTCTAGCAATCATGTCCAATGGACCTTGACAGCCTATTTGGCAGTCCTACTCATTATTTCCCTTGCCTTGTTCGTTCCTTTACTAGTAACTCCACCGTCTTATCTTTGTTAACTATCTAAAGTAGTCTTTCTATCTAATTGTTTGAATTACTTTTCCAGTAAACTGTAGAAATTTGACACAATTGGCGCTCTTGAGAACAAATCTTACTTTGTCCATTTTTTATTATCATAATTCAAGCTAAAAACCATCGCAATATCGTAACGTGAGAGAAAAAAAGTTCAATACTGATGAATAAATTTAGTTAAAAATAGAAATATTCCAATACTCTGTGAATCTACATCTGAAGTTGAAAAAATGTCTAAATTTTATGTCAAGTGATTCTCGCATTGCTAATTTATTCGAACAATAAAAATGAAGTAGATATTATTATTACTAATTTCACAAACCATTGACGACATATTATTCAGCCAACAAAGGGTCATGACATGAGTTAATAAACTATGTATTGTATTTTCGGAGAGCTTATTACTATGCAATGTAATCCACAAACGGTCTGCCTCAGTTACACGGAGATAAAACGTCAGTGTGCATTCTTTTGTTTCAAATGGAGATTACTGTTATTCGGACCTTTTCACTCTCCCCATGAATACATTGGATATTGTGAAGTGGCACAGGACCATTTTTCATAAAACTCATTCCCATTTCCTACTTTTGTGTACCCACATTAGGGTGTCCGTTATTCACGAAATCAATCAGGATTCTAGCGAAGCCATCTGAATTTTCAGTTTTTCATCAGAAAAAAATTCAAGACTAACATTCCTAATAAACCTTCCCTCAAAGTCGATACTTTTTTCAATCGAATTATAATCGATCTTGTTACTTTGTACAAACATTTTTTTTTGCTCAACTCATTTTTCCGTAAAATTGACAAACATATCCTTTCACGGAATTGAACGCTCAAGAGAAAAGGTTTTTTGAAATTTTTGGGAGTCAAAGTTAACGTTTGGGTTAGTTCTTGAATTTTTGCACTTTTATGATAAAATTATTATTATTTCTGTGAAATTTAGTAGTTCTATCTCAAAAATATATAATAATTCTAAATGTTGAGACTTCTGGATTAACGATACAGAGTTGCAGAAATTCTTAAGCTACTTGTTGGCAACTTTTTGGTATTGAGATTGGGATTGCCATTCTATAAAGAACATTAGGTAGTATCATTTTGATATGTTTTGAACACGTGAATGCTGTTCAGTAATTTCTGAGAAACAGTTAAAACGAAAAGAACCTTATTTTTTTGGTTTCTCTCAGATAGCATAAAACGTACTAAAGCATTCTAAATGCTATGTATGTATAAATTGTAGATAATCAAAATGCGAACAAAATGAGGGATCGAGCAAGTCCATCGGATAATTGGGAACCAAGAAAATCAGGAAAAACGAGAAAATTGGTAATTTTTTTGGAAACTCATATCTTTCATACTCATATTTCTCAATTGCAAGAGCTGAAACTTGGTACAAAAAAAATTCTCCTTATGCCCTTCATATGCGCGAAGAGCAGACACCAAGCGACTGTTACTTTGATCGCAATTGCAATTTAAATTTTTTTATATGATAATTTTTAGCTTGTCTTAGCGTCGTCGATTGTCCGCTTTTAAAATTTAAAACGGTCTTAAGAAGTATAGACGTAGAGCAACAAAACTTATATTTTCGATTTCTATTAAAATAATGTGAGGGCGGTCAAAAACGCCCGAGGACACTGCTAAAAATGACCGAGCGACAAAAAGTAACGGAGTAGAGGTATAGCGGGGATTCAGTAGAGGCATACTATATTAGATATACAAGCACGCTAGCGCTCGGTGTAATTGTTCATTTTGGCCAGGTTCGCATCATTTTATCACTAATCTAGAATATAAGTTTTGTTGCTCTACCTTGACACTTCTGCTTGGCGTATTACCCCGAAGTCATTTGCCGTAGCTGGAACTTCTGGTGAACAGGTATTGGACCAATAATATGCCAACAGAAATTGATAATTGGAAAGATGTATTTTATTAATTGTTATAGCTCCACAAACAAGGCATGATAAAACAGTGACGGCTACAATCGGAAAAAAATTGGTCAATGGATTCAGTTACAAATACTTATGATCAGCCTTTTATATAGATATTCTAGATATTTCAAGCATTTACCGGCTCCGCCGTTTCCATTTTTGTGAAAAAGGATATTATTCAAGGGAATTTTCCTCCTCTTGCTGGAAAATTTCATGATATCTAGAAAATAAACCCCTTTTTGTTGTTACTTAATTGTATCTGGATGCCAGTCCGAATAAAATGGCACCTTGATACCATTCTGAGGAGGTGAAATACTTAGATGAAACACATTGGGATACTTCGAAGACCGTGTTTGACCCAGAACACAAATAAGACAGAACAGAAATATGACACACAGACTCGCTTGGAAACTACTGACATGACTAAGGATTCTGCGCATTGCCACATCAATGACTTCAACAAAGGCATAAAGTGGATACATTATTCTGAATTTCAGAGGGTGTGAACAAAAAGATTAAATAAAAGCAAACTGGTATTTACCAGGAAAAGATATAACTGTTGATATAAGGGAAACTACGGAGGCCATCCTTCAAATTACAAAAATTTCACAATGAATTCGTCAGATACCATTGTGACAATTTAGTTAGTTTCACGCATATTGTGCCTAGAAATCCGATGTTACTGTCACAACATTACCCTGTATAAGGAAATGGCATTGACTGTGAACTCCCCAAGCCGTACTGAAGCGGAAAAAAGTGAAAGGGGCTACGCAGGTAACTGAAATATATTTCCATAATTTCCACACACGAGACATCGAAATCCTAACGCTAGCGGGCGTCCAACGCGCTCCGCTCCCAAATGAAGTCGAGACACGTACCTTGATAATCTAATATGCATTCAAAATATGTATCCGGACAGTTCATCCCGAGGCCAACGATTAAAACTCAACAGGTCCGATTGCTACGGCGACGCTACTCTCAACGCGACATTCCTTTTCGACGCCCGTCGTTGTCGGTATCGCCAGGTAGCGACGTTTCTACAGTTACTGCGTTTTGTGGCAAAATTGAAATTAACAATCCCTTTTCTCTCGTTTTATTATATACTGGTTAATTCATACGGAATTTTTTGAAGAAGATGTTAATTATCAGAAATGTAAATGAGAATATTAACTGTGAAATAGTTTGTACTGAAAAAGAAGAGAAATCAAATTAATGAATATACTCAAAGCTGCCTCGGATTAACACAAAATAAAAATACGATCTGAGTAGATGCTTTCAACGATACCTCATTTGTCAAATAACGATTAGTAGCGTTAAGTTACGAAGAAAGAGATGAACATACATACAGATAAAAATAGTGAATCTTCTCTTTGTTCCGCCGTAGTCGGGAGGTAAATGGAGAGCTCACTATGGCTCACAGAAGTCCTAGGTCACAAAGGAACTGCTGGCAATGGGAAAACTGACGAACTCGCAAGAGCAGGATAGTCAACCATGTGGAACGGACCAGACCCAGCTGTGGGCATTCCCAGATGCTCAACTAGGTTATGGTCAAGAGGTTGGGTGAAAGAACAACACAATAAACTCTGGAAGAATACGCCCAGGCTAGCATGGGAAGAAATTCATAAAGAACTATCAGAAAAAGTAGCGAAAGAACTGCTCTTGATGAGCAGGAACAAACTACGCACCACAGCGGGGCTACTCACGGGACACTTTCCCACAAAGGAGCACCTGAACAAAATAGGGCGGTAAAGCGAAGACCTTACAGGCAAAAAGGACACCGAAACAGCTCTGCATATATTATGCGATTGTGTGACGCTGGACCAAAGGAGGCAGAAACTGCACGGTGGACCCATACTCCAGAAGACTTCTACAACCAACCAGCTAAGAACCTGTATGGGCTAATACAGGTAACAAAGTAGATGAAAAGGCTGTGGCCAGAACACCAGGAAAATCTAGAATAAGCTCAAGAGGCTGAGGGGGTACCGGCGAATGGGTCCAAAACGAGCCCGTATTTTGTTTTGTGTTCTTAGCGAATAAGACCTCGCTCTGCCAATCAACTTGTGAAAACACTGGTCCAATAAAACGCTTTTCTTGTATTTGTCACGAATTGTATAGGAGGTGACACCAATCCTCCATGGTTTATAAAAAAGTGACTATAAAGAAAACACAATCTATTTGAATACACTTTGTAATCGATAGTAAATACTCGAGCTACCTATTATTCACGACACTTTCAATATTAATTATTATAAAATATCGAATATGTTCAAAGCAAATCCAATATCTGGTTCTTCATACCACCTCAATTCATGTCAGCTACAGCCCTGGAAACATTTCCTCTGCACTACTGAAAACTCAATAAATGAAACATATTGAATGAGTCGTTGAACATCTGATGTCATTACTCTAAGTAATGACTTCATTAACAGAATTGGAAAACTTCTAGGAAATTTGCAATCGATTTTCCACTTTGGATGTTTCCACCCCCAAGACGTGCCTGATAACTTTATCTCAAAGCATCTATTCAGACATTCAGCTTACTCAACAGGTACGGATTTTACTGAAGTTACCAGCCAGGAAACATAACTAATTCATACGTGCAGATATTTTATTTACAAATTTGTTAGGTTGAGCTGTGCTATTGATTGAGTCTATCATACAAGCCGATCTGTTTTATTTGTAGAAGTCAGTAACATTTTTTTATTAATTCATAGAAGCACTGCATGAAAACTTTTAGTCAATAAACTGGACAAATTCTCAACATTCTCACTGAAAAGTAGTTCTATGGGTTGTTGCAATAATTTTTAATAATAGGTTCGGAATAAGTAAGCATATATTTTGAAGTTATGAACAGATATTTTGAAAATTCACAGAGAGAAGCTGGGTGGCTAACAAATTCAATTAATTAGGAAATTGTTACCTTTGGAAGATAAATAGTAGATTATACATCAAGGTTGTGAAGACTATTAAAATTGACATAGCAAAAAAGTTATTTCGCGAGGAGCTTTGCCACGGCTCAAATGTCCTCACCACCGTGGTGTATATAGGTACAATTTTTCCACTGCTAGCCAAATTCGAGACATAAATTGTTACTTCGAGTGTAAGAGCTATACTTATACACCACTCACAAATGCATCATAAGAAGTATTCACTTCGTCATCTGACTGACAAGTACACTATCTGATTTCGCTCCATGGATTATGAACGTACTCCTTATATCATCAGTCATTTTTGGCTGAGCGCGAATTTTTTAAACTTATATCAGTTTTATTCGAATAATTTTATCTTTAACCTCACGATTGTCCAAAATAGTCATATAATTATATTTCCAATGTTTCGAGTATAAATTTTTCTTCCTTCTCCACAAAATACAGAAGTCACAGTCACATCTGCATCACTTATTATTGTAAACATGGAGACTCCATAATTGTAACAAATAAACCAAAGCGTCATACCTCTACAAAATCGAACACGTCATTATGACAGATGAAATGGCATCATGGTGGCAGACGGTAGTGTAGGGTCGGTGCGAGAAAGTTGGAGATAGAGAAATAGTCAAAGGGAAGGGAGACTCGGAGAGAGAAATAAACAGTTCTCAGCAGCTGTACCCTCCACACTTTGTTGAGTTAGCTATGTGAGAAACGTTAGATTATATTTTTCCATAATCCTCGAAAAATTTTCACTACCTAGTAATACCACTAGAGGTCGAATTATTCCTGGAAATTTTCCCGAACTCATGAATATTTTGAAAATTGATGATTTTCTAGAAATATTCATGAGCGAGAAAAAATTTCCGGATTTAATTGGACCTCGAGTGGTATTCGGTAAGAAAATTCCACACCAAATGTTTATTAATAACCATAACTTTTGTCTTCATCAAGTACTTGCAAAACATTGTATATAATAATAGCGTTTTAAATATAAACAATAATCATAATGATCCAAAGAATTTAGAAAACTTTCAAGCTTGTAGTTGAAATGAATCAAAATTATTATGTGATAAAATAAAAATTAGATTGTCAAAAAAAGTATTTTGTCATTATGAACGTCAAAAAAAAATTTCCAGTATAATTCGCTGTTGGGTACCCACGAAGTACGAAGAAAAAATTTCCACTAAAATTCATCCATTGCGATGGTTATCTGACAGAAATACACGTTCTGATTGGTTAAAAATCACGTGTGGAATTATCAATAGTAATACCCCTAGGGTCTTGATAATACCGAGATAATTTTGTCATAGAGAATGCTGAAAGCGTGTTGCTTGATAATAGCCCAAGGCCGCAGGCCGAGGGCTATTATCCTTGAGCAACTCGCTTGAAGGATTCTCTATGACAAAATTTTGAGTATTTATCAAGGCCCGAGGAGTATTCGATAAGATAATTTTTTACTTTGTAGATATCAAAAAATTGATTGTCAATCTGACGTTTAATAATTTTAAATACACAATTTATTAGTTTTAATCATTTTGACGTTTAACCAAACTGAAAACACGACATGTAGGGTATTATCGCTGTAATCCAGAGGTGATTGGATGAAATTTGACACATGACTTAAAATTAAGTAATTTGATTGGTTACTATATTTAGTAAAAAATTATCTTCAAAATAAAATAAAATCCATCGCACTTGAGTATTCAGGGATTTTTTAATAACTTAGTGACTCACCCATCTCCTTATTCACCTTCATCTTGTTGGTTGAAAAGCAATGAAGAACAGTCCACACCAAAAGCATCACCTCAATATAGGTATACATAAAAGTTTGAATATTTCAAATATCGCGGTGAAATTAATAACTAGATCAGAAAACTTGATAGACTTTTTGTCTTTTCCATCGAAAATTATTATTATTTTTTTTTGGTTTGAAATGTTTACTGCCAAGCTAACGTTTTAATATAGTGCCAGCTTTGTTCATATCTCAGAAAATTCGATATATAAGTAGGTCCACTTGAATAATAATAAGATTCATTTACAGGCTATTTATGAAAAGAAAGAAACGGAATGAATTTGAATCGTTAATTATTTGTCATATAAAGATGCATTCCATTGGATAAATGTTGCTGCAGTTGTTGTCAATTTTCATTATGTGTAACTCAATTCTCCTTTCTAGAATTAACTATTCGTCTTCCCAATGATACAGATTTTTATCAATCCCATTACCAGTTCGATTCTGTTTATTTCCATATACCTGTCTTTGTCTATCTCTCAATAGTCGATGAATATTTTATTTCAAAGAAGCTCGCCCATCTCAGGGCTGATATATCGTTGAATTTCTAAGGTAGACTTATTGCTCATTTCTGCACCATCGAGTAAAATCTGTTCATGTTTTAGGAGTCATAACTTTTATTAAAGATGAAATTCATTAGTGTGAGTAGCAGACGGGAACGTTGATTTCCATTCAGTATTTCCATTTAAAACATGATGATATTCGTCTTTTTGTGGAAGAAAATTGTGAGGGTAATGAATATTTGTATCAGATTAAAATACAACAAAAAAATGTATTATGAAAGAGATCCCCAGACATATCGCGTGTGAAATATTTCCAGGATGATAATAGGAATTAGTCCACAAAGTAATTTGAATTGTGGAATTACGCTACACGAATTTCAATATTAGCTTCATCAATGTAACCTCATTATTTTGAAGCTTCCATTCAGATGGCAGTTGCGTTGCCAATCATACCACCACTGTTAGCCTTGCTATTTTTTTAAATAAAAGTAGGGCCGTTAGATTTAAATACAGAGCTGCGTTTTCGAAATCAGTTGAATACAATTCGAGTACTCGATTCAATTGATTTTCCATTGAAATCCGTATTTTCTAGTCACTACGATTTGCTATGCATATGGTGATTCACCACCATGTCAAACAATATTAAACACTTATAGAGTTCATAATACTCTTCTTGGTGTGCGTCATCGATTGTTATCGTCCATCTCTCACATTACGTTAGAATAAGTGGAAAAAAGGGCAGGTCAGTGATGTGTATGTATGTGTATGAGTACCCAAATCCCGGATATACGTCGCAAACGATAACGCACACCAAAAAGGCTATTGAATGTATTATACGATTGTACTTAACCTCATTTAGTTATCTGTTGTGTGTTATATCATAAATCTCATTTGAAGTCAATAAATATAATTAATTTTCAAAAGACTACATTTTTCTTGTGTTCTATAAATGTATGAATGACACAATATTATCAATATTTTTGAACACTTGCAATAGGATCAGTCGATTTTGAACTATGCAGTTTAATATAACTGACGTCAAAGATTGGGGTTAACGTTTGTAATACTTACATTTAAACGGTTCATTATTGTGATTTTTTTATCAGGATTAATCACATACCCATTTTTTTCCATTTCTTCCAACGTAATTTGTTAGAGGTTCATTAACAATCGGTGACGCATACCAAAAAAGTTATTATATGAGCTCTGCTAATAATTACCTTCTGAACTGACGTATCAAGCTGAACAATATTTAACAAAATTCGAAAGAACTTGGATACATGATTACTTCTTAATACCATTCTTCACAACGATGCTCCATCTCAATGCTTCTTATATTCATGCCCTTTATCTGTCCGGGCGAAATATACGAGTATAATGGAAAATTGATCATTGACTATATTTTATTGAATTGAATTGATACAAAGAGCACTTCAAAAATGTAATTTTTTTTACATACTCTTAACAATTCGCCAAGACAGGTATTGCACATGTATATTTTAGGGTGAACGTGACAGTTTCTATTTGATTTTCATAAGTGCCATCAGAAATAGTTACCGCGATTTTCTGGATTATACTTACACACATCTGTCCCTATTGAAACGTGAACTTTGCGTTCATCGATTCAGTTTAAATTTTTATTGGAGAATTTCTTCAGAATTTTGATTTCTGATGGAATAGTATATAAGTAAATATTTCCTGAAAATATGTCAATCAAATAATTAAAAAATTATTGCTTATTCATGATTCGTGGTGGAATAAACTAGTAGGCCAAAAATCAATATTCTTGATGTATTTTACCGCGAAATTCAAAATTTTGAACTGTCTATAAATAAGAATGAGGAAGGTTCCGGCAGGTCTTCTCCCATCATCTGCAGACAATACTACCTACGTGCAGTAATCCACGTAAAACTTAGTTTGTTGAAAATAAAATAATTGCTGCCGTTGTTGCTTGAGTATCTGGATTACTGGTAAGTTTTTCTTTTATCTACTTGTTGATTTCATATTTTAATATTTCTCTGTATATCACTAACATTCTATAAGTATTTTTTTTTACAAAATGGCTACCTATTCTGGAAGCCACATTTCCTCTCCTATCTAGTCAAGGATATTTTTAGTTTCATAAAATTGTTTTTTTTTTCTATAAAATTCAGATATTTGTTCAGGATGAATCCTTTAGTTAACTTAGTAAATTGTATTTATTGAACTGGACAGATATCCTTGTGAGCTTTGATTTTTCTTATATTTTTCTTATACCTGCATATTTTATAACACTGGAACACCGTTCCCGGGAGACAATTATCCCAGCCTGAAAGCACAGTTCTTGGGAGACTTCACTACTTCAGTTCCTGATTGTCAAATAATACCTGGGAGACAACAATCCAGGACTGAATTACAGTCCTGGAAAGTCCGAAAGTTCCTGGCTGATTAACAGTAGGTACCTGGTATTTCAACAGTTCCGTATTGTCCCTTTGGTGGTAACATCACCTGGGAGTGAAAGTTCCTGAGAGAATTACCTACATCTGCTATTCGCCGTATTACCATCTATTGGTTTATTTCATAAGTATTTTTCTTACTAACCTTCTATTCTGTGCATATTTCTGATCATTATATACATTTCTTTACTTCTTTAGTTTTATTTACTATACAGAAACGTTGAGTTCTTTCTTTTATTTATGTTAACAGATTAAAGTTAGCTAGCCATTGAATTTGAATTGGTTTCTAATTTTCTTTTAGAAAAGAAAATGGCGCCCTAAAGTTGCCCTCTCCTTTTTTTAGTTTTGTTAATTTTTTTTATAACATCAATAAGTAACTAAGTCCTGCGAACTGGCTTACTTTTACTATTAAATTTAAGTTAGGCAAGAACCTGCAATTTATCTTAGAATCATTTTTTTCCACGTCAATCTAAAAATCTAGAGCTTCACTGTCGCTAAACATATAAATTAGTGTTTCACTACCGAGATGTAAAGTCGAGGCAGATGGAAATTCTGGAATATCAATCTTATAAAAAGGTTCCATTACTGTGGTTACTTTCAATTATATTAATGTACTTTTGAATAAAATGTTAACACAAGTGAATAAATGAAACGGAACATTCCTAAAACGAAAGCTGAGCTCATATCACTGGTAAAGTTTCTTGTATATTCATTATACATTGTGTTATCCAGACGTATTGGCTCACTATAGCTTCCTCATTTGTGATATTTTGCAGAGCACTAATGAAAGCATTTCTATTCTATAAGCAAGATAGATTTATTGCGTTCATCACAGTATTTATCTGATGGCATGTCATAATGACAACGTTATGTCACTCAATTTTGATGACATAAGGAAGCTCATTATGGTACTAAGTACCATAATGAAATTCTATAAGAAAAACATGTAATGGTTTGATCAAAAAAGTTTATTCAAAATGCATAGCTATGTACAAAACTTTTTATTATAAATGGTAAAAGAACAATTACTACAATTTGTAATATTAATTCCAATGGATTCTACAGTTTTTACATCAGTAGTTGATGATTGTTGGCAAACTTGTAATCCTGTTTGGTTGTTGACACCAAAAATTGCTTCTGATATTTTGCAGTTTTTAATTTTTCGAAAATGTATTGATATAAATGCCATTAGATAAAATTTTGTATGTAATACGAATTATAAACAATCATTTTGGCATACGCCGTGTTATAACATTCACGACTTGTACCATAATGATCGTCTTTATGATGCTTATTACATAAATAACTATTATGGGACACAAAAACAACATGTGCAAGAATTTCCTTTTCTTTATTTTTTAACTAAGCTATCTGGTAAAAAAGCTAGCTCGCGTTTGACAGTTTTGTACGAGAATGTCGTATTTTATAAATAACACAGTGTAGAATGAATATCATGTGTTTTGGACAATGACCTATTTTTTTCATTATTCATATCCACAAATGCAACAATTTTTTTCCCAATCAAAAGAATTATTTAATCAGCCCCTTTCATCACGAGATGATGAATTCTATCTTTTTAATTTACTTTTTGCAGGGCTACCAAAATAATTTCTTTGATCATTCCGCTTAACAGCAGCACTTATATAATTTACATAATTATTTTAACAAGAATTATTCACTAACACAACATCAAAGTTGCTTATTGTGGCGAATGAGTTATCCCATCTCTCGGTAGATGCTTTTTTAAGGCTCCCTTCTCCCTTTTTGCCCACAGTCACAATTATTTCGGAGGTGGATAAATTGCAAATTGTAATAAAATGATGTTAAAAGTACATGCTTATTGTTAGGGTGTCTGGACTTCATAATTTTGAGGTCATTTGTTTGTAATTTTGAATAAAAATGAAAAACCACGGAATATTTTGGCATTAAAGTGGAATTTAATGCCGATAAATTAACTTCAATGTTGAAATGTCATATACCTGGAAAAGTTATTGTCACTTTGACATCGATAAAAAAGGTGCATCCTTTTTTATCGCGATAAAAACCTCTCTTCCTCAATTTCTAGTAAGCGGACGTCACTTTTACACAATGACAATGAGATAATTATTGTTGTTGTTCATCGATATATTCTGTCGTTAATTTATCTTGCCAAAAAACACTCGAGCTTTTCTTTTATCAGATAAATTTCTCTTCAACTCAAAGTTTTGCCAATCACTAATTTGGCTCGAAAAACTGACATTAGATAAAATCACTCCACCTTCGGTGTCGCGATTTTATCATGTCAGTTTTTCTCGTAAAATTAGTGATTGGCAAAACTGTTTCGTTGCAAAGAGAAATTTATCCGATAAAAAAAAAGCTCTTGTGTTTTTACTGTTGACAAAAATTTTATATCGACAATTCATTTTAATAATAGTATTTAGAACGCCATACACAATAAAGCTTTACCTAATCATTTTATGAAGGGATTCACCATGTTGTTTTTACTAACAATATGTCAACATGACAAAGTGTTAAAAAATTAACATTGGCATTCATTGTGAATTTACAATTATAACTTTATAACTAAAAATGTATCCAATAATGTGAAATAAACACAATTAAAAGACAATAAATAAACAATACTATTGTAAATTTGCTTGTTATTCATTCATCCATCCATAAATCCATACAACTATGTTAACAAATTAATGCCCAATTATCAGCCTGACTATTTTGTTAGTCAATTTTATGTGAAGGTATTTCTGAGCCCAAATTTGGTTAACGTTTGGTTTAGTGTTTTACAGTGTGATTGATTGAAATAACTCTCCAATAAAACCTCATTTGTTATTTGTTTTTTTTTTTGCGATTTCATTAGTATTGCGTTTGAATTCAGTGGCTAAAATATGAGAAAACTGATGATATAAAAAGTTTAGTTTAATTTATCATCAAAGAATAAAATTAATAGAATAATGTTTATTGCTTCTAAAATACAGAAATCCTCAAAAGGATTTCTAGAAAAATCATCCCTTGTATAAAACCATATTACCATATCCCAGTCCGCAAAAGTCTACTCTGGACGTTGTATTGAGAAGTCGTTGAACTAATGTCGCCAAGGGTAGTTATGACAGAAACCCTTCCATTATTGGAGCTATTTACAAGTCCAATCCATGTCACCAGCTACTGAATAAGATAATTGGAGAGATAAAATTGGACACTTGCATTATTTATAGCAATCTTTTCAATTGTCCAAATAATTCTCACTGCAAAAAATTACACTAGGTACTTGCCAAATTCAAGACAAAAATTCAAAATAATTCAGATAAGCGTTCACTCCGTCGTCTGACTGACGAGTACCTACACTGTCTGTTTTCGCTCCATATATCATAAACGTACTCCTTATGTCATCAGGTCATCAGTCATTTTTGGTTGAGCGCGAATTTCAAACTAATGGCATTTAAATAATTTTATCTTGTGAAGTAATCATGTTGAACAAGTTTTTCTCTGGATTATAAAAATATTTGAATAAGTCTATTATTGACCTAGGTTAATAATAGAAAAAATTATCAACCACTTATAGAGAAATTCAACTTCTCAGTTGGCTAGAAAAAGCAAAAATTGTCAACTTCACAGCTAGTAGTGAACAAAATTTTTTGTGACAGTTGTGACGGCTTGATGTCAAATATAAGTATTGAGTATATGTCAAATTTCATATACTTCCTATGTCAACAGTTTCCGAGGTATTGATTTATCGTCGTTACTTAGAACATTGAATATATATACTAAATAGTAGTAGTAGTGATAATATTTTTGTTTTTCTTGCGAAATTACTTCTCTTGATCCAATGAACTTACAAACAATGTGTCCTTGTTCCTCTCACACTTTTCTGAATTATGATAAGAAGGAAGGGCATTCAAAGGGGAATTTAAGGTTCAGTTTTCATGAGAAGTGAAGTGAAAGCACATTCATAATGATTCATAATTTTGGAGCGAAGTTTTATCAATGTGCTCATATTTTAGGAAAATATTAGTGTTAATTAATTTTGGAAATCACTCATAAATATAAGACCAACTACCTTCAAGATTTATCACTGAGTTTGTTGGTGATTTGGAAAGATTTATAATTTCATAACTCCTGGAAATGCCTTAACCGTCGGAAGCTATTAAACACAATTTTCAATTTTGTAAAGAATTGTGTATTCTAAGAAACAGTATAACAGAAAAAATCACATATTTTGCAAATATCCTCTCTAATTTTTATCACTTTGTTTCAGGTATGTAGACTTCTTGCAGCATTGAGAAAGTGAGTAGAAAATATTTATCAAGTATGTGTATGGAGAAAGTGATATTTACATTTATTCTCAAATCGTTCTTACAATTCTGTGTAGGTACCTGCTTTGCAGTGCTCTTTCACTGTAGTCTTTGTTAACTTTGTACGTATTTTTTTCTTCGTACCACCTTCTTTGGTGGTTGGTTGCGGTGAACATATTTCGTTGTTGAACCTATAAACCTCTTCTCGCAAGCTGATTAGCATGTTTAATTCCAGAGATACTACTATGCCCTGGCACTCACCAAAGACGCATAATGTTATTATAGGTTCAACCACAACACTGTATATCCACGGTCTCATACGCAGACTCAACCCGATCTTGTTGCAATATTTTATTTGGGTCGAACTATGAATTTTCTGTATTTGTTTGACTTGAATGTTACATGTCTTGTAAAATTGAAAGATCTCTTCGACTCAGTCCTTGAATTTACATGTTCTGGTTGTCAGCTAATTCTCAACCAAGATTTCTGTCACTTCCAAGATTCAATTGCATATCTTTATATTCACAATTGGTACCGGTAGGTATGGAGTTGTATTCGATTTTCACAGATTTCATTCTGACTGCGCGTTAATTTCTGGTAGTTGAGATACATAATTGGTTCATATGAAATAAATTTCACTCTAGACCGATTAGCAGAGAACCCAAGGTGGGCAGGACAACGTCTGTTGGGTCATCTAGTATTTTTTAAACTATCAATTCTAAGAAAATAGTTTTATTTTTGCTTGGTCAAATTCAGTAATTTGGTACACGAAACTGGAATCCAAACACTTAATCAGTACAAAGAACTTTGTAGTAACAAATAACAGGAGAAAAACTTTCCAATGATAGGGAAATAAAGGAGCTGAATAAAATAAAGTTATTACATAATCTATTAAAAACTGAAAACGTAACCTAAGTAAATAGGACCTATCCAATTATTTTTTCCACTACTAGCTGTGAAATTGACAATTATTGCTTTTTTCAGTCAACTGCGAAATTGAATTTCTCTATTAGTGGTTCCATAATTTTTTTATTATTAACCTGTATGAAAGAAGCCACAGTTTAAAAAGTAATCGATACTGATAATAGTTATATGTGAATGACAATTGAATACAGAGACCTGTTGATTTATTTTGATTTACTGTTTTGCAGAGTGTTAGAGGATGAGGTATTTTTTGCTAATAATTGGCCATATCTTTCTAAAGAACTCATATAATATATTAGAATGCTATATTTTTGTAACGCTCTCGGTGAGTTCTTTTCGATTCTTGAACAAAATATATGGTATTGAAAAAATGTAAGTTTGTGCTGCTACGTGGTTTTGGAACACCCTGTAGAATCAAAAGTTTTTTCAAAATGTGCCCTCAGTAACTGTATTAGCTCACCCAAACTTCAAAGTTTTATCTTTAACCACCAGGATGTAATCCTCCGATGTCAGAAGATTGCCCCACCTTGTATATAACATTATATACATATAATAATAGCTTTTTTCTACATTCATGCAAAAAACAACACTTTTGTGCACCACATTTAATGGAAAAAGTGGTACTTTATTGCACTAGTGCAATAAAATATTTTTTCTACTCCTGTTTTATAATATACTTATTAAAAGACTAAAATCTGTATCATAATGAAATTCATTATGATACAGATTTTCATTATGATACAGATTTTTAAGCCAATAGGAATGCGACATTCGCACAATATTTAATATAGCCATGGATACCTGGTTGACATTTCTGAAATTAATCATATTAGTTCTGTTCCCTGCAATAAAAGTGTAGCACTGAGCTATACGATTTTATTTATTTTAATTATGTTTTAATGCTTCTTGCAGTTCACAAATGCAATATACATAGATATTCCCAAATTTAGTAATTTTACACGTATTTTTTCACAGATAGACCTGAATTCTTCAAAATTATATAGCTCAGTGCTACAGTTTTATTGCAGGCGAACAGACCTATAAAGTGACACTTAATTTGATAGCTGTCAAATAATTTTTATTTTCAAAAGTAACTATATTTAAAATTGATTTAACTAATAATTATTGATTTATTAATCGGATTAGAAAAATCAATAATAATGACCTAATAGTATTTTATGCAACGAACATGTAATGATAGCCATTAAGACACGAGCATATTGTAGGATACGAAACGAGCCGCAGGCGAGTTTCGTATATAATATGCGAGTGTATTAATGGCCATTACATGAAAGTGGCATACAATATTTTTTCTACTCCGGTTAATAAAAATTATTTAATCAATAATCATTGGTTAAATCAATTTTAAATATAGTTACTTTTGAAAATCAAAATTATTTGACAGCTATCAAATTAAGTGTCACTTAATATGTCTGTTCGCCTGCAATAAAAGTGTAGCACTGAGCTATATAATTTTGAAGAATTCAGGTCTATCTGTGAAAAAATTCGTATAAAACTACTAAATTTGGGAATATCTATGTATATTGCATTTGTAAACTGCAAGAAGCATTAAAACATAATTAAAATAAATAAAATCGTATAGATCAGTGCTACACTTTTATTGCAGGGAACAGACCTAATATAATTAATTTCAGAAATGTCAACCAGGTATCCATGGCTATATACTAAATATTGTGCGAATGTCGCATTCCTATTGGCTTAAAAATCTGTATCATAATGAAAATCTGTATCATAATGAATTTCATTATGATACAGATTTTAGTCTTTTAATAAGTATATTATAAAACAGGAGTAGAAAAAATACTATTATTGCACTCATCTGTCATTCTTGTGTCAGTTTTGTGATAATTAATGACAAACATAAACATTTAAATTAAATACAAATCCATAGCAAGTACCTGATCCTGCTTTAATACAACAATAATATATGTATATCTTACTACTTAGTCTCAACGGGTTACAATTATTTGAAAAATCTTCAATTATTTAAAATTTAAATGGTCAAGGCGAAAACCAGCTATCACTGCGTACTGACAAGGTGGAGGCCATAAAGATACAAAAAAGAAGAACGGGTTGAGTTTTATTAGGTTAGATTAGGTTGTTAACATATTTATGTTCTAATTTTCCAGTGTTTGCATGAATTTAGAAAAAATATTGTATGCAACTCTTGCAAAACGTGTTTTTTGCACTCGACGTGTTGTCCAACTCAGCCTAAAGACCTCGTTGGACAATTTCACGTCGCGTACAAAAAACACTCACTTTTTGCACTTGTTGCATAAATAACTATTAGTGCATTGTCATAATTTTTTTGCGGTGAAACTTATCAACAGACAGTTTTTCACCCGTTTAATATTAAACTTTGATTTAAATTCAACGTAGAATCCAAAAATGCTTCAATATATAAAATAACCAAGCTAGTTCAGACTTCCAGTTCCATTGGAACTATTGGAAATGTAACGTCATTGAAAATATCATGTGAAGAATCAACATTTAGCAATAATTCACTTCAAAGTCAAATTAACAGAGCATCGGATGAATATTTCATTTTAAATAATTCGGCTTTCTCAAACTAATCAGTGTCAACTTCGTGATATTTATTCATGAATGAATCTTGTAATCTGATTATCTGATTCTCAATCACGAGTTCATATTATGTTTTTGTTACCCGTTATAATAATATACGGTAAATCCGGAGAATGTATTTTTGTCACAATCTATGCCATAAGTTAAAATATTCGATTCCACTAGCATCTGGCAGAGATTACACAGTGTGGATAAGTCAAATGGAATGAATTTATTATTTGGGTTACTGTACATATTTATGGAAAATATGTCAAACGGCAATGATAAATTGAAATTCTTGAACGTGAGAATGATCCTTACCGTCAGACTTTTTGGAGTGACAGCTACAAGCTCCAATTTCTCAAATGGAAAATATATGGGCCCGTGATATATCGTTTGAGAAGAGTCTGCAGTTTTTGTTAAAAAATGTAGTCTGTCGGAACAGATACAAAAAAATAAAATCATCTGAGTACTGAGATTCGCTCCGGCAGACTCCAGCATTATTATAACGAGAGATTGAACAGAAAGTTTTTTTTGATGTTATCAATGGGGAACGCGGTGCGAGCTGCCAACCCAAAAATTTGCTACCACTGGGAAAACATATTCGAAATAAATTTGGCTGTTTTTGCTCGCCTTGTTTATACAAGGTGTCCCAGGAGTTCGTACCAAAAACTTGGGAAGTGATATTCAGATTTCTATATAAAAATATTACTTTTTTCAACTTAATGCATCATTATTTTTTCAAGAGGTGGACTTTAAAATAATTATATCTTTGTATTTTGACAGCTCTAACTTAGAGCAGAACTGCTCACATGTACCTATCTTCCATTTTTACTTTCATTCCAAAAAAAATCACCTGCCGGTTAAACCAGCGAAACTATATTTCCTGCTTTCGAGTTACATCCGGTTTATCCGGAAGTTTGATTTATTAGGGAAGATAATAAAAATGGAGGATGTAGAAATATATGTTTTGCTTTAGGATGTGTTACTGGAATGCTATAAGCTGTCGAAACTTGAAAATATAATTTTTCAAGTCAATATCTTGGAAAGTATTAACTATAGACTAATATTGCACTCATTAAAAAGTGATAATACATTTATGTAGAACCTAAAAATTTATAAAATATACACGGTGTGTATTTTGAAAAATGGAGAATTATTTTAGGAGAGGGACAACTTTTTGTAAGCTTGGTGAAAAGTTTTCCGCTATCTTCAATGGTACCAGGGATATCCACCACCTTTGTCGCACTAATTTACCACCCTGTATATTAAATATAAGGAAGATAGAGCACATACAAGGCTAAGGCGAGCGAGCGAGGCGGAAAACATGAAGTAATTGAAGATTCAAATTAAGATCGTAGCCAAAGATAACAGAATAAAAATATTTTTGTCGTAGCTGGAGTGGTGGTACCTAACTGAACTATTCCTTTGTACATTGTGTATACCTAACCTCAAATATCTTTTACATAAGATTTCCATTGTTTAATTGTAGTTTAGGCGTTGCCTCTGTTTTTTTTTCATTAATTTTTATTAAAATCGTTGTTTAATATGCATTGTTGATATTTATATCATGGCAAAGTCATAAATATGAGGCGTGGCCAACTAGTTATGATTTTAGCAGGTTATTCTGGCAACGCACGAAATATATTAAAAATCACAACTTTCCAAGCTTTATAAAAGATTTTTTGCATTCAATAAACATAACCAAAGACAAAGTTACGAGATAAGCTTGATCTAACCTGGGAATTTGTTATCCAACGTATTATCTCACAATCAGTAGCAATCGCAAGACTGCAAATATTAGTTTGATGTAGGTATACAAAAATCAGGAGCTCAGCGACACACTGTAAATAGTTTGCAAACTAGTCACATGGTTAAATTTTATAAGTAATGGAGATTTTTGTGATTTATACAAGCTGTCGAGAGTGTGTAGCAGTGAACGTGATAAACTTTTAATTCCAAATCCTCTTCAATATTTGCAATAAATACAAATAGCATGAAACCCATAGGAAAGAAGATATTGCAATAAATGTGAGAGAAATCGGTTTTTCGATCTTTGAACTTTGGAATACTTGCAGTCGCGGACACCCTACAATAGGTAGGTTTTGAGACAAGTTTTAGGGTGCTGAAATAAAGGTTTATACCACTTTATATCTGACTATATCTCACTGATATACTTGACTAATATATTCTTGGACTATTATGTGGTTCAAAGTATACCTAGTCAAAATCGCTCTCATCATGCGAGTTCAAAAGTCACAAACCATATGTATCAAATCAGAAAACACAGAGTTTACCGAAATGTGAGATAACACTGATAGACGAATTTCTACTTATTCTTCAATTCTCGAAATAATCTATCAAACTAAGTGCCATTTTTTTTGCTCGAGGATAAAAAAAACTGACAAACCTGACATAATAAATAAAAACTTAAAGTAGAACAGTTTGCCTGCCAAGGCTGGAAATGTTTTAGACGATTGAAACACTATACTTTTTCTGCAACCCTGTTTATATCATAATAACATACTAAACATATACAAGCAGATCATTTTCCGAAAATGAATTAACATGATTGTTAACACTCCAATCCATGAATTTTCCATATATTTCTTCATGAATTAACTGGATTTTGATGGTAATAAATACAAAGAAGTCTGCTCAGATTGATTTGGTATTTCTGGTGGTGTATTTGGAAAATCTAAATCACTTTCCGATTCGGAAATCATGATAACTTACTTGAAAAACTAACCATGCTTCCAATGTAAACAATTAAAGAGGAATGTCAAACCAAGTGTCAAACTTATGAAACCTGATGGCAACTATATATAATTTTTTTTTAATTTCACGATTTTCTTACAATTCTATTTTGCTTTTCAATTAACCAAAAGCATAAAATGCATTCTTATTAAAAAAATAATTCCTATCTTTGTTCATTGATAAAGTCCTCAAAACATTATATACGAGGGCGGAAAATACTTTCGTCACTAGAGACGAAAGTTATGACGTTATGACACTTTCTCTCACTGGTGACGTAAATCACGTTTTCGCTGGGAGTAATCTATAACAAAATGACAACTTTTTGTATAGGGATGTAGAAAAAGGAGAAGAAGGTATATACTGTTGGACCTACGCTGATGTCACTCGGCGTTATCGAGAACGGAATCAAATATAACATTAAAGATTGATGACATTAGTTTATTAGTACTACAATTTTTGGGGTTATATGCCTATATTTCAAATTGCACCCATGGTCTAATAATGGGCAATAAGGAAACCCCAATTTTCCAAGCAAATTAACAGCATTATTTGGAGAAAAATAAAACTAAAAGCATTCAGTTAGCCGTTTTTCTTTACAGTTATTTTATCTCAATTAACCACCATTTCCGTTGGAAACGGCCCATCATTGGACTAAATTAAACGAAAACTTAATTAAAAAGGAAGATTGAAAGCACGTTAAAGGGAAAGATGACCTTTACGTCCCATCTTTCCATAATCTCCAGTAATTCTCTTGCAGCATTAGAAAAAGTACAGTTCACAATAAACAACTATATAGAAAATAAGGCCCTGATTAAAACAGATAAATTCTCTTACAGTTAGTGTACATATTTTGTTAAGTATAATCTAATGATTTCTTTTTGGCTTTATTTTTTGGATTATTTGATGGAATCTTGAAGTTGGAAGCTCAACATTCAGTTTAATTCGAAAGAAAGAACAAAATGTTACGTAAAAAAGTTGTTTGGATGCAAGTCCTGATAGTCCTAAAGAACCGTGAGTTTATATATAAGTTATAAGTGATGTCACAAAACTTTTGATTCCCTTGTCGATTGTCACACAATGTCACATTCTGGTGATGCCCTTCCACCTTTAACGTGTGGCGTTATTTATGGATGGCCCCCAACGTGTGAAATAAAGGGAGTGTCACGATTGACTGACATACCTATAAATTAATATTTTTTTTTGTAAGAAGCTGAGACTGATTTAAAAAAGACTAACGATTCGAAAATATAAGACAAAATCATCATACGTGAAAGAATTTCCGTTATTGCGTTGAAAAAAAAAATAAAATGAAAATCTTGATCATTTATCGATAAATGCTGAGATAAATTCACCAAAGATTGAACAAATTTGAAATAATGAAATGAGAATTGAGTTTATTGAATTTTCTTGGCCGTGGAACGTTCCCATTACAGAGATATCTGTCAACAAGACGTTCGTTGAAAACGTTTTCAATTTTCTCACTTATGCCCGACGTCTCCGATGATTTCCCAAATAGAAAAAAATGTACAATTTCCATAATGGCAATTCGACATTAACGACATAAAAATCGGTTTTCCATTTTCCACTCTTCCGAACAAGAACAAAACCGAACTGTGGGACTATCACCAGCGTCGGCAAGAAATTCAATATCGAAATAATATAACTTCCAAGGTTGCACATACAACTCTTATGGGGGCGACAGGAGTTATGGATACAACTGGAAATTAGTTATTTTGAAGTTGCGTGAAATATTTTGGTTCTCGGTATATTTATAGATCAGGAAATATATTTCAACCACTGGGTATTTTCATTCCAAAAATTGGTTAAATGATTAATATCACTATAATATTTGCGAGAACTAGTAATTCCCTTAAAAATTTCACCACCTTTCATGTAGTGATGCGTTCAGTATTTACGTACGAACAGTAAGACTGAAGGGTATGCGTTTATTATAGTAAGATCGGTCCAACGTGAATCTGTTTTACTGAGGTAATATTACAGACGGAACAGATTTAATCTAATATTGAATGGATAAAACAACCAAAGTGAACAATGGAGCAGTCCATTGATATCAGTAAGCAGACATGACATCAATAGCACACAAGTTTAATAAAAATTAAAATACGCTTCGAATCTACTCATGAACACAAATGTTTGTGAATATCAGAAGTTAGGTTTTGACAACAGTCCCAATAATCGTATTTCCTTTCGATCGTCGCTGTGATCACTGATGTTGTGATCTAAATTCCGTCGCCTCCGCGGTTCGTTACATATTTACTGCCACTAAGTTTAACCGTTGGTTGACTTAATGTATTTCTAAGAAGACATTTTCGACGTTTTTAACTGTGCCCACTGTGCTATCAATATCACGCCATTATGTTAGGCTCGCCGAATAAACTGAATATGTTTCAAAAAAATATAAGCAGCACTGCTCTCCTGCAAGGCACTGTGGAGATCGAGTAGACCCACTGACATCAATCTACTTCTTGTATATTTTGAAAGCATGAGATATTCCTCAAAAGTTGTACCTTGATTCACTTTGAACCGCATATCAACGTTGTGTAGCGTACCACTCGACCAATGAAAGTTGAGACTTCAAATGCGCAGACAGAGAAGAGAGACAGCTAACGAAAAATGATGATAACAATATTCATCGTGCAAGATGGCTGATAAGGAGAGCGGGGAGATCTACAGCGTCGTCACATTCGTACTTTTGGAATAAGGAGGACTAGGCGCTTTCATGAATTTTAGAAGATTACTGACTTGTTCCCGACTCTGACCAAACAAAACTTCATTTTTCCATTCACTTTCAAAACTCCATGATGAATAAAATGTATAAGAGTGAAACAAAAATGGATAATTTCACAACGGAATTTTTGCTACGGCACTGGAATAGCTACGAGGTGGACAGCACAGCACGGCACTGGCACAAAATGAGCTCTTGACAAATTTCGACCCGCATGACTATCGCGCATTCGAGACTCAAGTCTCAATGATCAGCGACTACTTTATAGATAACATAATACAGAGTCCCAACTCAATCTCCGACTTGAGACGTGCTTCGCCATGTCAGAATTGGAATTTACAATAGGGAACATGATAATATTTTTCGAGAATTTGTACCGAATTCTAAAATTTTTCACACTATAGAAGTTCATGGGATTTGTCACATCTCGAGTTTACCGTTTTGGTGAGCGAATATCTGGCATTTCCTCAGCAAATTCTTTAAGCTCCAAAACTCTTCCAAATTTTCAATATACCTTCTAACCTTCTTTCATGTGTTTATAATTAAATAAATGACAGTAAACGACTGTTGTTGATTAAAACCGAAGACATCCAAGTCGTACTCAAGGTTGGTCTCTAACAGACTTGTGCCTGTCTTATGTCACGCAGGTGCTGTAATCTTGCTTTCTGTCCGAGATTTGTTTATGGTATAGGTACAGACCCTGTCTCAAGTCGTACTCAAGCTCGAGTTCAACCTCAAGTCTTGACTATAGCTACGGTTTTTTACTGTCTTCCGAAGTTCAATGGCTACATACCTCCTTCACAGTTTATTACTTTTTTTTATTATTTGGACAATTGTCATATACATTTTTTTATATCGGAGAATTACTGAATTATTCCAACGCTTCCCAAAATTTATTTATTTTCCAAAAACAGTATTCGTTCTACTACTCGAGCTATAGTCCCTGGTAGACAGACAGGCAGACACTTCTCACTTAAACCGGTTCAGTGTGATGATTGCAATTGGCATATAACTTGCAGTCAGGTTTCGGCGTATTTGCTCCTCATCAGTTCAAGGTATATGTTCTCCGTCCGAGAGATTCAGAAGCTCAATTCCGGAATTAATAAGACAGTAAAATCACAATCAATACACGTCTTGCAGTAAAGAAAATGCCAAATGTGACAACATTTACATATACACAACACAACCAACCACAAACAAAAATTTTGTGAATAGATATCCAAGCAAATCTCCGATAATATTGAGCTTATTGTTGAGACTATCGGCAAGCATCCATCATAAAATGTCAACATCTTGTACAAGTTCAATCACATTTGTCTAAATCGAATGTTATTGCACATCTGCCAATGAGTTACGTTGAGCATATTGTTCAATTGCTGGTTTTTTATTCAATACTCAATAATATGTTCAGTTGTCACAAAAAAGATACCGACTGTATTCGCGAAAACGAGCCAAATTGGAATGAGAGAAACAATCCAATTCACCAGTACAGTAATTGTATTGAAACAAATGGGGGTTAGCACAATGTTATATCTGGATTAGCATTGCTCTCCCCATTCCACTGACATCTTTGACATATACTGCAGCGACCACCATCGGAAAAATTTACGCGAATATCAAATCATTTGTTGGAATTTTTTGTGGTTTTCAACTTTAAAATGCTGTGTTTACTGACTGCGTTTGAATATTATCGAACAATGAACTTCCGATTGGCTTCGATCTCCACCATTCTGAGAGGTGAAGGGTTAAAGGGTTTATCTTAGAGAACTTAACCATAAAGCGAGTGAAGCCGCCCATAGGGCACAAAGGAGAACTTAAAGGGTTGAATTAGGCCTGAATAAGCTTACCCTTCTCATAAATTTGGTTCATCCTTTGTTATATTAAAGAAAAACTGGAGACTAATACGTTCAAAAGTTGGGATAAGCTTGATAACTATTTTATGAATAAAGGGCTGGACAAGAGCAGCGTTTGCTCAGTTGTATGGGCATTATTGAGAATAGATTTTTCCATCGGCATTTCATTTGACAAAAAAATCAACAATGAATTAAAAGAGAGATTACTGTTGTTGGTACTGGAATATTTCCATAATATACAACTCACCTTGTTCGGCATCAATATTTATAATTCTACTATTTTTAATAATTGCAATAATTTTTTAATATGAGAAACAAAATTGGGCTTTGATAAGAATAATTTTATCGTGATAAATAAACAGTTCTTATTATACCGTCCACTTGTATGCCCAACTTTCCAAGAAAAAAACAAATAGCTGGCTAAACTACACATCTTCAAATGTTCAATAATTCTGTTGGTAATCACAAAATAGTCAATTATTCACGTTGTGTTTGTATGAATGCTATGAATATCTCCGCTTTCTCCCAGTGTCTTCAAATAAAACAGTCAAAAAAGGACGCTCGATTTGCCACATGTCATTCATCATTTCCGACATTTTAGTACGACGTATATCTCTTCGAATCATAACAGACATTTTGCTCAGTAGATACGGCATGCTTTAGAAAATATTGGTCCGTTGTGACCTATTAGATTTTCCAACGTGAATATTTATGGGTAAGAATTTATAAATCCATAAAAAGAATGGCAAAGACGCCCTATTAAATGTAGTTATAGTGCTTTCGGAATAGCTTCAACTTTTTACAAACTTCATTCAGTACCCACTAAGTATAAAATAGTAAATTATGCACAAGAAGAAATTTTTTGTATTTCGCACGTATTGTCCAAGTATTTCCTTTAAGGAAATCTTTATTCCTATTTTCTTGAAAAAATAAGCGAATAAGAAATGTTGTATTTTCAGTTGTATCTTCTAATGACACTAGTATTTTTTAAAGAATTTGCTGTACTTTTAATGAATTTTCTCCAATTTGTACACTATTCTCTCAAGTGGTTTACACCTCGACTAATAGCATAAAGAGTATACACTGTGTTATTTATAAGATGCGACATAGGGATTCCTGCACAAAACTGTTAAACACGAGCTAACTTCTTTACCAAATAGCGTGCATAAATAGTATATTATTCAACGAGCGTGTAATGATGGCTATTACTCATGAGAATGAAGTTTGCGACGTGAGCCGCAGGCGAACGTCGTAATCATTCGAATGAGTAATAGCCATTACACGAAAGTAGAATACTATACTTTTTCTATGACTGAGTGTTCACCTATCAATTCAAACAAACGAGATATTCAGAGAATATTTTATTGAATAAACTTAATGCTTTATGTCAAACAATATCATTTTGGAACCTACAATGAAAATTCATTTATTGCTTACAATATTGATGGTGAAATTTGAGCAGTTGAATTCGTTTCCACTTTCTGTATCCATTCTAATAAAAAGTCAGCTCTAAATCACCTTCGGTAGGTAGGTATAGGTACTGTCAAAATCAAATTATGACATTTCATAGCGAGTCTGATTCAAACATTACACCGAACATAGTCGTGTGTAATGGCATTCTTTGACGGTGATTGGCCAGATAGTCGTGTGTAATGGATCATTACACACGGGGCGTGGCTTGTTTTGTGTAATGCATCCAGTTACTCAACAAAAATGTTACATAAAAAGGGTCCATTTCTCAACAGTCATAGAAAAAAATAATAACAGATTTGAAGAGGTCGTTGGAAAATAAGTACAAATACTGTTATACAAAATCAGTTATGAATTGTTTATAATAAAAATTAATAAGCTTGAATATGTATATCAGATACTCGACATTTCTCTTGAAAGTTAACGCAAAAGATTCAATCTGTCATAAAACACACGAATCTCTCAGAAACCGTCAAATGTTTCATAATGAAAACAAGTGTTATGAATATCATTATGAAATTGAGAATTGGCATTCAATTAATAACTGGCCTGTTAGATAACGTAGGTTATGCTCGCTATTATAGTCTAACATATTTTTTTTAAGACATTCTTCGGAGGATGTATAAAAGCCTTCGAATGAACCAATCCTGGAGCATTATGCCAGAGGTCTGACGCTCTTTTTGCTGTTTTAACATATGCTTGTTTTAACATATGCTTGTTTTAACATATGGCCAAAAAAATTCGTGGTGTAGCAAGATTACCGATAATTAATACAACGTGGCAACTGCGCTTTTTGGTTGATCCGCCTTTTGAACTGTCCGTTAGGGTAGTGTGTTAATTAGTTCTGAAGAGTAAACACGTTAAACTCTTTTTCCTACAACCACTATGCAAAACACGCTTTTCTACACACATTTTTATACGCAAAGCAGGCCTTTTCTCAATACTTTTGACAACCATTGTAAAAGTAATGCGAAAAGTACGCGCTATGGCACTTTTCCACACCGAAATGTCAAACAAAGCTACCAATGACCTGTCAACTTTTTTTTGACAATTCAACTTAATTGAATTTCTAATTGGTATACAATTTTTAAATTGAAACTAAAAGTAAGTAAACTATCTATTTCATTATTTATTTTAATTTATTAATTATTGAAACATTAACCTATTAAGCATTATTTTAGTAATCATGAACCAAGATGGAAATAATTTATCTTTTGAGTTGTCCAATTCGGACATTGAAAATACTCTAGTTAATGTATTTCTTTCATTAATAAATGTGGTTGTAGAAAAAATATTGTGTACAACTTGTACGCAAATCACTTTTCTCACTCGCTAGACGTCTGCGCTCGTGGGAAAAGTGACGCTTTGCGCACTAGTTGTACAAGCTACTATTTCATTTTACCGACTTTTCTCATTTTGATTTGTACCATCATTTACCTTCATATTTATAACCATTTTATAAGTTTTTGTGAGTGAATAAATCGTTACTGAACGGAATAATTTACCTAAAACCCACCCTCCGACGATTTTTTACTTTGTCAACTTGTTACAATGTACAAATAAACTACTTCTTAGTATGTTTGTTTTGAAAATTTGCAAAACTAATTGTTTCAATAATCATTTCCATTTTTGACTTATTATGAAAAAAGTATTGATTTTTGAAGCCCTTTTTTCACTAATAATCTCCTTATTTTTCTAAGGTACATTTTAAGCGAAATATAACTATTCAAAATTTACTAATCATCTTCATCGTCCTTACATTGCCTGTTTCAACTCGAAATATTTGAATTAGTTTTTGTCTGACGTTATTGTGAGTGAATGTATGAAGTGTGGGAATTATTCACATCTTTTAAGACAGTCGTTAGTGTTGAGCTGTCAACTTGCTGACAAATGACCAATGAATGACAAATATTTGAGTCCGACCCTGGACAGCTGTCACTTATTTGAAATTTTATGTACTATTTTTAATTAGCTGAAATTTTTGCATGTTTTCACATATTTTATGTTGCTAAATTCGAATGTGATGTGATATTTTTGAGTTGTAAAAGAATCTGTCAAAATATAATCAGTAGTTTTCAATTTCTCTGTAAAAATACCCTCAACTATTAATTGGTTTTGGTGGAAAGTAACCAAGTATCTCCTTAGTTATCCAATTTGTGAAAAAATTGTCCACTTTACCTAAAACTGACTACAAAATAAAGTAGATTTTAAAAAAATTAGAATTTAATTCAATTTCTCGTAATTTCAGAATAATCAAAAAATGTTTATCAAGAATGACATTTTTCACTAAAATCTCCTCTCATGCATTTATCCGTGGACACACTGTATATCTAGCAATCAGTTCAAAAATAATTATTAAGTATTAATATTCTAAAAAGATCTCCAAATATTTTCTAGTATAGGCTCGTGCGTTGGCAGCAGCTTTTTTTAAAACTTTTTATTGTTCTCTATAAAAACCAGTAACGAACCTCTGCAGTGTTTCCAGCAATCGGAATTAGTAGTTAATTTGTCGTGTTTGAAATATCGTTCGCGTTGGTCGCATGGTGCTAGAGATTTGTTGAATTCGAAAAACTGAAATTTTCAAACTGTGGTGTTTTACATTTTTTGATTGACAATATGTTGGACATTCCGTATTATTTTAGACAACATATCAAAGCCGAATTTAAGGATGAATTTTTGGGAGAAAAATAGTAAGTAGTCTTTTTTTTAATATCAAAAAGTGAACAATCACAAAACAATGTTTTCATTGTATTGTAAATCATCTTAATATACAGGATGTTCTAATTGAGGGTCATAAATGTAAATAAAAATGAAGGTTATTTGCTTAAGAATATGTTCCTGCTGGATTTTGGAATTTTTTGACATTTCCAACTCGTTTTCTTAAAATACGGTAAATATTTTTTTTGTTTTCGAAAAATCAAGTTAGTTAAGATTCGTAAAGTAGATACTTTTTATGAAGTATCAGTTACTTACAGATAAATGGAATTGAACTTTTTTAATGAGTTAAGAATTTGCATTTTTAGTAGGTATTTGCGGTTGTCTGAAATTCATTTTTCTGGAATTGACAAAATACCGAGGATGGAACTGAAAAAAAAATAATTAGAGTATGTCAAATATTTCATTATATATGTATATTTGAAAGATAATTTAGATTATCAATGGTCACAGGAAAAAAGAATTGGTACATGATGATTTGATTTCATTAATTTTCTTATTAGCTATACAGTTTGTCCGCAGATTGGGTTTCCAAGATATGATATATTACTTAACAATTTTACCTGAGGATCTCTGCCAATTTCGTTAAATAATTTCCAAATTGTCATTCTTCTCCAACAATACTCTTCAACAAAGAATATATCTAGATCACTAGATTATTATTGGATTTTCTCATCTTCACTTTCCATAAAGTTGACTATAAAATTACGCATGTTTTGAAAACTTTCAATTTTTTTTCCATTCTTTGGGTTTCAGAACAAGTAAAATTTTTCATGAGTGATGACATAGCTATTTCTCTACAAATAAAAATGTTTCTTATCTTGGGCACCACATCCGTGCATGGACACGCTGTATACAGGATGATTCATTAGTACGATAAACTCCTATATCTTGTGAATGGTTGAAGATATTTGAATGAAATTTTGACCGATTGTAGCCAGCCTAGAGGTTTATATTTTCAAATCAGTCGCAATTGTACAGCGTGTTCCAGCACACCGTGCCAGATCAAAGTTATATTTTTATACTTAAAATTTGAATTTTGCTTGACTTCGCCATTACAATGATATGATATTGTAATGGGTTATACAGCGTATTTAAAAAGTTCTGACCACTTGTTCCGGTAAATCGCAATGAATTCAACGCCCTGTATACTTTAAACTGCAAAGTTTAAAATTCATCTTTTTCAGCCTAACGTCTGTGATAGTCGTCTTGTACTACAATTTAATCGCACTGATTCGATATCTAAGAAACCGTATACAGGGCGAGCCCGAACTCGAATACATTGAACTCACAATTTTTTTAAATGGATGACCCTGTAATTTTTATCGGTGAATAAAAGTTACTCAACTATACTTTATTGAGTATTCCCCATACATAAATTTAATGATCGAAGTATACAGGGCGTTGAATTCATTACGATTTACAGGAACATGTGGCCAGAACTTTTCAAATACGCTGTATAACCCATCACAATATTATGTCATTATAGAAGGGAAGTCAAGCAGAATTCAAATTCGAAGTAAAATACTGGGTGTCCCATAGAGAAATATAGCTTTGATCTGGCAGGACGTTCTGGAACACGCTGTACAGTTGCAACTAATTTTGAAATATGAGCCTTCGGGCTGGCTACAATCGGTGATAATTTCATTTGAATATCTTCAACCATTCACAAGATATTGGACTTTATCGCACTAATGAATCACCCTGTATATACGTTTATATTTTATGTATAAAGATGGAAAATATCCTACTCACTATAGATTATTATTATAGATTTTCTTATCATCATTTTCCATAAAATTAACTATAAAATTAAGCATGTTTTAAGATATTTGAATTTTATTTCATTCTTTGGGGTTCCAGAACAAACCTAACTTTTTATCAATAATAACTATCTATTTCACTACAAATAAAAATGTTTCTTATGTTGGGCACCACATCCGTGGACACCCTGTACATATGCGTTCAAATTTCATGTGTAAAAGTGAGAAGTTGAGTCTTGTTAACTATATGAAGCAACCAGTTTTCGATTTACTACAAAAATTCGATAGTATTTACCTATTTTCAAGATGATCCGACAAGAAATTACCGATAAGTTGGGAATATCTAAAGAAATTTTTTCAACCATTCAATTTTTTTACATTCTGTCTCGATATTTCACAAAAAAAAACAGTTAGTGTGTGTTAACCAGAATAAGTACAAATATATATTTCGTTAATTTTTGTATATAGGGTGGTCATTAAGTGATTGTAAATAGTACAGTACAATCCTCACTTCAAAATATTGCGATTTAAACCTTTTAGCCTTGATAAAATCTTGATATTAAGAGAGATTCAGGATGTTGTATGGAATAAATAATAAACCATTGGTCTGGTAATTTTTGAAGAGACAAATTGTTTTTTCCAATCAAATTTGTAAATATGGAAACCAAATTACATGTTCTCTGAAATATACTCTTTCATTTGGGAGATCAAGCATTACATAGTATCCAAAGTTCAGGAAAAGTAACATTTTGCATGAGAATATTATTTCCTCATCCTTATACAAGTATTCAAAACATGTTTTCGATCCTATGCTTCTTTATTATCCATTTTTACGCATTTAGTGTGATTATTTGTTGAAAATAACTCCTAAAAAGTTTATGATTTTTCTTTAAATTTCCTCGTAGTCACAGTAAAAAATTTTACTTTCTATAAAATCTTGAATCCACTCTTCTAATAAAAACTTTGAATGATAAATTGATTAAACAGCTAGAAAAATCCTCTCTTCATTAATTTATTCGGGATTGCTAAGTTAAGTTAATTACAATTTTCCGTTTATTTTTGCATTGTTTCGTATTCTCTATTGCAATCGAACGTTTTGCGAAGCTCCAGTTTTTGAGTCGATAACCTGTTTGGTATATATAGTCTTGGTATTAGCATTGTCTAATATTAGACAATGGTATTAGTAACACCGCTTCAGCCACGTGATATCTGACAGGTTATAACAAAGTTTTTGACTTCGGAAGCCTTTCCAATAGTTGCTGCATACTTATAGGTAAAACAATTCTTACTACACATTTTAAATTGTTTAAGTAGCGATGGCTTGCTAAATACTAATTTAGAAAAAAACAAGATTTGTAAATTATATGTCTCCCCTCCTAATAACTCTTAGTAGTTGATGCATGGTTAGGTATGTATGTATGTCTTATAAATTAAAAAAAAAATTGTCTTTGATAAAAAATTTGTAGGATAATTAAGGACCTTGCGCTTTTCTTTTCACAAACTAGCGTCAAATCCTATAAAAAGGTATGATGTTGTATTCGCTTTTTTGAAAAAAAATTTTCATGGTAACAAATTAGTATTGATATACAGGGTGTTAAAGTTGAAAAGTCCTTGTTTTTCGTTAAGTACGTAATTATAATAAAAAATAAATATGCGTTTTCAGTCGATATTACCATTGATATGTTCTATTATATTGTAAATTCACACATTAATATGGAAGAATTTTTGGAATGCTAGCAAACTCTGATATTTGTATGAAAACAATGTAGGAACTGAGAAATTACTCTATATTTATTGTTCTGGCATTATACAGGGTGTTTCATTGGTAAAGGGCCTAACTTTAACTGTAGATGAGGATCACTTTGGTGCTTTCAAAAACCTATATTTAATCTGTCTTCTGCACTTTATAACCGAGATACAGGGTGTTTTATAAATTTATTCTTTTTCTTTCGAGCCTCATAACTTCCGAGTGACCCTATATATTATTTTGAGATTTGGTACACGTAATAACCATTACCTAGAAACTCCATCAAAAGCATCTCCAAAAAGATAATGCAGGTCCGGCTTAACAAAGAATTTCAAAACTCACCTTTCCTAAAAACAACACCCTGTATATAGATTTTTTGATAATTGCTCTTTATAATTGGAAAGGGTATAAAAAATCGAATCTACTTATTTCCTTTTCATTTTTCCGCAGACAATTTTACTACCAAAAATTTACCGCTTAAGTTATACAATTTATGCACGTTTTGGGGGTTAACAATGGTATCGGAGAGGTTTTTTTTTATTTTTTAGCTTGAAATGAAATCCATTTAATGCATCTAGAGAAACATCCTAGAAATTCAATTGAGTTTGTATGTTTACGAGTACAGACCACTAAAAAATGTGATTACAGGGCAGTACTTAGAACATACTCACTCAGTATGTTTCGAATATTTCGAACACCCTGTAGGTATAAGAATATGTATCTGGAAACTATGCACTTCTACATTTAGAATAATAAGAGTAAAATACGAGAAATAAATTTATACTCCAAAAAACGAGAGATTTTTATTAATTTTATTAATTGACATGAACAGAAAACAAGAAATTCTAACAACATTGTCCAAACGAGTACTTTTAACGTTTTTTTAAGTATAAATTTATTTCTCGTATTTTACTCTTGTTATTCCAAATGTAGAAATGCATAGTTTCCAGATACATATCCTTATACAGGGTGTTCGAGATATTCGAAGCATATTGAATGGGTATGTCCTAAGTACGGCTCTGTAATCACATTTTTTAGTGGTCTGTACTCGTAAACATACAAACTCAATTGAATTTCTAGGATGCTTCTCTAGATGCCTCTCCGATACCATTGTTAACACCCAAAACGTGCATAAATTATAACTTTGACGGTAAATTTTTGGTAGTAAAATTGTCTGCGGAAAAATGAAATAAGTAGATTCGATTTTTCATACCCTTTCCAATTATGAAGAGCAATTTTCAAAAAATCTATATACAGAGTGTTGTTTTTAGGAAAGACGAGTTTGGAAATTTTTTGTTAAGCCGGACCTGCATTATCTTTTTAGAGATGCTTTTGATAGAGTTTCTAGGTAATGGTTATTACATGTCACAAATCTCAAAATAATATACTGGGTAATTCGGAAGTTATGAGGTTCGAAAGAAATAGGATAAATTTATAAAACACCCTGTATCTCGGTTATTAAGTGCAGCAGACACATTAAATATAGGTTTTTGGAACCACCAAAGTGATCCCCATCTACAGTTAAAGTAAGGCCCTTTACCAATGAAACACCCTGTATATACTAATTCTAGAGGTTTCCCATACAGGAAGATTCTCAATATAACCTGAAAATAGATTTTTCCTTTATTAAGTAAATAAATTACTTCATGTATATAAAAATAAGTTATGTTAAAAACGTATTTGTTACCTCGATATTAGTAATTTTCTTATAATTTAGGGTGATTCGTAAATTTATATTGTTATTGAACCGACAAAAATTAGAGAAAATACATTTTTTCCAATCACTATGTGCTTTATAATTTTAAATTTATTTTGTTTTGCGATTAGCTCAATTAACATAGTAAATAATCTGGGAAAAATTAATAATCCTTGATCATGTGTGTGTACCAAATGATTGATAAAATATGAAAAAATTATGTATTATATTGAATATATTATGAAGTATTTTATCATCCTGTAGGTGAATTAATCAATTGAACTATTTCGTCTATTGCGTTTCCAGACCATGTTTAAAGTATGTTTTGAAAAATATAATTTGAATCCCACCCAGTAGGTATATGTCCACATTTTGAAGTATTTATGTGTAAGCTTACGATGTACTAGATTATAATAATATAAATTGTACTATCAACTTGAAATGAATATTTATTTGTTAATAATAGAATGACGTGGTCACAAAAAACAAAAAAATTTCAACTTTACCTCCTTGTATACCAAAAAATAATTATAGGACAAAGTATGGTTCTAATTTTTATATTGGCAAAGCAAAAAAATTGAAGAAAGATCTAATTTATAACGGTATTTTTAAACACAAATTAATTGTTGTTAACATTTACATTTATTGTAGGTACAGCTTGTACAATTTGTAAATTGTACTGGAGGGCAACGGGAATAATTTATTTCATTTCAATATGAATATAGAGAAATCTGTCTAAACTTACTTGATTACATCTTGAATGAAATATTTTTCGATTAATTTTTTAAATGTAAATCAACGATCGAAGAAAAAATAGTATGTATAATTCATGAGGAAAGCATATTCCCAAACTCCTGTGTTATCTGGTAATTATCCCAGTCGATTGAGAATAGTATGCTTTTCCCACTAATTATACAATATACTATTCTGGAACACTTGTCCCCATAATGTCTAGTTTATCACTACAAAAATCAATATTTAAGTACACTAATAAACCATCTAATATTTCTTTATATTAGACAATGAATAAACTGAGACAATTCGAATTTTATAGACTCAATACATTCTAGGATACAGTAATGTGAAATTTCCAAAATAATTATTTTCTTACTGCATTTGGTGCATAAAGAGATTAACATTTTGAATGTTTTAAAATTTCAAATCATTAAATCCCTTAAGTAATCGAATATCTTTGATTAATTCAAAATAATGTATATCATTTGCATAGCATAAATTTATTAACGAAGACTTGGAATTAATTTTTATTCTGTTTTAACCTCCATTAAAATGCGCATACATTTCACATTTATATACAACATTTTTCATAATTGAATATATAAAAAAATTAATTGTTGAACAATAACGTTCTTCCATTTATTAATAGGGTATTTGACAATTTTTTTTAAATACCATCAGAAGATTGTCTGACCTCAGTTAAGTACTCCAAATTTTTTTCAAATTTTTTACTAAGCGGGAAAGTTGCCAAAACCAACTTTGAAAATTTTCTATTTGAATAGCGCGCCAAAACGAGCTGATTTTTTATGACGTCAGTGGTCTTGTCGCTCCGCCTATCGCATCCCGAGCGACTATGCAAAAATAGCTGATCTGCAGTCGCCCACCTGAGCTGGCCTATAAGAAACAAGCCAGCAACGAGACCTCTGACGTCACAATAAACTCACATATTTTCCCGCGCTGAGTAAATATTTGAAAATTAGTCTTTTTGTTAAATTAATAAAAAATCACTGGTTTAATTTATTTGTGTGAAATATTGATTTCTGGCATAATAGTACCTCAAAGTACCTGCTCCGACTCTTTTTAAATTTTTTCCGCTCATAGGAAAATACCCTATTACTCAAAGGTCCTGAGGGGGAGTGGGGATGAAAAAATCACCACATACTTTTTCATCTGATTAGGTGACTACTCGAACTAAAGTGAGTAACAATATCATTGCATGAAACTAATAAAAAATAACTATTCTTTAATCCAAAGTGAGGTAAAAAAACCGAAAGACATTTCAGAATTTTCTGTAGATTGAATAAGAATTATCCCACTACCAGTTTATTCAATTTAGTTCAAGTAGGTTGTAATACCGTCAAACAAATATTTTCAAATTGTACACTTTACTATGTATAAGATGCGACATAGGAATTCCTGTGCAAAACTGTCAAACTCGAGCTTACTTTTTCACCAAATGGCGTTCATAAAAAATAATAACAGATTTAGGAAGATAGTTGAAAAAATGCACTTTTAATTTTAGTTTAGTAAAAAAGTACTCCATTTTCATACCACTTTCGAATACTTACAAGTGATTTGGACATAGCTATGGTTCATACAACAGCCTTTTTGGTGTGCGTCATCGTTTGCGACGTATATTCGGGTTTTGGGTATGTCGTTTATTTTATTTGCTATTTTGACACATATCTAACCCAAAATTTGATAAATAAAATCATCAGGATCGCATTCAGCAAAATTCGACAAGGTTACGAAATTAATAGTTACCAGCTTCTTTTTCTAACTGAAAATACTTGAGAGCTTTCAAAATGCTAATGTTTTCCGTGTATCTAGGCATATTTTTGTATTATTCGAATAAATATAACAATAATATTAACTTTTCATAAATAATAATTGACCGTGAACAACAAAGTACAGACCTGACAAGAACTGTCACTGGGACAGTAGAAAAAGATGTCAGACACATTGACAATACGAAAGGAATATCTGCATGCCTAATTTAAATAAATAAATTTCTCACGATTGATAGGTCGCGCTTGCTCTTGATCTGAACATCAACCAATCAAATTTTGGTAAGGCAATGATTAGGATTGACGTTTGTAATAAATTTAAACGAATCATTATTGCGATATTTTGATTGGGATTAATCAAAGACCTGACTTTTTTTTTGCATTTCTTTCCACGTAATGTGTTAGAAAGACATTAAAAAACGATGACGCTCACCAAAAAGGCTGTTGTATGAACCATAGAGTTTGTTCGACCATCCTTTGACGTTACGTCATAATCTGTGGTGTATTCTGCTGTTTTACGTTTGTCGTCTCATATTAGTTGAATGTTATTTCACACTTAACCTCAAAAATATAATCAATGACTTTGAATATATTTTATCAACAACTGTCATGTGACGGATACGATTTGACACTATTTTCAGTGTCATAATGACATATCATAGCACTAATGCGTTTTTGGATACATTACCGCACTCAGGCGATGATGAGAATCCAGAAAAATATCAATACCAGAGTGAAATATTTAAAATAACATTGGAAGCTGCATTTTCAATTTCCAAAAGGAGAATTTCTTCGCTTGAACTCTTTTTTATAGATTTTGGTTCATTCAATTTTGACAATTTGATGACATACCCAACACATACCCACAGCTTTGTTTGTCTATGCTGCTATATGGTCACAAAATGTTTGCAGTCAATATTATTAAAAAACGTTGAATTAAATTTTTTCTAATTTTATAATATATGTAGGTACTGTTAATAATACTAATGAATATTTGTAGATCAAATTTTGTACGTAACACGTGTGATATGAATTATTAACATACTTATGTGATTAAACGACGAGGCAGTAGGCCTCGTCGTGCAAACTTCCCATGCGCGCGTTGATAATGTCCATATCCCACTATTATCTATTTGTTGAATGTGGAATTGCCTGAAAAATATGACAACTTAACGGTCAAACGTATCAAATAAAATTCACATTGACATTAGTTGAGAAAAATCATTAATGACGTCATAATTCCGTCTCATTCATCTTATGAATGAGGGATAAAGATGGACAATGTATGACATAAAGGCAAAGGTTGGTTGAACAAACTCTAGCAGGTTAAGGACACAGGAAACTAAAAAGTCAAACCTGAAGTATGGCGGTTCGATTCGCCGCTGTGGTGGAACTTTTTTCTTTTTTTTTTTAGTTCTTAGTTTTAGTTTTCAGTTCTTTTCACAATTTAAATTAAGTTAAAAGTGTATTTTAACTTATTTTTCAATGTTACTATTTTTTATGAACAGTATTGGGTAAAAAAATTTTGCACAGGAATCCCTATGTCACATCTTATTAATAATACAGTGTATATAATAACAACCACCACGACGGTTAAAACAAATAATAAATAAATAGAAATTACCGAGCTCGAAGTGATGACATCCTTTATATTACCCTCCTTTGATTTGACCTGTCTTGTTTGTCCATCTTGTTCTTCAGTCGAGGCCACGTGGGAAATTTAACGCTATTGTTTTAGCTTCCTAGACAGCGTGAAATTTCCGCAGTTATGCGAATCAATTAGCAGCTGCACTTGCACATGTGAGAGGTTGTCACGTTTGAACGAGGCTTCAGTATGTTGTTAATTAGTTTATAGATAGCCCGGTATGCCTGAAATTGTTGTCATTCGACACTTGATGTCAATGGAGTCAATAATTGGTAGTACATTGGTCGTATCTCATTATGTGGAAGAGTTAGAATTAAATACGATAATTTATTAAACAATTTTTATTGTTGACATACGGTGCAATTATTGTGGTTTGAAGAATCTACACTCATCGGCAAAAAACTCGGCCACCTATAAAATCTTGTTGTAGTTCGTTGTCCAAGAACTCTCGTAATTTTCCATCGATTTCAATTTTATTGTGTCCACTCCAAATTGTAAATAAATTCTTTTGTATTGAGACTAACTCCAGGAATAGTCCAGGAGAAATCGAAGCATGAGTACCGAATACTATTTCACGTCAATTTTTTTGTTAACCGATCCTCTTCAAATTAACCTACTAATGATGTAAATGCATGTTGCCATGAGTCAGACAGTATTGTTACTGTTACTGTATTGTAAAAATGAAACAGTTTAAACATTTGCAAGAAATTCATATTTTTCCACCAGACAAATCTTTTTTATATTCTTTATTGAAATACCAATGGAAAAAGGTCCTATGACTTTCCACGATAAAGTTAATATTTTCAAAGATATGAATCATTAACTGTTCCAAAAATCTCAAATTTGGGTACTTTTGAGTTTGACCCATGAAATAGTATATTACATACCGAGGAGGGAAGTGTTTCATTACTGTCGAGAGGTTAGTTAGTTAATCGAGACGCAAAGCGTCGAGATTAACTATAATCTCGAGACATTAATGAAAACTTCCCTTCTAGGTATGTATACTATTTTATTTACAACCACATCGTTTGTTGAAAATTCTATTTCACATTTTTTAAATGCGGTAAAAATTAAATTAAAAATTAAGTTGATTATTTTTTTCACTTGTCAAAATCTGGCATTTTGGTGGTTTTAACCAATAGCAATACATTATTCTAGCCAATCATTCGGTATTATACTGATAATTATGCTTCCTCATCGATAAAACCTTGTTTACATCGAAACGTCAAAATTTTACTTTGAATTTGTCATTATTGACAACTAAAAGCGCTTTCAAAAATGAACCCAAATTGTTGAAAAAAATAATCTTCCCAAATACAACTCGCTCTTCAAATTTTATCACATAATTTTTTATTTTCATCACTCAAACTTGTTTATTTGATGCAAAAACATTCAAACAAACCGAATTTAGATAAAATCACTCCTCCTAACGGAGTCGTGATTTTATCAAATCGGTTTGTTTTCATATTTTTGCCAAATAAACAAGTGTTCGTGGAAAAGAAAAAATTATCGATAAAATTTGAAGCACTCGTGGTATTACCTTTGATTATTTTTTTCACTTGTCAAAATCTGACATTTTGGTGGTTTTAACCAATAGCAATACATTATTCTAGCCAATCATTCGGTATTATACTGATAATTATGCTTCCTCATCGATAAAACCTTGTTTACATCGAAACGTCAAAATTTTACTTTGAATTTGTCATTATTGACAACTAAAAGCGCTTTAAAAAATCCTTTTAAATTGTTGAAAAAAATAATCTTCCCAAATACAACTCGCTCTTCAAATTTTATCACATAATTTTTTATTTTCATCACTCAAACTTGTTTATTTGAGGCAAAAACATTCAAACAAACCGAATTTAGATAAAATCACTCCTCCTAACGGAGTCGTGATTTTATCAAATCGGTTTGTTTTCATATTTTTGCCAAATAAACAAGTTTTCGTGGAAAAGAAAAAATTATCGATAAAATTTGAAGCACTCGTGGTATTACCTTTGATTATTATTTGACACCATTCAAAAATGTGACAGTGACAGTAATGAAATTTCAAATCATCAAGGAGGTTAAATATCTCGGTTAAATCCTATAATAAGTCAAATATTACCATTAATTTTATCAATAATATATGATAAGTTATTTAAATGTTGTTGTTAATTAATTGCCCTGTTGTTTCTATATAAGAATTTGTTCAATAAAATATATTACTCAAATAAATATTTTGCTTCATTGAACGAGTGAGGGAAATCAGTGAGGGAAATGGAAGTGGGAAGTAGACGTAGGTAATGTGACACTTTCAAACCTTCAATGACATTAGTAATGCCAAAATTACAGGTATGGTTGTAAATTAAATATATTAAAAATTGAATTAAGAGGCAATGCGCTGTGTGCGCTCTCGCCAAAAAAGCTTAAATGTACTAAAAGACCCTGTAGAATGTGTTTTTTTTTTGTTGATTGAAACTTGATAGGTATTTACTCAATACATAAACTTGAAATAGAAATTATTTCAAGATTTGCTTTAAATTTGAAAAATAAGTGATTTTTCCTTCAAACACATTTTTCTCCCTTATTAGTTAAGATAATACGTTCAAAATTTCAGGGTTTATATGAACCATTACAGTGAATAGACGATGCATATTATTTTTGGGAAAAAAAATTTCTGTGCTGTGAAATTTGAAATAAATTTTGTTAATATTTTATCAGTGCAGTAATAAATATGCATCGTCTCCGAAGCTACACACTAGTAATATACTGTCAAAATTTGAAATCATTATGTTTATTAATTAATGAGAAAAATGTGATTGAAGGTGCGTAAGAATTTGAATTTTAATGCTACGGTCTAAAGCGACATCTTACGGAGTACATACATATTTTGCACAGAGTGTACTGACTGACTCTCGCCTTGTTTAACGCTTGGATTTTAATCAGGGTCTGTCCTCCTCCAAATTTTGAAGCTTTCCAATCTTACGCGGGTAAATCAGAGCGCATTGGCTCTTAAATGTGAATAATATTTCTTTTTTAATCCTTTATACAATATTTAATGATATTGTTAATAGAGATTCTTGGAAATTTCATTGATTATACCTGCTTTTTAATTGTTAATTTTGCGCTCACATGCCTCGCTTACCTTTAAGTACGAATTTCGGATACAAATTGGAATATGGTACATTGCTACCTTTATTTATAAATACTAGCTTATTCCCAACTAATCTTAAAAAATCGTGTAATTGTAAGAATTCCTGTAATAGTTATTTACGTAGCTAGTTATGAAAAGTGCGATATTGTTCAATGAGCGTAATATTCGCCAAAACGAGCGCTAGCGAGTTTTGCAATTTACGCGAGTTGAACAATATCGCTCTCTTCATAACGTGTTTACGTACAAAGTTTTATCTAATTCCGCGCTATTAATAACAAAAAAGTAATATAAACTGATCAAAAAGGATTGCAATTAAAAAACGTATAAATAATGAAATTTTTTTAAATCTCTATTAACAATAATATCAACTTTTGTATAAAGAATTCCGAAATAGTATATTACGTAACGTGTGCGGAAAGTGACATTTTTCACACGAGTGGGAAGTATTGTCTCACGAGCGCAGCCGAGTGAGACAATCCCACGAGTGTGAAAAATCACTTTCGCACAAGTTATGTACACTATTTTTCCTACGACCACGCGATATACTTTTACCGAATTAGGCATGTATAATCTTGCGTTTTTATGTAGATGTGAGAGGTTTTACATATTATTATGTGTACAGAACATCGGAAATAGTTTTACATAAATATTGCGGTTCAAAATTAGTTATTTATTTGCTGTGAAAATTAAAAGTAAAATTATTATTAGCACCACACTTAACTTGTTGCCTACCTGTAGGAGATTGAAAGTATTAACTAGCTATTTTAAGGATTCATTGTTCAAATAATTGAAAACGGATATTTATTGTTTCAATAACATGAAAGTCCAATAAATTGTGATATAAACACTTTTTATTTTGTGTGTGTATATTTCCTCAGCGATAATTAGTATCTTGGACAAGAACCATGAGCTACAACAGTGGGATGGCCGAGCAGTCTAGGCATCCGTAGATTCGATTTTTGACAAACAGTAGGGTGGTTCGAGTCCGGGCTCGGTATTTTTTTTTAATTTTAAATGAAATAAATAAATTATATTATATTATTATATGGACAAATCAACTTAGGAAATAAGCATTTCACATATACATATTAATTTGCGGAGTAAAAAGACTAGCATTTCAACATTCAATTTGACAGCTTTTTTATCCGCACACGTACGGATAAGATTTTTTTCCGTACGCGTATGAATAAAGGTCACTTTCCATAGAACTAGTCGGTGCGATATATGTCACTTTCCTATGTGGTCGTAGGAAAAAACCATTTTTTGCAATTGATTAAACAATTTCTGTTTAAACAATATGGTACTGGAATGCTCCATGGCAACATGCATTTATATCATCAGTAGGGCAATTTGAAGAGTATCGCATGAAAAAATTGAGGTGGAATAATACACGATGATTCCTCCTGGACTAAAAAGTTTTCCAAAAATGTTGATAGCTTATTTATACAGTGTAAAGAAACCATTTATTTCAGGTAGCTGCAGTTCCCGTATCTGAATCCAATGATACATCTCTGGAGTAAATTTCAGAGAAACATTCGTCGTCGTCCCATAACCAACACTTGACGAGCTGCGGTTTTCTTTGCAAGCAACATATGACATAATTCCTCGAGATCGCATTACTCGTCTTACGATATCAATTTGATGTCTAGGCGATTAAGTGTATTTCCGCTAGAGGTGGACATTTGAAATATTGGTAAATACCAATTATGTTTTTTTTAGGTCAAATTACTGTTGAATATTGAAACATAAATTAAATTTTTCCCCTTAAAGAATTTCAGGCTTTTATTTCAATACGTTTATCTTCAAAAGAAATCAGGTTGAAATAAAAACTGAAAGATGGCGGAACGGATAGTTTTTGTAAACTCTATGGATTTCCCGAACTGTTCCACATGGTGTTGAAAAATTCGACTTCAAAAACATGTTTTTTTCACTCTGTATAAATAATCTATCAATATTTTCGGAAAATTTTTCTATAGCTAGTCCCAATACCAAAGAATTTATCTACAATAACGGAAGTTCTTGGATAAAGAACGAAGCAATATTTTTTGTGTTAGATGTCTTTTTCTTGTTAGTATACATCGTTCAAAACATATGACTGGAATATACAGGGTGTCCCATGACGAGTTATAACTATCTGTATATGGCAAAATACTCATAGTAAAATCATGAAAATTCCTACGTTCAGGTTTTCGGATACGACCTTTTAAACTAAAATATTTTCAAAGATGGCCTACTTCCGTTTCTACTGATAGTCGACTGTAACATTGTTATTTCAAATTGAACACCCTGTGTATTGATACATTTTCAAAATCTACGTGAAATTTTAGTATACTTATGTCTGAAAACTTTTCCCAAATAATGGATACTTTTTGAAATATTAATTTTTTCGTAAAATTTGACCGCTGCAGATTACAGACCCTAAAAATAATTTTTTTTCTATGAGGATACCCTTAGAGATATGGAAATGATTTTTATTCGGTTGCTTTTAGCACGGTCAGAGTATTGAGATCTATATTAAAAAATGTTCCATTTTATACAGGGTGTGTATAGAAAGTGTTCAAAGTTCATCTTCATAAATATGTATAGGGTGAAAAATTGCCTACAATTTTTCTGTACAATCAAATCTAAAAAAGTTATGGACGAAGAACTGTTGCATTTCAAACTCGAGCGAAATCTTCTCAAAAATCTAGGAAACATATAAGTACTTTCATTGAAAAAAGTCAAATCGACGGTGGAAATCTTTCCAATTTCACGACAAATTTCTGCCTAACTTCTCCGGACTAATAACCTTTGATCAACTTTGATGCGCTTTATCGATTTCTCTGGATTTCTCCAAGTTTGTTGACTGGACTTTCAAAGGTAGTCGAACTGTCATACGTTTCTTATCAAACAAATATCTAAAGTCGTACATAGAAATTTCTACGAATATTTTTTTCCAGACTACCACGACAATTTTCAGTGACAACTTTATTTATTTAAGCGAAGTTAAAGTCATTTGTAAAAAATAATGGTCGACCAAAGTAGCAAATCTCCAACTAACATCTCTTTAAATACAAAATAGTGTACTACCTATACTCTTGGTTCATCGTGAGCCTATGCAACATTTCTAAATTGTCGGCTCACGATATCTCGTTTGTAATAACTAAATACTGTACTGTATTACTTCTTATTTGTCTTTTGTATGTTTTTTAGTGCAACTAACTGAAAACTAACTTTTATCTTATTAATCAACCTTGTGAATAACTAAACGGAACATGTTTTCGTTGTCTTAAATCACTATCAATATACGTTCAATGTAAACATCTTCGAACAAACAAAGTGAAAACAAAGAGGGATAAAACAGGTCCCGAATAAAAATAAAGAGTTTTTCAGGATTATAAATCACCCTGTTTTTTCGCTACACCGACCCTTGGTGAAAAATTATTTGGGAAGTTGATAGCAATTCGTTTTTCATTAAGAGGATCAGGAGAACGAGATATATTTGAGGGCAGTTAACCGAAGGAGGTACTCGAAACTTAACGTCCCAATACGTGACTTTTATTTGTGAGCCGAAAAAAAACGATAAGGTTTTCTAACTTTTTTCTGGACTTGGGAAATTATTTATCAAACAAAACCGATGACTTCATCTAGGGAATTTATCAAATATGAAACTAAACACTTTCATTATTATCTCTGTTAAGAACACTGTTGTCGGATGGAAGCGCTTAATTTCACCCATTATGCATGACTTCGAAAAGATAAGTCAGCGATAACGAGACAAAAATATCATTTGTTCAAATTTATATGCGCTTCTGGCAACAGCGGTTAAAATAGGGGGCAATCAACATTCGGCCCCAGGCCTCTGGAAATAAGTACATGCCTCGATGACCGCGCACAATTATCATTTCTCTCTCTGTTTCAAGCTGTTTTTCTTATATTTTCCTTGTCGTACTTGTGTAATCCGAATGTTTCGATAAGCTTTTTCGCAATCTGTATATAGCATAGACTGATTACTTTCCCAGATTTGCAAGAACATTGCGCTCGAGCTTGCGATGCAGCTTGCAAGAATAGCTTGAAACACGTGAAATGCAGTAGTTTTCCGCCCATAACTTTTTTAGATTTGATTGTACACAAAAATTGTAGATATCAAAATTGTAGGGAGTTTCCGTCATTATAGGTACACTTTTATGCAACACAATTTACAAATACATTCCTAGCTGCCTTGGAAATAGGATGAGACTTTTGTTAAGGTATATTTGATTCGGGAAAATTCCCGTTTACCATGAGCGTAAAACAAAGTTTTTAAGAAGGGTAACTTACTTGGATAAATTTACCCTCATCATTGAGCTCATTTTTTTGTGAACATTTCCCAAGAAGGAGTTGAATTGTGTTTGTAAAAATCATAATCGTATACCTAACAACATTTTCAGATCGCTCCAATTTATTCGATAAAATATGTGAGAAAAGAAATGTGAGAAAAGAGATTCATTTGTTTTTGTTTTCTTTTCTGGTCATTATAATGCAAAAAATAACATCAAATTTACATTCAAACACAAGCACATTGAGTTAACTAACACTTACAATTACCTTGGTGTTACTTTTACCTTTTACTTTTTGACGCACTAGTTACAAGCACAATGTCCAATTGTATTTCCGTTCGGGCACTTCGTTATGCTGATATTCTTGAGCAAGTCCAAGTACAATTTTTAAAGCCCATCCTTATGTTACCAGTGTCAACAACCAGCTATATAGTTAGAGTAGAGTGCGGTAGAAGCAAATTCTTATATAACATATTTAAATGGACGTTAAATTGGCTAACCAAAAAATTCTTATGATGGATGACTTCCGTTACCCTAAATTGTGCTTCTTCCGTCAATTGCATCTAATTGAATGTGATAGCAAGTACAACTGGGCAGCTCAGGTAAAAGCTCTTTTTACTTTCATTAATACCAATTTTACCTGGAATAATATCTCCCCTCTCTTTTTACAGATTGATAGAAAATCTCTCTTACTTACATTTAAAAATAAACTTCTAGAATTAGATATTTCTCTTTGCCAACAGTCATCCTTCCTTCCCATATATAAACATTTAACAATATCTGCGTCACGACAAAAATATCTGTGCCTAATGGTGGGTTTATACACTTTACTTAATTTTAGTTTAGACGTAAATTTAGTGTTAAATTTAGACTTAATCTTATCAAAGGTTAAAGTGTTTATACAGAATTTTAATTCATATTTTAATTTAATGCTACGCATGCGTATAAAATGGGATTTGGGGATTTTTATACTTAGCATTTGACATTTGACACTAATTCTAACTTGTTTCGTGTTTATGTGTTTATTATTATCACAGAGTACATGTTATTATTGGCAAAGGCTATTTTTTATCAAAATTATAATGATACGCAAGAACAAGAGAGCGATGGTTTGCCTGGTGTGGCACTCTGTCAATCAGCGCATGTGTATATCAACAAAATTTAGTTTTATCTTTAAATTTAGTGTGAAGGTTTCAATAATTGAGCACTTTCAAGGTCAAACCTTACATTTAACACAAACACAAATTATGACTAAACCATCCCATTGAAGTATATGGTTTTTAAAATTAAGTCTAAATTTAACACTAAATTTACGTCTAAACTAAAATTAAGTAAAGTGTATAAACCCACCATAAGAATACCCATTCAAATTACTAGAACTATCGCGCAACTTCGGTTATGTAATACATCCTCCTTAAAGTTTACATACAAAGGCTGTACCTATCAGATAAACCCTAATGCAATCTGCACAATTTGTAACCAGAAGGAGTTAGAAACGATTGAGCACATACTTTTTGATTGTACAATATACTGTAGTATGAAACAATTCACCTCAAATTACCTAGCCGATATCAATGTTGCAGCTGATTCGCTAAATAATATAACAATAAATTCAACTAAAGCAATTGCTAGCTATATTTGGAATGTTCTAAAACTCAGGGCCTTTATTATAAATGAATGACTAATTTATATTTTATCACTGTAAACAGGTTCATATATTGTTCTCACCCTTTCCATAAAATTGTAAAGATTTTGAAAGGAAATAAACGATCTAATCTAAAAAAATCTAATCTGTCGGTAGTTTCCATGGCTGCCTATTTGCTTTTTTATATAACTCAACGAAATGAAAAATATTGAATTCACTTTATCGAACCATTTATTTACTTTCATTAATAGAAAAATTCAATTCCATTGTGTGCCAAAGCGTAGAATAAAAATCTGTAAAAAGAAACCACCAACCAACCAAACTACAATTTATCGTGTAAAATTTTCGCTGACTTTCCTCAATGAAAGGCTATCGATTTTCCTCTTTGTGGTATCAATTTTAGTCATCGATGTGCCGGCAATGGCGAATATACACATACACAAGCAAAAGCAAAACCAGAAAAGAAAATCGCGAGAAAACCAGGACATTTTCAGGGCTGGTTTCTTGAATTTGAAATATTGAATATATTATCAACAAAAAGAGTAGCTTTGTGAGGGATCACGAGATTTTGTTACTAAGTAGGCTTTTTTCATGTTAGTATCATCAATAGTAGGTAGGTATCTGCCAAAGTATAAAGTATTAAACGACTCAGACTGGAAATAACAGCGCTTTCAAACGAGACACTTAGTGGCCGGCTACTTGTGTCAGAAAAGAGCCAACTCATGTCCGCCACAAGTGAGGCTATTAAATATTTCCCTATCCTTCAAAAACTGGAACAATGTTGTAAAAGGGCAGTTGCTTATAATTTTTATGAACGTTAATTCCGAAACATGACAAAGAGCTTCGTGGCGTCCAGCTGCCAATTACAATATACCAATTGTTACCATAGAATAATACTTTGATTGGTACTAGTTCGCTTAGTATATTCTGTTGATGGTTATTTTCACCCCTCCCAACATGGTGATAAAAAGTCGTTGTTTAGGATGGTTTTAAGCGCCGCCTTGGCAGTGATGCAAATTGTACCTGGATTCGCCAATCGGGGGTGTCTTTGGGGTCTGATGAGTCTTGCTTTTGACATATTTGTTAAACTTCGCATTCCACTATTCGTGTCTGTTATTAGGACTATATCATCTGCATATCAAAGAGAGTATATTTTGATAAGTCTTACATTTCGATATCCTTTAGCCATGCTCTTTTCCCCAGTTTAATTTCGAGTAGTTACTCTTTATTAGCAAGTACATTATTATTATGAGGAGTAACGAAATAGAGCTCATGCTTAGACTTATTTATCGAAGAAATAGACTATACCCGATGGATCTCTTGTATATAGTGACAATTTATTGAATACATATTTATAATCGTTAAAAAATAATGTCAATGAACAAAAGCTTGTTTTAAAATCAATACAAAACTAGACTCTCTTTGCCATGAATTTGGATGTTAATTATTAGTACAAAATCAGAATCTCTCTGCTATGAACTTTTATGTTAATTATAGCCAGTTTTTTTTCACGAAAATGCAACTCGGCATTCTTTCACTTTCCAATTAAGGTACAAAAATTATCAATATTCCGCTACTTTATTTTGATATATTTTAGAATTGAAAGTAACGATGAATTTCGATATTCGTATCATTTGGGTAAGTGATACATTCTTATATTAATTGAAATGGATAGCCCAGTCAATATGTTTTCACAACAAACCGTACCACAATCGCAAAATGAAGCGATATTAATACAGCAAAATAATGTTTTATTCCAAGAAAACTATCAACGTTCCCAAAATGAACAGCAGCTGTATATCAGTTGGAAACTATCGGAAGAAGAGAAGGTAAAAGCCATTGACAGGATGAACCAACTCCAAATCCAATTAAATGAAATACATAAAATGTATGAAGAGCTGAGAAGAAAGTTCGCAGAAACGGAAAATAGGCTGTCTACCAACATTGCAAATGAAGCGACAGTCGAATATCAAACTGATGAGGATGAGTTAGCAAAAGAGACAGAGTGGATACGCGCTAAAACTAGAAATCGTAAGAAGCGAAAAATGGATACTTCCCTGACACCTCCAGAACACAGGCAAACTGGCCGAGCTCCAGCTGAAAAGCCAAAAAAAGAGCAAACTCCCCCGCCAATAATTGTAGATGACATCCAAAACTTTAATGACTGTCATCAACTAGTAGAAACAACTGTCAACAAGTTCCAAATTAAAATTATTAGCGATAAAAATGCTAAAATCAATGTAGAAAACATAGATGACTACAGGAGACTTAGCAATATGTTGAATGAACGCAATTACTCATGGCATTCATATGAAAACAAGCAAAACAGACCAATAAAGGTAATTGTTAATAAGATGCATCATACTTGCAAGCCAGAAGAAATAGTCAAGGACTTAAGAAAGAGGGGGTACAAACTTATTGAAGCCATCCCCAAATTACAATACAAAACTAAAAAACCATTAAATATGTTCATGCTAGTCTTCAGACATGATGAAAATGTGAACAAAATATATGAAATAGGGGATATAATGGGAATAAGAGTACAAATTCTACCCCTAAGGAAATCTAAACTAGTACCTCAATGCAAACGCTGTCAAGCATATGGACACACAAAAACCTATTGCGCAAAAGAACCACGCTGCGTAAGATGTGTGAACAAACACCTGACGAGTGAATGTACTCAACCCAAAAACGCTCAGCCAAAATGCGTTCACTGCGGCGAAGGACACCCAGCCAATTATAGAGGGTGCATAGTAGCCAAAGAGATGCAGAAATTGAAAAACAAAAATATAAAAAAGGCAGAAAGACCTAATCAGCCGCAAAGAGAAAATCACAGAAACCCACCGCAAGGAGTAGGACCTGAAAACCCCCAAAACAGGATTGAAACAAACAATATAGAAAATAGAAAACCTTACAGTAATGCAGTGAAGAACAAAACTGAAGAAAAGAATATTCAAAACAGTACAACTATTGAGCAAACTCTCCAACAAATCTTGGAGAAATTAACAAATCTGGACGAACGAATTACCAGACTGGAATATAGCAATAAAGGAGCTATCCCCAAAAGACTTCATAATGACAGACAGCCTTAGAATCCTAGAATGGAACGCCAATGGCCTCTTGCAGCACCAAGAAGAACTACAGGCCGTACTAGAAATGGAAAAAATAGATATATGTCTCATTAGCGAAACACATTTCACTAACGAGTCGTTCATCAGAATAAAAGGATATCAGGTATATCATACCACACATCCAGAAAATGCAGCCAGAGGAGGAAGTGCAGTCATAATAAAGCGAAATATAAAGCATCACCAAGAGATGGGATTCAAAACAGCTGAATTCCAAGCAACCACAATAAGCGTCAAAACAAAAAACCGCGAGATAAATGTAACGGCATTATACTGCCCACCAAGACACGCAATCAAGAAAAACAAATATATTGAATTTCTGAATAGCCAGGGGTATAGATTTATCATTGGGGGAGACTTCAACGCAAAACATATACACTGGGGATCAAGATTAACTACTACTAAAGGCAGGGAACTTCTAGGAGCTATAAATAAGACTAAGTGTTATGCAGTATCAACAGGGAAGCCAACATACTGGCCCACCGATCCTAACAAAATTCCAGACCTCATAGACTTCTTTGTGATAAAAAATATTTCAACAAACTACATGAAAATAGAAGAAGCATGGGACCTGAATTCTGACCATTCTCCCATCCTCCTCACGCTTAGTGATACCATAATACAAAAAGAAACCCCACCAAGTTTAGTCAATAAACGGACTGATTGGAAGAGCTTTCAAATCGAAATAGATAGCAATATTAATCTCTCAGTTCCGCTAAGAACCAATGAACAGCTAGACGAAGAAGTACAAAAATTTAACAAGATTGTACAACAAGCTGCATGGAATAACACTCCGAGTACAACAGTAAGAATGAAGGGAAATAATTACCCAAGAGAAATTAGAGAATTACTTACCGAAAAGAGAAAACTAAGACGCAAATGGCAGCAATCTAGAGCACCTGCGGACAAAACTACGCTGAATAATGCCACACAGAATCTTAAAAGAGAAATCCAAAAAATCAAAAATGAGTCTATCAGTGCTTACCTCTGTGAGCTGACAAATGACAGCAACAGAGATTATTCCTTGTGGAAAGCTACTAAAAGATTAAAGAGACCCATCCTGCAGAACCTACCAATCAGAAACGAGGATGGCAGCTGGGCGAGAGATAACATACAAAAAGCAAGAAGATTCGCGGATCACTTGGAAAATATATTTCAACCAAACGAAGGTGAAGAAATAGCAAGAGAGAATTATGACCAAGAAAAATTAGAAATAAGACCTGCCACAACAAAAGAAGTAGCTAAAGAAATTAAAGAAAATATAAATTCAAAAAAAGCCCCAGGATTTGACTTGATAACAGGAGAAATCCTGAAACAATTACCCCAGAAAGCCATAATAAAACTGACGCACCTGATAAATGCTGCTTTTAGACTAGAGTATGTACCCAGGATGTGGAAAGTTGCAGAGGTGATTATGATACCTAAACCAGGCAAAAAACCCGAAGAAGCTTCATCTTACCGACCGATCTCACTATTACCTGTAATATCAAAATTATTTGAAAAACTTCTACTTAAAAGAATAAAACCAATAATAGAGGAAAGGAAGCTGATACCTGATCACCAGTTTGGATTTCGTGAAAGCCATTCAACGATAGACCAGGTCCACAGAATAACCAACATTATAGAAAAAACGCTAGAAGAAAAAAAGGTCTGTTCTACGATCTTCCTAGATGTAGCACAGGCTTTCGACAAAGTATGGCACGAAGGACTCGAGTACAAATTGAGACATCTCCTGCCAAAACAGTACTCACAACTGCTAATCTCTTACATTTCCAACAGAGTCTTCAGAATAAAACAGGAAGAAGCCTATTCCGAACTCAGAGAAATCAAAGCGGGAGTACCACAGGGAAGTGTATTAGGACCAGTCCTATACCTTCTATACACTAGTGACATCCCTGATATGGAACATAACACTATAGCCACTTTCGCTGATGACACAGCCATCTTAGCAGTCGGAAATAGTCATATCGAAGCTACAGCCAAATTACAAACAACCATAAACCAGATTCAAATATGGACTAAAAGATGGAGAATCAAGCTCAACGAATCAAAATCTGTGCACATAAATTTTACTAACAAAAGAGGACAATCAGTGCCAATCAGACTCAATAATGCTCAAGTACCTTATGCCAATACAGCCAAATACCTGGGTATTACATTAGATGCGGGGCTACGCTGGAAACCCCATGTCAAAAAGAAAAGAGAAGAATTAGGGCTCAAATTTAGAAAAATGTATTGGATACTGGGACGAAATTCCACTCTGTCTATATACAATAAATTGCTAATATATAAGCAGATCCTGAAACCTGTATGGACTTATGGAATTCAGCTATGGGGCTGTACCAAAGAAAGTAACACCCAGATCATACAACGATTTCAAAACAAAATACTGAGGGATATCACCAAAGCTCCTTGGTACTGCCGCAACAGTGACCTCCATCGGGACCTGGACATTGACACTGTTAACCAGACGATCACCAAGTTTGCCAAGGGTCATGAACAACGACTCCTAGAACATGTGAATGTTGAGGCCATCCAGCTCCTCGACAACACCAACCAGACAAGAAGGCTCAAGAGGACAAAGCCCTTTGAGTTAGTTTAGTGGATAAGTGTCAGTGTAAAGCAGAGTACTGTGCAGTTCTTACACGCTAGTGTTAGTGTCGTCCGTTTGTATTAGAGTCTAAGGAACTACTGTTGAGTAAGACCTTTAGTATTAAGATTGAAATTAGTAAAATAAGTTAGACTAAAATTGCTCATTGATCGTGACCGATCAGATTGTAATATTTAAAAAAAAAAAAAAAAAAAAAAAAAAAAAAACTTTATTTTGATGAAATGAAAATATTCTTTACTCCGTCGTCTAACTGACAAGTACACGATATACATTGTGAGCGTACTCGTTATGTCATCAGTCATTTTTGATTAAGCGCGAATTTTTTAAACTGATGGCATTTTAATTGCAATAATTTCATCTTGATAGGTAATTCTAAGCAAAAAATATGTTGAAGACAATTTCCTGGGTATACAAAATTATGTTGCACATGTTTTTGTTAAACTACTATCCCCCTGAATTCTCAAAATATTTGAATTTGTCCATTATTCATTCTTTCATCTTCTCGGTTGGCTAGAAGAAGCAATAATTGTCAACTAATATAGGTGTGTAATATGACACTTTCTAACCTTCAATGATGTTAGTGATGACAGTATTGCATATATGGTTGTGAATAAAACGTATTACTAACTAAAATGTCGTATCGTCGATGGATTGCGATACAAAAAATCTAAGTTGCATAACGTGAGTGGATACGATCCTGGCAAATCCACAAGGTACCGTTTGCATGCAAGCAACACGTTCATCTAAGAAGATCGGATTACTTTGGCGGCGGGGGTGAATTCAGGGAGTGAGTCGCCGCTAAAACGAGAGGAAGAACATAGGTTAGGGATATTAAAGGAGAATGGGGAAAGAGGGGAATTATTGGATAGAGGGCCGATACTGATATAATCGATTACAGATCGGCCGCAACATGTCGTGCTGTTGTGCGGGGATGAGTATTTTTAAACCAGTGGTGGCTGATGCTGATTTAATAACTATATTCTGAAATTGTAAGAACGTTAAAAAACCAATTTGGCGTAAATATCATAATAGTGGATGGTTGTAGCAAAGTTTTCATATTTCAGCCACTTTTACAACGCTCTTTTTCACTGAAATACATAGTAGAAGCTTTATTGGATTGAATAATAGTTGAGAATATTAAAATTGATAATAATAATAAGATTTACTTAGAAACGGGTGTACCGGGTGTCCCAAAATAAGAATAACTCTCGGCCATATCTCGGGAATCGTTTATACCTAGTACAGCTTCGGAAAAAAAAATTATAACAAAAGTGACCTCGAGAAAAACTGGAAATTATTTACAGAGTTATATATATAATTGATATACTTAATTTGTTTATTTCCGTTGATGCTAACTAGTCTATTTGGAGGCCGACAAGAAATTCCCAACATTTATGCGTTTCTTGAGATCTTCATTCAATAGCGTTCTTTGGCGGTGGACCTACAGCTCTAAATAATTTTCAGGTTTTTCTCGAGGTCACTTTTATTATAAATTTTTTTCCCGAATCTGTATTATAAACAGTTCCCGAAATATGACCGAGAGCCATTCTCATTGGGACACCCGATACATAAATATTATCATTGTCTATAAAAAGAAATTCCTAATAAGTATAACAGAGACCCTAAAAAGAGAGATGCATACATATAGAGAGGTGGCGGTCCAAGTTGAAAAACGGTGAAATTTGAAACTTGTGTGTACGAGATGCTACTGACCAATAGGTGATAATAGTATATTATTAAACGAGCAATTTATGATAGCCAATATTCACGACGTGTGACGAGTGAATATTGCCCATAAATTGCGAGTAAAATACTATACTTTGTCCACGACCATTAATTTCTTTTATTAAATAAAAGTCTGTAACGATTTGGTATTACTAACCTCAAAATGTTCTGACAACTACATAAAAATATAATTTGACATATACCGGGTGTCCCAAGTTATCGTATACATACAATATCTCGCTTATTTGACAAGATAATTTGAAAATTAAAAAACTGTTTTGAATGGTATTGAAGTCCCTTCATAATGACTTATGAAAAAACTTGATTGTATTTGACAGGGATGTGCAGCCTCCTATCACTTTTTATTTTAAAATGGTACACACTGTATATTGTCATTAAAAATTGCGTGTTATTCTATTAGGAATACAACGATACACCATACTTGTGCTTATTTTTTATTATTAACAACAAAAAATTAACATTTCTGAAATTTAACTAAAATGCATATGCAATTCAAAAAACTGAAACAAAATTATAGCAAGTGTTCAAAATTATTTCCTGCACATTCCATGCACGCTTCAAGACGTCTTAAAAGCGTTCTTGTGCAGGCCGCCTGAATCATAGCTGGTGTAACAGCACGACATGCTTCACGAATGCGTTCTTTCAGATCATCTACATCTACAGGTTGCGTTTGATAAACCAATTCTTTAAGGTAACCCCACAAAAAAATCCAGTGGTGTTAGATCTGGCGAGCGAGGAGGCCAAGCTATAGGTCCATAAGTACCAATCCACCTGTTGGGAAACAGTTGATCGAGGTGCTCCGCAACAATACCTGCATTATGAGGGGGAGCACCTTCCTGTTGCCAGATAATTGTATTCCGTTGTGCCCAAGGAATGTCTTCCATAAGTTCAGCTAACTCGTGTTCAAGAAAATGTAGATATCTGTCCCCATTCAATGTGCCCTCATAAAAGTATGGCCCAATCAAGTGACCATTGAATAAACCGCACCATACATTTATACCCCAAATAGTCTGAAAACGAGTTGAAGAAACCCAATGTGGATTTTCGTTCGACCAATAATGGGCATTATGTGTATTCACTACACCATTGTTGTGGAAGCGGCTTTCATCACTCCAAAATATTTTATTTAAAAGCAAGGGATCATCGGTAATCATAACATCAATTAAAGAAATAAATTCTAATCTTCGGTCGAAATCAGTAGGCTTCAGTCCTTGAACTAGATGTAATTTATAAGGGTGATATTTGTGTTTTGTCAAAATTCTCTGTACAGTACTTTTGCTTAATCCGTTTTCTTCAGCTATTTTTCTAACAGAAGTATGGGGATTAATACCAACATACGCAAGTACATTAATAACATTATCATCATTGGTCACAGGATTTCGGTGTGGTGCATGGTTTTTGTTTGGGAATGAACCGTTGCGCAATTTTCGTTCCAATCTAGGAAACACCATGTGTGCTACTTGACGACGTTGAGGAAAACGTTCTCGATATAAACGGGCTGCTCGTCGAGCATTTTTCCTGCATTCACCATAAACTAGGAACATGTCAACGTATTCGTCTGAACTAAACGTGAATGGCATCTTACTGATAACAATCGTAATTATTTTTTAATTGGAACTTGTGAATAGTGGGCACAACAAACAATTAAGTCATAGATTAACTACACTATGTTTAAAAATAAGTATTTGGAGTTCTTTTTTTGACAGATGCATCGGTTTTTGACAACAGATAATTAATGTACTTTTTTTTGACATTTTTATAACCATCGGCGTAGGCAACATAATTTTTATAAGGATAATTAGGTAATACTTATAAAAAAATCTAAAATGTTAATTTTTTGTTGTTAATAATAAAAAACAAGCACAAGTATGTTGTATCGTTGTATTCCCAATAGAATAACACGCAATTTTTAATGACAATATACAGTGTGTACCATTTTAAAATAAAAAGTGATAGGTGGCTGCACAAGCCTGTCAAATGCAATCAAGTTTTTTTATAAGTCATTATGAAGGGACTTCAATACCATTCAAAACAGTTTTTTAATTTTTAAATTATCTTGTCAAATAAGCGAGATATTGTATGTATACGATAACTTGGGACACCCGGTATAGAGATGGGCGATACTGTGTAAAGTATCAATACAGCGTACTGTCATAAATATATTGTTAAAATATTGTTATGAAAAGTATCAATACTGAAAATTACAATATTTTATCGATACGATATATTTCAGAAACAAAATGTCCTGAACAAAATACACAGAATAAATAGTTTATTTCATATTGTACCCCCATCTCTAGTCGTGAATTATGAACCATAATACACTACAGTGTATTATGAACCATAATTCACGACAATAGATATATGGGTACCATATTAATTTGGTTAACCAATTGGTAGGTCCTACGTCACCGCTATGACGTGAACTACCAATAACAGGCGAAATCGTTTGGTTCCCAGCGTAGCCCAGCTGGTACAGCTGATTGATGAAATTGACATAGAACAATATATTTACAAATAAAAAGAAAGACAGAAACTACTTTAGACAAGGATAGAAAGCTACCAATATCAGTAACCGTGCTGCAGATCTCGGTATGTGATTTGACAGACCAAAAAGGTACCAAAGTTGGATTGACGTCATCGTTTTTCGGAACGAAATCGATTGGTATGTAATTGACAGACCAAAGTGGGGTACCAAAGCGGGACGAAATCGCCTATTGACTTATTATTAGGTGGTCGTGGACAAAATATTAGGTCTGTTCGTAGAGCAGTCAGAAACGGTTGTAAAGTAGACGACTCATGCGCAGAGTCTTTTTGTGAACGGTTTTTATTCACTGCGCATAAGTTGTCCAGTTTCCACCCGTTTCTGACTGCTCTACGAACAAACCTATTAATAACCCTCAAAATAAACATAACAAAATACATTTCTACCTATGAAAGTTGAATTAGCTATTTGTGCATAAAGTGATACTTTACCGCTTGAGGCAGAGAGTTGCCCGCGCGACGCGTAGCGGAGCTCGGGCAATCTGCCGAAAGCTGCAACGCACTTTCTGCTCGAATTGCACACAAGATTTTTTCTACGATCACCTTATTTTTAAACAAATAATTAAAAAACACATGAAAAGTACACTTTATTAGAATGTGATGTTGAAAACATGTAACAATTACTTATTATTTTTATTTATTGCCTACAATATTGAAGTTGAATGTACAGTTTTGTCCGTATAAATCAACACTATGAAAATAGGAATCTGCAAAAACGATCAAGAAAATTGTCAATCCTAACAACGTTATATTTGTAATAAGTTGTAAATATTAATTTTTATCTTGAACTAAGATATAAATCCTTCCCTTCACTGTAGTATTGAATCAAAATAATATCAATGTATGAGGTTTGAATTATTTTATAATTTCAATAAAATTAAACATATAAAATATACACCTCCATCTATGCCAGCGGAAAAGTACGCTCCAGAGCGTAAATGATGTCAATTATGACAGATCGCGGAAAACATCAACTTTGCGGTTAGATTTGAGTGTGCAAAAGTCTACTTTGGGTAGTGATCGTAGGAAAAAAAATTTACCTAACCCAACCAAACAAAATTTTACGAGTATAATAAATATATCTTCTGTATGTTCCTTGTGGTATATTATTCATTCTTTTTTTAATTTCTTGGGAAATTAAACCACAATATTTCTGAATTCTTTATTTCAACGTTTCGGTAGCGTTCCAGCTACCGTTGTCAAGAACTGACTTAACTGACTTAAAGAATTCCCAGCTATTTGCAAACATGCTTGGGAAGAGGGTCATCAAATTCAATGGGATTCGTCAAAAATAATATTAAAAGAACCCAATAACAAAAGACGAAAAATCAAAGAAAGTGCTTTAATACAACTAAATGCAGATAAATGTGTAGCTAGTATTTCAGCCGAATGTAGTCAAATTTGGTTACCAATGTTAGAAAGAGAAATTTTCAATAATCAATTACCTGCGTTATCAGGATAGCATCATAAGTTTTTATCCAGGTTTTCTCATGATTTATAATTTGAATAGTTGTTAATCGATACACATTTCAATACACAAAATCACAAAACTGAATATACATATTTTGAAAACTTAAATATTCATACACAAAAAAAGTATCAAGAAACGCGTTTTATTAACAACATTTCCAATATAAGCGAAAAAAAAAAACGCGCTATCCCAATTAAAAAAACCGGTCCTGGAACGTGCACTTCACTGGATTCCATTTCTAGTAGACTATCACATCGTTGGAATGTCATAAAATGAAATATTTCATTTAACATTTTACCGGAGATATGATCTACTATGAATGGACCTTAATAAAAATTTGATAAACTTCAAAATTTTTTTGATTGTCTAGTTGTCAAATTTTTTCCGTTGTGTCAGTTAGGGATAAAAATCAATTTTTACTTATTTTTCTTGACAACGGTAGCTGGAACGCTACCGAAACGTTGAAATAAAGAATTCAAAAATATTGTGGTTTAATTTCCCAAGAAATTAAAAAAAGAATGTATAATAAATATATTTCAAAATAATTTCTGGACTCAGTTTCTGGTCTGATTCATAATAAGAGTAACAGATCCGTATTAGATAAAATTCAAATACCAAATAATCATAAATTAAATTTATTTTTTAACAAAAAATATAACTGATTTTCACAAGAACAAATCTAATTTGCAAATGTTATCAAAAAATGTTTCAAATAAATTCTAAACAAAAAAAGTCACCAAAAGTGTAATCCTAACCGTAATTTTAAATTAAATGTTCAAAGTGTTCACCGTTAACATCAATGCAGTGCTGCAATGGTTTACAATAGATATTACGAAATAACTCTGTTTTGATTAACTTTGGGTAAAGAGACTACTTAACAAAAATTAAATTAACATAATCGAAAATTCTATTTGCGCTAGGTCTTCCACTTGAAAGAAGAGAGAAAATGAAAGGTTCGAGTTTTCGTCTACCCTGTACACAAAAGGATTAATATTCCAAATTTGATAGGATAGGCAGATATTGCATCATATTACGAAACTCTGTTGTGCAGAATAAATGTTTTTTCTTCAACGTACAATACAGCTACAGAGGCGTTGATTTACCTACGATTTTCACATAAACGTATCCATACCTTATGAAGGACTCTGTATAACCTTATATCAAATGGTTTAAAAAAAATGAGCAATCCGAATTTGGTATAATATACAGGAATTCTCATTTGAAAATTCATATGTTTGGTTTGTAATGCAGTTATGCAACACTCTATAGTCTGTATATTTTATTGAAGTGGCATTAATTAGAAGCGGTTAGCTAATTACACGTTAATATTTTGGTAAGATGAATGAACCGCCCTTATTAGCTTCAACCTGATTACACCACTACCGAGTTAGAGTGATACCACTCTACAACAATGAACAAAAAGTGGCATTTTTACAGTCATATTTGCCTTATGAAGCGTTTTGGATGAGTCACCAATTCAATTACTCACAAAACTAGAATAAAAAAAACCATCGTATTCCTATTCAATTCATAAAAGGAAAAATATATATACATTCCGTGCCTGCGAATAAGCCACCCCACAAGGGTTAATATTTGTACTTGCAATAAAAATAATTACTATGTGGTGTAGTAGGCTGTGCTCGCTAGTGTTTTCAGGGCCTACTGCTGTGGACAAAACCAATTAGAATACGGCTGGCTGTATTACACAAATGGACCAATAAAAAAACAATAATATGGGTCTCCCGCTAACTGTAATATTCAGGAAAATATATATTTCTACTGGTGTTAGGTTTAAATTATACATGGAATGATAATACTTTAGGGTCGAGTTTATTTATTGTGTTGTAATAGACCTGATAACTTATGCTTAGTGTTTAATACAAATTATTCGATTTTTAATTCTAAATTTAAAGTAGCGGAGTTTATATTCTTCGTACGAACACGGGTATCAAAGATATCACAAAGACATCTATAAAATATCTTTCTTAGGCGTTACCTATTCCATGTGTGAAAGACGTCCTTTATAAGTGTTAAGCATAATATCTCTTAAATATTTTCATAACATCCAGACTCACAAAAGCATGAAAAGGACGTTACGTATAACTTGGGGATAGGTCTATGATAGTCCGTTATAGTGATGTGTGTGAATAAAATAGTAGTTTACCCAAAGAGTACGGGAAGTGATACTTTTCCGCACGTATTAGTACACTATTTTTTTCTAATAGCTTGCGGCAAGATCCACTTTTCCGCACTCTTTTTAGTGCAGAAAGTAAATTTTTTGTCCAAAACTCGAAACTCTCAATTAACAATTGAAAAAAATTACAATAAATGAATTGTTATCTAACAAAAACACTGAAATTTTAAGTTATTGACTGCTGGACATTTAATTTTAAAAATTCCCGGTTAAATCAAGATATACCATTTAAGATCGGTATGTTTCTTTCAACTTCAAGTATAGATTTTCCCACGTGTTTTTTTTTTCAGATAATTTTCACTTATAATTGCACAAGAGGTTTGTATTTTATCGGGTAAATTTGGATTGTTTAATGAGAAACTGTTTCCTAGCAATTAGACGAGAACAACTGTCAACTATTAAAAACGCGACACCGAAGGTGGAGCGTTTTTAGGTTGACAGTTTTTCGAGTCTAATTGCTAAAGGAAACAGTTTAGAAGTTGAACAACACAAATTTACCCGATATTAATACAAACATCGAGTGTAATTCGGCAGGACAATTCAATGAATCGGCTCATTGTTAGTATTTAGAAATTCAATAAGTTGTTGACAAACATGTCAAATTATTTATCATGGTAACAAATGCATAAGTGAAAAAACCACAAGTGCATTTATCAACAGTAAAAACACAAGAGCTTTTTTTTTATCGGATAAATTTCTCTTTGCAACGAAACAGTTTTGCCAATCACTAATTTTACGAGAAAAACTGACATGATAAAATCGCGACACCGAAGGTGGAGCGATTTTATCTAATGTCAGTTTTTCGAGCAAATTTAGTGATTGGCAAAAGTTTGAGTTAAAGAGAAATTTATCTAGATAAAAGAAAAGCTCGAGTGTTTTTTGGCAAGATAAATTAACGACAGAATATATCGATGAACAACAACAATAATTTTCTCATTGTCATTGTGTAGAAGTGACGTCCGCATACTAGAAATTGAGGAAGAGAGGTTTTTATCGCGATAAAAAAGGATGCACCTTTTTTATCGATGTCAAAGTGACAAAAACATTTCCAGGTATATGACATTTTAATATTGAAGTTAATTTATCGCTGAAAAAGTTAAAGCTAACTTTTGCCGGTGTCAAAGTGACAATTACACTGAGGCATATGCGATTTTTTATACATGAGTTGAATTGTCATTGTTAAAAGGAAAAATACAGAAAATAATCTCTCTCAATAAAAATATATTATTGTTAACAGTCAATCAACTAGTGTAATGAACCTTCAAGCATCAGTTGAATAATTTTTCCATCATCCCCTCACTCAAATTTCCCATTATTTTTTCTCCCGTTCTGATCCTAATAGCTCAAGGCATACGTTTTGCTTCTCAAAGAGATACGCCTCTAGGTTATAACGTGCATATACATGAGTAAGACAAAGTGAAATCCTGACACCATATTAATATTTTTCCTCACAGATGCTATACCAAACCCGTAACAAGAGAAAGATTTTTCTGTACTAGCGTGAAATTTATAGTACAGGAAATGCAGCGTTTTGGCTCGCAATTTTTTCGTCCAGCGATTTATTTGAAATTTCCACAGAAGGTTTGGAATAGTACAGGGATCATTTTCTTTATCATGTCGCTGAACGTTAAAACCTTGGGTTGTGGTTGTCCTTGGACATTTTTTACATTACAACTACGAGAAAAAGTGAATCTAAAGAAAAATGTTCACCAAATTTTTTTCGCGAAATTAATATTTTTTGAAATATTCGCAGCTGAGAGTATCAGTTTTTTTACGAAAAAATCAATGTTTTCAATGATTTTTATTTCGAATAACTCGAGAAATATGTAGTTCATTGAAAGCACCTTGGAGAGCAAAACTGTAGCTTTAAAAAAAGTTTATTTAATTCTTCTATGATCAGTACGAACCAAGATACGACATGTTAATGGTTAGCTTCCTTCTGTCAAATGCTTAATTTTGAAGTTTTAAAGTCGAATAACGGAAAAACTTGGAATTTTTCGGGAAAAACTTATACGATGTCTTCCAAAATATATGATAAGACCTTTTAAAAAAAATCTAGCAGAATATCTCCGAAAATACTACATGTCATAACCTGACCTTATTCGAGCCCTTTAAACTCACCACATTATTTGAAAATTGAGGATTCAGAAAATTTACCATCTTTTGAGGTTTATTTCCTGTACTATTATACGGAGAATAGAATGTAAATTTGCCCAACGCATTTTCACAGCTATGAATAAACGGATGTAATTGATATATAGTACTCGTACTTGCAACAAAATGCAAATTTTAATTATTATACCATGCTTTAAGTTTGGTCCTGTTTAGGTTTTCTTATGGATCACATATGATTTCAAGCAGGTCGCAGATAACTCACCCTTAGTATGGGTATTGTAAAACTATTTTGGCATATAACTGAAAGTTAACTTGTAAAATAACGTCACATGTTATAGTTAACCTCCCTCAATTATATTTTAAATATTTTAATCGATTTTACTTCGTTTTCTTTGAATTTTGCAATGCTAGCAAACGATATCCATGATATTTTTAAAGAACTAGTTCATGGCTCGTCTATCCATTCAGACCATCAAATTTTGGAACAAATAAAATAAAAATTCGACACTGGGAAGAAAATAACGAATATACCAAACACACATAACCAAACTAGACCATGAAACTAAAGTCGAAATGCCAAAACTCCACGCCATAGAGAATGTCTCTCCATGCTCTAGGCTACTCTTCTTTGTATTTTGAAAATTATTCTTTTATAAAACTGACATAACCTAATTTTTTTTTTGACAAGAATATCAGTTAAGGTCTACCATTCTAAACATAAGACTCCTGCATATTTTCTATCATTGTGAACATCTATATTGCTTTATTAGAATGATGATTACACCCCCGAAGCGTAAATCTTGACATTTTAAATGACTTTCCAGCTGATTACTCAACATATCAGTGGCCAATAATTCTAGGAACTCTTGGCATGTCACCATTTCATTTCTATTGTTAAGTCACTAGTTATGTTAAATTATTTTATGTTGCTACTACAACATTTTGAGGTTAGTAATACCAAATGATCCTTACTGACTTTTATTCAATAAAGAAATTAAGGGTCGTGGACAAAGTATAGTATTCTACTCGCAAATTATGGCCAATATTCACTCGGGTGACTTGAGCCCATCGTGAATAATGGCTATCATAAATTGCTCGTTCAATAATATACTATATTTTTGAAAGTTCAGTTGTCATATTTTGTAAATTCAACACATTCAACCGTTGCATTCAACATTCAACAATATGTCATTATTATGATTTTGAGGTTAAGTATAAAATAACATTCAACTAATTTAAGTCAAACGTAAAACACTTGAATACGTCACAGATTATGACGTAACGGCAAAGAATAGCTGAACAAACTCTACCTGAACATTCACTTTCAGTTGTTTAATATTATATCTCTGTAATTGTACATTATCTCCCAAGCTATGCAACTTTTCTCAGCGTTCTGTCCCATTTTATCGATGTCTAATGAAATTTCTATGCCAAACAAGCGTCTTCATTGTGTTAGTCTGAAATAAGTAAATATTCCGTTGAAGAAGTTGATGGAAAAGATCAGAAGCCCGATAAAATAATCAGAAGTGGGATGAAAATATCTTGGAGTAGGACCCGTTCAATTCGTTCCGATCTTTTCAAAATTCAAAAAGTTTTCCTTCAAGATTCTGATCACTTTCAACACAACAATGTTAACAATACTCTGGAGGACTTGAGCTGCTAAAGACGCAGTTCCATGCAAATTCCGGGTAGAGCGGAACGGAAAACCGGTCTCTTAATCGTGAATTTCTGTCAGTTCCTATCCGCTGCAGGCCCTTTCAAACTCAAGGATAATATCGTATGAAATTGCTATATTCATGCAGTGACGTGTGATGATATTTCTATAAAAGGGTATTTTTTCAAGCAAAATATCGTACGATATTTGTCCGATATGCTTTATTTTGTGAAATATCTTAATATTCATTCCTATTTTTATGGAACAAAACACGAAGACTGGAGTCTGAGTATTGAATTTCATTTCTTTCAGCTCGTTCCCAGTCTTTGTTGAAGTCACCCAATACATACATAAAAATGAATTGTTCATGTACTGGAGCTTCTCTTTGAATCCTCACATCTACAAATTCAATATTCCCCAAGTAGATTATTAATAAATTTGTTGAATTTCCAATTTTTTTATTATTCAATGAAGAAAATTATGATGAGAAACTATTTGAAAACTGGAAATATTATATGGATTCATCCATTTCAGGAATGAGCATTTGAAAAGTTGAAATAGAATAAAACATTTAAATCAGTGGAAAATTTCAACACAATACAATTAATTGTAATAATGATCTCATAATTGTTTTATTTCCAAAAATACACAATTTGTATTTCATCTTCTATGCTTATGATTGAAATAATTTTTGTTTAGTAAAATTTCCAAATAAGTGGAAATTTTCACCCCAAAAGTTTTTTCTTTGATTGATCATTCAAAAGATCGTACTCTAAAAGGACGTAATTAAGAAGTTCCCTTCAAATTAAGATTAATTACTCTGCTTTTTTCAAAATTATAATTGTTGTTTTTTTTTGTTGTATATCAACTCATCCACAATAAATGTTAGGTTAGGGGAGAGTGGAGAAGCTGAAGATGAGACATGTTATAACTTTTGTTTCGATTAATGGATTTTGACAAACTGAGTATCATTTGAAAGGTAACTTGAAGCACAATAAGAAACTATCTCATAATTCCTTTCAAGTGGTTTCAACGCTCACTAGGTGGCGGTGATAGACTGTTTCCAATCTTTCCGTTATTTTAAATAAAACATTATTTCAAATTTTGGAATTTCTGACTCAATTACAAATCAACTTTTAATAAAAAAGGTTGGTATTGCAATAAAACATTTTTTTTAGATGTCTGTTGACAAGAAAATTATTCTACAGTTTGGGGGAAAAATCCCTCCTATCGTTCGAATTGTGCACGTCGCTGTGTCCGTTTCCGAGAAAAGGCAGTACAAGGGACAAGAGATCGTGTAGGTTTTGATATGGCTTGAAAAAGTCATTATAAACGATAAGGAACGTCGTTGATGTAGTTTTAAAAGGTCTGCGAACTGTTTTAGGGACGGAAAGATTCCGGTCTTGGTTTTTATTTTCAGCGAAAAACGGTGACCAAGTTTATAAGACACCATAAAAATGTAAATTTTATATAAACGTTTGTCGAAAAGTTTGGATTTTTAACAAGTAACGGATTTGTAAAACTTATTTTTACTCCGGGAAGTTTCAATTCAATTTATTATAACTTAACATAAATGCAATATAGAGCAAACATCTTCCAACTGTATTCATTCAACTCTCCTCCAACTTGTATAACCACTAGAATTCAAGTTATAACCAAATATTTTTTTAATCATAAATATTTTTCTCCCAGCACTGCCACTTTTATTTGCAATCAGTGAGAAATTATTAATATTTATTGCTTCTTGAGTGATCACTTACTCAATTAACTGTATAGCGTTGCACAGCATCTCATTTCTCATTTTCTTGTAAATTATTTTTTCTGATTCAGTGTATTTCCTACTTCTGTATTTGTATCTGTAGAGAAGGGAGGGTGAGTGTAGGCTCACAGCACTTTGGCCACATGTGAACCATTGTTCTTATTCTCTTAGGAGTTGTCCTCCTAGGTCATCGTCCATCCTGTACTACCCAGGAAGGTGGACAGCTTACTAGGAGACATCTTTATATCGGCAGGTGCAGGCCAAGATTCACCGAACACACACTCTCTTATTGACGATAACTCTGGACACTCGCATAAGACATGTCTGACAGTTTCATTTTCCTGTTCACATATCCTGCATGTCCACTAGCCCCATAGTATGGAGGTGTTTCCTTAGTTGAACCCACTGTTATACGTAGGTTTTTCCTAGTCATCTCCAAATATTTCTTCGGCGCCAGCTTCCCAGGGTCGCCCAGGGTGATCCTAGCAAGACTGCGTTCTTTGATTCCCTCCCATCTCTCAAGGGATTGAGCAATGGTGTAGAATGGGCTATGCGATTACCTTTACTCCTGTCGTGCCCTTTAACCCACCTCAGAATAACATTTTCATCTGCCGAGACGTCAGCTATATCTTGGTGGCACTCTAGTACCAGCCCCGATATAACACGTTGTCTGCTCAAGGCTAATAGGGCTTGTCTACTATCAGTGCACCTGAGCTTCATTAGGCTATGTGTGCATCCTCCTGGAAATTCCACTCTGTAAGTCATCCAGCAAATGGTCAATATTATTAATAACCCCATCAAGAGGAACTTCTCTCAACATGGCTTGTGACACTCGCCAAACACGGATTCACGAGTGGATGCTGGAGCTGAGCAATCACCAGCAAGGATATGCTTCACCAACTTATCTTCTTGTGTACCCCTTCCATTCAATAGTCTCTTAGTGTTGTGGTTCAAGATTCTGTGTATTGATATACATTCCGCAAGAATGTGGATGAGGGATTCTTCTTTCACTCATCAGAATCTACATTTTTCTTGTTTCAGTAGTAGACTTGGGAAGTGTGAATATTAAATGGGAGAGTTTGGGTAACTGAGTTTTATTTTCTGAAATGAAAGTATTTCTAGTATAGACTGCAGCGCGCCTATAGAAATTTCCACTTCAAAGAATTTACTTTCAGTAAATTGTTATTCTTTATACAAGAAACAATCTTTTCCACAAACAAAGTGGAGTATATTTGAGTCTATTTTTATCGATTATCTAAATTAGAGCTTAGACATTTCTACCATTTCTTCAAAATTCACGCGATTGTCTATTTCAATATCTGTAAAACAATTTGAGTAGTCTATTATTAAATGGATTTCCATTAATCAATTTGCTGTCTTATATTCGGCTAAAATTATAAGGTTTCACACGTCTTATGAATAACATCATAAATGGTATACACACTGTTTAAATTAAGAATACTTTATACTTCACGGACGACAAAAACCGGTAATAAAGGTTTTCCAGTTTCATTTATCAACTAAAAATAAAACAGCTGTTAAAATTTTGATACATATCTACTTGCTCTTTTTCAATTTATTTTGTGATATTTGGAACACTAATTGAAAAATGAATTATTATAATATTCTTCATTATATTTAAAGGGTGAAATACACACACAATAACCTGAAGTACTGACCCTAACGCGTGCAGTAGTGTACTTTTTGTGTCGATATACTTTGAAACGATAAATTGAACACTTGCTTGGATCGGATCAGGGAGATTAAAAGCCGCAGAGATAATCCTTGTTTTTTTTGTTAAATAATAAGATTCCTCCATATCCCTCTTTCTAACCATATTGATATCGATTCCAAACAAAACTCAAAAACTGTGTTCATAAATGTTATACCGTTACCGCGCATTCAGGATTTAAATCGTTAAAAAGATGAGTTACTTCGTCATGGGTTTTCAATGCCTTCTATTATTTTTTGTCTTATTTCAAAAACTTACAAGTCCAAATTAATAGTAGGTAGGTACGGTGCACTTTAATTTAGAAAAATGAAAACGATTCCATGAAACATTTTGTGATATGATACATTGGGATTATTTTTGGGAGAAAAAAAAATCTTTAATTATTCAAAATTCAAATGGTCAAGGCGAAAACCTGCTATGATTGAGTACTGACAAGGTGGAAGCCATAAAAATACAAAAAAAAAGAAGAACGGTTTGAGTTTGATTAGGTTAGGTTAGGTTCCCAACATATTATATTCTAATTTTCCAGTTTTTGCATGAATGTAGAAAAAATATTGTATGCAACTCTTGCAAAACGTGTTTTTTCCACTCGACGTGTTGTCCAACTAGGCCTAAAGACCTCGTTGGACAATTTCACATCGCATGCAAAAAACACTTTTTGCACTTGTTGCTTAAATAACTATTTTGTCATGGGTCACAGGTCACTCCACCTAGGCTGTCACTTAAACAAATTCAAGATGGCGGCCGTACGGTTAACGATGCAAAAACATTTAACATTTGCTTTAAAATATGCATCATCCTAGAATTTCATAACTTTTTCTTTATCTTATTCAAAGATAATCCCTTGGTACGAGACTTTTCAGCAACGCTGTATATATCCTAACCTACCTACTTCCTATTTCTGATTATGTGTATAATATCACGAAACAATTAGAGATTATCATTATTTGAAATTGAATTTTCGATAATAATACAAGTGTGTTAATGATTATCGAAATATAAATTTCTTCGATTTTTGGTTGGTTTCCTAAAACAACAATTTGTTTCGAAAAAGAGAAGAAATTTGTATTTCGATAATTATAATCATTAATTACACGAGCTGTATTCGTCAAGATTATTCCACGAAAACATAACGGTTCTTAGAATCCATTCTTAATACAATGATTCTGATGTTTCTTTAATAATTTGACATTTTCTGTCAGTCACTAGATTTTTAATATCGAATAAAACAACTAATGACAACACGAAACACACAGATAGGAAAATAACATGTATCCACTCAGGTGCCTGAATACAAAATCGTAAACATGGTGTTTTCAGATATAAATCCTCATATTTAAACCAATCGGAGGTGCTGATTTTGTATCGAGTGAAATAATCTGTTTAACTTATGATTATGATTTTATTAAATGTTTTATAAAATAAACATCAATTTGTATATTTTCTGTTTATTCATTGCTATTTCTAAGAAATAAAATCAAGTAATGGAACATTTAAATTAAAACTTTTTCCCAAGAGAGTTGAGTTATAATTCGATTCAAATACACAAGCACACTCCAGGTACCTTATAATATAGTCCTCGAGAATCAACTTAATGTCTAGAGGCTGTTTCGAGGATAGAATCATTGACGTACATTTGTGTAAAGGGGATGAGATGCAAAAAAAAACTTTTAATGAAAAAAACCAAGTGAACTCGTTTGATATTTCATTTTTAAAATACGGGTTTGTTGAAATTTTGTTACAAACGATTTAAGAGAAAAGCTTAAATTGATATTAAAAGTCTTCCTTGTCACAAAATTACTTGAATGCCTAATTAAAAAACTTCTCAGTAGGTGTATTGTTCCTTTTCCTCATTAAAGCTATTTGATCTTTCATGATGATTCTTTTTTTCATTAAATTTTTTGAAAGCATAAACGAACAGCTTCATATCAAGTTTCAAGTTTCACAATTCCATGTCAACCTTGAATAATTAAACTGATTTCTGCTGAAGCCAAACTTTCACTACACTGGATCTTCTCTCCCTAATATCAAAGCAAAACATAACTCTCCTCAAAAACTCGATTGGAGTAATAGACAAGAGAAAAGAGAAGTAAATCTACATAGCACTGCTCCATATTTCGTGAGATACTCACAAAGTCAATTCTATATTTGGTGCATTATTGAAAAAAGTTTTCTAGAAAATATCGACAAACCTCTATTCTTGTGATTTTCATGAAATACAGATGTTTTTTGATAACTTTTTTCAATGGTATTAACATATAGTTCAAACCAGTTTAGTTTGCTATTGTACGTAAGTAAGTCGTAAATCGACAAATTGCTGGTACATTCATTTTTAATTATTTTCCACTAAGTACTAGCTATGGAGTTGACAATTATTGCTTCTTTTAGCCGACTGAGAAGTTGAATGTCTCTATTTCTAGTGGTTAACAATTTTTTCTATTATTGACTCAGGTGAGTAATGGACTTATTCAAATATTTTGAGAGTCCAGAGATAGTAGTTCAACAAAAACTTATGCAACCCAATTTTGTATACCCAGGAGATTCTCTTTAACGTATTGGTTGCTTGAAATTACTTATAAGATAAAATTATTTGGATTTGAATGCCGTTAGTTCAACCAACTGACTGATGACAATTGGAGTGTTTTGCTAATGCTGGTCAAATTCAAAGGGGAAAATATGTATTATTTTAAATGGAACACCCTATAATTCTTGATCTCATTCGAAAAAGCAATCATTCTCCTTTCCAAAAATGTGAGTTTTCTGTATTTTCTATTATTTACAACAAAGATATCCGTGGTTTCATATAGTAGTACATTTTTAATTAGTAGTTTTATAAATGAACTTATTTTAATGTCTAAAATCAACTCATGCGCCTCGTGCGACCGTTTGACTCATAACAAAATCATTCAAGTCGGTTTCATGTAGTATGCATTTTCAATTACGTTAATAATTGCCAACAAATCTGACGAACAGTTTATTTAGTGAGGAAACATAATAACGAAGAAAAAAAAGTAACAATAAATGCTGCATAGGTATCCCTATCCTATTTGTTTATGCATAGCTGCGAGCGAAATTTTCAAATCAATCTTTTAACATTTCTTGCGGAATGTTTTCAATAATGTTCCTGATATTATTTTTTGGTTCTGCTAAATTATTAGGCTTAGCATGAGTTGATCTTTGGCATTAAAATACGTTCATATGAAACTACTAATTGGAAATGTACTACTACATGGAACCTCGAGTATCTTTTTTATTAATGGAACAAAAGATGAAAAACTACACATTTTTGGAGAGGAGAATGATTGCTCTTTCGAATGAGGTCAAAAATTATAGGGTGTTCCACTCAAAATAATACAAATTTTCCCCTTTGAATTTGACTAACATTAGTAAAGCACCCTGTGTTGATGAGATGAAATGTCAGCCAAGCCCAAAAAAATTTCTACGATAAACTAGTGAGACTAGTGAAAACCCCATATCTTTGGAGCAATTAATAAGCTGGGCATATGTTTAAAATAAGTCACTCTTATTTGGGACACCCTGCACCCTGTATACTATTAATCAACGCACCTTGGAAACATCAATGTTCTGTCGATGCTGGTATCGGATGTCGATTTTGTTAATGAAATTGCAGGCAACTTTTTTGTTAATACAAAGAATGCCGTCCTTCATTTTCATAATCTTTTCTCACTTTTTCCTGATTTTTCATAAATTGCATTCTTGAAATATTTCTGTTCCAGCTATCACTTGCATACTTCACTTGTAATAAAGAAATAAACTTCACTGAAAATAATACAGTGAAACTTATAACGGCAATAACAATATAATGTACGTCTATAAACACATGAACAGTACTTATATCACAAAATACACTAAGACTACATCCACGATGATGTCGCTTGGTTTGAAAGCTTTATTTCAGTAACTTTGTATACCAGTGAAACTCATACGCCGAGGAAAATTTATCTTGTTTTCCATCTATAAAAAAATACAAAATAAACTGAAATAGAACAAAAATAGTTGAAGCATTTCCAATAGTCCAGGAAGAATCGGCCCATGAGTACCGAAAACTATTCCATCTCAATTTTTTCATGCGATCCTTTTGAAATTGTCCTACTAAGATATAAATGCATGTTGCAATTAGGCAACCCGGTTCCATATTGTTTAAACCGAAGTTGTTGAAACAATGAACAAGAATTGTTATTTTCCAGTCGGAATTTTTTTGTTATATTCTTTATTGGATTAAAGATAAAAAAGGTCCCATGACTTTCTACAATAAAGTTGATATTTCCAAATATATGAATTTTCAAAGGTTCTAAAAACCTCGACATTGGTTATTTTCGACCCATGGAAAATATATTGAAAATATGGATAAAATATGAGTTACATTTTTTTCCGTTGACCGTGTATTAACAAAATCAACATCAATGACCCCCATTATTAATGATTTTCCTATATCAATCAACGATTTTCTGCAGGCAACCCAACGCATATCTATATTAACATTTTGTGGGCATCCAAACATACAATAGCGTCTTCAAAAAGAATTCTATTATAGAATACTTCTAGTTTTTGACTAGCCTAGCGTTTTATTTTATTATTTTCCAAAATTATAATAATAATTAGTGTCAAGACATCCGAAAAAGAATTTAAGAAAAACGAAAACAGTGGCATTTCAACCAGCGACCGTCTCTGTGACATTTCATTGTCATTATTTATTTTTGACAGTACTTACCTATGGAACAAATAAATATTTTAAGTTTTTAAATATTGAGAAAAACGCGAGGAAAAACGAATACAACTGATACAGTCGGCAGAAAAGCTTTGTTACTAAAACGAGTAATACAAGGGCAATCTCAAACATCAACGCACGAGCAGAGCGATGGTTCATGACTCTCATTGATACACTTGTTGGTTAATGCCCGATTGCACCCACCACCTTGGCTTAACAAGTAAGCCAGGCTTAAAAAATTAAACTCGCTGCACCGTCATCAAAGCGAAGCTTATATGCACGAAATTTAAAGCCTAGCTTTGTCCATAGCTTATTTTTTAAGCGGTAGATATGCGATTGCGCGTTCATTGTATTCTGACGTTTTGTGACGTTTCCAATTTGCTTGGACATATTTTCTAATAGTATAACCTAATTTTTGAGTTGGTTCAGTGTTTAAAATCAACAATTAATTTAGAAGAAAATCTTGATGAAGAACTAGAAACTTTAGATTTCCTTGAAAATGGTATTCCAAGGCACATTTATGTTCGAAATGACCCGTTGCACAATTTAATTCCTTGAATTCCTTATCAATTTTTTCCATGCTTCTTCCTTTACCCCCCATGTTACCTCGTCTGTCTTTTCGCATTCTATAATTCCTTTATAGTTTTTAACTACGTTTAGGCAAAGCAGTGAAATTTGCCGAAAGAATTCTATTTTCCGGCGGCCTCGAATTGCGGACCGATTACCTGATTTTAATAATTCCGTACTCGAACTGCGGACCAAACCAAGAAGACCCCTCTTTTAAAAACCATGAATTGCGGACTAAGCTTAAGTTTATACAACTAGGGTAAAGGTTAGGTTAGGTTAGGTTAGGTTAGGTTAGGTTAGGTTAGGTTAGGTTAGGTTAGGTTAGGTTAGGTTAGGTTAGGTTAGGTTAGGTTAGGTTAGGTTAGGTTAGGTTAGGTTAGGTTAGGTTAGGTTAGGTTAGGTTAGGTTAGGTTAGGTTAGGTTAGGTTAGGTTAGGTTAGGTTAGGTTAGGTTAGGTTAGGTTAGGTTAGGTTAGGTTAGGTTAGGTTAGGTTAGGTTACGTTAGGTTAGGTTAGGTTAGGTTAGGTTAGGTTAGTAAACACTCAAATACCGACATATTTATTTGATGCTGACGACAAGACATTCAGTTAAATAATGAAGTTTTGGATATTTTAATCATATCACATAAAGGGCGTTACATTTAAATATTCATTCAGGTAGATTAGGTATTGATAGCGTATAATAAAAGTATAGGTTTTTCCCAATTAGTGGGCAGGTAGATTTCAGGTGGCCCTTTCGACTTGGTCCGCAATTCATGGGTCATTAAAAACACATGACAAATTTTGAAAATCATTTATGGTTTTTGGTCCGCAGTTCATGTACGCCCCTATTTACACCTTCCATGGCAGAAATTATTTAGATTAATCAAATTTTAACAAAATTGAGAAGTTGTCAGATAAACTACTGGTATTGTCAACCAAAATTATGACAATGATTCTAGTAAAAAAATTCATTCATTCAAGTAAAGACATACGATATTGTACGTAAGCGTGGCTTTACTAAGCGTAACATGGTTCAATGAGAGATTGGAATTATTATTAAGCTGCACTTTGTTAAGCCTTACATTTAAGGTAAACTGGTGCAATCGGGTATAAGTAACTAATAATTCTCCATAAAATAATTAACTATATTGTTAGAAGAGGTTTTAAGTGATTTCATTGTTAATACCTGTTTTTTAATTGTTAATTTCGGTTTTTTCCATTTTTATTCCACTTTTCAATAAAAATTGGTTATATAGGATCCAGATTTTCATTTTAGTTATAAGCTGTTCTATCATTATCTAATAATGGATCATTAACAAGCGGACAATCCAAGCTAATTGTATATTCATCCGAGCATACCACAATGATATTTTATTATTAATCCAGTTTTAAGTTCAAAATTGAGTTGAGATGATAAGCTTTTCCCTGTTTAAGGTAATAACGTGCAGTTCAGACTCAAAAATGAATGCTTGACTTTGTTACGCGTAAGTACAGCTGGGACTATAATTCCTGTTTGAGGAAGACTATGTGGCTAATTGGGTCAATAATCACGATTATTGTTCCAATTAGAATACCGGTGAAATACATAAATCCAGCATCAGCGCTTTGGAATTGTAATTCTCGCAAAATTATGTGGAATTAATGTATGGATAAGATACATATGATCTGAATATTTAAATCTGCAGCAGGAGTGATACAGCATTCCACATTTTATCAATAATCGTCATTAGATATTAAACACCAATTTCTTGCAGTCTTAATGATGATGATTGTTCAGTTGTGAATTTTTTCATTAGTGCTGAATACATTCTATAAAACTTCTCATTACCATCAATTCCGATGTGAGATGGAAGCCAGACAGAAGAGAGTTTGGTAGATGTCGGGTGTATGTACGAGTATAAATTAAAAATGAACAATTGCTATATCACAGTTAATGTACAGAATGTCTTGCCTGGCTGCTTTGTCTGATAATATATGACACAACAATCTAGTTTGGTCGGATAAGCTTCACGGAAGAAAGCGAGATATCCTCGAACAGCATGTACTAAACGGGGTATTTAAATGGGATGAAAATTTCGAAACTAGTATGGTTTTATCAGAAAAGTCTTATCAATACTGTATTATTCTATGGAATTCCAGCTCCAGATTTCTTGCTTAAGCCTACGCTCATGATTTCATTCGTGAACTCCCAAAGTTTTGGGTAAACACCAAGTGGCAAAACGCTCTCCTTCTAGTAAACACGAAATTTCTGCTCAAACGCTAATACAAAATTCATCGCAGGATTTGCGCAGTTAATGACTTGGAAAGTTTGTTTATTTTCACTAAATTGGTACATTAGTTGATCTGTTATTTGTCCTCATCCTGCCTAACTGCTTACATATATAAGGGATATACTGGGGAGCGTGGAATGGAAAGTAAGCTCTTGTGTAAATCACTATGGAGTCAGTAAATACGACGAGTGTTATTTCAAGGCAATTAGAATGTATTATTTAGAGGATACGTGAAAACCATTCGACAAAGACGAAAAAGCGATTTGCTTTCAATGAACTATTCTACTCTCATAAAATATTGGATTACCTTGATTTATAAAAAATGTATCCACACATTTTCTACTATTTATCAATAGTTTCATTCAGTAAGAGGTAGTACATAAATTACATCACACGTTAAAGGGGGGAATGTTATTACCAGAATGTGACATTGTGTGAAAGGGATAGGGAGGGGGGAAAATATTTGTTACATTACATGCTAAAGTACTAAAACGCGAGATTTATGGGTGAATGAGAAAATCTAAAAATTTTCGGGCTCTAAACGTATGTATGTATCTCTCTATATTTTTAATATTTTAGCGATCTCGCTGTGAGATAATTATATTTAATAAAAATGATAAAACAATAATAACTGTCCTCTTTTGTGAATACATGCATAGATTTGAAAAATGTTGGACCTCACACCAGCGGGGTGAGGTTCTTAAACCTGTGACAGGAACAGGAAGAGGGGTTGAAAAGTCCTAAAATTCGTGTGACGTAATGTCCAGTATTTATTTAACTTGACACAAGCTAGTCTGAATTGAATAAATAAAACATGAAAGCTACCCATGATCTAACTTTAAGGATAAGTGCTAGACCATAATCAAAAGGATTTCTATTTGGCATTTATCCCAGTCTATAATGTACATCTTTCGGTCTCGCTGTATCTAAATCTGTTCCATTATTTGCAGAACAACCAAAGCAATACCTACTCCACCTGATAATAGATAATTGAAGGACGTTTAGCGGTATTCGTCCTTTGTTTATCTATGTCGTCATTCTTTCATTTTGCCAGTTAATTTCATTATTTTTTTATACCCACTATCCCGATCGAAGTTTAATTTTTAAGAGAAAAATCAATACTTGTTTTATGGGAGAATGAAAATCTACAGCTTTTGTGGGAAACATTTTTTAACATAACCCTGTAATTTTCGATATATTTTGCTAAAAGCGATTATGAAATTTTTCCCAAAGTCTCAAATTTTTATAAAAGAATAAGAAAATAATCTTTAAAATGCATGAAAATGAAATATTGGGAGGTTTCCAATAAAATTTTATTTATTGTCTCGGAAATTTGATAACCACCCATATAATTTCAAGTAGGTAGATGCATATTATATTACAGGGAAAGTGTTGATCCTCCAGTAAGAGTTGACTTTCTCTAGGTTAAGTCTACTATTACTGGTCTTTTTAGTGAAAGATTATAAAAACCTAGAAGTATTGAAATTAGATCAACATGTACTAGTAAGAGTTGAATATGTCTAGATATAGTATACTTCCACTGTTTGCATGTAGTGAAAGTGGACTTTGACTAGACATTAACGTACCATAACTTATTCCCCACCCTAACCCAGTACGTATATTTGTCTTAATTTCATAATATAGATATGTTACGGTGGAAGTTACATTCTCCCTTACCCTTAGTTATATCCAATACTTTGTAATAAACATTTATATATTCAAGAAGGGGAAGAGAATATAATCACTGGATTCACCCTTCCCGTTGAGATATCCAATACTTTGAAACACGCATATTAAGTGATTCATGTTAATCTTCCAGTTAATCAACTTTCACTAAATCACAGTAGTCATGGTTAACTCTTCCAGGAAAAATATGTTTATCCATTTCAAATCAACTTTCTTTAGGAACAGTCAACCTTTACTAACAATCGACTTTCTCTGTAACATATACATTCAAAAAAAAGGGGGTGATTTTTTTCGTCTTGAACTACACTTCTCGATAAAAAAAACATTGTCAATTATTGAAAATTGGGAACATTTGTCTATAATTCATTTTTCATAATCATTGAAAACTGATTCACCAATGTTTTCCACTTGAGTTTTCAACTCAAACATTCAATCTCTCTAATTTAACGGAAATTAATGATAAAAAACTAATACCCCATTAAATATAGATTTATAGATTTAACGTCATACTAAATTTTCGATTTAATGTTTCATTTTTATGAGGCTTACTGAATATAAAATCACAAAATGCTGATATATTCCAGTGGAGTTTCAGGCATCATCTTTGATCGATATCTCGGAAAATTCACACTATAGGAAAAATCATTTAATTATTATTATAGACAATAAAATTTCCCATCTTCTTATCTTTTTTTGTAAAACTCACCGTTCACGATTTATGGCCCATTTAATTCAATTAATTAATCTTATTAATTCAATTTTTTGTTGAGTTTTTGGGGAGTATACTGACATTTGAATATTTAAATAGTAGTTTGTACAACTAGTGCGAAAAGTGATTTGCGTACAAGTTGTACACAATATTTTTTCTACAACCACATTTATTAATGAAAGAAATACAGTTACTTTAGTATTTTCAATGTCCGAATTGGACAACTTAAAAGATAAATTATTATCATCTTGATTCATGATTCCTGAAATAATGCTTAGTAGGTTAATGTTTTAATGATTAATAAATTAAAATAAATAATGAAATAGATAATTCACTTAATTTTAGTTTAAATTTAAAAATTGTACACCAATAGGAAATTCAATTAAGTTGAATTGTCAAAAAAAGTTGACAGGTACTTTTCGCATTACTTTTACAACTGTTATCAAAAGAATTGAGAAAAGGTCTGCTTTGCGTATAAAAATTTCTGTAGAAAAGCGTGTTTTGCATAGTGGTTGTAGGAAAATATATAACTAAGTATTTGTATGCTTGTAATCTGCAATCGCGTGCGGAAAAGTATCATTTTACGCACTAGTTAGGTAAACTACTTACATGAGTGAAAAATATCTTTTTCTACGACCACTTTTGAGAATGGTCTTTTGTGCATTGAAAAACAACCGCAAATTTTTCCGTGATCTGTCATAGTTTGACATTATTTGCGCTCTTAAGCAGAAAGTAAGTTTGGCGCACGCCTAATTTTATTTATACATAGATAAAAGAGAGCTAGTAGTTATTTTGAAATAAACTGTAGAATAAGTAAATATTTTAGTTGATTTTCTAAAATGTGGTGAAGCATAAAGCAGTATTTTCCGTAATAATTCAAGGATAAATAGGTAAATCTAAAAAATATATGGGTACGTATATGGGTACACGAAACTGCAATCTGTAAACTGCTAAGTACAAACAATGGCAATTTGGTGTGATCGTAGCAAAAATCTTGTGTGTATTTCGAGCAGAAAGTTCTTTGGTAGTATCGACGGATTATCGTGCAGCTTTCTGTCTCGACTGCCAAAGTACTACCTCCTACTCTTGATATACAAGTAGCTATTAAATTCGCTATGGCTTAATGAAAAAATGGATTTTTATGGGTTGAGTGAAAGAGTTTACGGGTTGAGTGGAAGAGCAGATCCTTCAGGGGACTCGTTTGGTACTCTGTAGATATCTGAACTCTGCCTTTTGGCTGCCACTGAGGTAGTATATGATTTCTGTTCACATTTTATTTTTATTCTTTACTGTTCATTCTCCTTTGTATTGTGAGCGGTCAATAAAAGCAATTTTCATACCACTTTCGAATACTTCAAACCGAGTACGAGATAGCCATACGGGTAGAAGCACGGAAAATTTAAAAGTTGAGCGTGAAGTATGACGGTTTGATTTGTCGCTGTATAGTGAGATTTTTTCCTTTTGATTTTAGCTCTTTCATCTTTTTGTTTGGTACATCGCCGTCTTCAATAAACTTCATTTCACGAGCAATTTTTTGAACACTGCTTTAATTTACATCCGCCGCCAATACGACACGCCTCTTTTCTCATTTAATGAATAACATATAGCTTCCCGTGTTTGACAATTTATTTATAATTTTCCTAGACTTTACGTATATGTTCACTCGCTGAATTTCTCACAACAACTAACTGCTGCTGGACAGTCAGTCCGCACGAAAAATGCGCATTGTGGACTTGAACGTTTTTTCCCTTCGTTTGGATATTTGATTTGGCTTTTTATCTTTTTAAAAAAGGAATGCATTATTTTCTTCTTAAACAGTCCGCTGCTGAACACTCCTAGGAACCATATTATTCTCCTTTGGAAACTATATCACCCCAAAATTTAAAATCTGATCACATTGATTCAAATTTTAATCTTCCAAAAAGTAAAAATTCCGTCTTTTATGTAAGCTGAAGTAATTATAATCCTATTCGCGAAATTTTTAAATACCTTATTAGGTAGATAAATAGCTGTTGTAATAATATCTGAAACCTTTTATTACATCTGAAGCCACCAAAAATATCTTTTCACTTCTAGGAATTACAAGTCTATCTACAAATTCCCCACAATAAAATTCAATTTTATATAGGTAACTCGAGACAAATCTCGCCCACATCATTTCAATTCCACCAGCACATGGTTTTTATTACTGCGCAAAGATTTGCGTGGTGCTTCAGTCAGTGGCGTACATTATGTATGAAGAAATTTTCGAAAAAAAATTTGGTTTTGAAATATTTTTCGAGCTGACAAAATAAAAATGTTTTGTTGTTGAAAAATAATATACTCAACGTTTTTTCGTGTGTTTCTTAGAGAACAAACAAAATAAAAAAAAATCTTCACTCCCAATGTTTCATAATGAGGATTTGTCTGACCAAAAATCTGTTGTTTTTCTCAATCAGGGAAATTTTCAGTTCAGTGTTCAGTAAATGAAGGCCGATGGACACCTAAAGCTCTGGTTAATAATGTGAAAGGATTATATCGGGAGAAAAAAAGTCTCAACTACCCGATTCAGAGCAGAAGCTACAAGTGAAGGGCACGTTTTGGAGCCATTATTGCAGAAACTATCCAGTTTTGGAAAAAAATACCATTTTTGTAGATTATGAATTGATCTAATTTTTGTTGTTGTGTAGATGAAGTAAAATTTTGGCAAGTATACGCGTTTACTATTTAAACAATTTTGATTCTCTATCATGCTACAAGTTTGAAAAGGGTACATTCGAAAGAATGATTTCCTGAGTTTTCATATAAATGGTTCATTTTTTTGTTTCTGCTAATAAAAGTTTCCTGTTCTCATTTTTTTTTTCTTTCATGAAATAGTCATGATGATACCACCCCAGAAAAGCTGTTCTCAAGGTTTTATTCAAGTTTGTTGCTTTTTGGCGAGCAACTTTCCCAAATACTTTTCCCAAATTTTCCCTACAGAATTTTTTCTGTTGTGATATTATACAGATCGCGACAGGTCTATTCGAGACATACCATTCACACAATACGACAAGTGAAATATGAGAAGAACTACTTGAGAGAGAGAAAAGAAGAAGAATAATTGTTTGCAGTTAGTGTTGGGCGTATGTCCAGTTCCTGCTACCAATTTGATATGAAATCAGCGTTGCCAGTTAAGAATATTAGTTACTTTCTAAGGAATAAATAACTTATTTTGCATTTGACTTTTAACACAGGATAACGCCGTATTTAGTGGGGAAAACCGATATTAGTAATATTACCAACTTTTCAAAAATAAGTGAGATCAACACAAATGAGAGTAAAATGATATGGTTAAAAAAATTTGGACAAATTACAAACTGCAATGAATAGAATCTATACCCTGCCTTCGATTTAACAATTATCATTGTTATTTAACATTGTTGCCGACAAAAGCTAGGAATAACGCGCCCATCGCTGACTGCGCACAATCACTTCTTTCTCTCTCAAGTAGTTTTTCCAATATTTTCCCAGTCTTACTTGTGTAAATCGTATGTCGCGAATAGAAATATCGCAACCTGCATAAAAAAAAAAATTCAAAATTGGTCACTACTGCCGATTAAAATTTAAACCAAATCTATCGACCCGTTTGAAAGTTATATAAAGTCTCATATCTCATTCACACGCGGCATCTACATACAAAGGTATTTTATTTCGTACACTGATTTTTATGTCGCCCCCTTGAATAATACACAACATAATAATATATAACATCAATCACTAGAATGTCTAGCATTTTTCAGTAATTTGTGATGGTAATCTAGATTTATTAAATTAATTTTCACTGGAATAACATAACTTTTATGTGGTACACTATTATTAAATAGCCGATAGTGCATCAGACCAATAAATTGTCTGATTAAATCTAACACGAGAAGTTGGAACTAAACAAATTAGAATTGAGTTCAAACAGCACGAGACTTTACTGCTAAAGTTTTACGGAGTTTTATGTGGATTTTTTTGCTTTGGTGAGGTTTATTTAAAAAACTTTTGCAGTTAAATAACTATCTAGTACCTAGGTTAACAAAATAACTTCCGAGTGGAGTTATCAGGAGTTAAGCTTTGTTATAGTTTTTTTTTTCAATTATATCCAAGCGTCGAATATATAGAAAGGGAAGAAGTCACCTGTACTATAAGATTGGATTTGGAAAAAATGTGCATTGGTTATACATTTGAATTTCTTTCTGGAAACATTAATATTCATTTAATAGTGTTATATATACCGGGTGGTGACTCGACCTTAGGACCATAGGATTTTAACATGGGAAATCAGAAAATCCTTAATATTGGCTTCCCAGCAAAAGAAAACCTAATGAAATTTTGTGTGGACGTGAAGTACATTATTTCTGACAATATTGCCATGAAATAATCACTGTTTGATAGCAAATAAGTTTAAAAATTAAGAAAATAAATTTAAAAACACATCTATGGTTGCTTGACTATCTGACATAATGAAAATCTTGTTACTGTGTATTGCATTGTATATTGTGTAAGAAACAAAACGAGTGAGAAAAAAGTTGCAAAAAGGTTCTGTTGGGTTTCCGACTGTCCTAGCACATCCAAGAATGCACCAGAAAAATACATGTACATTAAAATAATGAACAGTGGAAAAGTTAAACTGAAGCCTGGAGTAGTAGCGAGATTTTTTGACTGTCAAAAAAATAGAGTTACAACGCATGTTTAAAAGTCATGTCACATTTTTTACAAACGCATAGCAATTTTTCAGTAAGAACAGAAAATAGAACCCCTGAAGAAAATCAAGTAGAGGACCACCTGTATATAGCTTATATAATATAAAATGGAATGATTTATTATGTTGTTCCCCTGTTTTTCTTATATACATCAATATGTGCCTATAATGCTACTTCATCCAAAATCAAGGCACATACACAAACTTAAATCTGACGGAGTAAATGTGAAAGAAGAACCTCTAGTGGATATTGAAAACTCTTCGTTGATGGGTTTTCGTCTCTTTTCAAACGCGATTTCTTTATTTTCTCTTTTTAGCCATTTTTCGCCTCCGCATTGAATCACCTTGGAACGTGCATAAGCCTTAATGCAAGTCTGAACCATTATTTCCCAAAATACCTATAGGTTCCATTCGTGCATTGGATGCCCCTATCTGGAGTTAAGACCTTCATATTCCTTTCAGAGGGAGATGTGAAAAGGTACAATGTATTATAGATTGTTTTGAAATTGCAATTCAAAAATCAAGTGTAAATTCTTTGTTTCTATTAAAGTAGTCCATCACCTTAAAGATATCGATTTCAGGTGAATTTCCAAAATCTGCTTTAATAAATCCGGTATGTACTTAAATCTTTAATAGCAAAAACCACTAACTTTTTTGAAATTTGAAGATATTGCAGCTGGAACCAATTTTCTTAAGTAAAACGCATCGGTGTAATGCCGAATATTATACCCCGACATGCAATGTGACGTCACAGTCCGGGCTTTTTAAGGGAGCTTCATTTTCAACCTTTAATATCTAAGTAGTGGATAAAGTTCAAGAGCTGAAAATTCCACCTGTTATTTTGATGATTTAGTTTCACAAAAAAACGTGAAAAAAACTGAGAAAATATATCATTGATAACAAGCCCATTGTAATAAAAAGGGGTGAATAGTTATTGAAGTTATATTACAAATCAAATTGGTTTATAGTGTTATATCAAGATCAGCTGAATTGATAAGGGATGGATCACTTTTCAAATCGCTATCTGATCACCTCTGCTGAGATGAACGCGACATATATAGATTGAAAAGGAAAAACTATGAAAAATTGAGGTTATTGGTCCACAACAAATTAACAAAACTGTCAAATTATTCTGTGTTCCCTGATCCCTTCGTGTCAACCAGTAGAAGCATGAGGGTGTCATTCTCTTATTGACGTTTGATGGAATGGCATCAAGATACCATTTATCAATTTTCGATGGAACCACCCCACCCTCTTCTTAGCTGTTGTGCTCCACCGTTTCCAAGTATTGCCTCTTGGAATATTACGCTGCTACATTTTCCTTTTTTTTGATAAGTTAATACTTTGCATTTTGGTAGGCGGCACCGGCTTGTGTCGGCTTTCATTTCTTACGAAGCTTTTTAGTTCGCAGACTAAAACCAAATTCTTCACATAAACTGACTGAGGAACCGTTTTTTTTTCTTATCAACAATGACTTACTTTGGAGTTTCTTAAACCTAGTTCTGTATGTCTAACATCGAAGGTGACTGAGTTTCTTCAAATAAATTCCACTCTAGAAAGCCTTATACAGAATTAATAGAAATTATAATGAAGTTTGACCCATTTTTATGGTTTAGTGAAGTAGAGCGTCTATTAAATTTGTGGAAAAGTTTTGCGGAGTTTTAAGCTTGTCTTTTGTGTTTTATATTCGAAAGATAAGGATATTAACGATCTTTTGATTATAATTTTATGGTGACTGAAGAAAACTTAAAAAGAAGCGAGTTCAAAGGTTGAGAGTTGAAATGGATTTATAGGTGTTAAGTTTGGTCACGTAAGTGAAAACTTAGAATGCAAATTTTAGTGTTGTTGATGTAAGTAAAATGGAAACAATTTACACATTTCTCCATATTCAACGAATTCTATTTGTATTTTTATCTTACTACGAAACAAAAATATATGCACTATGAAACGTTGGGCATATCTGAATGAATATGCTAAATACCTAGTTATACATGACTCCTTCCAATAAAAATGAAGTTAGTCTTCATCGTTGATTTTTTGTAAGGAAACGTCCAGTTTTTATTTTTTTTGCAGTGACATTGACTTTTTGCAGAATTATTTCTGTGCAATGGAATAAATAAATTTAGTTTTACATAAAAAGAAGCCATGTGAAGTTTGCCAACTGCCTTGCGCAGTATCGAAAATCGGTCTTGTTTATCTATGTGGCCTTGTAACGACTGTTTCATATGCCATATATTGGTGTTACAAACGATGTTTCATACCGACAGACCTATGGGGTTGTGTTCAGACAATCTTTCACTATCGAATATTCTCGATTTTCGAATATTTGAAGACATTTGGCTGATTTTTTCGTGTATTGTGCATTTTATTCGATCTAAAACCTTCTTTTTGGAAAAAAATCATCCACAGTCAGGGCAGACCTACAATATGTGGAAAAGTGACGCTGCTGATTTGAAGTCAAATGTCAATTTGATATAACACTGGTTTTGACAACAAGTTCGCACATATGACTGCAATTTCACGTATATGTGCTGTTTTCACGTGAAACGGATTCTACCTACCAAGGAAAGATTTGGACGAATATTGGCTTGTCACAAAGCAGACAAACCCATATAAGTGGAAGCCCTGTAGGGTCAAGTTGTCTCCGGTGAATTTCTATTAGGGTCAAGCCACAGATTATAGAAGAGAACAGATACGAATCCCGGCAAAACATCAAAGGATTTTCAACTCCGACTTCAATGACCTTGGACCTTTAACTCGGTATGGCCGCGATGTTTAAAATATTTTCATAATTTCTTACCAAATTGCAATGTTGACTTGGGGACAATAACAGTATGCAAATTGATAACCCTGTTGAATAGTTTCGCGAAGTGGCCCGAACAGAGTCGACATACGACGATGGACTTTTAAATGGGTTGTCCACCCATCTCTCGCTTTTTTACTGTTCTCTGTCAAGCTTTCGCATTTGTTCTCTTTTATAATCTGTGGTCAAGCTGTCACCTTTTATTAGCACATTCGAATTATACCAGAATTTCACTTGTCTCAAATATTGATTGGTGATGTGTAATGTTCCGTGCCCCACAATTTTTCAGAAAGCTGTTCTTGGAAATTGTTCAGCATTTTTTGTCTTGTTAGAATAAATTGTTGAAGTGTATAAGATAATGTTTCATCCATGCAAGAAAGTTTTTCAAAAGGATAGAACTAGAACACGTTACATACAACGTATTATCCACAATCACAGTTATTTCCACCACTTAACACTGGTTACTTTAAGGTAGTATTAAAATAAAGTATTCTTGAAAACTAGTTTGCATTTCAACGGTCTTAATATGACGTTCCAGCTTTATAAGGAGAGTTACAAGAACAATTGATCAAATATTATCACAGAAACAACAGCGTGTCTCTCATTAATCTGTTGCGTGTGGCCATGAAAAAAACACATTATGGCCCTCGCGGGCATTGATCGCAATAAACCGACTCCGATTAATTTATTCTTCGTCAAAAAAATAACAGAATATAAATTCACATTTATTTATTATCTAATCAGTTGTATTTACATAGAATGAGCAGTACTGGAAGGTTCAACTGATAGATAAATTTTCTACAAAAAAGGTTAACTCGTGATTCATTATCTGAGTCTCTAGTTCCTTCAAGAAAATGCGAAATCCGGATGATACGCCTACCCACATTTTTGAACCTTAATTTTTGAAAGATACGCTGTCCTCTAAATATCCCCAAGTAACTATGGTACTCTTCTATCCATCATGGTGCTTAAGCATAGTCCTACACCTGCTCCAACTTCTGCTAAGAGACCAGTGTAGGTACTTTTCGGTGTTGCTGCAATAATACAGGAAATTCTCCTAAATGTGTTTTTCTAGATCACAGACTCAACATTATTCTTCCTGTACTGTTTTGCGATTTTTCCAAGGCCTATTATGGCGACAATGCTTCGTCGGGACTTCTCTTGGTGCAGTTTTGCTCTGACTCTAATAGTATTCATTTGTTTTCAACTGCTTGTAGCCTTGTTTAAGCCATACTAGATCTCTTCAATGTTTAGATTTACCATATTTGCTAATTTTTTCCAATACATCCTTGAATGTGGTACCACAAAAGGGCTTTTGTTTTCAAGTATTTTAGTCCCCCTTTTTGCTAGCTCATCTGATATTTCATTTCCTTCTATTCTTCTATCGTCCTTATTAGTCACACTCCATTCAAGGAGAGTATTCAATTGAATTGAACCACGTCAAATGAAAGTCTCTGGTAATCGTAACTCAGGTTGGATATATCAGATAACATTTTTTTTTGTTTCAGCTCTTTGGTCATGAACAACAACAACAACATAACGAACCAAGCCAATCACAACAATAACAACAGTAGTAGTCACAACAACAATTTGCTAAATGCAACGAACGCGAATGTCGTAGCATCACAGGCCCAATCAAAAATCGTCGGGAGCGAACAGCAGGAACAACCGGATAGTGATACGATAAAAATGTTTGTGGGACAAGTGCCTCGATCAATGGATGAAACTGATCTTCGAAAAATGTTCGAAGAATACGGCAGGGTACATTCTATCAACGTACTTAGGGATAAAGCAACTGGTGCTAGCAAAGGTAATTATATTTATTTAGAATGTTAATATTGTATGCCTCTGTATATATAAACCTAATAACTGAGATCTCCGGATATAGCGATTTTCCGATTGTGATCAGTCTACTAAATTGAAAAAAAAAATGTTTGTAGGGCTTAAACTATAAAATAAGTTCCAGGTAAACTAGAACCTCAGGTGAGGAGGAATATGGAGAATACCCAATATTATCAGCTTTAGGAAATGATTGGTGAAATTGGGCATAAAAGTTTTAACAGATATTTTTACATGTAGCTTTATTTTAAAGCTCATTCATAACGTTTGTAGTGATACACGATTGCAAATTTCAATTAGATATATTGAAATTCTCAAAATGAATTGACCAATGAAAAATTGTATCCTTCCAATAATTATGTCAGCATTTCAGTTATTTATTCTAATACGTCGACTGACTTCATATTTTTATGATTTTACGGAAAGTAAAATTTTTTTCACATACAATAATAAATTCTGTTTCATTAAAATATCTCATTCCCAAGGGATCATATTAATTTGATACTTGTTCTCTATTTTTCGTATTAAATTGTTATCCATATATTTTTAATCAGACCAGTGTTAGTTATGTTCACCAATCGTCACACTTTGACGTCACTAATTATGAATTAGACGGGTAAAAAGTGCACAGAAGTGAAATAATACTCTATTTTCAAATCTGTAACTCATGTGATTCATTAGTGCGGTAAAGTCCAATATCTTGTGAATGGTTGAAGATAAGGAATAAAATTTCGACTGATTGTAGCCAGCTTAGATGCTCATATTTTGAAATAAGTTTCAATTGTACTACATGTTCCTGAATGCCGTGACAGATCAAAGTTATATTTTTTCAAACGGGACACTCTGTATTTTACTCCAAATTTGAATTCTGCTTGACTTCGCTATTACAATTATATAATATTGTGATCGGTTATACGGCGTATTTAAAAAGTTCTGACCACTTCTTCCTGTAAATCGTAATGACTTCAACGCCCTGTATACTTTAAACTGCACAATTTGAAAATAATTTTTTATAGCCACACGCCTGATAGTCGTCGTTTCTCCTCACAGGCTAACAAGTGCTCTCATAACTACAATAAATTAGTACTATTGATTTTTTTATTGATGTCAACTGCAATGTTCAGGACTCAGCATTATTCAGCTTCAGCACCAGTTATTTACTTATTCTGCTTTTATAAGTTGTTTATTCTTGTTTTATTGGAGCTAAAACGGGTGAAAAAAAGCACAAACAATGCGGGGGAAATATTTTCAGGAGTCCTGATGTGGTAAAGGTTGAAAGGGATGAAGTATGGTTAGATGGTTTTATACGATTTTATACTTGAGAACCCGAAATGCTGATGTTTTCCGCGTATCCAGTCATATTTTTATATCATTGGAATAAATATAACAATAAGGGCGAGTTGTACCAAACGCCTAAACTCGGTTTAATGTTAACTGATGATTAGACTGATGTAATTGTTGATAATAAATACATCAATCAGACACAGTCTAAACATCAGTTATCATTAAACCGAGTTTAGGTGTTTGGTACAACTCGCCCTTAGACTAATATTCACTTCTCTTGGATAATAATTGACAGTAAACAACAAAATTCAGACCTGACGAGAACTGTAAGTGGGACATTAGAAAAAAAATTAAGACACATTGCCACTTCGAATCCTATTTTAAACGGTGTAAAATATTTGGGTTAACGTTTGTTATACATTTACGGTTCATTATTGTGATATTTTCGCTAAGATTAATCACAGACCTGCCTTTTTTTCCCATTGCTTCCAACGTAATGTGTTAAAAGAACCTCAACAATCGATGACGTACACGAAGAAGGTTATTGACAATGTCCAAGTTTATTTATTCATTTTACTGCGCTCTATAGACTTTTCCATGTCGTATTATTTCAAATTTTATGATCATCCCATGATTTGAATATTCTTAGGGTTTCTGGATAATATGTCCTTCAATAATTATTATACAGTGAAAGTCCTTTCCCCACTGTAACTTTTGAACCTTTAGGTGAATAATAATGAACGACAATATATGATTCCAAAGTGCATATTTTAGTAAATCAATGACAGCTCTGAATATTAGACAGCTAGGCAAGCATCTGGAATATTTTTTAATTGGAATTGGAGATTCATTAATACCTTATATTGAGAATATTTTTATGCTCAATACATTTCCATTATCATGTAGCTAACACGTCCCAAGGTCTGGTGGGCCAAAAATTGGGGAAGATGTGAAAGTCCAGGTTTAGCTAAAATGGTTGTTATTCCACAATAGCCATCGAAACACGAGGCCCCGGGATGCGATATTTTGCGTGCTTCTGTCAAAGTTATTTTGAAATGCCATTTCATCCATCCAAAATTAAAATTATGTCGAATGGAATGAAAAAAATAAGATCCTAATATACGACACAAAAAGAATCACAGGGAATCAAGACCATCTGAAAAATTTCTGTTTTGGTGGCGACTCATTCCATTTCCGATCATATTCATATTCCAAAACTCCTAGATATAAACATTCACTGAAACTTCCATTTTTATTTTTCCGTTCAAATGCTACACTCTCAGTAAAACTCTTATTTCAATTTTTTCATTTCTTTACTTTCACTCCCCGTGGTGAGGAAATAAAACCCATTCAAAAAATTCATTCTCAACGCCGTTTTTCATTATTTTGTGGCTGCGTCGAAATGAAACAAAAGAGTCGAGAACAAGCAAAAAAATTGACAGCGAACAAATGGAAATTATTCATTATACGATGTACTCACAAAAAATGTTTGTTTCATGCTGTGTTTGAGTCGAATACAAGAATAGAAAATCATAAACTTTAGTTTGAATGTTCAACTTGCAGATTAATATTTTCTCCGTAAATGTGAAATGATTCCTCGTAAAATCCTGGTAAAGTTTTTCTACTTTTTTTATTACAAAATTAATTAACTGTACAAGACATCACAGTTTACAATATAAAGCTACTTCATGTTTTTATTCGTGTGGTAGATTTAAGGATATCATTTTTTGTTCCTTAATATTATTTTTCTACATTCATGCAAAAAACAACACTTTTGTGAACCACATTTAATGGAAAAAGTGGTACTTTATTGCACTCATCTGTCATTCTTGTGTCAGTTTTGTGATGATTAATGACAAACATAAACATTTAAATTAAATAAAAATCCATAGCAAGTATCTGATCCTGCTTTAATACAACAATAATATATGTATATCTTACTACTTAGCCTCAACGAGTTACAATTATTGCAAAAATCTTTAATTATTTAAAATCTAAATGGTGAAGGCGAAAACCAGCTATGATTGAGTACTGACAAGGTGGAGGCCATAAAGATACAAAAAAAGAAGAACGGGTTGAGTTTGATTAGGTTAGGTTCGGTTCTTAACATATTTATATTCTAATTTTCCAGTTTTTGCATGAATTTAAAAAAAATATTGTATGCAACTCTTGCAAAACGTGTTTTTTGCACTTGACGTGTTGTCCAACTCGGCCTAAAGACCTCGCTGGACAATTTCACGTCGCGTGCAAAAAACACTCACTTTTTGCACTTGTTGCATAAATAACTATTGATGTCGATCTTTATCTGGGACTGACGCTTATAACCGTCACCCGAGTACACTATCTCTAGCCAGACATTTTGACGAATTTACTAGTGTTACAACAAATGGTAAGGATCTTTATCGAGTCCAAATCTATGGGTGAATTTTTTTTGGGCCTAGATGGAAAACTCATGTTAGAATGGGTCCTAACCACTACCCAGACAGACAATGTTGGATTCATCCCCTAAGGATCTCCTACCAGCCAAACTCACCTTAAACTCGCCATAACTCGCCTCGGGATCACTAGCCTAGCATACTTCAAGACATGTGGCGGTCCTTCACACACTCTCTGTCATCTTCTTTTTATAACTCCTATCTTTCACATGCCATATCGAGTCCTTCTTCTTCTCTTATCATGCTCTCCATGCCAATGCCAATTACCTCTATATTATATTCGCCAATGTTTTCCCAAAACACCATCTCCGCTAGTTTCTTCTTCATCTTCAGCATTTCCTCGCTTTTCCAGCATCTGAACATATGTCTCACATCATCCTCCACTTCATCCGCGCCAAGAAGTAGTTCACATCCTCGAATTTCTGGTCTATTCAATTAATCCCGATCCTAATCACTTCTTTTAGGATGATTATAGGAATACAACTGCTACCGGAATAGGTAACTTTCCAATTTTTTTTTTCATTCAGTAATATCATTGAGTGGCGTATAAGGTTCCAATGCTTTTTCTTCTGTAACTATTTACTTGAAAAACAGTTTAAATGTATATGTTATTTAAAATCATTTCAAATGACCTCCCTAGCAACCATGGCAATATTTTTCTCGAGTTATTCATTTTATTTGCCGCTCCCTGTAAAATCTTCGAGGAAAATCTTTCCCAAAATCACACCATCTATTAGTACACTCTGAATTAAAAATTGATGATAGACCACTATAGCAAATTACTTAGCCTTTCTTTTTATACGACACAGTAACAATATTGTACTTGCTCTTAGTAGAAAAACTAAAAATAATTACTGAAATTTTCTCTATTTTTATTTTCTCTATAGAAATAGGATACATTAGACTGATGAAAACTCATTAAACATTTCCCAATCTCCGAACGATGGGGACTTTTTTAGGAAAAAGTTTTTAATGAAAAGCTGCGACGTCTCCATGTCCTCGTCTCATTCAATTCGATGCACAAGGAGGTCCGATGGCATGTTTTATTTCAGCGAAAGAAATACCTCATCACATTATGAGACTGAAGAAGTGGAAAAGAAATCTGGAAAATTAACTTCGGAAGAAAGTCATATTTTATAATTACTTATAACTTTAATGTTGAAAGTTATACTAGAGAAATAGATGAACTGTATTGATCGTACAACTCAAAAAAAATAACCAAATCGAGCAGTACAAATAGTAGGACATTATTTTCAGCTTTCTTAAACTGCAAGGGAACGGTATTGGCAATGCTCTCATAAAGTTCACAGTTTTTTATACAAAATATTCAGCAAAAGTACAAATAATAAAAATACAATCCTTAATCAATTTCACAAATGTTTGATCTACTACTTTTCCCACTATTTATTGTTGGGGTATAGTGTCTAAGCTGTTTGGCTTTGGCCATAGGGTTAGGGTGAGAATGCCTTTAAAAGGTTTTATGGAAAGGCGACAATTTGAGGTTAATTCACTAGAGACTGGAATTCCACAGAAATTTTTGGAAACCGTATCCCAATATTTTTTTTTGTTGAAGACGATATAAGAAATATAGAAAAAATGTGTGTCTTAGTTCCAATTGGAATAATTTGCTCCAAGATCTAGAAGGAATCCAATTGTCAAAAATAATGGAGCTCAGCATTATTGGATAACAATCACAATAACATCTCAGAATAATAAATGGTATCACAAACTTGCTCCCACCATATAATATGAACTGAAACAGGCTGGAAGCATGCATTGGTATGGTTTACTGGTGGCAATAAACCTGATGCAGGACCAGAAAATGGCATCGTATTCCAGGCAAAAAACATCGAATGGGAAAACAAAAAATCCTAGTCAGAGTGTACTGAAATGATTATTGACACATGTGGGCTCCATAATTTCCAATTTCACTATCAGATTAAATGTGGAAAACATGTTGAGTAAGTGTATTCTACAAGGTTAAGACTACATTATCGACGTTACAGTGAACATTGAAAATCTAAGAAATTTCAGAAGCAGAAAAACCAACTATGGATACTGTGATTAAATATGCTGATAATTTATTAATATCATATTGATTTTTATGTCTTTTTTTGATAATAAACATTTATAGTGTTAGCGTTTTGTCATGCCAACTCATTTATAACATCTCCCCCTCAAGTCTTTCAATATTCAGGATCATATTTAATTACGATGCATGTGATATTAATTGGAACAGTAAGAGACAACTACCATGCCTTCACATAATATTCTCATCATTTATACTGTACAGTAAATACATTTCTGCAGAATTTCAGTCGTGAATTCGTGAGATGTGTGCCTCACTTACAAATTCACGAAAATTAGTGTCAAAACTTGTTAACTGATTAGACCACGCTACCTGGTTACTGTTGAATGCAATCGATTTTTAATGATTCTTCAATCATTTATTCATTGGGTTGGGTTTCCAGTTTTACTACATTTAATCCAGAAGCTTCGTGTCTTCTATAGGCAGCTAGTTTGACTGAAGGGATCTTCGGTATTTATCATGATTGTATTATTGCCTCCAAAGTGCTTTCAAGTCCGAGTCTTTTTAAGTTCTTTCAGAAGTAGAGTATTTGAGTAGGTGTTTTATTATAGAGTTCACATTTTATGACCATAGTTTTACTAACTCTTATCCATTTTGTGCAGATGTTTACTCAGGGTGCGGTGTCCAGTCACCAGGTTGTTTCAAATATCTCTCATCCAGTTTCAATAGCCTGGTTTAGAGCTACTTGTCTACCTTGTTTAGTGAACTCTTTGTATGTAGTAGCTCTTGTTCCACTCTCAATTGAAGTTGATTGGTTTTCCTTTCATATCCAGCTCCCAATTTCCTATGATTATTTCTTAGAACAGCTCCGGACTTATGAAGTGTCTTATTTAGAGCCGACTTTAGCTAAACGTTCCGCCACTTCTTCACTTGTAATCCTTTTATGTGTTGGCATCCATGATACACCTTATTCCCCCTTGTCAGCCTGTTGGATTCTCTCCAGTTTTTTTATCAGTCCAGACCTAGTTGTTGGACTACTGATAGCTACAAGCCGATTATAGCTGTCAGTCAATGTTTCTTTTGTTTTCCGGTATATCTTCTTCTGGTACAGGCTATCTTCAGCACAATCTATGACGGTAATCGTTTCTGCTTGAAACGCAGACGTATATCGACCAATATTGGAGATAATTCTCTTTCTAGGTCCATTTATACTATACCCAGTACCTACCATGGTTTATTTTGAAGCAATTGGTGAACCACATGATTTTTTCAGAATTACCTAGCTTCATCAACTGTTCCCTAGATGGTATGATAATCTTCACCAACCTAGTGACTATTTATTTCCTCGGGTGTCATGCAATCAAAATTCAAGTGAAATATGTGTCTATATAGTATTGTCTCAGTTGTATTAGTGCGTCTTTCTTAACCATTCTTCGTGGACCATAATTCTCCTGATATCAGCTTTGAAATCATCATCATCATCATCGCCTCCACTTCATCGAAAAGTACCAAAGGAGAAAGTCCAATAATAATAATTGAGGCTGTCTCATGCTGCTACCGTGCTGTTCAATGCTCTGGTAATAGCGAGGTGTGCTTGTCTTTGGATTGTATGGGGACAACGACTCTGTTCTCCTCTACCATTCCCGCTCTCCCTATCAGTTATTTTGAAAGAGAGACAAAAGTGGTCGTTTAAACTTACGTAGAAGTGATTGAGGATTATATTTCCATCATTTTCACACCACGTTTGCTTAGCATTTAAAATAGAGAGCTGAAAATTATAAGTTGCATTGATAATCACGCCATTTTTCCGTGTAATTGGATAACAAAAATAATATTTAGCTATTTCTTGGCTGATACTGTTGAATGGTACAACCTATAATATTTGTTAAACTAACTTTATATTATAAGCATCCCAACCATAGATGAGCAAACAAATGATTATTTCATTAATTTTTCGCAAGTAGACAAGAAAGTTTAAAAAAAACTGATCGCACTCGCCCCTTGATCCCACTTTCTAAATCTCGTTTGCATACTAGCTAGCAAAAAAATCGTTCGGCACGTCCCAGAGGCTCTATGAAAATATTTGCCGATGAAAAAACGTAAAAAATCACATCTGTTCTCTCTCTTTGCTAGTGAACGTGCTCAAATATAACGGTCATTACTGTCAGTGGTCTCTTTCCGTTTCTTATTTGTCGTTCGATCGATACAACAAAAATAATAAGGTAGAAATCAGGAAGCAGGACGTGACTATTACCTACAGTAGCGTCCAGATAACTCGAACGCTGATCGACGTCCAATCATTTCAGTAACTGAAGATTGTTTTTTCGATTTTAAGGTAGGACAATGATAAAAGTAAGGCCAGCGGTGCATCCCTGAAGAGAGTATAAACAATGGGGTTACGTGTAAATATATTACATTTTTCATTATAAATCAATGTGTTTCAAAAATTAGATAAGATAAATTCTTACAGCTGTTAATTGATGAAGTTGATGATTATTATCACAGTATTATTATTATCACATATTCAAACAATAACTAACTGGATAGAGAGGCTTTTCCTAATGAAAAACGTGAAATAATAATTGCGCAGGTTCTTGTCCAACTCAATTTGGATTTGGTAATAAAGCCAGTTCTCAGGACTCTGTTATCTGATTGAAGTTGGATAGGGAAATATTGAATTAACTGGAGAAAAAAATTGAGGGCGTCACTAATATTATTTCCTTAAACATAATTGGGAAAAAAATTAGATCTATAAATATAGCGGTAACTGAGTTATCTGGAAAATAAGTGATCCAGAAACTGAATTATCCAGGAAATAAATAATTAGGAAACTTTATCTTGAAGTAATTTCGGGTTTTTTGTCCAAAGAACTGTGTCTGATCTTGATCGTGATTTGAGTATGGTGTTGGAGAATATTAATAGCTATAGCCGGTAATTTCCAGCCATTTTAACCAATTCGCTAACAGCAGTGGATCTATTCGAGTAATTTGTTATCTTTTTGTCTTTTAAATTCAACCTTTCAGCTCCAGAAGTAAATCAAGTCCCTCCATTTATTGAATTTATTCCCACAGGTACATTATTGTATGTACCATCATTTGTTAGTTTTATTTCTCCAGTGACGATTTGGTTTTAAGAACAGTCATGCACTAATTCTATGCAAATTGTTAGTTGTTGTGTATATTATACAAAAAATACCTCTATGTCATTTGAGATCTTGGAAAAAGATACACATGTGTCATTTTGTTTTTCCAACTTATTTCTGAATTATGATGGAAAGGAAAGGCATTGAAGGACCAATTCATTGTTGAGTTTGCACTTGAAAAATAAAAACTAAACAAACCCATAATGATTCAAAAATTTGTAACGAATTTTAAGCTTCACGCCTTCAATCAAAGATTACAGAATACTAAAACTAGTTTTGTAACGGTAAGCATCAGCTGTTGGCGACAATCTAGCGTATATGGACACGCTATGAAATTCTGTCTTTGTTGTACCGGAAGAGCTGCCCCTTAGGAATAATTTAAAATCATCAACACATTTTTGAAAATGTTCATAGGTACTTGTGTTACCTTTGGTAAGATTATTTTTAGGCCAAGAATCTTCCATTTCAATTTGGTCCATTATTTACGGACCACTCTGTATATTTTTTTATTGATTATCAATAATATGAACTGAATGATACCTGATTCTATAATCCTTGAATTATCAATCCTTGTCTTGTTCCCAACTATATTTGTCACGTATGTCCTTACCGGCGTAATACAGGGTGTCTCAAAATTGACGCCCGTCCTTTCAGAATATGAATCGGAGGGCTAAAACGAATTAAAACGTAGGAATGGTTACAGAGTTATTGACAAAAAACAAAGATCCAACATTCAATGTTTAAAATTTATTAAAAACGAATATTTGTTACAAAACAAGAAATTGATTGATAAAAGGTGTTCAAACAAATCGCCTCCTCCTTCAATGCAAATATTTGCACGATTTATCATTTAATCATGAACCCTCTGTAGCATGTTTTCGTCTATAAATGACACAGCAGCGTGAATAAGAAGCTACTACATCTTCCGCACTCTCAACAGGTTCAAAGTAAATATTTTCTTCCAAGAATCCCCAGAAGAAAAAATCTAATGGATTAAGATCTGGAGATCTAGGAGGCCATAGTACGGGTCCACCTCTTCCAATCCAACAGTTGGTGAATGTTTGATTCTTTTTTTTTGTCAATAACTCTGGAACCATGGACATAACGCAATTTTTTCATTCTTACGTTTCAATTCGTCTTAGCCCCCCGATTCATATTCTGAAAGGACCGGCGTCAATTTTGAGACACCCTTTATATTGTTATCGAACGTGTAAACTTGAGCTGACCATGATATGATAAATGTTTAGGAAGAACGAGCGTTTGTTTATAATTGGTAATAAATTTCAATTAATATAAATTCTTGCTTCTATGTCGCCAAAAGGCATCACAATGCGATTCACCTGTCTGGTCGATATAAAGATGTAATTATAGTTAAAAGAAAACTTCCATTATTGTAGAATCCTGTGGTTGAGTTGAACACGTTTTCAACAAAGCACCATTTCCAAATTACATTTCGCAACTCGACCATCTAAAATGATCAATCGAGCTGAATTCAGGTGTGGAAACCTAACTTACATTCGACCAAATTTTGATCCAGAATTATTCAGGTATTGGGCACTTTGCACCATGCTAGAGTTTATTTGTCATCGTTTTATAATGAATTCCATTGCGTTAAAGTAATTTAATTAACGGGAAACTATGTTTTTAGGAAATATGTTGATAATACATGTTGATGAAACATGAAACTTTATATAAAAAATATTCTTAACAATTTAGTTTGGAATATGTTTGAACAGTTTTACATTATTTGAACGCCTCGCATAATTTTATTGGTGGATGTTGAAATTAAAAGCGATAAAGTTGAAGAATTTTAAGCCTGGAAAACATATCCATTAGAACCGTTTGAACTATTAAAAGGATGTCAATTTTTTTTTGGCAACTATACCTAAATCTTGAGTGAAAGTACAAAAAACAGTATAGTGTCCCGGAACTTAGATTAGATTTATTCATTCACAAAAATATTTTTTTCTCCGATTGGAAGCAAATATTAATTTTGCTAACTGATATCAATCATTTTTTTTTTCGATGGACTCAAGTGAACTCAGGGAATCTGTTATTATTAGGAATTTGGAGAACTTTAAATTCTTTGCAGGTGTTACAGATTGAAATACATTTCTCCTGTGTATACAGTGCTAAGGGGTGATAGTTTAAAAGTTTATTTTTGTCAGGGGTAATAACTGCAGCTCCGACGCCATTCAGAGTTTTGGAGGCATCAGTGAACATTTGGTAGCATTCTTGATACAGACTTAGTTGTGTGTGAGAAGCTTTTTTTATGACGCCGGAGGGAGTTTCATTTAATTGTCAACGATCAGAGATTTATCTATACAAGGTTGATTGGGTAGCCATGGTGCTGATATGACATTAGAACCGTTTGAACTATTAAAAGGATATCAATTTTTTTTTTGGCAACTATACCTAAATCTTGAGTGAAAGTACAAAAAACAGTATAGTGTCCCGGAACTTAGATTAGATTCATTCACAAAAATATTTTTTTCTCGGATTGGCAGCAAATATTAATTTTGCTAACTGATATCAATCAGCAAAGTATTACATTTCCTGTCTAGGCAGCAAAGTGGTTACTTTGCTGCCTGTGATAATACTCAGTTGGAATAAAACATTTGACGTAAACATTTATTAGCAATTATTACATTACACTTTTAACAAGAATTTAAAAACATATGTTCAGTTGTTATTATCATTGATGGTAAAATTACTACACTATCCATTATATAATAATTTTTTCTACTAGCGTGCGGAAAGATCCACTTTTACGCACTAAAAAGCGTGCGGAAAGAGTCACTATTCCGCACTAGTGCGGAAAGTAAATTTGTAGAGATTTTGGGGAGTATACTGACATGTTAATATTTAAAATATATATTTGTATGGTTGTAGTTCACCAAATGACTGAAAAATCAACAAATTTATTAGAATTCTGCTATAATTTTTTTATAAAAAGGAACATTTTTTTCAATAATTTTTTATGGCCCTGGTAAAAGCCTTATCAAATGGATGTCAAATAATGATAATTAAGTTGTTGATATGTATTTAATGATAAATGTTTCTTTATTTTAACTTTTTGGATTTTTTCGGGATGCTAGTAGAAAAAATAGTGTACCTAACACGTGCGTAAAGTGACTTTTCCGCACGCGATTGCTGGCCGAACTCCGCTAGCGTCGTTCGGCCATATGCAATAGCGTGCAAAAAAGTATCACTTTCCGCACTAGTTAGGTAAACTACTATAAATGTACCGATATTTTTCCGCACAACTATCAGAAATTTCATGAATTGTCAAACTAAGTAATTATTATGGACATTTCCATAGCAACCAACCATTCCAACATCTGCGATTTCTATCGAATTTTATTTTAATAACACTACACTAACATTACAAAAAAAATAAAGAGATTGTGGGAATTGTAATAATTTCCATATACAATATCTTCCTATATAATTATGAGCAATCGGAGAAAAATTATATGTTCAACTCGGCAGCAAAGTAGATTGACTGCCTCAGCAGCACTTTGCTGCCTAGTTAAGCAAATAACTATTTTATTTCAAAAAATTAATGAGCGATTTGAAATTTTTCATTCCAAGCTAGTCGCATTAACCATGCGGGTTATTAGCCACTTGGTACGCTTACAGTTTATGAATTAATTTTATTTCTTCCATGTACCTACTTAACTAGGGAGTTCACTTTACAGTCAATAACATTTTTAGGTTTTGAGGTAGATTATTGTTTTGTCTTCGTAGTTTGTACTCAGGACAGTCAATTGAAGATTGCTTAACTGTTATTTCACATCTGCATAGATCACATTTAGGTGATTCCGTTTTCTCGAACAGGTGCTGATGGGTTAATCTAGTGTGACCTCCTCTTAGTCTTGTTAGTGAAACTTGGTGAGGGCGTCTTGTAGGTATCATTTTCCATAGTTCCACTTCGGTTTTCATTTCACGTAACTTCACTTCAGATTATCGTCACTGACTCTGCCACGCACTAAGCATTTTTTCGTTGAAGTTGATTTTTAAGTAATTCGTCATTTCTTGCACTGTTATTGCACTATCTCTTTCGGTGGCCTCTTTTGCATGCTGATCTGCCTTTTGGTTTCCCAGGATTCCGCTGTGGGATGGGATCTACTTAAATTGTACCTCCTCCTCAGTTGTGTATAGCTCACCTAGTGTCGCTTTTATGGACAGAGAAATAGGATAAATATCATAATTTTTTTATGGACTCAAGTGAACTCAGGGAATCTGTTGTCAGGGGTAATAACTGCAGCTCCGACGCCATTTAGAGTTTTGGAGGCATCAGTAAACATTTGGTGGTATTCTTGATACAGACTTAGTTGTGTGTGAAAAACTTTTTTTATTATGCAGGAGGGAGTTTCATTTTATTGTTAACAATCAGAGATTTATCCATACAAGGATGATTGAGTAGCCATGGTGCTGATATGACACAATTTCTGAATTTGGAGGATTTTCGTTGTGGTTTGAGGGGTATTTCCGTACTCTCTCGTAGAAAGGTGGGTCTGATCTTTTTTGTTTCTGAAATAGGTTGGGATATTTACTAGTATGTACATTTTCGTAGGTTGGAGGTTCAGCTTTTTTTAGATAGAAGTAAAATATTATGTTAAAGTTTTCTTCTAAGTGGTAGTGACGGTTGTATTTGAAATTGTAAAAACAGGTCAAAACCTTGTAATGGGTTCATTCAAACCGTAGTCACTATGATGATATGGTATTTGGAAAACATTAATGTCAATCATTTGAAGAATTTGAGGAAGCTGCACAGAAGAAGGACTTTTGATGATAAAATTGAACGGTACATTTTTTGATGATACTATTTTGTAATTTTTATTGGAGAGTAGGTATCAGAAGGGGATTAATATCCACTTCTCATAAATAATAATTGATCCTAAACAACAAGGTACAGACCTGATGAGAACTGTTTGTGAGACATTAGAAAAAGACGTAAGACACTGGTGGCTACGGAAGGAACGCCTTCATAGTATTTTGAGCTCCCGACTGATAGGTCGCGCTTGCGTGCAATGTAAACGTAAACCAATTAAATTTTTGAAGCACACCAAAAAAGGTATTGAATGAAGCATACTTCACTTTACTTATAATAAATAATTAACCAAATTAACTATTTTTATCCCTTCATTGTTATAACTTCATCGACAAGCTATTTGCGAATCCAGTTAAGAGAATGTCTGAGTAAAAAAAAAGGAGATGGAAAATTCGGAACGTTGAAAAAGGCTTGTTGACCAATTAGTCTTTACTGAAAAGAACATTTCGGGGAGAAATCGCCATTAACGTTAAATGTAATTGTAGCATATCTTTTTAATTTTCTTTCTCTTTTCTTTACGCTCTTTTCCTTTCAGTTTGTGAGCACAAAGTGAAAAATAATAGGCTTGTTCTTATTTGGCTGATTAACCTCATGTTGTTCATATTTCCAGCATTATAAGGCATTTCTTAAATAGTTTACGCTTATCCTCACAGTTTAACAATGTTGATATTTTTAATAACGTCAGTTTTCACGAACTAGCTTAAATACTGGTAGCTGCTACAACCAACGTATTTATATTTTAATCAAGTCGATCGTGATGAATTATAACGTTAAGATTTAAATAATTATTGCAAAGGCACTAAAATTTTTTTTCCACTACTGTGTTATCGACAATTATTATTGCTTCTTTCAGCCAACTTGACAGTTGAATTTCTGTATTAGTGATCAATAATTTTTTATTATTAACCTGAGTGAATAATGGACAAATTCGAATATTTTGAGAATCCAGAGGTAGTGGTTCTACTAAGACTTAACATAACATAATTATCCAAAGCAAGGAGATTTTCTTAGAAATATTAGCTGCTATTACCTATCAACATAAAATTATTTGAATTTTAATGCTATGAGTTTGAAATTTGCGCTTAACCAAAAATGACTGATGATAGATAACGAGTATGTTCATAATAGGTTTGTTCCAACCGCAGTCAGAAACCGTCAGAAACGATCAGAGAATAACTGGTCATAGCAAACAACGAGTTATTTCCGCGTAACTCCTATCACTGATTGCAATGGTCGACTATTCTCTGATCGTTTCTGACGGTTTCTGACTGCGGTTGGAACAAACCTAATATATCGCAAACTAACAGTGTACTTGTAAATCAGACGACAAATTCTTCTAATGCTTTCTGCAAACTTAATTATCATATATTATAATTTCATAAGTTAATTTCAATATCTTGACAAAATATCAACAGTATTATTATTTTATTTCAAATACCTACTCTCTGTCCTAGACCTCTTACTTGACAATTAAATTGTTTGGACTTATAGAACGGATGATCTGATTCAAGTTGAATTTAAATCCATTTTAAATCAAAAAACCACAAATGCGGACATAAAACATTTGTGCTGAATATCACTGGAGTGTAGATAACATTTTAAAGATAACCTCAAAGGTAAAAATCCACAAGCAGTTGACAGTTTTTTAGAACTGTCCAAATTTTTTTGGTAATGAAGAAACTTTTTATTAGAATCATTCAAATTGACGGACAATGTTTATTAATCACAGATTATATTCATATTTAGCTCATGACTGAAATAAAAAAAAGTATATTCCCAGAATATTCCTTAGTTGGTTAACGTTATATTTTGTGAGACAATCCAAATGTTTGTCTAGACCGAAGTTCATCCAGACCTCCGAACAATTATCATACTAGAATAGTAAACAGACGTATTATCTTTATGCCAACATAAACAATGTCAGTTTGTCTTGCTGGAGTCCACATAATATGTTGCCATATCGTATTATTTGAAAGTAATTATAATCTAGTTTCTTGTGGTCCTTAGGAAATACTCTAATATAATTGAGATAAATGTGTGAAGAGCAATTTATTTCACAAGGTATTCACAAGTTTTGACAAGTATTTTCAACAAAATCTTCACCGAATGTCTTAAATGCATGATTGCTGTTCCATAAATTAGTTCCTGTTATATATTCTAGCCATTAGTAGGTTGGTAGTTATTGGGAGGACTACATTTCATCTCATTATGAAAAAGGGAACTTTTTCAAGTGAAAACCATTGAGGAATACAAATTCGTATAATTTTATTCAACTGATTACCTACATTCTATTAACTGTATAGTCCAAAAATAACGCACGTGACATAAAGTTTGATGCACCTTGAAATTTTTTTATGGAAAAGTAGATATACCTGTGTTGGTTTGACCCTTCTTGGGGCACCAGGTAGTGCGCATCCTAAAAAGGTGTGGAAAAATATGATCCAAGGATGGTGCTGGATTCGGCAGCCAATTTGAAGTTTAGGTTATTTTTAAAAAACCACTATTTGCGTAGACAATTTTAATGAGGTTTATATTCAATAAATCCACCCTAAAAATGATTTTTTCCAATACAATTTGAAGTGTTTGATTCACGCTGGAATTTTATCAGCGTCTTAATTGAATAATATAGAAAATAGTATTTTATGCAACGAACATGTAATGATACCCATTAAGACACGAGCATATTGTAGGATACGAAACGAGCCGCAGGCGAGTTTCGTATATAATATGCGGGTGTATTAATGGCCATTACATGAAAGTGGCATACAATATTTTTTCTACTCCGGTTAATAAAAATTATTTAATCAATAATTATTAGTTAAATCAATTTTTTCTACATTCATGCAAAAAACAACACTTTTGTGAACCACATTTAATGCAAAAAGTGGTACTTTATTGCACTAGTGCAATAAAATATTTTTTCTACTCCTGTTTTATAATATACTTATTAGAAGACTAAAATCTGTATCATAATGAAATTCATTATGATACAGATTTTCATTATGATACAGATTTTTAAGCCAATCGGAATGCGACATTCGCACAATATTTAGTATATAGCCATGGATACCTGGTTGACATTTCTGAAATAAATCATATTAGGTCTGTTCCCTGCAATAAAAGTGTAGCACTGAGCTATACGATTTCATTTATTTTAATTATGCTTCAATGCTTCTTGCAGTTTACAAATGCAATATACATAGATATTCCCAAATTTAGTAATTTTATAAGTATTTTTTCACAGATAGACCTGAATTCTTCAAAATTATATAGCTCAGTGCTACACTTTTATTGCAGGCGAACAGACATATTAAGTGACACTTAATTTGATAGCTGCCAAATAATTTTGATTTTCAAAAGTAACTATATTTAAAATTGATTTAACTAATAATTATTGATTAAATAATTTTTATTAACCAGAGTAGAAAAAATATTGTATGCCACTTTCATGTAATGGCCATTAATACACTCGCATATTATATACGAAACTCGCCTGCGGCTCGTTTCGTATCCTACAATATGCTCGTGTCTTAATGGCTATCATTACATGTTCGTTGCATAAAATACTATTATTGCACTCATCTGTCATTCTTGTGTCAGTCAGTGATGATTAATGACAAACATAAACATTTAAATTAAATAAAAATCCATAGCAAGTATCTGATCCTGCTTTAATACAACAATAATATATGTATATCTTACTACTTAGTCTCAACGAGTTACAATTATTGCAAAAATCTTTAATTATTTAAAATTTAAATGGTCAAGGCGAAAACCAGCTATGATTGAGTGCTGACAAGGTGGAGGCCATAAAGATACAAAAAAAGAAGAACGGGTTGACTTTGATTAGGTAGGATAGGCTCTTGACATATTTATATTCTAATTTTTCAGTTTTTGCATGAATTTAGAAAAAATATTGTATGCAACTCTTGCAAAACGTGTTTTTTGCACTTGACGTGTTGTCCAACTCGGCCTAAAGACCTCGTTGGACAATTTCACGTCGCGTGCAAAAAACACTCACTTTTTGCACTTGTTGCATAAATAACTATTAAATATAGTTACTTTTGAAAATCAAAATTATTTGACAGCTATCAAATTAAGTGTCACTTAATATGTCTGTTCGCCTGCAATAAAAGTGTAGCACTGAGCTATATAAATTTGAAGAATTCAGGACTATCTGTGAAAAAATACGTATAAAATTACTAAATTTGGGAATATCTATGTATATTGCATTTGTAAACTGCAAGAAGCATTAAAACATAGTTAAAATAAATAAAATCGTAAAGCTCAGTGCTACACTTTTATTGCAGGGAACAGACCTAATATGATTAATTTCAGAAATGTCAACCAGGTATCCATGGCTATATACTAAATATTGTGCGAATGTCGCATTCCTATTGGCTTAAAAATCTGTATCATAATGAAAATCTGTATCACAATGAATTTTATTATGATACAGATTTTAGTCTTTTAATAAGTATATTATAAAACAGGAGTAGAAAAAAATAATTACAAAAAACCAGTTTTTACGGGGTTTAATTTCCGGCTAACATGAAAATGAATATTATTTAAAATAGAAAGAGATGGCGGTGGATGGAGTGAAAGCGACGGTCACCACTGTTACTGCGGTCTTTCTCTATGCTCCCATTGGCTGTTGTTCAGCTAATTTCCAGTTAACCTGAATTGTTGTTAGCACATTTATCAATTTTTCTTTTAATGCCTCGATAAATTTGAAAGAAGAGGATTCGGAGGACAGTGGTGAAGAGGACGAACAATGAAAATATTTTTTTCTACTAGCTTGCGGAAAGATCCACTTTTCCGCACTAAAAGCTTGCGGAAAGACTCACTTTTCCGCACTAGTGCGGAAAGTAGATTTATTGAGTTTTGGGGAGTATACTGACATTTGAATATTTAAAATGTGTATTTGTATGATTTTAGTTTAAGAAATTTATTAGAACTCTGCTTCAATTTTTTTATAAAAAGGAACATTTTTCGATAATTTTTCATGGCTCTGGTAAAACCTTATCAAATGGATTTCAACTAATAATAATTGGATTGTTGATATGTATTTAATGAAAAATGTTCCTTTATGTTAACTTTTGGGTTTTTTTTTTTGATGCTTTTATACTAGAAAAAATAGTGTACCTAACACGTGCGTGAAGTGACTTTTCCGCACGCGATTGCTGGCCGCTAGCGTCATCGGCCATCTGCAATATCTTGCGGAAAAGTATCACTTTCCGCACTTGTTAGGTAAACTATTATTTTAGACACTTTTATAAAGTTTAATTATGAAAAAAATTTTTTTTTAATAAACCAGTGATATTTATCATACTATTATTATTACTATATATTCATTTTTTACGTATGCATGACCCTTAGGGAGGGGCCTAAAAATTTTGATAAATAAATGAATAAATAAATAACAGTGGAATTTCAAATTATAACCTGTCTTTTTTTTAATACGAAAAGCTTTCAATTCAAATTTTTTATCAATTTAGCTCCATTGTACTTCCTAATCCAGAAAAAAATCAACTTCAGGGTGGATTTATTGGATATGAACCCCTTCAAAAGTATCTACCCTAATAGTTGTATTTCCAAAATCACCTAAACTTTCAATTACTGGTTGTTGGCTTCTTTATCAAGAACTTTTTTTGGGTCATATTTTCTTACACTTTTTTGGGATGCGCACTATCTGGTGAGTCAAGCCAACACAGGTATATCCACTTTTTCATACAATATATTTCAAATCAAAATATTTCAAGCTGCATTAAACACTTCATGAAACGTGCGTTACTAGGACTTGATGGACTTGATGGATGCCAATAACAATTTTCCAGTAGATAGTGATCGTTTATTTTAGCAGTGTGCAGAAAATTATGGGTGGGAGAATATTATGAGTTTTATATCTGGAAACGGAATTAACTCAATTTGCTTTCCATGAAAAAAGACCATTAGACGATTTAATAGGAATATTCCTTAATTCTATTTCAAACATCACACAATAAGAAGGTTCAGTGCTTGTTTACACACTTCGGAGTATCAATAAAATTTGTTTGGCGGTAGCTAGTTCTCCTCCGGAACTCTGAAAATATTTTTGTATCAGCTTACAGAAAAGCTCTTCGGGAAAATTCATTGTGCAAGGTCTGCAAACATAATTTATAAGAAAACATTATTTACCTAATACGAGCTCAAATATTTTTCTTTACATTCTGGATATACATAGATACAGATTTGTTTGAAGCCATTTAAAAATGTATCTTCAACAATCTGGAAGAAGATTTTTCTATTATATAATATTTCATGATACAGCTTATGTATGGGAAAATTCACTTTGCTGTCCATATTTTCCTTTTCCATTCATTTCCTCCTATTTTTGAACTGAATTGATATACCGTGAAAAAATATATGGTTTCTTAGCAAAAGAAGGGAGTTTTTCAGAGTTAATGTATTTTTAAACAAATTTATCATATGTTATACAGAGTATATAAGCAATTTATTGGAATTTGATTGGTTAGGTTAGTTGGGAGAAAATTATAAATGTGGAAGTTGGTTAATATCCAATATCAAGTTAAATTTCCAAGATAATGAGAAAAATATAAATCAATCCTCTTTTATTTGTCTACGTCGAAGAATAGTATATTATTCAACGAGCGTGTAATGATGGCTATTACTCATAAGAATAAGTAATCATTCGAGTGAGTAATAGCCATTAAACCGAAGTAGAATACTATACTTTTTCTAAGACTGAGTGTTCACCACTCAATTGGAACGAACGAGATATTCAGAGAATATTTTATTAAAAACTTAATGGTTTATGCCAAACAATTCCATTTTGAAAGCTATAATGAAAACTCATTTATTGTTTTCAATATCGATTGGTGAAATTTGCGCAATTGGAAATATTTATACAGGAGTAGAGGAAGATTCCAGATTCAAGTTAACATTATTTGGAGAAGTGGAGGTATTATTTCCAATGACCTCGGATCCATCTTGTTTTCCAGAAAATCGTGGAGTGCAGTTGTATTAGCTTTCACTTCCTTTATCCATTTTAACAAAAAGTCAGCTCTAAATCACGTTTGGTACGTAGGTATACTGCCAAAGTCAAATTCTGACATTTCATGGCGAGTCTGATTCAAACATTGTACTAAATATAGTCGTGTTAAATGGCATTCTTTGACGGTGATTGGCCATATAGTCGTGTATAATGGATCATTACTTACGGGGCGTGGCTTGTTTTGTGTAATGCATCCAGTTACTCAATGAAAATGTTACATAAAAAGTAAGTGTTACAGTCAAAGAAAAAGGTATTTTTCTACATTCATGCAAAAAACAACACTTTTGTGAACCACATTTAATGGAAAAAGTGGTACTTTATTGCACTCATCTGTCATTATTGTGTCAGTTATGTGATGATTAATGACAAACATAAACATTTAAATTAAATAAAAATCCATAGCAAGTATCTGATCCTGCTTTAATACAACAATAATATATGTATATCTTACTACTTAGTCTCAACGAGTTACAATTATTGTAAAAATCTTTAATTATTTAAAATTTAAATGGTCAAGGCGAAAACCAGCTATGAATGAGTACTGACAAGGTGGAGGCCATAAAGATACAAAAAAAGAAGAACGGGTTGAGTTTGATTAGGTTAGGTTCGGTTCTTAACATATTTATATTCTTATCTTCCAGTTTTTGCATGAATTTAGAAAAAATATTGTATGCAACTCTTGCAAAACGTGTTTTTTGCACTCGACGTGTTGTCCAACTCGGCCTGAAGACCTCGTTGGACAATTTCACGTCGCGTGCAAAAAACACTCACTTTTTGCACTTGTTGCATAAATAACTATTAAACACTTTATTTGCTTTGGAAATTTATGGAAGTTTTAGTAAAGTTCTTTTTTCACAGTTTTTGAGGCAAACATCTTTGCTTTATGTTAAATTTAATGTTTCATAGACAGAAATTGTGAAAGAGAACTAAAAGCAGAGAGAACAAAATTTTACTACAGCGGAGAATCGAACCGCCATACTTCAGGTTTAACTTTTAAATTTTCTGTGCATTGACCTGTCCAACATGGTCAAAAGTATTCGAGAGTGGTATGAAAATGGAGTTCGAATTTTTTCAATATAACTATACATTTTTTCATTACCAGAGCGAATCTAAAAAAATTGAAAGTGCATTTGAACTTATTTTTCAACGACCTTTCCAAATATTTTTCATGAACGCTATTTTGTGAAAAATGAATCTCGCGTTTGATAGTTTTGTACAAGAATCCCTATATCGTATCTTATAAATAACACAGTGTATACAAGGTATAAAAAAAAGTGAAAAAGCCTTGTATAATTGGATAGAAGTGGAAGAATTGATAATCCATCGAAGGTAAAGATTTTGATGATTAATAACATTCACAAGCACATTTTTCTTGCAAATATCAATTGAATCGAATACATTGTGAGTCAAAACTGAACTATATCAATCATACTTTTTATTATGAATTTCCCTATCCAAAGTAATTTGTTTTTGGAATATTCTCATTCTTCTTTTCTTGTTTTTTAGTTTGGTCATTGTCACAAATGTTTCATAACTAACCAAAATGGAAATGGTTCAAACCTTCATTATATCATTGAGACGATAAAATTTGAACAGGAAAGTTCCCTGAAATAATAAAAAGGTCCTATCGCCAGTTCTGTCCATAATTAAAAATATTCTTAAATGAAGATTGTTATGAAAATACGTAAATGTGCAATATATGTCGTTAAAAGTAGAAGTTACGGTGTGAAATTATTATGTATCCGTATTTTCAAAATTACACATTCACTTTATACGACAGAGCTAGAAATCTGATCAATGTGTATGAAAATTGAATCTTAAGACACACAATTTTATTTAATAACTGTCAATTTCACGTAACTGAAGTCCTAAATCCCCTCAAAAAGCACACAAGATGACTAAATAATGCACAAACCCAGTCGAATTCACTTAAAACCGAAGATTGGCTTGAATATCGGACCATTATCCATTCAATTTTAGTCAAAGCAGACCAAAACGCAGGAGAACGCTGAAAACAGTGTGAGACGATCGAAAACAATTCGACGTTATTTTATCCAATAATTCACAAGTCCAAAACGCTTAAACGTACTCGGCCACAAGATACAAGACAAAAATAATAAAAAACAAATTTGTCATGCAAGTTCAAATCCAGAATTCGATTTCCAATACAAGTCCATAATATTTTCTCAACAGTATCCAATTTTAATTTTGTTAATTCAATTATCGATTTTCATATTAAAACAGAATTGTCCCAGATATTAGGATTGATTTATCTAGGGAATTATGTCTATCGCTGTATAATTTTGTAGATAATGGATTGGTTTTCTACTAAAACCATGCAGTCTATAAAAAATACCTGTTATAAACTAGTCGAGCGTGTCCAGCCACCATATTTTTAAATATAATATAAATATTGGTGAACGCGCGTTCTTTCCCGTACATTATGAAAGAGCCAAAAGAGATAAGTTTTATAACGAATGAGAGCGTGTTGAAGGAAACGTTTAACACGCTGATTTGCTTTTTTAACTGCGCTTTTTTTCAACAAAATTTTCTATAGGTTGTGTCATGTGACCACCAATACCAACTTTCTTATTTTAAATGCAGCCACCTGTAGATATATTATCAATTTTTCAGGTTATTCAGAAAGTTTTAAACATAATTCATGTACAATGCTATAGCTATCTTCGAATGTTTCGGGAATATTGAGTTTTCAGATTTATTAGAAAAATCTAGCTCTCTTTGGAGATAGGACAGAAAAATTGAAGGGCTAATCACAGTCTCTTTCTTTTGATGTATCCTAACTATTCTTGGCTTGAATGATCTGTAATTATTGTTTTAAAATTATTGCCACTATCATTTTTTTCTTATTTTCCTAGGAATCGAACCACAATATTATGCTTTTATATTCAAGACAGACCAAAAATTGTTCAAAATTAATTCATATTGACAACGGTAGCTGAAACGCTACCGAAACGTCGTTATGAAAATAAAAGCATAATACATAGTGTGGTTTGATTGCCCCTCCCCAAAAAAAAATACGAGTATAAAAAAATAAGCGATGCCACAAGGAACATACAGAAGATATTATTGCTACTTTATCCTCACATACATTTTTCTGCATCAAAGATTGGCTACAACAATTATCGACGTTTTACATTAATAATCAAATGAAGTTTTCAGTTTCAATAAACTTTTCCGATAAAATTTCAAATTCATTTTTTTGACAAACCTCGTAAAATACTGGGAAAAATGATGATAACATCTGATGATTCTGCTCCATATATTGGATTGAGCAGAACGGTTTTTGCTGGAATTGATTATACAAAAGTCTCCCATAGTTTTCAGCTTGCTGATAAATATTGTATATCTGGAGTTTCTTAAAAGTTTAATCGGAAAATTTGAAATTCTGATTAACATATATACCTTAAGTGGACCAAACTGATAAAAGTGATAAAGCTTAGCATTTTCATTCTAACTGTATTTCCTTCCTAACCATTTTCGATTTGCTCCTCACACTAATGATGGCGCAAAAACACTGTTGCTCATATGTGAGTGATGATACTCGTAATTTGGATGAGATATCAGAATCCAGCTTCCTAACAAATATAATTCAATGGCCATGGCATATTTCCCGTGAAGTACCTAGTTGTTTATCTTATTGTTAAATGGTTACTATTTTGTAACATAATATTTTTTAAAACTCTTCCAAGTGAACCTTGATACCCAAATAATAACAATTAATAGCCTTCACTCAAACTATTCGCTTCTAATGAGCCTATTTACTTCATACCAATACATATCCTGTAGACTGTAACATTATTAAAATTTGGATATAGGGTTATACCAATATGGTATGCTCTCCGTTCAATACAATGTCTCGGGAAATTCAATATGGTCCCTTTTATCATACCAAATAATGCAGTCATGTTTACCTTCGTTATAACAAATGTAGGTAACATGACACTTGTTTTCTGAAAAGGAAACAGGCGCTCTGATGGACATTTTAGGGGGACGGAAAATAACAATGTATCTGCTTACATTGCGAATTTTGTGGGTATTTCAGCATAATTACCCTGGAGTATATTTTTTGGGGATTGTTAAAATGAGGAGCTCAGATTTTTGTCCTTCTCATATTAATATCCGTATTTTCATTATTTTAAAATTGTTGAGCGTCTTTCTTTCAGTTTTTCATTGTAGCAGTGTGTGTTAGTGCGGTAAGAGAAGTTTAGGAGAAATAAAACTCCAGGGTGTGGAGAACTTTTCTATAATAAAACCCAAGTATATATTACTGGACAATGTAATTTATTTATGAAAAATCCCATGAGCCGCGTGGTTTTGACATTATGACAGCGAAAAAATCCATTTACTTTTCCAGCGACATTGACGGTACTTCTGGAAAGTTCTGAAAATGAAGCTAATTGTGTGTTTACCAATTGTTCTTTCCTTTCAATAAACTAGTTAATATCTTATTTCCTGATTTATTGATTCATATATTCATTAAATTGTCCGGATTACACTCTAGCTTTTTTTTGAGTCGAAGTGAACTTGACATTGATAATTCGAATTCTGTTGTTATTCAACTCGAAAAACTGCCAGAAAACTCTCCGTTCTACGAACTTAATCAGAGGCAGTTTTTTACGTTAAATTGCCAGCCAACAAAATTCTCATTGATACAAGTTCAAGTTCAAGTTCACTTTAACAAAAAAGCTCTTAAGTGTAGAAAAAAGGCATAGGTCAGAGTAATACTCTGAGTACTAAGTGTTTTCACAGATATCCCAACAAAACACTGATGCACCTCAAAAAGACAAAATTTCTGTTGATATAGGGGTCTATTCTGTAACCAGTCCTTTAAAATTTAGAGGCCGTTAAAAATCTAACAGGCGCTAAAATCATACTCGCAGAGTACATAGCGCCTGAGTCCCAGGAGGAATCACTGGGAGACTGCTGGATAAAAAAAGAACACCTTTCTGACCTAAATCTTGCAAGTATTCTACACTATTCTACAATCGTGTCAGTTTGCTTTCTTTGTGGTCGGATTATTTAATTTGTCCAACTGACGGTTTTTGTAATATGCAACAAGTCATTTATTCGAAGTACTCATATACAGGGTGTCCCACGACGAGTGAAAACTATCTGTATATGGCAAAATACTTATAGTAAAATCATGAAAATTTCTACGTTTAGGTTTTCGGATACGATCTTTTTAACTGAATATTTTCAAAGATGGCCTACTTCCGGTTCTCCCGGAAGTCGACTTTAACTTTGTTATTTTAAATGGAACACCCTGTATAATACTACATTTTTGAATTCTACGTAGTATTTTAGTATACTTTTGTCTAAAAACTTTTTTCGAAAAATGCACACTTTTTGAGTTATTGATTTTGTTGTAGAAAATTTGACCGTTGAAGACCCTTATAAATTATTTTTTTACGAGGAGACCCTTGAAGATATGAAAATGGTTTCTGTTCGGTTGCCTTGAGCAATGTCGAACGTAATCGAATCCATGTTGATAAGTTTTCCATTTTATACAGGGTCTGTATAAAAAGTGTTCAAAGTTTAACTTCATAAATATCAAATTTCTTAATTTTTTTGAATAGAACCACCCTGTTTTTTCTATTTTAATGCATTCAAGGGATAAAAATGAGGCAATTTCATGTATACTTTCCTATACCTAAACCTTACCGTTATCCAGATATTAAATGTTTTCTGTAAATTTTTAGAGATGCTGGTGTGGTCTAAATTTTGATACAAGCACTAAGAAATAAAAATTATTATGTGAATTTACTTTTAATACATGGTAAATATGACAAAGTTTTCACAAGAGCATGTGCTTTATTTGCAGTAAGATATCCAGATTGACCGTGATCGAAATCGCACATTGTTGAAAGAATACTTAACAATTTGAAGCTATTCGGTTCATTTTAAGCAAAAGTTAATCGGGTTAAGCCATTTGTGAGAATAATGAGATATACTACAAAATTTTTTGGAAAATTAAAAGCCAAAGAAAAATAGTCTGATGTTTTAAAGTAAATGTTCAAAACTGCTCCCTTGAACTTCAATGCATTTTTGAACCCTTCTCAGTATAACATCATTCGTCGCACGGCTAATCATCATCTCAGAAAGGGATTTGAAGGAATTTCGAACTCTTAGCTCACAATCTTCTCTAGATGTTAACTAATGTCAGTTAAATAAGTGTCATTTTTTACAAAGTCTACTGAAAGTATACATGAAAAATATAAACTTGTTAAAAAATATAATAACAATTTAAAACCTCAAATATCTCGGAAACGACTAAAAGTTGGAATAGGATTAATAAAAACAATTTGATTTGATTTTTTTCAGAGACAGATGAAAAAAAAAGACTTTTTCATTTCTTAGTGCTTGTATCAAAATTTAGACCACACCTGCATCTCTAAAAATTTACAAAAACATTTAATATCTGGATAACGGTAAGGTTTAGGTATAGGAAAGTACCTATACATGAACTGGCAGAATAATCCAATCATCAAGTACAGATTTGTTCATAATATAAAGAGCTAACGGGTCACTTACTAAGGTCGTCCACTGTAACATAAAAAATTTCAGCTTTGAAAGTGCCTGGCGATATTTATATCTTCATTCAGGGGCCTGTGTGAATTTTTTTTTGGAATATAAAATAATTATAGTATCTATTTCTTGGTTGAGTGAGTTGAGTGAATTGATATCAATATAATGTTTATTTTTTCGTCGACTGGAGTGAATTGCTATTAATAGCATATTCATATATTCGTAGACGTTGGGGTGGGTTTTATGAATATAATTTATTTCCCTCTCAAACCATTTTTTTACGATGTCATTATAAAATATAATTATATTCTAGGTGTATCCATCTACTCCTACATTGTGAAGCTTTCAAGCGTAATGATAAACTTTGTTTCCTATTGTGCTCCAAATTTTTCTCAAACACTTCCATCAAAACCTACTCCCATTCAAAATATCAGAAGCAGAAGGGCGTTAAAATAATTGACAATAACTTCCTAAAACTCGAAACGCTTTTAACAAACCCTCCAATCAAAACCCAATTATACAAATTTCCCACTTATTTTCCTCGAAACCAAACTCCCTCAATATATCTCTAACAATATCACCCTCTTGCCCTTTACCCTACAATTCTGAAACTTCTGAAACTCCCTCTCCACCCCAATTGTTACATTACTGAAACCATTGACTTGCGAACACATCGAAAGTTGTTCACAAACTCCATTGTACTCCCAGGTAATGCCATTCCGATTTAACCGGCCAACTCCCAAACTCGCAGGGTTGGTATTAGGTAATTTAATGTGGTCCAGTTACGAATTCCTCCTGTAATTCAACTGGAAAATGGCTTAAGCATGAAAATCTAAGTTCTGGAACACCCCAAATTGCTTATAGAAGTCGATTAATATACGTATTGGGCATAGACGATTCAAAAGCTGAATTAACTTCACTATTCACAAATTTAACGAAATTGCGATATTGAAAAGTTATCATATTCTGTTCAAACTCCTCCTTGGAAAGTGGGCAATCAACCCAGAAAGGTTATTGAAAAGTTTTTCCATTACATTTGGAAAGCTGTCTCGTTTTTCGTGAATAAATAGGTGAGCTGAAAATTTTCAGTCCAGCATACACTATACAGTCTTAAGGAATTTTACCTACATACTTCTAGTGTTCTGTCGAATCTGTAGTGATAGTTCGGGAAATATAACGCTCACAGCATTGTTTTCTTTCGGTAAGCGGATATTTGGTGTACAGGTAGCGAAAAACATACAAGAGGATATGATCATTACAAAGTGTCGAATTGAACCGCATATTATTTTACAGTCATTTGTAACTGTCATTTTAACGATATTAAACGTTTTTGTCTTATATTTTTTCCCTCGGGGCTTACAAAAAAAAGTTGAATACTTTCTTTTTCGGTTTCTGAAGGTCTTTCTAAATTAGGTCCGCTGAATGTCGCTTAAGCTAGTGTAGATAGATAATTATGTAATTTGTTAATAACGCTGTAACTTGTTAACTATTTCACTTACAGATTCCAGCTTTGGTACATAATGTCTTTGAGTAGGAACGAATGATTTCACGAAACGCCGAGGCACGGCAGTAATAGGAGCTTGTCTCAAAATTGCTTATTCAACATTGTATAAACAATAATTTTTTATCTATAACCTTGGACCTAATAAATCCCGAGAGGAAATAAGTATAAGAAAAAAAGTTAAATATCGTTGGAATCAAAGTTACAAAAAATTGTGAAATAATATGCGGTTCAATTTCACACTTTGGAAACATCTCTCTTCTCTTGTATGTGTTTATTACCATACGTATACAAAAAAAATCAGCCTACCGAAATGGTCATTCTCGGTCCATATTTCACGGCCTATGGAAAGTTGCAGACTTCCAGGAATTTTTAATTTCCAGTCTTCTCCTGGAATATTTGGTTTAAAATTTTCAATCAATTTGTGCACTGAAGTACAAATATATTTTAATGAAATACCAAAAATTGGATATACTCACTGAACTTGAATCAATATATTCATGGAATAAGGTATACAATCAAAAATTTTGTTGATTCAACCAACTTATTAGTGAAATTGGAAATAGGAAGTCAATATATATGAAATCTTCTATTGAACCAATCTATTGGAATTTCTAAATGCGGTCAGTACACTGAAACCAATAAGCAGAGAAAGCGCATCCTTATATGAAACTTTTGATATCTCAAGCTGTTGAACTTTTTCAATTATATTAAAGAAACGCTACGTGCATTTCATTATAGTAGTTTGAAATGTTCATGTTAGAATTAATTATCATAACGTATTGTTCGCCATTGCACGATACCATTTAGGTATGTAAAAAAGAAGAACTGCTTATTGCGCTATTTTAAAACCAAAAGCCGTTTTTCATGGTTGTTTCATCAAATCCACTAATTTACAAGTTATAAACTGCATAGGGCCAGCTTTTCACTTTACAACGCCGAGTCAGACAACTTCTGTGCAATGGAGTTGAACTTTTTAATTAAAACGCTGGGAGTTAGTGGGTTAGTTACGGAGGCTGCTTTATGATTGGGTGTATAAACGCTTGTTTTGTGGAAAATGCCGGTTTTCCTCTAGATTAGAGATTTTTCTGTTACTGTTTTGTTCTAAGTTAAAAATTGATTTTCTTTGAAATGTAGATTGTGTGAAAATCTCGATTATAAATTCTATGGAAGCACAAAGGTTTTTGATTTGCGTTGAGTGGAAAGAAAATTGGATGGAAAATTGTTTAAGAATAAATATATTTTTTACAGAAAACAGAAAGAAAAATTCACACAATGATCCACATCATTGGGTATGATGAGTCCTTGATGATGATAAGAGTGAGGATACATTATATTATACAAGTTTTGTCTTGTATATTTTCACCAGTCGCTTGTTGGTACATTTGAAATAAAGTTTTTGAAGGCGTTGACCGCATCTTCTGGAACGTTTGATCACCTAGTGCGTTCTCAATTTTCAGAAAGGCGGCATTTCACGCGGAGTGGACAGCGTTCATATTCAGCTCAATGGGCTAGTTTCATGGGTATGAATAAACAATTCATAACATGAGGGTTGAGAATAACATATCATTTTTCATGATAACGATATTTATCTCAAAAAGTGATAAATATCCATGAAATTCAGTTTTGAAATTTTTTTTTAGATTTAAATAAACCGCTTTTAATTAAAGCAATGGCAGAAGCCCTTGTTGCCAGATTCAAAGTACGTTCTGTTGTTAAATCCTGCTTGACTATCCAACTGGATTAGGACAAAGTGAAAATCGACTAGAAGAATTGGACAGTTGTCAATTAACATAAACCACGTTTAGTTTTTAGTAGTTGCTTGTGTTATTTTATAGTATAAAGTATGCTTTTGTTTATTTATCTTTCGAAAGACCTATTTAAAATGGATCAATAAAATACAAAAAACAATAAGCCACACATAAGCATTTGTAGGTTAAGGTTAAGGATCCTCTCAATGCGTCACGAAGCTGTGAGCAATCACAGCTCTACCCCAAAATGTGCTAACCTGTAGTATTCGATAAACCTTGACCACAGGGGTTTCACAAAAGCAAAATAATGTTTTGTTTATTCTCAGTAGTACCTTATTCATTCACAGTACTCAATAAATCTTTTGAGTAACGTGTCGTGGCCCATTCTGCTTTTCTCCGAAAGTCTCTCATGAGGTCCTGGAGAAGATTCGGATTGATTTCTCTCAGTTTTCGTGGAGTTGCCTTCTAAATATGGCTTTCCATTCTCCGTGATAAACTCTCCTAGATGGAACAATACAAAATTCCTGTGGCATGTTTGGAAGATTAAAATTTTCTGGATCAAAAAGTATGTGGTGTCATGATATCGTCATTATTGTGATGTGGGTTGACCAGCTGATTTGTAATCAAGTAATTTGACAGGGTAGTTATAAATATAGCTCTAATCACTTCAAACTTCACCCCTCACTCTTCCCAGAAAAACGTCGGGATACACATCCTTTATAAATTGCGTACCTGACAAAAATTTCGCAAATTTCACTCTATATTTGTAACTCACATGTTGAGGGCAATACTCTACACGTTCTCCGTATAAAATCGTCATCTAAAATGATAATTTTCCCATTAGCAAAGTGTACAGGTGACGTGAGTATCTTGTTATACTTGAGAATATTTGAGGCAATTACGTCTTTTTCCATATTTTAAACCATTCCTCTTCGATTCGATCGTACTCTTAGGAGATTTATATTGACGAACCAGTCTTCTGGTTGACATTCTAGCCTGGATCTCAGGTTTTTTCACTAATTCCTCAGATCTTTTTTCAGTGAATGCACGTGGTCTTCCGCTTTCTGGAGGACTCATATATGGGATTCCCTGCTCTCACTCCGCCAGTGTTTCATAAATGGGTTTGCGTTTCCTTTTTGGATTATTCGACAGATTTAAGCTTTTAGTACCGCCCAACAAACTTGTGCATACTTGCTCTTATTTATAATTTATCGACATATTTATCGAATAAATAAATCTCAACTAACAGTGAGCGGAGTGAACATGCCTATTTATCCAAAGGCAACTGATATTATCTTGTTTTCGCTAAAATTAAAGCCAATGAGTTTTGTTCCAGAACTTTCTAGACATACGCTAGTATTAGATATTCATTTAGTTTTCTGTATAACCTTAGCTGTTACTAGTAATTTATTATTCTTTTAACTCATTCAATTGAGAAGATTGATTTTTAAATTTTTTTTATGAAAAAAAGTTTGTTGACAAATTTGAATGTTATGAAGTGAATATTGAAAGTCTTTAACGCGTAACCCATAATGCGTAAACTTTGGAACCAAATTGTTAATTATTTTTACTTTTTTATCGATGTTTCAAAAGCCTTTCAACGAGGTTCACTGAAAAAATGCTAAGATGACTTCTCTAACATTTAGTTTAACCTGTTTATTATATCTACACCGGAAGCAGTGTGTGAGGATTACTTAAGATATACACAAATATTTTTTCAAAGTGTGATAACGAATTTTGTCAACTACTAGTAGTGACGTTGGCAATTATTGCTACTTCTTGCCAACTGAGAAGTAGAATTTCTCAATCAGTAGTTAATAATTTTTCTCTCATTATCCCAGGTAGTTGAACGAAAACTTATGCAACATAATCTTGTATACCCATGATATTGTCTTCAAGGTATTTTTTGCTTGAAATTACCTATCAAAATAAAATTATTCAATCAAAAATGCCATTAGCTCAAAATTCGCGCTCGATAAAAAATGACTGATGACATATCAAGGAGTACGTTCATAATCTATGGAGCGTGAACAGACAGAGTACTTGCCAGTCAGTCGACGGGGTAAGCGCTTCTAGTGGTGCGTTTGTTACCGCTGTGGTGTATAAGTATAGCTCTCACACTCAAGGTGTTGTGTGAACGCGATACCGCTGTAATATTTGAGCATTGAAATAATGTATAATGTCAATTATATTATTTTGTCTCAAATTTGGTTGTACATCGACCACGGTGGTTAAGACATTTATAAGCCTCGCACATTATTCGTTAATTATGGTGCTCGGTCAATAATTATAGTCCTCACCACCTTGGTGTATAATATATCTACTATTATTTATAGTTACAAATTTTTTTAACGAGTTCTACCAAACTTTCAAACCGAGAAAATACTGATATTTATTTGTATTCGGGATAGATTAAACCTCAACATTGAATCACACTGTGAGTTGATTTAAAACATGGGTTTTGTGACAATAGGATAATGGAAAAAATACGACTGTATCAGGAATAGAATGCAAATTAACATACAATTTACTACAAAAATGCACTGTCTAAAACTCCCCTTTTCAATATCCTTTAAACTGGATGATTTCGATTTATTTTGAACAAAAAGACCAAAGTAGAAGGCGTGGAAGTTCGATTAAATAAATCACCAGCCTTCCAGAACGAATCTAACCTGAAAATTTGTGAAAATTTGCGAAGCTGCAAAGGAGTTACTGGAAGTTGGGAGTAAATGACAGGGCGGACTCTGACAGTACAATCGAACTTCTTTAAATCATTCATGGAATTCGTGGATACATTTAAATCCCTTAAGTTGGATTAGTTTTTTGTTCAAGAGACGGAATAAAAAACGAGCAACACAAAAAAAATTCCTCTTGAAAGGAAAGGTTCTGAAGACAAAATGGATTGTTTTGTACCTGTATCTAATTATGAAATAATCATTTCCTAGTAGAAATTCACAAATAAACTAGAGCGCATCCAAATAATATATCAATGAAACAAAGATATATCAATATATCAATAATTTAATAGAATAATTTTATTAACTCTGTTAAAAGAAAATAATTCATATATCCCTTTGGAAGGGATATCTAAGGTTATTCCATGAATTACAGTTTCCATTTGCCGTATTTAAGTGAAGCGTGCTATAAATAGTATGTTATAATGCCTTACAAATATAGAAATGACTTTTCAAAAAGTAGGCCGCTCTTTAAAAAGAGATACAGCTACTTCTCGGGCAATATGCCCCGAGTAAAAATAAATCACTTTTCCTAGTTGAATGGGGCTGCAAGATATAACCACCCATTCTGGCTTGTAACTAGGAGGGGTGATATAACTTACAAACCAGTTTTCATGTCTTTGTGCTTCATCAGTGTAAGGTAGATAACATTCGTCTATAAGCTGAGCATAATTCTGGATTGGTGATAACGCTATCAAATTAATGTCATTTCGCCAGTGGAGGGAAGAAGATCTCAGTGTTTACGGCTTCCTCCTCACCAATACCGTGGCTAGACTTTGCTTAGGAAGAAATTGAACAGTTTGTTGCGAAAAATCACATACAAATTAGAAGCTGTGAAGGAATCACTATTAAGTGCAGTTGAAAATATTACCGAAGAAACGTGGTAAAACTGGAAAGGATATTTGGAATATTATGGATCCTAACGTAGGTACACAATGTTATTGAAAGTGCGAAAGTAAATCCTTCAATAATCAATGTCACGTATGAGTGACACTGATAACGATCATTACTAGTAACTTTCTGCTTATATGGTGTTTATTTCTCGTTTTTTATCAAAGGAATCATTTTTACAGTACTAATAATGTTTTTTTATGACTGTTTTCTATGATCGTTTTATGTAACATTTTTGTTGAGTAGCTGGATGCATTAAACAAAACAAGCCACGCTCCCTGTGTAATTATCGATTACACACGACTATGTTCAGTGCAATGTTTGAATCTGCAGATTCGCCATGAAATGTCATAATTTGACTTTGACAGCCATACCTACCTACCGGTGATTTAAAGCTTGATCTTCATTTCAAAACATGTTCCATCAAATAGAAATATACCGCAAAAACTGTAAAATTACAGGAATCTTCTTTTTCGGCTGTTAGCGAATTTCACAACCTGATTTGTGCCAGAGGTACTGACGGGACTCTCAAGGTATCGCCACCTGTATGAATAGAGGGCGCCTCGAGTCAGTTTCCCATCTATAAGTATTTTTTTATCTATGATTTAGAGCCGAATTTTTGTTAGAATGGATACAATAAGTGAGGACGAATTCAACTGTACTTCACGATTTGCTGAAAAACAAGATGGATACGGCACAAAAAATTGTGGACTCAATTGCGCGGATGTTTATCTTCAAATCCGAGGGTATGAAAACATATTGAGCGTATACTTTTATCCCATGGTAGAAACTGTTACAATAAATGAAGAGAAAATCACAATATTCCCGTTACTATCGAATTGTTGAGAAATATTTCGTCGTTTTTAAGTACAACTAACACAGATTATACTATATGTTCTTGTTAAAATAAACTGAAACGAAGATAAAACAATCATAGTTTGTACAATTTCAAGGTGGTATTGTTTAAATCCAATTTTATATCTTCGACTTCAATCCCTCGCTGTATAAAGCAAACAATTCCACTCCATCCGAAGATAAATTAGGTCAGCAGCTTGTCAGAAAGGTAACGATTTTGATCGGTAGGATATCCTAATTGATTACAGACATTGGCAAGAGAATACGATTCGAATGAGATGGAAGTTAAGCTGCTCAGAATATAACAAAAAGCGGTTCAACAATATAATGCAAGGTTCATTTCCGAAAAAGGAAGAATACGATGCCAATTCCATCAGGAGGTCACGTAAGAGAGATGGAATGTATTTGCTAAATTGACAAATGTCTATTTCAATACTTATCAGGAAACCATCGATATATTTTTAGGGTATATCATGGTTTGGTTTTATACAAAAAGCCTTAAAAACGAATATCGAAAACTGAATTGTCAAAATACAAAGTGTACCAATCTTACGACAAACTTCGGTATATGAGTTATTTTGAGAGATTTCAAAAATACGGGTGCATATTTTGAAATTATCTTGGACATAACTGCATAACTCCGTTACAAACCAAACATTTGATTTTTCAAATTATACCAAATTCGTATTGCTCACATTTTTCGATGCATTTGATATATAGTATATCACGTAACGTGAGCGGAAAGTGACATTTTCCACACGAGTGGGAAGTAATGTCTCACGAGCGCAGCCGAGTGAGACAATCCCACGAGTGTGAAAAATCACTTTCGCACAAGTTATGTACACTATTTTTACTACGACCACGCGATATACTTTTACCGAATTAGGCATGTAAAATCTTGCGTTTTTATGTAGATGTGAGAGGTTTTACATATGTGTATTTGTAAATACTTTATATGGTTTTGATTACTTACCTTTGAAAGTGGCCCAGAAAATTGTGATTTTTATGCAATGGAAAAAAGTACCTTTATAAAAAAGTTAGAATTAATATTGGTACACAAAATATAAAATATTACGAACATTTATTTCAACAACTTACAACAAACAGAACATCGGAAATAGTTTTACATAAATATTGCGGTTCAAAATTAGTTATTTATTTGCTGTGAAAATTAGAAGTAAAATTATTATCAGCACCACACTTAACTTGTTGCCTACCTGTAGGAGATTGAAAGTATTAACTAGCTATTTTAAGGATTCATTGTTCAAATAATTGAAAACGGATATTTATTTTGTGTGTGTGTATTTCCTCAGCGCTTATTAGTATCTTGGACAAGAACCATGAGCTACAACAGTGGGATGGCCGAGCGGTCTAGGCATCCGTAGACTCGATTTTAGACAAACAGTAGGGTGGTTCGAGTCCGGGCTCGGTATTTTTTTTTAATTTTTTTTTTTAATTTTAAATGAATTATATTATATTATTATATGAACAAATCAACTTAGGAAATAAGCATTTCACATATACATATTAATTTGTGGAGTAAAAAGACTAGCATTTCAACATTCAATTTGACAGCTTTTTTATCCGCACACGTACGGATAAGATTTTTTTCCGTACGCGTATGAATAAAGGTCACTTTCCATACAACTAGTCAGTGCGATATATGTCACTTTCCTATGTGGTCGTAGGAAAAGGTTTTTGCAACGTTATACAGAGTCAATCAAAAGGTATGGACACGTTCATGTGAAAATCGCAGGTAAATCAACGCTCTGTAGCTTATTGTACGTTGAAGAAAAAACATTTTTTCTACTAGCGTGCGGAAAGTGAATCTTTTCCGCACTAGAAATCGTGCGGAAGGAGTCACTTTTCCGCACTAGTGCGGAAAGTAAATTTGTAGAGTTTTTGGGGAGTATAGTGAAATTTGAATATTTAAAATATGTATTTCTATGGTTGTAGTTTACCAAATGACAGAAATGTTAAAAATTTTTTTAGAAATCTGCAATAATTTTTTGATACCCCTATAGAAAGTACACACTTTCCTTCCTCAAATCAGGGAAGAAACTCATACTTTTCCTCCCTCCCATTTCAAGTAAGTTGTAAACGATGAAACTTGTGAATTCATTATATTCATATTGTTTCCATAATTTCTAGAACATCCTGTATATCCTGTTTTTTGGTGAAAATCAAACATTAATGGTACTTCAACGTTGTTCTTCAATACAAATTTCAACTTCAGGAATCTTAGATAGGTATACGTTTTTTGAGTTCAGAATAAGAAAAGCATAGTATGCTGTGGCTCACTGACAGTAAACACGGCGATTGACTTTTGAGGTGCAAAGTCGCTACATTCATTAAACTTAGTTGAATTTTTGAAAAATGGAGAGCGATTCAAGTGATTTTGAATTTCCAAATACACCACCTAATATTAAGGCACAAGCTAACATAGCGTCATTAACCTTACTACCACAAAAATCTAAAGATAGTTATGAAAACAATATACACAATATAAGCAATGGGCTGAATTATATTCGTTACCTATTTGTGTCGTGAATAAATTTTCAAAAAAAAGTAGGTAGGAGGAAAAATCATATGTATCACATGGGAGTAAAGTGCCTTTTCCTCCCTTGGATGTTTACTGCCCTCCGCTTCGCGTCGTGCAGTAAACTACATCCTGCGGGAGGAAAAGTGGCACTTTCCTCCCTAGTAATACAAATAGCTATTTTCTCCGATTGGCAGCAAATATCAATTTTGCTAACTGATATTAATCAGCAAAGTATTACTTTTCCTGCCTAGGCAGCAAAGTGGTTACTTTCCTGCCTAGGCACGAAAGTGATTACTTTGCTGCCTGTGATTTTACATTTCCATAGCAACCAACTAAAATAAAGAGATTGTGGGAATTGGTATAATTTGCTAATACAATATCCTCATGAACAATCATAGCTCGGCTATGAATTCAGCCTCGGCAGTCAATCTACTACTTTGCTGCCTAGTTAAACAAATAACTATATTCTAAACGGAACAAGTTACCAAAAGTATAATCCTAAACGTAATATTAAACTGAATGCTCAAATTGTTCATTGTTAAAGTCAACGCAAAGCTACACCGAAAGAAAAATCTCAGTAATTATTATCGAATGTTTGTTAATGTCAAATTTGTTCATAATTATGTATTGATATTTATAATTGAAAAAGCTTATTTATTATAATCATTACCGATGATTTGTTTTATTAATAAATAATAGAGGATTTGTTTCTGCTATAATTGTTTATTTTGAATAAAATTTTTCAATAATAAACAAATCATCTAATACGCCAACTTCGCGATGATAATTACTAAGTTTAATTAGTAATTATAACTTTGTTTGATAATTATTATAAATGGTACACTGTCTGTTAATAAATCTTATTGTATCATTATAACATTCAATAAATTCATTTGTTTCTTATAAGCCTGCGTTATACAAATGAGCAGAATATTGTTTAATAGTTAATCTTGTTTGTTATAATCAACAAACAGTCATGCGCGTGACCATACATCGCCTTAGATGCACATGTGATGTAGCTTCCGTTTCCCTTATCCATAAGATTTGCACGTGTGCTGTGTATCTGTATCGTCTTAAATAATATCTTTCCCTCAGTGTGTTTAGTGTTGTTTATTATTCATATTTGGATATTAGCGTTGAGTGATAATATTAGCAATAGTGTGGGCAGCGTGGGTAAATAGTGTTTACTGATTATATTGTGCTTGAACTGGATCGTTCTCAACGACTGGATATAAGATTTGTATTTTTGTTTGGATATTTTGCCAAAATAATGGCGGACGGAGGTGTCGACTACAGTAGCACCCCTATAAGCATTTTTATTGAAGAATGTGGGGCATGCAAATTTCGAAAGTGAGTAGATAGACAGTGAAAATATAATTTTGTTTAGTAGGATAGCAAATACCTAGTAGATATAATATGTTAGGTAGGTAGGATCTTATGATTTATTCGAGGTGAGACATTTTCATACAATTTCATAGTTCCTAGTAACTCTTTTTTTTATTATAGTGCGGCACAAAATATCCAAATTTACTTGAATAATCAATATATTTTGTTGTTATCCATTTAAGAATTTTATTTGTTTTTTATATTCGCATAATAATATAAGAATTTTTTTCCAAGTTGTGTTGCATGAAATTTCATGAACATTCAAATGGTTAGTATATATCGTTACTTTCCTATGTATACCTACCTTTTCTTTAAGAAAAGTACAATAATTTTGTATCACACACATTTGCACACATATTTGCACAAAGTATCAACATTGATTTGAATGATCGATATATTATTATTTTGTTGTTATCCCATTTAAGAATTTTATTTGTTTTTCATAACTGCATAGGTATTAGAGTTTGTTTTATTTTTCGAGATGTGTTGCAAGAAATTTCATGAATAATCAATATTTCTTATACGACTGATAGTTTCTGGAATTTCTTGAAACACAGTTTTTTTATATATTTATATTGTATTTTTTTTTGAAATTATAATGAAAAAATGAATAAATCACTTGATTAAAAGATTTGTTGTTTCATTTACCAGCATCTAGGTAGATATGACAATTTTAAGAAAAGCACAACAATTTATCATTTATATATTGGAAAATCTGTATATAATGGTGTAGAAAACGAATAATAGGTATCTCTAAAATCTAAAAAAAAAGAAACTTTCAAAAATGTAACACTTATTTCATCAACTGCAGTTGCCATCTCCAGTAAGATCCTCTAAATAATAAATGTATTAGCATAAATCACCAAATGCTGATATGGTTTCACTATCTGCTAATATCATGATAACTTTTCGGGAATACTGATGATGGCAGTCTATAGTTGCTGAAATAAGTATTTGGACATCAATCCATAAATATTGGTAACGAAATGTGAAAGATATTTGTTCATTATCAATAAGGTGGCTTTAGTCATGTTGTCATTGTGAACAAATATATGGGTATAGTAATTCAATTTGGAATAAAAGTGACAGAATATGCAATAACTATATACAATGACTTTGTAATAATAAATAGCATTCGGTATGGTAGAAAAACATATATTCATACTGATTAATCAGTTTTTAATAAAAAAAAAATATAAATTTATAGTTAATAACTAATTGTTATGAGAAAATATTCTTATGTAATAGTGAATAATTCTTTATTTATAGAGTGAAAACAAATAATTTGTTTTTTACCAACAAACGTTTAATAAGCCATATTTCAATAACGGATTTGGTGATAGTTAATTAGTCTTAGTGATTGTAACCAAACTGTTCTTTCAGTGTAGCAAAGTCTAGGTTCAAATGATCTACTAACATTTCTCAGCATATCAACGTTAACAGATCGGAATGCCGCTCTGATTCTCTTTTTTACGTCTTCCCTACTAGTGGGGGGAGTTTTATGAACCTCATTTTTATAAAACCCCAAAAAAAGATACCGAAGTTTGTCGTAAGATTGGTACACCCTGTATATCTTTGCAAGATATTTTCTCTGAATATGGAAAATAATCTCCTACATCTAATATATTTCATAATATACCTACTTTGTGTTTTGTTGTAGGATGCTGTTTTGTGACATTCTTTACAAGGAAAGCCGCCCTACAGGCTCAGGATGCCCTACATAATGTGAAGACTTTGAATGGGGTAAGTGAAATACATAATTTTCTCTATGCTTTCATCTGTACTTTGTGAAAAAATTCCCAGTCATGTTTGTACTCGGAGTTTAACCTAAATTTAAGCTTTTACGTTGTAAAAGATTTAATTTACTTCAAACTAGAATTAATAAAATCTTCTTTGGGTAACTTTTTTAATAAAAATTCCGAGGAGAGACACTACTCATAAATCAGTTTCATTAAAAGATTGACTTAGAATATAATTAATAGACTGTAGGAGAAAAAACGTCCCAAGCAGATAATAATTTATGGAATAGGAGATGTGCTTAATCTTCTATATACTAATGAGAACTAATTTTCAAAAGAAAGTCTGGACCCCCATTATGTGGAATCTACTCATATTACTATTTCAAGTGAAACTAGAATCAAAGGTAACTGTAACGCTTTACAGTGGGGTGGTATACAGGGTGTAACAAAAAGGTGGGTAATAAATCATACCACATATTCTGTGCCTAAAAATAACTCGATACAACTCAAGTTACCCCAGTACAAATATGCATGCGAAAAAAGTTACAACCCTTCGAAGTTGCCAAATGAAAATTGATTTATTCAAATATTTCGACAGACATACTCGTATTATAATGAAGGTTGACAAGTGGCTTCATCTTGATAAGAGCATCTTAAAAAAAAAGTTATGGAGTTATTGCTGCCCGCTAAAAATGTATGGGAGTTGAGATCCCTGAAACCCCCTCAAAATTTTTATGTACGTTATAATTTAATGCTTATTGTGGCACTATTATTCAAACACATTATTTTTGAGACTTTTTCGCTCCCCAATTCTTTTTACAATTGTCAGTTTTTATCGAGATACGGCCTATTTTTCATTACGCTTCAAAAATTTCGAGTAACAAAAATTGAAGTCAATTAATTTTTAAGTTTTTCGAGGTTCCCATATTTTTGATTGAATCTTATTTATTTACAAATTTGTAGTTATTATTAGATGTTCGAAATGGCCCCCATTTTCTTTATATACACAGTCGGCACCGTTTAACTAACGAAAATGGAATATTCTGGAAAAGCAATGGCTTCTGACGATATCTAATTGCAGCCAGGTTGTAACTTTTTTCGCATGCACATTAAGTACTAGGGTAACTTGGGTTGGATCGAGTTATTTTTAGCCCTAGAATATGTGCTGGTATGATTTATGACCTGCCTTTTTGTTACACCCTGTATATAAAAGATAAAATCCATAGATGAAAAAATTCGTATGGATGGGAAACTGACCCGTGGCGCGCTCTATTGGTACGGGGGGCGCCACCTTGAGAGTCCCGTCAGTACCTCTAGCACAATTCGGATGGTTGTGAAGTACTTCACTAACAACCGAAAAAGAAGATTCATGTAATTTTACAGATTTTCGTGAAATATTCATAATTACTCTACTGTTATTGTAAAACGACATTTAAGAACGGTCCATTTTTTGATATTTCATTCAAAATTACTTAACATTAGATTGATATTTCAGTAGGTAATAATAGCAATGAAAAGTGAAATTAAATGAAATTTCAAAAAATGTACCATGTAATGCTTGAATTGAGAAAAATGAAGCAATAATCATCAAGCTTATATATTTCATTCAATACAAAAAAAGAATACAATAAATATAGTAACGAGTGCGGAAAGTGACATTTTTCACACGAGTGGGAAGTATTGTCTCACGAGCGCAAGCCGAGTGAGACAATCCCACGAGTGTGAAAAATCACTCCCGCACAAGTTATGTACACTATTTTTCCTACGACCACGCGATATACTTTTACCGAATGAGGCATGTACAATCTTGCGTTTTTATGTAGATAACAGAGGTTTTACATATGTGTATTTGTAATTAGAGGTAACTATAGTTTTGATTACTCACCTTTGAAAGTGGCTAAGAAAATTGTGATTGTCATGCGATGAGTTCCTTCATAAAAAAGTTAGTATGAATATTGGTACACAAAATAGGTTTGTTCCAACCGCAGTCAGAAACCGTCAGAAGCGATCAGAGAATAACTGGTCATAGCAAACAACGAGTTATTTCCGCGTAATTCCTATCACGGATTGCAATGGTCGACTATTCTCTGATCGCTTCTGACGGTTTCTGTCTGCGGTTGGAACAAACCTAATATTACGAACATTTATTTTGACAACTAACAACAACTAGAAACAGAACATCAGAAATAAAACTGTTTTTGTTACATAAATATTGCAATTCAGAATTAATTATCTATTTAAATCATTGTAAAAATTGGAAGTAATAAATTATATTATATGGACAAGTCAACAAAGAAAATACGTATTTGACATATACAGAAATTTGCGGGGTAATTAGACTAGCATTCAATATTAAATTTTACAGCTTTTTTATCCGTACATGTACGGATATAGCTATTTGTATTACTAGGGAGGAAAAAGTGCCACTTTTCCTCCCGCAGGATGTAGTTTACTGCCCGACGCGATGCGGAGGGCAGTAATTATCCATGATAAATATGATTTTTCCTCCTACCCACTTTTTTTTGAAAATTTACTTACGACACAAATGGGTAACGAATATAATTCAGCCCATTGCTTATATTGAGCATATTGTTTTTCATACCTGTCTTTGGATTTTTGTGGTAGTAAGGTTAATGATGGTATGTTAGCTTGTTCCTTAATATTAGGTGGTGTATTTGGAAATTCAAAATCACTTGAATCGCTCTCCATTTCTCAAAAACTCAACTAAGTTTAATGAATGTAGCGACTTTGCACCTCAAAAGTCAATCGCCGTGTTTACTGTCACTGAGCCACAGCATACTATGCTTTTCTTATTCTGGACTCAAAAAACGTATACCTATCTAAGATTCCTGAAGTTGAAATCTGTATTGAAGAACTACGTTGAAGTACCATTAATGTTTGATTTTTACCAAAAAACAGGATATACAGGATGTTCTAGAAACTATGGAAACAATATGAATATAATGAATTCACAAGTTTCATCGTTTACAACTTACTTGAAATGAGGGGGAGGAAAATTACTTTCCTCCCTAGGGAGAAAAATTATGAGTTTCCTCCCTGATTTGAGGGAGGAAAGTGTGTACTTTCTATAGGGGTAGGAGGAAATTTTTTTTTTCGCACGCGTATGAATAAAGGCCACTTTCCATAGATCTAGACAGTGCGGTATATGTCACTTTCCTATGTGATCGTAGGAAAAAACGTAGGAAAGTGACATTTATCGCACTGTCTAGTTCTATGGAAAGTGGCCTTTATTCATACGCGTGCGGAAAAAAATCTTATCCGTACGTGTACGGATAAAAAAGCTGTCAAATTGAATGTTGAAATGCTAGTCTATATAGCCCGCAAATTAATGGAATGAATGGTGAAACAGTTCATTTACACAGTACGGTTTGAAGGCAAACAAAAGAAAATTCCCTCAAATCGCACAACTATAATCGCTGTAATTACAAATACGCATATGTAAAACCTCTCACATCTACATAAAAACGCAAGATTATACATGCCTCATTCGGTAAAAGTTTATCGCGTGGTCGTAGGAAAAATAGTGTACATAACTTTTGCGAAAGTGATTATTCACACTCGTGGGATTGTCTCACTCGGCTTTCCGCACTCGTTACGTAATATACTAATTTTTCACATATTTCCATGACAAAGGAAGAAAAATGAATGTTAGGAATTCAACAAAATGTTGGGAAGTTCAAAGCTGTATGAAATAATACTTCTCTGACTTCTCTCACTTTTTATTTAATAAATTATGTTTTTCAATAAAGATAAAGCTTACCGGGTGCACCTCACATTACAGTCTTTCACAATACATATTCTCGACATTGTCTCTTGAAGTGAAAGTCCAACTTTGATCAATAAAAACCAACTACGAATACTCAACACACGCACAAATACGCACAAATAGTTTTTTAAATCAATGAATGGACAGCTCATGATACACGTCTTTAAACATTGGTCTGCAGTTGTCAGGCAGTTGTCAGGTTAGAATGTGAGCGCTGATATATGTGGAAGAATCTGCAACTACCACTAACAGCGTCACAGTTTCCATTCTAATTCTCATTAAATTAGATATTTTGGTACTGACGGAACTCTCTATGTGGCAGCACCTTCGCGCCTTCAGAGATCTCCTTCGCTGATAGAACAAACCATTTTTATTTGCAATTCGAAAGTACAATATCATAGTCCGGTTTGGGCAAAATCGCGCCTCATTAGTACAAGGCAGATATCATTAGCACGGAAGCTTCCAGAGTTTAATTCTGGACTAAAGAAATCATTGATATCGCACAGAGACATTAATCTTAGTGAAGAAGCCGTTAAATATGCGATAACTGTGAAATCTTTACATTTAAGTGGAATTCGATTTGATTTCCGAAAAATTTGTATTGCTTCATAATGGTATTATACTTTTCCTTTGATATCTAAGAGTTTCTAATCAATTCTACTTCAATGAATAAAATGAAATTGAAAATTGATAATCATTCCGATATTTAAAATATCATTGCCAGTTACACAGAAGTTACAGCAAAACATAACATCAAAATGTTACTACTGTTATCATGACAATGATATTTTAACATGCTTTGGTGGTGTTGAATTTTATTTCATTCCATGTCGCCCAGGTCATCAAGACCCTCGTAGTAGGAAATTAATGAGGGTGAAAATTGAAAAAAAAATTAATAGCCATGTGTGCTGGTGTTTGATAATACGCAAAATTGCATTCTTCAATTTGTAATATATACTGTGGGTCAAATTTATTTGGAACCCAATTTGTCTTAATAATTATATTCCGATTTGTCGGATTTTTGTGAAGTTTTTTTCGAATATTAGAAAGACCTTTTCTTTATTGAAGAAAAATTATCTAATAGAAATGGAAACTAAGTAAGATAGGTACAATATTTTTAATTATTGATTTTGTGGGCTGTTGCAAAAATAAATTTTCCACTCTAAAACTACAAATAATGTTATTTGAAAATATTGAAAAACTATCGGAAAAGGAGCTTTGAACAAAATGTTCCGCAAAAACTCTGTCTAGTATAATATTACCATACATATGATATGAAAATGGTTTTCAATAAATTCACAAGAACTCAATGTAGCTTTAGAGTGAAAATAGTCATTTTCCTAACAAGTGCGGAAAGTGATACTTTCCCGCACGCGACTGTGGTTGACCCGAAAGACACGGAGCGGAGTTTGGGCAAGCGGTCAAGTGCGGGAAAGACACTTAACGCATGAGTTAGGAACATTATTTTTCCTACGACCGTATATACCTACAAAAAAGTATACCAACCCATCTTTCAAAAATTATATCATTTCAACATACATATACAAAACTTTAACTGAAAACTACTAATTATTATAAATATTAATATTAGAACACAATTTGTTGCATTCTGTAAATTACTCAAAATTGCCGGACCAGGGGAGTTATTTGATGTTAGGGTTATATGAAAATATCTTCATTATTTTATATTTACAAAAAATGAAAAATGCAACAAAAAGCTAGAAAAGATTTTTTTCGATGGATTATTTCGTCAATATTTATTTGTATGTATGTAGTTACAATAGTTATAACTTCCGAAGTAATAAACTAAGGTCAAAATTTGCATAATTTCACTTTCCCGTACTTTCAAAACTAAAATGCGTGCGGGAAAGTGGCATGGTCGTAGAAAAATTCTATTTTGCAAAAGCAATGATTACAAATATTGCTTCTTACTTAGTTCTGTACATTTTGATTCGATGGTTTTCCTACAATTTAGTAAAGGTCTCTCTAATATTCACACAAAATTTCACCAAAATCCGACAAATCAAAAAATAATTATGGGTACCATATTCGCTGTGTGTCGACCGTTGGAGGGGATAGGCGAAACTATCCCAGCGCGCGTGGTGGTGAATTTTCGCAATTCGGACGGAGGCTGCTGTAGTATATTGCATGTGAATAAAGGGGAAAATGGAAAACGACAGTTGTTGTGTTGTCAATTGTGAAAATACAGGATGGAAAAACAGTGGTGTGAAATATTTTCCTACTGCGCAACACAAGCTGGTACAAAGGAAAAAATGGATTGCAGCTATAAAAAGAGTAAAATGAGTGTCTTAACCTCACTTCAAAATACAGTGTACGCTGATATAGTATTCTATACGCTATGGTTTCTCCATCAATTTTATGTAGTTTGTTTATTTTTTCATAATAGTATATTGAAGTATAAGTGGACGTCTTTAAAATACGCGCGATTCGAAATAGAGAAAGTGTTTTAGAGACCAGTTATCCAGGAATACTTTACGCTATTTCTTTTTATGGTGCACCTATGAATTATAAATATTGGTATCTATTACTACAACAAGAAAAAGAAATGGGAATAACTTATAATGTAAAATGGTTGAATTTGTGATGACATTAGTTTACCTTGCGCTGTCATGGAAATGTTAATTGAATCAATTTAAATACCATTTACTTCGATTTGAAAAATCGAAATATTAATATCTCAAACATAATCAACTGTACTTTCCATTTTCATTTATAAAATTAGAATTGTTAAATATTGTTCAAATAAAGGTTTTGACGTTACAAAGTATTCCTGTCAGATAATAATAGAAAAAAAATTGTCATTCAGAACATTAGACATCACACTTCGTTTCTCGAGATGTATCTTTATCATATCGCTATTTTATTTCTAATCACAAACTTCATTTCACAATGAAAAATGGAATAATCGATTTTTATGAATGATTTTAGGCAACGTTTATCTCCGTTGATTCTAACCTACAAAACTACACTAAATATGAAAAAAATACATTTTAAAAACGATTAATCACCCAGTCGCTTATAAAATACTGAACATTATGTCATTAGGCATTTATATTTTCAAATTATTCACATTGTAAAAGTTAAAAGGCTCCATATCTTGATAATAATTGTTGCTTCCATAAGCTTTACGTGTAAATGCCTCCGACGTAACTTGCGTTTTTAAGCCGCGAGGGGGCGACAGTAGGTTTGCACATAGCGAATACCTTTTTGTAGGGAGGTAAAATATTGACTTATTATTAGATAGTCGTGGACAAAAACATTAGTATATTATGGCCGTTTGCACCGTATTCGCTAACTCACTGTTTAAAATAACACACAGTTAAAATTTTAACAATCGATTAAATTACAATCACTTGCACCGTAATTTAAGGGTTCTCGGTTAAAATAAACTAATGAATCTGGGGAAGTTTTGCTAAATTACAATCGGCTGGTACTAACACCTAACTTCAGTCTGAGACTGTCTCAGTCAGACAATGATATTTTGAGGTTAGAAAAATTATTTATTTTCTGACAGTCGCAGGTATTTCCTATTTTGGTGAAATTTTTGCTTCAGGTTAGCGAAATAAAGTGTTCCTAATTTCTGGAGAACAAGGGTAGGCGTAAGTAATGATGGATTCAACATCCACCAGCGCGAAACGGGCATGCGAACATCAAATTTCTCACCAAATGAAATCCCATCTCATTGATATCATATCAAACTACAAAAGCATTATTGAAAACAAAGAAACAGAACGGTTGGTTTCAAGAGACGAAATCTCTAGAAAAATATTAGATTATCCATGTTGTGGAAGTGGTTGGCTCTATCATATACCCTTCGTGGAAAACCCATATCATTTATATCCATATCATCCTCAAAGAATATGTCGTTGTCGTGTTCCCAAAAATCCATTTTTTATAAACTAAAAACCAACTCGAGCGTACAGAGTACTTCTTTGAAGTTAAGACACATCAATTTTGTGTGTTTTTTAGGTTAGAATTCATACTACTGTAGTTTATTATCGATTTAAGCCTCCAAAATCAGTGGCTTAGTTAAACAGTGGTTTAGGAGAGTTTAACCGTAGCTTAAATCGCGATGCAAGCCAAAATTCAAAGTTAACTAATAGTTAAATTTTAAACCACTGTTATAATGACGGCGCAAGTGGCCATTAGACATAATCTACGGCGCAGGTAAAGTATTTTGACTTTGACATTAGTCGAGAATCATCTGTCAGTGTCACGCTTCTCTCTATTACGGCTCGATAATAATTTTCTTGCGATTTATTTATAACAAATTATTGTTGGAACTTCTTTAACATCAGAAATTAACTTTAGTATTGCTTCAGGATGTACATTCATTCGAAATATAACAAATAATGAGTGGATTTGTTCTATATTTGCTGTTTACTTTGTCAGAATAAAATGCAGTGAAATATACATCAGTTCCTTAAATTCTGAACATTTGGCAATAAAATTTAGTATGCACTCGTTGGATAAAGAATGACTTTACTTCCTTGGTACATAATTAACTATTAAATTATTGTTTTCAATTCTATTTATTATGATATTAGTATTTCCTTTGTTTGTTTTCTCCTTATAAATGCTATTAGTATGAAGTTTTTTTCTGCTCATTAAATGTAATGCTGATTGATAAATATCATATTTCTGATTTAATATAGGTACATCCAATTTATCTCCGAATAATTATTTTTTGATTTGTCGGATTTTGGTGAAATTTTGTGTGAATATTAAATTACAAATTATTTTGGGGTTAATAATACCAAATCGTTACTGACTTTTATTTAATAAAGAAATTAAGGGTCGTGGACAAAGTATAGTATTCTACTCGCAATTTATGGCCAATATTCACTCGGGTGACCCAACGTGAATGATGGCTATCATGAATTGCTCGTATTATAATTGCCTAGAAGGTAAATAAATTACTAAAAGTCAAAGTTTCTAGAAACGTCGAAAAATAATCGATTAAAAAAAGAGCTACTGAAATCTCCTTTGCTCACCAAGCTGAATTGTAACTTTATTTACGTTTATATAGAATTAATGGAGGTCAATTTACTTTAATAGTAACTTTTTTATTTTAATATCTTACTACAAATACCTTGAGGCTCCTCAAACTTCAACTGCTCTCCACCAAGGATCAAAACTGTTATCCATTCTCATATAAAATCTCCTTTTTTCCTTCGGAATTTCTCTGTTACTAAAATAGTTTTAATGGATATTTCCCAGCGCAGAATATCACAAAGTACCAGATTTCAGCTTCCCAAAAAGTGATATTTGGAATTTCAATTTGGTTTGGAAAATTACTCATTATTCTAATTTCATGCTTTAGCAAGTATTTAGATCAAAGGACACGAGTTCGTAGTGTGGGTTTTGAGCATTCGGACAGCAAGGCTGCTAACGCCGCTAGCCTACATTTATTTGCTAAAAGGGACGAGTATTTACCAGCAAGTATATTGAAATACATATGGCAGCAAAAAAAATATTTATTTTCTCTTTTTTCTATAGAGGAGTTTCGGCGGAAAATAAACAAAAGGGATTACGTCAGTATTTAACTTTTAGGAAAAAATAATCATTTGCGAATTTCACTCAAATTAACTGATTTCATTACGGTGAGAAATTATAGAAGTAATTTTTCCACAAACCTCTAGTGTAATTCATCAGTAATACATGTTTACTCGTACGGTCACTCTACTATCTATTCATGCTGTAAAGAGATGGATATAAACTTCAGGCTTAATCCAACTCATCAATTAATTACTACAATTCATGTAATGAGGAATCTTGACATTCAAAATAGGATGCTGACGTCCCTTTCGTATTGGCAAAGTGTCTTACGTCGTTTTCTACTGTCCCACTGACAGTTCTCGTCAGGTCATTGCTTTATGATCGATTATTATTTTGGAAAATTGAATATTCCTATCTGGAAATTAACTGGAATAATACAAAAAATATGCCTAAATATACACGGAAAAATTTCGGCATTTTAAAAGTTCTCAGGTATTCTCAGTTAGAAAAAGAAGCTGGTAGTTATTAATACCACAGCCTCTCTGAATTTAGCTAAATACGATCCTAATGCTTTTATTTAAGTATTAAATTTGAGGTTAGCTATATTATGTCAAAATAGCAAATAAAATAAACAACACTCAAAAACCGGAAGGCGTCACAAACGATGACGCACACCAATAAGGGTATTGTGATGTTTTTCTTATTTATTTAAACTGATTTCAACGTGGGAGAAAACTATACGCTCACTATGGCTAATTACTACAGGTTTATTAGACTATCATGATTATCTTATTTCATATACACACCACTCAAGGTCTACTAACTTATATCTACACTCGGTACAATAATAATTGTCCCAATTTACACTTAAATATTGCACTATTTATATTCACTATCTGTTCACCCCATAGAGAAATATAATGTAATGAGAGTTGTCAATCCTGCAGTAATAGTTGACATCGCGTTGATTGAAGCGCACCCCGAAGGGGTGCTGGAACTAATTTTTGGAGGAGGGATATTTGAATTGGTTAGTTTGGATTATGGGTAGGTAAATTTTACAATTTGTCTGAAAATTGTTTATTATATATAATAATTTCATTACAAAAAATCAAATTATATTTCATCTCTTCTAATGAAATGATTATAATTAATAAACAATTTCAGGACACATTATTTAGATAAATGAGTAATAAATTTTTTATTAAACTGCAAATACAACAATAATATATATATATATATATATATATATATCTTACTACTTAGTCTCAACGAGTTACAATTAATTCAAAAATCTTTGATTATTCAAAATTTAAATGGTCAAAGCGAAAATCAGCTATCAACAACTGACGGCAACCAGCAACTCACAAGGTGGAGGCCATAAAGATACAAAAATAAGTTGGTTGGTTTGAATTTGAGTTCCTAACATATCATATTCTAATTTTCCAGTTTTTGCATAAATGTAGAGAAAATTTTGTATGCAGCTTGTGCAAAACGTGTTCTTTGCACTTGTTGCATAAATTACTATAGAAAGTAGATTCTCCAGACAGGAACAGGTCTGAAACAAAATAAATAAAATGCAGTATAAAAAACTATATATATAAGTTACAAATAAATAAGAATTATCTTCGTTTACTAGTTCTCTTGCAAAGGTAAAACAAATCTAATAAGTATTTTGCATAATAAACCTGTAAAAGCATTATTATCAAAATTATCTTTACACAACCTTTGATCCTTGGATTTAGAAGGAAATCGTAAAATTATTAACCACTGTTAACTTTGATTAATACCAGATGGAAGTTTGAAAAAAATTTTATTTTCACTACGAAGTGGCCAAAAATATTTACTATTACAATTTTTTGTTATACATTTATGACGAGTCATATCTGGTGATGATATTTGAAGGTTCACTCACTTTTATTTCCCTTATTAGAACTAAAATCCAATGTATGATTGATTTTGTATATTTTCATTTTTAATCACTTGGAAGTTGATATACTAGGATATTTCATAATATTTATCGACATTGAAGGATACATATTGCAGTGTAATGTAATTTATAATATTTTAAACTATTTTATTTCATTTCCCTTATGTAAAAAGTGTTGTAGCTCTCGCAACCGCAGCGACTCGATGCGCGGGTGTGTTGCGCAGAAACGTTATGCCGCATACCACCTATACTTCAATTCGTTTTTTTTTATTTTGTCTATGGTTCACCCACTGTATACTGAAACTGTTCACCGATTTGCTGTATAGTGGATAGCTGTTCGACTCACTCAGAAAACCGCGTATATATTCCTCCGCAACTCTAGAACCTTCCCGAATTCCCCCACCTACGCTTCCAGAACAGTAACGAGTATATTGCTATTATGAAATCTTCGAGAAAGGGTTGCATTCGCCAAAATTTAAAGTTCGGGACAGTACCGGTTTCTGAATTACTGAGTTTGTAACTGAATTACCTATATATGAACTGTATGCAAAGTTTCAGCTCAATTGGGAACCAGCAAAATGATAAAATTTAACATCCACAAGATTTGATTGCCGACTGACACTAGCAGGTAGAATTAAATAAAAACTAGTGAAAAGAAAACTACTAATAAGGTGTTAAAAGTAGTATTTTTTATTCTGAAAAGGTTTTCATGTCGGTTTTTATGTCGTCTTCGTTTTCAAAATCGTGATGAAGTATAGGTTATGCGTCTGTTGTATTTCTTATATGGTGAATGACAGGAATTGCTGGAATTTGTATAACCTTGGATTTTTTCCATAAAAGTAGCGCTAACTCATACAGCATAAAAGTTCTGCGTACATTTTAGCCGCATACGTGGCTTCCTCTATAAAATACATCGAAATAGGTACAACATTATGATTAATAATATTAAATAACCAACATTATCAAATTTTTGTCCATACACGTCAAACAGCGTTAAGATAATTGTAAAAAACAACAATTAAAATTCCATGTTTGAGAAATACTCTCTCTTAATATCAAAATTTCATCTAAGCTAATTGGCTCAAATCGGAATATTTTGAAGTGTAAAATTGTACCGTACTTTAATGTTTAATCATTCAAGGACCACCCTGTATATAACATGAAACATTGCTATACATATATATCTGTTTAAAATGCTATAGCACCAATCACCACTAAACATTCCATAATAGTTATTTATGATATAAGTGTTAAAAGTACATTTTTAAGGCACGCATGTGAAGGAATAAGCGAAGCGAATTCTGCAATTCACATGAGTGCCTTAAAAGGTACTTTTAACACGTATATCATACAATAATTATTTTTTCTACAAACGTTCAAAAAATGCAATAATACAGTTTGAATTAAGTTTTGAAAACCTTTATTAATACATCCAAAGGAGATAATTTTAAATTGCATCGTATATTAGGTACCTTAGCAACCATTGTTGATTTAATTGTAAACGAATGTTTTGATGCATCTGTCAGACGTTTGTTAGTTTTATTTAAAACGTAGTTTTATCCAAGGAAAATGGTAAAACAGCAGTGCAGGAAATTAATTTGTCAAATTGCACAAATTGTACTATTAATATTAATGTTAATAAATAAAATCTAAATATTTTGACGTTTGCTTTCAAAATTTGACAATTCACTTTTACCAGCAGTGCCATAAACATTTTAAGGCACTCAGTTTCTTAAAGTGACATTTTTAATGCTTCTATGGAGTGCTAAAAATGGCATTTTTAACACGTTTGTAGAAAAATAGTAATTGTTTTCACAAATTAAACACAGGTAGGAACTTGATCCTATATTGTGACTTTTCCTGTAACTAAACTGTGCTACAATTAAAGGATAATGAAAACCAGTTAATCATACTAGAAATAAATTGGCACTGTTTTAAATCAGTTACACTGGTGAATGGCAACATTGCATCATATATAGAGCCATCGAAGTAGGCTTTGCTGGTGACACGTGGCTTCGAAATGTCGTTTCAAGTGCTGAGTGATGGATGGGAAGAGTCTGGAGTACGGATTATGGGCATGCACTCGTGATATTTTGAGTGAGATGTAATTCCAGTAATTTCGTATATCATATGGTTGAATGGTGGAGCTTTATAATTCAATACAGGATGCTCGGTAATTAGACAGATGGGAATTTAGTTGGGTTTACTGGATTGACGTTTTTATTAAGTCGTGACTCACGAAATTTACTTTAGTGATGTACCGTGTTTTACCATTTCGGCAGGCTGAATTCTTTTGTATAGGTAGTAGTAGAATTCTTTTGTATATATAAACACATACAAGAGGATATGATCTTTCTGAAGTGTCAAATTGAACCACATATTATTTTACAGTCATTTGAAACTGTCATTTCAACGATATTTAACTTTTCTCTCCTATACTTTTTTTCCCTCGGGTTTTAAAAACAAAAAAAAGTCAAATACTCTCTAATTCCCCTTCTAAATCCTACAAAACTAGGCTTTGTACGGAAAAAAAATCAATTAGGTCCAAAGTTATCCAATTATTATTGTTTATGTAATGTTATATATTGAAAAACGTTTTTTCCTACGATCACATAGGAAAGTGACATATATCGCACTGTCTAGTTCTATGGAAAGTGGCCTTTATTCAAACGCGTACGGAAAAAGAACTTATCCGTACGTGTACGGATAAAAAAGCTGTCAAATTGAATGTTGAAATGCTAGTCCATTTACCCCGCAAATTTATTTAAATGCAAATGCGTATTTCCTAAGTTAATTTGACCATATAATATAATTTATTACTTATAATTTTTACAATGATTCAAATAAATAATCAAATCTGCATCGCAATATTTATGTAACAAAAACAGTTTCATTTCTGATGTTCTGTTTCTAGTTGTTGTTAGTTGTTAAAATAAATGTTCGTAATATATTGTGTACCAATGTTCATACCAAATTTTTTAAAAAGGCACTCTTTTTCATCGCATAAAAATCACAATTTTCTTGGTCAATTTCAAGGTAAGTAATCAAAACTATATTTACTATAATTACAACTACGCATATGTAAAACCACTCACATCTACAAAAAAACGCAAGATTTTACATGCATCATTCGGTAAAAGTATATCGCGTGGTCGTGGGAAAAAAAGTGTACATAACTTGTACGAAAATGATTTTTCACACTTCATAATAACTACTAGCTCTCTTTTATCTATGTATGAATAAAATAAGGCGTGTGCCAAACTTACTTTCTGCTTAAGAGCGCCAATGTCAAACTATGACAGATCACGGAAAACTTTGCGGTTGTTCTTCAAGGCAAAAAAGACTACTCTCGAAAGTGGTCGTAGAAAATAGTATATTAAAGTATAAGTGGATATAAAGGTCTTTAATACTGCCCACTCGCGTGAAAAATGTCACTTTCCGCACTCTTTACGTAATATTTTTTATCAATAACTTTGTACTCAATTAATATTTTTTTCCTACAAACGTGTTAAAAATGCCATTTTTAGCACCCATAGAAGCCTTAAAAATGTCACTTTAAGACACTGAGTATGGCACTGCTGGTAACAGTGAATTGTCAAATTTTTAAAGCAAACGTCAAAATATTTAGATTTTATTTATTAACATTAATAGTACAATTTGTGCAATTTGACAAATTAATTTCCTGCACTGCTGTTTTACCATTTTCCGTGGATAAAACTACGTTTTAAATATAACTAACAAACGTCTGACAGATGCATCAAAACATTCGTAAACAATTAAATCAACAATGGTTGCTAAGGTACGTAATATATGATGCATTTTAAAATTATCTCCTTTGGATGTATGAATAAAGGTTTTCAAAATTTAATTCAAACTGTATTATTTCATTTTTTTTAACGTCTGTAGAAAAAATACTGTATGATATACGTGTTAGAAGTACCTTTTAAGGCACTCATGTGAATTGCAGAATGAGCGAAGCGTGCCTTAAAAATGTACTTTTAACACTTATATCATAAATAACTATTTTCTACGACTGCTATGCAAAATAGTTCTTTTCCAACAATTTACGAAACTACAAAGTGCCACTTTGCCTAAGCCTTGGGAAAGATTCTTTCCCACGCCATGGTACGATAGAGAATCAACACAATTGTGGGAAAAGAACTATTTTCCATAGAAGTCGTGGAAAACCAGGAATAATATTGAAAAACTGTTTAAATATAACAATAAATTATAATAATAATTAGTTCATAAGTACCCACTTACTTTTCATTGTATTCGTATACCTATATTAAAAATATACCACTTTAAAATAGTTGCTGCCAACATAACATATGAAGAAGTACTGGAAAAAGGTTAGTCGCATAAGGAAGTGGTTTTTCCTATCAATTCTTGGTTTTTCTCCTATCCACCCATGCTGTACCCGAATAGTTTTGAGGTCTTTTTAGTTTGGGTATTCTGCATCTTACAGTTGACGAAACACAAACAAAGCCAAATAAACATGTATTGACAGCTGTCATTAGTTTTTCGTCAACTGTAAGATGTAAAATACCCCAAACTAAATAGACCTACGAACTTCTCTGGTACAACTCCAAACTTTTCGGGTACAACATGAGTAGTAAAGGGACTCAAAACATATAAGAAAAACTTAAAATAAATTGGAAAAACCACTTCCCTATGCGACTAATATTTTTCAGTGTTTTTTGTCCGTTATGTTAGCAGCAATTCCCTTGTATAGAACTCGTCCATTGGTATGATGGAATGCAGTAATAGTAACAGCTTATTCTGTTAAATAGATTCCTATGTGCCTATTTTATGATAATCGATGAATATAAAGTGAAATTTTTTTTTCCCCACAATATTTTATTGCGGCATGTTTGGTCCTGTACATAATGTACATAATATTTTACCTGTATTATACATTCCAAATTATAAAGGGTGGTCCGTATGTAATGGACCAAAGTAAAATAGAAGATTCTTGGCCTAAGAATATTACAATCAGACGCAACTTCCTTCAATAAAAAATAAGAGAGACTTTAAGCCACTGATCAACGTTATGCGTTATTGGTTATTCTGCTCATGCGCAGTAGTGGAAAAATAATCTATCACCTTAATAAGCGATAATGTATTCCGTTATTAGAGAGACTTCAAACCACTTATTTGATCAACGTTATACGTTATCGGTTATTTTGCTCATGCGTAGTAGTCAAAATATTATCGGTTACCTTAATAAGCGATACCGTACTCCGTTATTTACGTGAGAATATAATTCAAATAATTTCAAATAATACTCTAGTATATTCAATCACTAAATTATATTTTGGCTTTCAAAATGTATAATAAATATCTTTGAATGTTTTAACATGTCAACGCCGATTTTTAACATCAATTTTGCCTGATGTATCCCAGGGTAGGGGATCTCTGAAGGCGCATGGGTGCTGCCACATAAAAAGTCCCGTCAGTACTAAAATTTGTAATTTGATGAAAACTGTAACGCCATTAGTGGTAGTTGCAGATTCTTCCACATACATATTAGCGCTGACATCCTAACCTGACAACTGCCTGACAACCACTAACCTTTATGTTACCTATGCCACTAACAACTGCTTATTTGTGTGTGTGTTGAGTATTCGTATTTAGATCTTATTGTTCATAGTGTGACTTTTACTTAAAGAGACAATTTCAAGAATATGTTTTGTAAAAGACTGTAATGTGACGTGCATACGGTAAGCTTAATCTTCATTTCAAAACATGTTCCATCAAATAGAAAGTAACAGAAGTAGCAGTTATTCTTCCACACAACTTTGAACTTCCCAGCATTATTGTTGAATTTCTAACATTTATTTTTTTTTCCTGTTTGTCATTGAGATATGTTTCATTTATTGTATACTTTTTTTATTCAATAAAATATGTAAACTTGATGATTATTGCTTTATTTTCGCAATTCAGGCATTACATGATCCATTTTGTGACATTTCATTTAATTTTACTTGATTTTTCATTGTTATTATTGTAATATCAATCTAATGTTGAGTAATTTTAAATGAAATATCAAAAAATGGATCGTGAATGTCATTTTGCAATAAAAGTAAAATTACAGTAATTTTGAATAGACCGCAAAAAACTGTAAAATAACAGGAATCTTCTTTTTCGGCTGTTAGCGAAGTTCACAACCTGATTTGTGCCAGAGGTACTGACGGGACTCTCAAGGTAGCGCCACCCGTATGAATAGAGGGCGCCACGGGTCAGTTTCCCATCTATAAGTAGTTTTTTATCTATGATGTATCCTATCAAAATATAATTTTAATTTAAAGAGAAGCTTACAAATTATTAATTTATGGTCTATTAGTTCCTGATCATTTCGACGTCTAATTATATTTTCCATATTATCCACAATTAATGTCTTGGATTGATGTGTACAAATCGAATTAAACAAATAGAAAATTTAAGTTTAGTTACACAAAACAAAATAACGTTCAACGTATACCGTATAACGTCGTTCACAGGTTATAGCTTCAAATACTGGAATAATTAAAAATGTCATCAGCTATTTTAGGAAGACGGCGCTTGCTCAGTTTAACGTTTAGCGTTAGCGTATGTCAAAATTTTAAGTGACCTAAAATCTCTCTATAATTAAAAATGTCATCCGCTATTTTAGAAAGACTGCGCTTGCTCAGTTTAACGTTTAGCGTTAACGTGTTTCAAAATTTTATGTGGCTTAAATTCTCTCTATTGATAAAAAAGATACAGGGTGGCAAAGCTGAAATGCCAAAAAAATGTTTTCTCAGTAAATTCAAAGATTTTAAAAACAAACTTAAATATTTGCTGCGGCATATTCACTTTAGTAAGAACAGGTTTACAGTAATTTAATAGCACAAAAATAAAAAGAATTGAATGAACTGAATAAAATACGTCGGATGTGACCAAAAAATAATAATATTTTACCTGATTAACCAATTTCAAACGCGACAACAGTGCTGTTAGTTTGAATTTGGTGTTCAATAATCTAATTGTATTTCGTTTGAAATTTATCACAAAATGTTCCTTTAAATATAAGTTTCAATATTTATTAAGTTCAAAGTGACAAAACATAGTAATTGACAGCAGCAACGAATGGATGGACTTCCATTATGCATCCACATAATCATTACATTGCCAAAAATTTTTTTCAAAGAAAATGTTTTTAAAACCCGATGTGGCACTTCTTGCTTTCATGGCTATCATTCTCCTATTCAACATCGACTATACCCCAAAAAACACGCATAGCTATAAATATATAGTCCACAGCTCTTTAAAACGAAAAAATAAACTTTTCACTAGACGGCCTTGTAACATTAAATCATGGAATGAGAACCGCCCTTTTTGCAACGTAAACAAGTAATTTAGTGAATCGCATGAGTACCAGATAAGCAGGGATGTTTTAAGGTGATGGAAAAAAGAATTCACCATGGAAATTATTGCGGAAAAACATTTTTCGCAAGTGTTAGGTACAATAGTTTTTCTACGAGCGTGAGGATTCACTTATTCACGAGCAAAATAATTTTAGAAATGCATTGACAGTTTTCTGAGAATACCGGTTTATTATCAATTTGACATATTGGTGTGGAAAATATTTTCCACATGGTGCGGAAAGATCAATTTCCCACACTATAAATGTGTGTGGAAAATTCAATTTTCCGCCCGGTCGTAGAAATAGTTATTTATGAACCAAGGGCGCAATTAAGGTGTCTGCCGCCCGCCGCGTGGAAATTAAATCATGAGGCGCAGCGAAGGAATTTAACCACGCAAATGGCCGCAAACACCATTTGCGCCTGTGGTACATACAACATTTTATGCACGATCGCGAGTAAGATGGAAGTCCTCTTCTGTTGCAGAAGGATATATTGAGGACTCTATCTGACAGAAGGTTATAACTGCTGAAAAAATATTGGGAAGGGACGTAGCAAGTAGCAGTAATAATTTAGGTTCTTATTGTTCAGAAAATTTTAATATTTTAGAAAATATCAATTATTCTTTTTCAAACACCAACACCTTGACCAACAGCAACAATTTACCTTCTATATTAGTATCTAATTCTAAAGAATGTAAAATTGAAATTAATATATCAAAATTGGAATAAAGTATTTGAAATTTTTTACTGGTATTTATTCAACTATTTGACACCTGCATGGAGGACCATTGTGGCCCGGCGGGCCGGAAAGTATCAAATTGCTCCCGCAAATTAGGGCGCAAATAGGTACTTTTTTGTTCATTGTCCAAGTTTTACAAGCGTTTTACAAGCGTTGGTCTTATTATTGTTTGGTTTCTTTTTTTCAGCTGTTCATAATATGTCGTTTAATTTTAACAGCTTTGATACCATTCCTGCTGCCTTACTGCCTTTCTTAATTCCTTTTCTATTTCCATGTCTTCGTCTCCTTTATTTGTGATAATATCCGATTTGTTCCACTTTTCCTATTCTGTGGCTTATATTTCCATTACAATCGTGATTCTACAAGAAAGTGGTTGAAAAAGTGATTAGCGTAATAATGTGGTTAGAGATAAAATTCTAATTACTTGTCTAGTCGCGCCATACGTGTTTCGGATTCTATTAAACCAAAATAATCCACGGTTATTGAACTTCGTACGCTTAATTACCGTGATTGGAGTAGTTTGGATGTATCATGCGAAGCTAGGCTTTTTTTGACAGAGCTTGCACCGGAATGCATTAACTTCAACTTCAAATTGCGAATTCGACGACGACGTTATGTTATGCGGCCGTTATGCGGGAACAGGTCCTCACAGGTACCCATTCTCCGAATACTGACTGTGTTAAGTACCTAGTTCTTTTTAAAATGCCTTATGTGGCATTACAATAATTTCGTAGAGTCAAGAACAATAATTATTGATGAAATTTATATGTAACAAATTTGATGCCATTTTGCGAAGAATGGACGAGCTATCATATACTTTTCACTGATTTCCACTGCTTTTCGATCACTACAATCACTTTGACAATGATAAGCAAGAGTGATCAAAGCACAACCACTAGAAAAACCTGGTGGTAGAATGGTTGAAAAGTTAAGCACTTTGGTGTTATAGAATCCGGAATCCGATTAATTTATTACCTTCATCACTGACGTTGCTTTTTACCGCTCAGCTGAGTGGTTAAGTTGTGATATCTATGGTTGAAATCAAGCCGAATATCAGTTTCATCATTGTCCTTCATTATTTAAAATTTTTATTATCGTTGATCACTAGACCATGTTGTCTTGCCTTCTGTTCCAATAGCCTAAATCTTTCCTGGATCTCACCATGAGTACTATGTCGTCCGCCTATGCAAGACAATGATATTGATTCCCATAAATTGAAACATCTGGTTTTTATACCACTTTCTCTTAGTATAAATTCTTGCACTAGGTTAAAGAGGGTTGTGGATAATGGGTCTCCTTTTCCTAGACCTTTCTTTATTTAAGATTCGTTGAAAGTACAACCCTCTAACCCTCCGACGCTACTTTGCTCTCGGTTTTTTGTATGGTCATTCCCACTAGCCTTCTTAACTGGTTTATTGAACTTCCCAATTGTCTCAAATATTTTTTTTGCTTTTGATAGTATGGTTGGCCAGTCTTTAATCGATAAATAACATATCAGACTTAGATTTTCTTCGTAAGCGTTCTCCTGAAGTTGTTTCATAATGAAAATTTGGTCGCTTCAAAACCTCCTTAACACTCTCCTATATTTTCTTTGTGGTTTTAGTCTAATCTATTCTCAAGTATTTTAGTCAAAACCTGGTATATTACATCTAAAACTACTATTCCACGATAGTTATTGCATCTTTTTTGTGAATTGGAATGATTAATGCCTTGGCCAGGTTTTCAGGGATTTTCTCTTCTCGCCATATTTCTTTCGACAAGAGCCATTTCCTTTCAATTAATTGTTTGCCTCCATACAAGAGATTCAATTAAAACTCAAAGTCCAAACCACAATAATTCAATTATGTTTAACACAAGGACAATCATTCAGCTACTAGTTTCGGTACAATTCACCATCTTCAGGCTATAACAGAAACGACATACTTAATATAAAGATCTCATGAAGTTAAGTTAAAAACTTTTGAAATACACTCCAAAATCAAATACTTAAACTTAAACTTAACTTAAACAAATTTGAAAATTATTTGAAAAATTGCAATATTTGATAATTACATTGGTAATATAAGAAATAAAATTAGTTACCTTATGAAAATCCAACAATTGAAGGAATATCCAGGTAGTTGCCATACAATAGTTATTTGTCTAGCTAGGCAGCAAAGTAGTAGATTGACTGCCGAGGCTGAATTCATCTAAGGCAGTCAATCTACTTTGCTGCCAAGTTGAACATATAATTTTTTCTCCGATTGTTCATAATGATATAGGAGGCTATTGTATTTGCAAATTATTACAATTCTCACAATCTATTTATTTTCCCTGTAGTATTCAATTTGATAGAAGTTGTTGGAATGGTTGGTTGCTATATGGAAATGTCCATAATACTTCCTTAGTTTTTTCAAAAACCAGTGCCATAAATTGACACACACACACTTCCTTAGTTTGACAATTGTCAATGAAATTTCTGACAGTTGTGCGAAAAAATATCGGTATATTCTAATTATTATATAATGGACAGTGTAGTAATTTTACCATCAATGATAATAACAACTAAACATATGTTTTAAATTTCTTGTTAAGAGTGTTATGTAATAATTGCTAATAAATGTTCACGTCAAATGTTTTATTCCAATTGAGTATATCACTGCTTAGGCAGGAAAAGTAATACTTTGCTGATTGATATCAGTCAGCAAAATTAATACTTGCTGCCAATCGGAGAAAATAGTTTAACTAGGCAGTCAATCTACTTTGCTGCCGAGTTGAGCATATAATTTTTTCTCCGATTGTTCATAATGAGGATATTGTATTTGCAAATTATTACAATTCCCACAATCTCTTTATTTTGGTTGGTTACTATGGAAATGTACAATCGCAGGCAGCAAAGCAATCACTTTGCTGCCTAGGCAGGAAAAGTAATACTTTGCTGATTGATATCAGTCAGCAAAATTAATATTTGCTGCCAATCGGAGAAAAACATTATTAACAGTATAGTAATTAGTATCACTATACTTTAAGTTAATAATGTTTGTATGGCATAAATTAAAGCATAAGCGGGCTCAAATATCAGTACGTCATACATCTCACGCAGTACATGTTATATCCAGTATAAAACAGCAGCATGGTCACGACCCGAAATACGAAAACTGACAGCTTAAACATTTTGGTTATTATTTTTTCTGTGGCATCACTTTTCGTGATCCAGAATGCATATAATTGGGATTGAGTGGAAATCTATTTATGGCAAACGATGCACAATTGAAAATTTCACACTCTCACAGTCTGTTAAATTGCCGAAATGTATACGTTTTCGGGTTTATTACTAAATTGAAGTTTCAGAGTCTTATCATTTTTGGCGGAAACGGATCTGTATAAAGGGAAGCCATAACGTATGTAGATGAGATGAAAAGAGAATCGGTGCGGAAAAAGAAAAATCTATCAAAACTGCTTTTTAAAAATCACGGTAATCGTTTTAAATTGTAATTTTTAACGTATGTGTCTTCACCCATTTTTTCATTTATTACCTACTTAATGTATTGTGAATTCAATCAATATCTTCCCATTTATACTTCGTATGAGTTGATACTAAAATTTAAAAATTATCTCTAGAAAATGATGAAACGTATTTTCTTCAAACCTTACAACTAGGAGGCTTAATACTTACAAAAAATTTCAGTCGTATCTTTGAAGTGATGAGCAAAATTAGGGCGAAAATAATAGGAATGGAACAATAATCTATAGAAGTTTTGTTTGTCACATGAAAATTAACAACCACCACAGGAAAAAAGCTGAACTGAATAATGTCCTTCTTCAAAATGGTTTGAATGCTAGTTCAATAGATCCCGGATACAGATGCTGATGGTCTTGTATTTAATGTAGGATCTGACTCCATTAACTTTAGGCGGTCTATGGATCTCTCAACGTACCCTTCGGCAAATGTTACAGGTTTCCATTCACCATGGCGCTTTAAAATATCCACAGTAATCCCAGAATTTGCTAATAAAGATGTCCATATTATGCTTAATATCAATTCATCGAGTAATATGATCATAACAGGGAAGAACAAAATTATTCATTGGATTTCTTGTTGAAATACACAATGATTCGTACTTTCGTCCATAAAGATTTCTCGAATTTTGTGGTATAAGTTTTTGGTTAATTGCTATGTTCTCCTGGTGAGAAGGAACATCTTGTGTTCCTCATTCCACTAGACACCCCTGCTCTTGCCTCTTCCCCAGTCTGTGACCCGTATGTGTACCAATACTCACGGATAGTGTACAAATACTTCATTCAATCACCTGGCAGATTGTTATTTTTTGGAAGTAATTGCTAAAATATACCAAGTAGATTCAGTAATTTATTTATTTATAGATTCTTATTTTTTTTTGTAAATTATAGATTTATTTCAGTAATTGATTCTGTATACAGATAAGACTACAGTTTGTCTTTGTTCAGCAATGTAAATCTATATTTATATATCTTGATATATTATGGAACATTACTTTTGAATTCTCGCTTGCATTTCCGTCGCGCTGTTGCGTTCAAACCACCTGACAGCATCTGCAACGTCTCCAGGGTTTGAACGTCGCGACGGTTCAAATACGATATGATATTATTAGACCAAGCGCAAAGGAAGATAAACATGCTAAGCTAAAATAAACGACTATAATAGAAGAATATCGCTATTAAGCTTATTGTTTGTTTCATAATCTTCCGGTTCAGCAATCCAAATTTCCCAATATAACTAGTTAACATGATAAAATAAAAAATTTTATAAGAACAGTTGCGAAACTATTAACTAGAGTTTTTGAAACGTATTGAGTGATAAGCCGATCTTAAGACCTCACTTTGGACTCAATTTGTAGGTCAAGGCAGGTGTTCTCAAAAAAGAAAAAACTGAAAGTGGGGGAAAATGACCCATTATTCCTGGAAAATGGGTTTCCCGCTAATATTTGGCTAAATATTTCTTCGGATGAAAAATGAAGACCGTCTCATCCAAGTCCTCATCATTGAAAATTCGATAGTCTGTGCTGTCTGTGCATCAACTTGTAAGCAGGCGGACGAAGTGTTCTATAACATTGACATCTTCCGATGATTCAAAGTTCATCGCAATGAGAAGGTCCGTAGCTATCATTTCATGTGACTTTGTCAAAAATATTTTCAAAAGTGGTCAAAGTTTTTTCCACAAGATTTTAAGACTAACATACTACATTTTTTTATAATGGAAGCTTGTGAAGTATTGAATATTCTCAGAAATTTGATTTGTTCATTCACATTTTGCAGTCGATTTCGAAGTTCCTTAAAATCTGTGTATCCTTTATATTACTTTTCAATGCACATCATTTAAAGCTTGAAGTGTCTATTTGTCGAATGTACTCTTTGATTTTTAATAAAATTCAATCATTTTCCGGAAATCAGAAGAATTGATCACACCGGTGAAAATTTGACTCATTTTTTGTTGTCTGCTCTTCATTTTTTGAGAATTAATAAAAGTGGACCATGCTTAAGCTTGTGTTCTGACCTTCCAAATGATATGAGTTAATTCCCATATCCGATATTGATTATTAAAAGTTTGTTATACACTCCATTTTTACACTCCGCGCCCGAGACCCATACTAATATATAACCTAACTTCGTGTTCCCACGCGGCCACATTGGTCGTCTGCATTTGTATACAGTCTCTGTTTTGGAGTCGTTGGCTTGCCCAGATTATTAATATATTGATGATATTTTCTAGTTATTTATTTTGAAATAAAATTGATATTTTTCATTATATTAATTCAGTTATAAAAGAAACAAGAAGTGCTTTAGGTGGAAAATTTCCACGTTATTCTTGACAACAAGAAAAACCATTTGAGGATTTTTTTGTTGAGAGCAGAAAATAAGGCTCGTTTTATTTTGTTCAAACTCTATAAACTTGGTTATTCGGCAAGAAACTACCAAATCTATTCAGTATGAAAATTAATAATTTTTCGAAGTCAGTTTTTGCAAAAAAAATATTGTTATTACGAAAAAATTGATGGGAACCATTTTTGTGGATAATGAAGCGATCTCAATTTTTTGTGGGGGAAAAAATTCTTTTATTCGAATATTTAGCCAGATATTAGCGGGAAACCCATTTTTCAGGGTTTAGATGGCTATTTTGCCTCCCTTCCGCAAACTCAATCGCCTTAAGTTTTTTCTTTAAAAAACACTTACTATGACCTACAAATTGAGCCCAAGGAGAGGTCTTTAGCGACTTTTAACGAGCTTTAGATATTTTGAGGTCTTCAGTTACTGGACTGATGGAATAATCGTATATTAATGGAATTATATTTCAAATATAAACTGTGGATGAAACCTGAGGATAATTGATAATTCAATTTATTGGATATTCTTGAATACTAAACTATAATTTGAGAAATTAGTTGACCATTTACGTCCATATGGATTCAGAGACAAGATGCTAACGAACAGACATAATATATATTTGTATACATAAATTAACATCAGTTGCGTGGGGATTTAGCAGGTGTTCTGTGTACGAGTAACGCCTGGGTAGTTACTGTTACAATATTGTGATGTGAATTCTATTGCCACAATTAGAGCCGAGAGACACAATGCGTCATGATAAACGATTTAGGTCTGTAATATGCGAATAATTAAAAAACAATGAATGGTATTATTACTAATTCCTCTAATGTTTCTAATGTCTATTGCAAAAGGCTGATAACGTGTATGGTTTGTTTTCTTTGAGATTGAAACAAAATGGACGCTAGGGGCGAGTTGTATCAAACACCTAAACTCGGTTTAATTATAACTGATGTTCAGACTGTGTCTGATTGATGTATTTATAATCAACAATTACATCAGTCTAATCATCAGTCAACATTAAACCGAGTTTAGGCGTTTGATACAACTCGCCCTAAACGGCTTGGCAGCTCAATATGAAACTTTCAGTTGTCACTAACATTCTTGAAATTATTAGTAGTGAATAACTTCGAATTCTTCCATGTACACAGTACAATATCTCGAAAACTGTCCACATGACAAACATAAAATTTGGGCAGCTCTCATGCGAACTCCGATCTGCGATCGTTCGGGTCAACTGCAGTGGCGAGCGGGAAAGTATCACTTTCCGCACTAGTTAGGGAAATAACTATTTCAGATACTGGAAGGAAACTGAGCTCTACTGACAATGATAATAAACCATAGTCGTTCATAATCATAGTTGTACGATCGCTTTGAGAAAATTTAAGAAATCGTTGATTTGGTCTCTGTGAGCTAACTGTGAGGAGTTGGGGATCCTCGAGGGGATCCTATGCTGTCTTCGTTGGTTCGCAAACTGGGGAAATTCTAGGATGATATCTTTAATGGACATATTCTCATTACATTGGGCACATTGAGGTGGGTCTTCTTTATTTAATATAAAATTGTACGTTAAGGATCTGTGTCTAATCCTTAATCAGGTAGCTTCAATTTGTTAAGCTCTTGGAGTCGGTATGGAGGGAGTTTATCTGACGTTTGTCACTACTTCATGCATTTTATTATGGTTTTGAAGGTTCCATTTATGATGCCACTTATCTACAACAAAACTCCTGACAGTTACTTTGTGGTTTTGCTATGGTATCAGCTCCAATTTTGGGGTATGACTGATGCTGACTGATTCTTGAGCTGAGATATCGGCGTCTTCGTTACCGGTATGTGATGGTACTCATAATAGTATATTAAAGTATAAGTGGATATTTAGGTCTTTAAAACACGCGCGATTTAGAGCAAGTGTTTTGAATACCAGTTATCCACGAATACTGTACGCTATTTTTTGAATTGAATTGCAGATATTATTATTAATGTATTCCAAATTCTAATAATCTCGTAATATCTTTGTTATGAAAATGAATAATCGTTATAATGTCGTTTCTCTGCGTTTTCCGTGATTAATTGATTATTTCATGCAATGAACATTGACCAAAATTATTCAATTTTCATGGAAATTCATGAATAAGATTGATCACAATATCCCATTCTCTCAATAAGAGGGACTTGAAAAAAGGCGTTTCTCGCGTAAAATACGAAATTCTCAGTAACTACTCACTGAATTTTTCGACAAAAAGTGGCATTAAAAAGCAATAGTCCTCAGTGATACCAACAACATTTTTGTAAAAACGATGACCCAAAAAATCTGTTTTCTCATTAAATCTAAATTTTTAAATTCCAACCTTTTCGGCGAAAACAGTGGAACCCCATTTCTCGTCTTTCACAACTCCAATTCCTACTAGATTGCCTGTATCCAAATGTCGAATTTCTTTCCTCCGATTGAGTTATGCCTTTCTGTTATAACACTAATTTCCTAAGATTCTTCTTGTTATTTATTTTGGGGAATCAAGTCACAATCATTGAAAGTGCTGTGAATCAATATACTCTTCAATCCATAAAATCACAAAACTGATGTAAACATAGTTCAAAACAAAAATAATCGTAAGAAAAGTTACCCTAAACCTGAGTTATTCAATATTATAAGCAGAAAAGCGCTATTCTCAATAAAAACATTTTTGGAGCGTGCACTACACTGGATCAAAGGAGTAGTTTTATCATATAAAGCTGGAAGCATACAGAAAAAAAGAGGATTTTCAGCAAATCTTTTGAGTTTTTCATAGATACAAGTAACGATAATATCTTGAAAATTTTTAAATTTTATATTGACAGCGAAAGCCAAGAAACTACAAAACCCAAGTACCAATGACAAAATTATTGACGTTTAATCAGTCATTTCTCATAGTTTCATGGTATTCTTGACCACTCTTCGTAGAGATGTGCGAACATTTCCATTCACGTGATCGAATGAATTTGACATCGAAATTTCTAGATAATTTGGTAGTTTCATGTCATCAGATTATGATTAGATCGTAATTAAGGTTAAGTTTTTATTATTTGAAAAGATAAATCCATATCGGATGGATCACCCCATTAAAAATGAAAGATCTACTCTTCAAAAATTGTCAAAAATGTTGCAGAATGTATATAACTTGAAATTTCACAGGGATCAATAGGATTCAAACGATTGTATTGAATAATTGGTTCATCTCCAAGATTTCCTAAATGTGGAATATATGGCAAATCAACCAATTCGTAAAAAAAATTTATAGCAGTGATTTTGATACCTATAAACTCTGTAAAATGCATACGCAAGTGGTTTGTGATCAACAAACACCACTTATTGTGAAATACACATGATCGCAGATGGTCAAGAATTCCAAATGCAAATGCAAAATTATGAGCTGCGCACGACATTGACAAATACGAACGGTCAAGAAAAGCGCCCTTGATCGCTTTACAGACGCCGCTAAGTATAGAAAAATTTGATTGAATTCAGGTATCGACGTCACCACCAATACAGTTTGATTGGTCAAATTTGACTTACTATTCGATTGCGTGACGCCTGCATTAAACTTCAAGATAGAATGCCAATAGTCTTTTTGGGAACAAAAACGAAGTGTGATTTTATTCGAAAATACAGATAGACGAGGTCAACAATTTTAACACAGAAAACACATTGAATTCTACGCACGTATGCACTGACTCATGTGGGGACTGACAGACAGGCAGGCAGCAGCACTGACTGAATAGAAAAAGGCAACAGATTAGGTGTTCTGTTCATTTCAAACATTTTTTACCATTTACCAGTGGCGCGCGAAAACTCAAATGCTGCTTGTGTGCTATATTTATTCACAGAATATCTTCATCTGAAGGTTGCAACCTTCTTTATACAGGATGATTCGGCAAAATCTGCATATTATTAAATTTTCTTATTTTCTACTTCCTTAGTTGTGTGTTAAATAACACAGGTACATTAAATTAGTGAATTGCCTTGGTTAAAGGAAATGCGATTTGTTTCAAAGGTATGTCATAGTGATAATTAATGATTATTTTTTCTTTTTAATGAAAATCACAAGTTTCCATGAAAAAATGATGTACGTTACGTAATAAAATTGAGGCTCGTGGTTAAATGGTAGTTGACGGTAAACAACAAATTACAGACCAGACGAGAACTGTCAGTGAAACATTAGTAAGACATATTGGCGCTATGGTATGTCTGCATCTTGTTTTGGATGATATAATTTCTTCCGATTGATAGGTCCTGCTTGAGCGTAATCTGAGCATCAACAAATCAGAATTTTCAAATCGAAGATTAGGGTTAACGATTGTAATACAGTTAAATGGTTTATTATTGTGTTATTCGGACTAGGTTAGGTAATAATCACAGACCTGCCTTTTTTTATTTCTTGTAACGTAATGTATTAATTTCTTCCATCCGCTCTAAACGGTAACTTATATTTGGTTTTGATAAAGAAAGAGTTAATCGGAAACTGTTTTTGCGCCTAAATGGTCGCGCGGGCTATAATGTCCACACGGGCATGAAGTAATCGATTATGTTAATGGTATCTAAAGTATAAGAACACAATAATGTACTGGTATGACATGAAAAATAGTGAGGTCCAATTAAAAAGAAAATACTAAAAAATCACTTAGTTTGGTTGATATTGTGTTCACATGAAATATACTTTCATTCCCTTTTTAACCGTTGATTGAAAATAAATATTTCCAAATATTACAATAATAATGCCGAATTATATCAAAAAGTGAACCAATATTACGAATAATGGTTGAAATAAATGTTATTACAAATTTAATTGAAAATAGATTGTAAATATACGTATTCAATGCTTTCATACCAACAGAGCATTTTATACGTTTGATATATTTGCTTAAAAGAGATCGTATAAATTATTTCTATTTCCGTAATGAAAAAAGCATCACCTCAAAAACTTCAAACCGATATTATTTAATTCACACACATTTTTTTCAAAAGCTCCAGTATTCAAACTTTTTCATGGTGAATTTATATTCTAATATATCTTCATGTGAGAGCTCAACGAATCATTACATTTTTCGTCGTTTTGTTTTATTATCGTGCCTCGTATTCTTTCATTTCGAAGCTCGTCGTTAGATTCGTTTTCAACCCTACATCTAAAAATGAAAAGTAAGCGCTCCTGTATTTCCTTTTTTACCTTTTCATTATCAAGGTTCGTAATTTGTGAAATATGAGAGGAATTGTTCTTCTAAATACCTTTTTCGAAAAGAGCAATATAGCGTATTTTTTCACCCTTCGTGTGGTGCAGGAAATAATATCGATGATTGGGGAATTTATAATACGAAATAATCTTGGTTTCCATGACAATAAGAAACCGAAAGTAAGCTCAGAATGTGCAGCTTAATCCAGAGCACTATTCCTAGGGATTGAGTTGGGAGTGGGAAAAAATACCAGCTTGGTTCAAACAGAGCTGGCTGGTATCTCAATCGCCACAAAGGAACAAAAAATCAATTTCTGATAAAAACATAACAGTCTGGGATAGTACTAGAATGCCACCAAGATTTAGCTAACACCTCGGTAGACAACAATATTATTCTGAAGTGGGTTGAAGGGCACGACAGGAGTGAAGGTAGTCGCATTGCCGATTCTTTAGCCAGGAAAGCGACTGGACTGAAACTTTTAGAAACTTTTAGTAACACCTTGGCCTTCCGCTTTTAAAAAATCAGTTATAATCCCTTTATACAAGAAAGGAAGCCGAACCAATATCATGAACTATCGACCAATATCATTAATAACCCACCTATCTAAGATATTTGAAAAAGCACTTAAAAAACGATTAGTTGCTTATTTAGATAAATACAAAATAATTTCCAATCAACAATTTGGTTTTCGAGAAAATACGTCAACTGAGGATGCAATTTTAACTCTCACTTCAAATATTAATAGCGCCCTAAATAAAAACCAGTCATGTCTTTGTGTTTTCATAGATTTATCCAAAGCTTTTGATACTATCCATCATGATTTTTTATTGAAGTCATTAGAAGATATATAGGTATTAGAGGACAGTGTTTAAACCTTTTCAAAGATTATTTAACAAACAGACAGCAATGTGTAAAGGTGGATAGTGTCATCAGCGAAACTAGAACAATTCAATTTGGGATACCGCAAGTTACGGTCCTGGGACCTATTTTGTTTAATATTTACATAAATGGTTTATTCTCATTACCAAGTCAAGGTCACGTTGTAGGTTTTGCTGATGACACAGCTATCCTTTACACTGCTGAAACGTGGACAATCTTAAAACAAAAACTGAAATTGATTTTAGAAATATAAAAAAATGGTTGGATTACAAATTACTTACAGTAAATCTAGAAAAAACAAATTATATCCCATTCAGCTGTAACAAATCTTGCTCACCAAATTTTGATAATTTAACAATAGAAATAGGAGATGCTCCATATCAAATTACCCCGGTAAATCACATTAAATATCTAGGTGTCATTATAGACAAACATCTCAGGTGGGATTTGCATATAAAATATGTAATAAAGAAACTTTAAGTAATATTATATAGATTTAGATACTCACCACCTGAAGTCTTTATACTACGCTTTGGTTCAGAGTCATTTGCGGTATGGAATAGTTGGATGGGGAGCTGCAATGAAAACCCATATACAATTATTAGAAATTACACAAAAACGGTTTCTAAAACTTATTTTTGATAAGAGTTTTCGATATCCTTCAGATCAACTCTACCTGGAAACAAAAATTATGGACATAAGACAATTGTACTATTACTGTGTACTTATTAAATATCATACCACCAAACACTTAACAATAAGGCCCACTAAACCTTGATTCACATTATGCAACGACACGACAAGGACCGACAAAGACACGACAGTTTCGGCAGCAATTCACATTATACGACAGGTATTCGACATCTCGACGGGTTGTGTATTCTTGCCAAGAATGTCGGTCCGCTCCGTCGTTGCCTTTACGTGTCGTTGCCGCGTCGTTGTCGGTTAGTGTGTATATCAATATTTATTTATCTAAAAAGAATGGTTTGTCGTGTCGTTGTCGGTCCTTGTCGTGTCGTTGCATGTCTGATAATGTGAATCAATCTTCACTCGTACAATACACGCCACAAAACAGAACATCTAATCCCTCATATGATAAAATCCATCACTCAACACACATATGATTATCTTGCTCCAAAATTTTATAATACAATACCGGAATCCTTTAGAATAATAACATATCTTCTCATATTTAAAATTAAATTAAAACAACTTATTTCACAAATACCCAGACATATAGTTCACCAATATATTGATGAAAAGGTCTCCTAGATGTGTCACGTTTCGGATTAAACTATTTTTTTGTTGTTGTTTTGTTTTATATTTATCCTTTCTGTATTTTATTTTGTCTTTAGATATGCAACATTTACTTTTTAGGAATAGATTATTATTATTATTATTATTATTATTATAGATTTTTGTTATTGTTGTTGTTATTATTGTTATTTTAATATATTACTAAACGCAATTCAAAATGCTATGATTTCTAACTCGAAACAAGTGAGTACTCACTTATCGAGAGCAAATTTATTCATTTTATCTATTTTAGAATATTAACCAATTGTACTTATATATTGTATTTTAATGAATAAATTATTATTACCTACGGCCTCATGACTTCGACAATTGCGGAGCTAGCCAAAGGTTACACCCCTGCTCAATCCCTTAAGAGATGAGATGGAATCAAAGGATGCAGTATTGCCATTATCACCCTTAGCAACCCTGGTAAGCTGGCATTGGAAAACTATTTTGCGATGACCAGAAAAAACCTACGTTTAACAATAGGATTTCTGACTGGCCACTGTCCACTAAGAAATAATCTCCATAAACTATGGGACTGTGGACAGGTAGATGAAACTGTCATGCATGTCTTATACTAGTGTCTGGAGTTATCGTCAATAAGAAAGTGTGTGTGTGGTGAATCTTGGTCTACTCCTTCGATATAAAGGAGATTTCTTCTAGTACCTGTGCACTTTCCTGGGAAGGACAGGATGGACAAGGACCTAAGAGGACAACTCTTCGGCAGGATGTACAATGTGTCACATGTGGCCTAAGTGCTCTGAGCCTACACTCACCCTCCCCACTCCATCGATACAGATACAGAAAATTATTTGTACATTACCCATAACTGTACGATCCGAGTAGATCAGAATTACCCTCTGTTGATAATGCAGAAATAGTTTATTACTCAATATCTCAATATCGGAAGCTAAATGGGAAATAAACATTGGGTGTAATTTGGCGAATTTGTGAAAAATAATAATTTTTTCCTTAAATCTGGAAGTATTTGATATTTAAGAAATGTTTCAAGATAAGTATTGTACATTCTACTCAATATACGTCTAAAGAATCTAAAAATTTGATTATATAGAGAGGGAAAGGTTGTTTCTAGGTAAAAAGGTTCAATACATCTCCCTTATTAAACCTTGTTACAATTTCTCAATACTTTTTATTTTCATTTTGGTGGGCAAATATTATTATTTGTACATGCACCTATAATTTTCGTCGCTAATAACCTCATTGGCTGGAGCGCCTATAAAGAACTGAAATAAAAAAATTAAAAAAAAAAATGTGAATAAAATGTGAAAAATTAATCGAATTTGCTTCCGTGATTGAAATGTTGAGTATCCTCAGTACACCTCTGGCTACTTATCTATATTTCACAAGTTTTTACAGTTTCCTGCTGCGATTTGGGTCGAGTTTATTGCGTATGACCCTATACGCAATTCAGGTAGACGGCCACTCTAAACGGGGCTTTAACCAACTTATATTTCAAATATAATCGAGATTCAAGGAAATTCAAGTATTTTATTCCATAGTTTTGTAAAAGAAATATTAGACAACAAAATATCATTGTAACATATATGACATATTTCATAGGATTCGAACGAAAGTTTGAAAATATATTAACCTGTCCCACACGTCGTACATTCACACAATACACAATGACATTGAAGATAATGTTCAGAAATTGTATGCATTCATCGACATAAAAAAGCATTATCCCTGTCTACACGAGCAAATACTTATTCGTAAGTCAAATCTTAGACATAGACTAAATAAGTTTCATCCTGTATTTGACTTGCATGTTTAAAGACAGAATCAGGAATTTCTTTTTGTCCCCAATATTTGCCGATATGTAGATTTGTTATTTATCCTCCGTTTGTACTTTTTTTTATCATTTAAAAGCGTTTCCAGCTTGGACGCTCTAGATACTGCTAGCGAATGTGGATTTTCCATATTATAAATCTTTGAGCTCGTTTATCTATATCCTTTAGATCGTATCTGCGTAATTTGCTCTTCCGGACACGAATTGAATGTCGAAATTGTACTTTTTTAAATTTAATCGAATCGTAGAAAGTTTTGAACTAAGCTCTTCTATGGGAAATGATTGAGTTGAGATTTACATGATCGGTTCTTACTAAGCTGTGTTCCGTATTCATAAAAATTGACTCGCAATGGATTTTCATTAAATCTCTCAATATAGAAAGTATTTCCAATTTCCATTCCAATATCAGAGCATTATATGTGGACTTATTTGTAATATATTCGATTCATTGATTGATTAGGTAGAAACCACTAAGGTAGCTATTCTTGAAAATCCCACGATCCGGTGTTTCTCTCGTACGATGGGGTCTATCCCATGCGATCTATCGAATCCCCCGGTCGAAATCGATTAATTCTTGAACCTACAAGTGAACGTTCAAAATTATTGCGTTGTTGCCAGCATCATTTGATACAAAAGATCTACTTTTCAGTTATTTTCAGCCTCATTTTTTTGTACGGTTGAAAATACTTAAAACCAGTAAAACCGCTTAAACCCACGACAAAGTATTTTTTTCAACTTTATGCACATGAATTTAAAATACAAAGAGACAGAGAACTGACAAAATAATCACGGAATGCAAAGAGAAATAGTAATTATATAATAATTTTTTTTCGACCAATTTCTATATGACAGGATGGAAACAAATTTCCATAAAATTACCTCTTTACTGCTCCCCTATTTCGGACCATGCGATCCGGAGCGTATGATTTTTATGAGATTATCGATATAGGATCACGGGCCAAGAATATAACGACGATCACCTCATGTGTGGCTAATAGAAGTAAGGAGGCACAATAGATTTTTCAGGTCTCAGTGAATGTTACCCCAAAAATACATACATACATACAAACCTAGCTAATGCAGCTATCATGGCTTCTAAGAAGGTATGGTCTAGTGCTTCTTCTTCAACAGGAAATGCTTCAAGAACTATTTCTTATGGCAGTGCTTATTCAGCACACCAATTGGTGTGAGCATTTTCCTGATCGATAAGCTTACAGGCTGTAAAGTTGTGGATTTTTTGGGATTAATTTCCCCTTATCAATCCCAACATTGTGCATTATTCCTCTGCCTAGGAATTAACCTTACCTGGTTTGGAAATTGGTACAATACAGGCGTTTTACCAAGCATATTGCATATTATTATCGAGATGTTATTTTAAGTACTTTTGAAAACCATTATTTCTTCATACTTGTAGATGTTGTGATAGAATAATTAGATTCATATAGTTCTCTCGATACAACGACATTTGTCAGTTTTATGTTCATTAACATGAAAATATTCCGAAATCTAATACCACCTTTTCGCGTTTTCTGTTTTTATATTTGTCTTTTTTATTGAATTGTATTGCTTTGTTACGTTATAATAAACTATTTGAATATGAACTAAGTACTGGTAGACTTTTTTCGCCCCCGAAACGAAGGAAATTATTAAGTTTGAGAAATTTATCGATGACAAAGAATCAAAGTTTATAAGTTTTACATCAAGTCTTACACACATTACGGTAACTACAATATTATCGTATTTTTAAATATCAAACCTTATATAGTTTTATTTTGTGCTATACCTAAATTCCCAATGTGAATGAAGGATAATTCAACATATAAATATTCAATTGCTTTTCCTAGATACCATACTAATTTATACCCAAATTATAAAAAAATGATCATTGGGGTCATTCATTATATTTTACATAATATAACCACAATGTTTTCACAATAATGTGACATTTGGTAGCTATGTTCGCCATTGTTTGGTTTCATATCATGGGTCCAATTACTATTTGATATTTATTTTTTTTTGGCACTCACAGAGCCAACAGGCCAGTTATGTACAGTACAATGAATATTTCACATAAGTTTCAATTAGCTCAATTAAATAAGTCCGAACAGGACTCTTTCGAACACTCTCCTAATCTAGTAACTTTTAGTGATGTGTGTTTTTGTGGTAAAATGCTCTTAGTTTAAAAACAAGATATGGGTTAATAAATTATCAACCACTAAATTTAAATTTGCGGTTAGCTCGAAGAAGCAATCACTGTCCACACCACACCTAGTAGTGGAAAAAAAACTATATTATCCTTAGACTTAGCTGCATCTTTTCATTTAATTTATTTTTGTTTATCGATATTCTTCCAATCATGAAAATGTAACTTCATTCAAATAACTGACTATCAATTTGAGTACAAAGGAATATGTTTATACCACTTTTTACCTCATAGAGAATTCTTACTGCACTCATTCATTTTTCTAATCTCACTCTCTGTTTTGATGATAGCCTTTTCTCTCGGAAATATAATTAAAGCAGCCACCGCTGTTCTCTATCTTTTCTCTCTGTTACTCCGCTGTTTTTCACATTTTCAACCTCGCAGTTTGTGAAATTTGCGTGGATTTGCAACCTGGTCGGTTCTCCATTAATTTGAGTGTCACTGTTGAAGGATCAGGATTTCTCTCCATTACGGGGTCAGGGGCGGAAAGTTGTAAGTAAGAAAAGGCGATGACGAATTGCACGCATTTACTTGAAAAACATCCCTCGTTTCTGCTGAGTTCACTGAAAATATAAAGGAAGAGATTTTTTTACTATAACAAAGGATAAAAAAAGTTACTTAATGTCAAACAAAATACGTTCATTAAAATGGATGACATCACTTTAAATTTTCCATCAGCTATAACTCGTTCACTACATTAGATGATTAAACTGCTTTTGCATATACTGCTGCACTTCCTCAATTTGTTCACTCAACTCTTATAAAGCCAATGGTAGTAATACAGGATTACCCACAGAAAATCTCCACAGCCGTTAGATACCAACCAAATGTTATGTTACGTAATGAAAAAATTCATTTACAAGCAGATTTCTAGGGGGGAAGAGAATTAATCTGTTGGTTATCGATGGTACAAAAAAGGACAATGTCCTACCAGAATGTTTTGATAGGTCCAATGAAATTACTGCTCAATTTTTGACTAGGGGTGAAACGAATCTACCACTTGATCTTATATACTTTTATAATCATAAATTTTTGGCTTTGGAGCATAGCATATAATGTTACAGAGGTTTTTAGCATTTGTATAAGCTTAAGACTATTCATAAATTATTATTAGAGATAAAATCTAAATCTACGGGATCTGACTCACTCACTCACTATTGTGTGTTGTCATGCCGTAGCTCACTATGTATCTGACATAATTAATACTTGTTCAACAAATAATATTATAATGTCGGATAGTCACGCAGCCATGAAAGCACTGTGCTTGAGATAAACATTTCAAATTTTGTCCCAAGGTAGATCTTTTAGTAGGTACTTGACATTTCAATAAAAAATAATTAAAATCTGCTTACAGCTTCTAATTTTAGGGGGGTGTTTCCATTAAAAATGGGTCACACTGTATAATCAAATATTCTTATGAAAGTCAAAAAAACAGTTTTTTGTATTCTTTGTAAAAATTCATAATTTGCAATTGAAAGTTCTCACGCAGAATACGAAAAACTGTTTTCATGACTTTCTTAGTCATGTGTACTCAGCTATGAAGATATTCAAAATATTCTTATGGCTGACTACACCCTGTTGAGATCAAATTGATGCAGTCAAAGTAAAACAGCCTTACTGTGTACCCGCTTCGGAGTGCTCTCTCTTTCAAAACTGTGTTGCCATTGCACCCATTTTTGTATTTTTCATCGATCTACGGACTGTATTCGTGTAGTAATATTTCAACAGCAATTGGGTATCTCACTTGGCATACACATGAAACTGACTGATAATATGGAAACGATAATCTTCAATCACATGAATTTATCAAACTCAACATTTGTTTCCCTTTGATCTCCATCGCAATACAATTTTTTTGGAACCATCAACACTTCCTATTTCTTTTGGAAATCTCATGTGATCAATGATAAATTCCTTTTCCAAATGCCAAAATGCCACTATCTAAACTCGATTGATTGTAATTCCAGGCCTATTATTATTTTCTACTTCATGGAAGTCTGCAAGCACACTGTGTTAAGTGTAAGCGGCAGCCTACGAAAGTCCTATAATTTATAATTAAGTACGCCCAATAACTACGCAAATCGCTTATGCGTTATAAAGATAAAAAAACGTATAAATGGTATCGTAGAATAGCGACAACTTGAAATTCAGAATTTGGCAACCATTTTGATTTGCTTTGGAAGCTACGTGTACTACAGTCTGCTCGTATAACATCATTTAATCATACAGGGTATTCAGAAGCTCTTCTACTGAATGCAAACTATAGATCATTACTCAATATACTTCTATCCTAATATATAGATATCCAAAAGTCCTTCCTCATCGTGCTTGCGCCCCTCAAAGATGGCACTGTCAGTTTTTCAAGCATATCTCGGAAAACATCTCAAACTTGGTACATTGTATAAACCTGGAGTGATAAATTATGAATTGCGAATAGCCCTGCGTTTTTTACTGCAATCAGATGCTCAAGATGAAAAAACAGCCAATTCCCTAATAGTAACTTTTGCATATGGGTGAGTAAGGTGAGATACACGCTCAATAACATCTGGTATAAGTAGTTAGAGTTTGGCAAATAAAAAGAATAAAGCTGGGTATCGAGCTCTAATATAGGGAGGACCACAATAGATCTGCAAAGGTCACAGTGGGATAGGACAAAGAGCCACTCCAATTTTAATCTAATCTAATCTAATCTAGAGTTTGGCAGTAGAGCTCCTGGCCAGCCTTTTTATACATACTAACCTAATCTCCCAAAAAACATTTTTCTCAAACTGGAACCCTATTTTTGTTCGATCCATTTTAACGAGCCCCCAGCCTAGCCTTGCATTAAGAGTAATTCCCAAATATTCTGCTATTTGAGTCATGTATACTAACAGTGTCATATCTCGGCTTTCCTCCCAATAAACATTTATTTAAACTGGATCCCCAGTTTTTCTCAATTTATTTTTAAGAGAGGCACCCAGCTTAGCCTTGCATTGAAAGTAATCCTTAACAGCCTTATTCATAGTCATATTTAGTGGCTACTAACACACCACTAACATTCCACTAAAGAAATTCGTATTCATAGACGTATTTAGTGGCTACTAAGATCTTACTAATTTTAGTGGGCAATACATTTCTTAGTGGCGTTACAACGGGTATTTAAGTTACTTTTATACCTAACCTAAAAAGTCAACAAACGTCAAGCACGTAAAATCGAGCGTTCACTTCGTGTTTGTTACTGTATTATACCTATCTTTTACATTTGTAAAATATGGAAATAATTCCTCATGTAAGTATATATTTTGATTGGCAGTATCTGCAGAATATTTAATCAGTTAATATAAATTTCTTCTAGAGAAAAAGACCCCGGTCACAAAATTGGGACAATTATCAAAATGATCTATTTATTGAATTTTTAAAAGGCGAGATCCCCATTATCGAGAACAAAACTTCTATTTTGCAGTATATCATTCGTTATAATGTTATGTATACCTAATTACAACTTTACTGCAACTGTAGCTGCTTTTGTTGTATCCAAATTTATGTTTTTCCCATTAAAAAAACATCTAAATTCATTTTTCATCACACCAAACACTTTTTCAATAATGTTTCGGGTAGATATGTGTGCCCTATTATATCTTTCTTCTGCCTCATTTCTTGGATTCAATAATGGCGTTTTTGTAAAAAACTGTTTATTACTATAAACAACCAAAGGATTTTGCTTTTCCAAGTAAACTTTCGGATTTCGGATCAATACCTAATCTAACAACCACTTCTTCAGATTCTTGGCCTCTTGCTTTGCGGCATCCGGCCATCCAACAACCAACATCTCAAATACAAAATAAAATTTCCATTGTTGCCGCATTCATTTTTCTGCTAATATTATTTTAACTAGTGGGAACAAAATATGCGACTATGAATAGGAAACGTTAGTGGATTGTTAGTATGATGTTGGTGGCCACTAACTAGTGGTGTTTTAACATTATTTTAAGTAAACGACTATGAATAAGGCTGTAAATATTTTGATATTTTAGTCTTGTATACTAACAGTGTCACATCTTGGTTTTCATTGGCATTTTACAAGTGAAAGCTTTTGTTGAACTAGGTATGTCGCTAGTGTATATACAGGGTGTTTCATTGGGAAATGGGCATACGGTAAGGGTAGGTAGAGGTCGCCTAGGTGGTTCTAAAAAACCCCCATATGATGGGTCTAGCGCTCTTTATAACCGAGATACAGGGTGTTTTATACATTTATCCTATTTCTTTCGAACCTCATAACTTCCGAGTTACCCTGTATATTATTTTGAGATTTGGTACACGTAATAACCATTACCTAGAGACTCCATCAAAAGCATCTCCAAAAAGATAGTGCAGGTCCGGCTTAATAAAAAATTTCAAAACTCGTCTTTCCTAAAAACAACACCCTGTATATGGATTTTTTTCAAATTGCTCTTTATAATTGGAAAGGGTATAAAAAATCGAATCTACTTATTTCGTTTTTATTTTCCCGCAGACAATTTTACTACCAAAAATTTACCGTCAAAGTTATAATTTATGCACGTTTTGGGGGTTTACAATGGTATCGGAGAGGTTTTTTTTATTTTTTAGCTTGAAATGAAATCCATTTAATGCATCTAGAGAAGCATCCTAGAAATTCAATTGAGTTTGTATGTTTACGAGTACAGACCACTAAAAAATATGATTACAGGGCCGTACTTAGAACATACTCACTCAGTATGTTTCGAATATTTCGAACACCCTGTATAAGAATATGTATCTGGAAACTATGCACTTCTTCATTTAGAATAACAAGAGTAAAATACAAGTAATGAATTTATACTTAAAAAAACGGAGAGATTTTTATTAATTTTATTAATTGACATGAACAGAAAACAAGAAATTCTAACAACATTGTCCAAACGAGTACTTTTAACATTTTTTGAAGTATAAATTCATTTCTCGTATTTTACTCTTGTTATTCTAAATGTAGAAGTGCATAGTTTCCAGATACATATCCTTATACAGGGTGTTCGAGATATTCGAAACATATTGAATGGGTATGTCCTAAGTACGGCTCTGTAATCACATTTTTTAGTGGTCTGTACTCGTAAACATACAAACTCAATTGAATTTCTAGGATGCTTCTCTAGATGCATTAAATGGATTTCATTTCAAGCTAAAAAATAAAAAAAAACCTCTCCGATACCATTGTAAACCCCCAAAACGTGCATAAATTATAACTTTGACGGTAAATTTTTGGTAGTAAAATTGTCTGCGGAAAAATAAAAACGAAATAAGTAGATTCGATTTTTTATAACCTTTCCAATTATAAAGAGCAATTTAAAAAAAATCCATATACAGGGTGTTGTTTTTAGGAAAGACGAGTTTTGAAATTTTTTATTAAGCCGGACCTGCACTATCTTTTTGGAGATGCTTTTGATGGAGTCTCTAGGTAATGGTTATTACGTGTACCAAATTTCAAAATAATATACAGGGTAACTCGGAAGTTATGAGGTTCGAAAGAAATAGGATAAATTTATAAAATACCCTGTATCTCGGTTATAAAGAGCGCTAGACCCATCATATGGGGGTTTTTTAGAACCACCTAGGCGACCTCTACCTACCCTTACCGTATGCCCATTTCCCAATGAAACACCCTGTATAGTAGAAATTGGTTCAAATAGTCTTCCTTCACCTTGGATATAATGATATGGTGGATATATTTCTTAGGTCAGGGCATCATACAGAGTAGCAAGAAAGTCTGGCAATAAGTCATTTTCTTTGGAAGGAATAAACATGAAATAATCAAATTTAAGGGTTATAAACGGTATTGTATTCTTCGTTTTTTAAAGGAACCGTCAAAGTTAATTGACGTCAGAGCTTAATGTACTAACGCCATCTTGAATTTTTTTAAATGGCAATGGTCGAATGATACTTATATCACAAAAAAGCTTATTTCTTGCCCTTTCCAAAAATAGCGAATGGAGCTACTTGAAGGATCGCGTTTATGTTAATCAACCTGTAACTATTAATATAGGATTTAAAAGCTCGCATAGCTCTAGAAAATGATATTCGAAGCTTCCAAAATAGGTGTTGTACTGTTGCCAAGAGAAAGATGATTGTTATTTTGATCACTTGTTATAAGGAAAGTTGATTAGTTGTTATTACCCCAGTTAGTATTGTTGTGATTTAGTAAGTGTTCAAAAATTACACGTTTCAAGTCTTTGACAAGTGTTTCCTTTTTTTTCCAAATAATTTTGTACTAATTCATTATTTTTGGAGAGAGGAAGAAATAAGCTTTTTTGTAATATATCATTTGACCTACGTTGCCATTTGAAAAATTTCAAGATGGCGGCAGTACATTGATCTCTGACGTCACATAACTTTGACAGCTCCTTTAAAAAACGAAGAAAACAATACGTTCATAACCCTGAAATTTTATAATTATATGTTCGTTCCTTCCAAAGAAAATGACTTGTTGCCAGACTTTCTCGCTACCCTGTATAATGCCCTGACCTGAAAAATATATCTACCATATCTATCATTATATCCAAGGTGAAGGAAGAGTATTAGTACCAAATTTTACTATATATACACTAGCGACATCCCTATTAAAAATATTTTTCAAATTAGTCAGATTTTCATTCGTCTTGGCTATCAATGAATGAGAGAAAATTTGCAAAATAGTTCCTTTTGAATCATGATTCCTTTTTTGATCCGTTAATATTCAGGGCTTGTTATTTCGCCCTCTAGACTTATTTCAGCTTCACTCATAAAATGGTTGGTGAAGTGTTCCACAATTTCGTCAGGACTCTTTTAACGAATTCAATTCGCCAGCTAGCAAAACGTAACTTGTTTCTATAACAATTTCTCAAAATATGTTTATATCTCCCGGAAAGTAATCTCGATATACGATTTACAAAGGATCAACACTGTGGGCATAAACATCCACTTGTATCATTTAATACCTCAATTATTATTATCTTGTACAGAAAATAGATGGACAAAATAATTTATCCTACTTCTTCTGTGCAGTTCGATGCTCCTTTTAAAAGCTGACTCCGTAGTATACTCACTTATTCTATTGTTTCTCCGGTAGACAATTATCGGGACTCCTACTTAGGCTGCCAATCACTGCTCCTGAGTTTCCGTGCTTTTTCTAATTGCTGCAGTTCCTGACAATGTTTTCGTTTTATTAGTTGTATGGAAAATGAGTTCTCCTTTCGTTATTTTGTCAGAATTATAGTTAATATTATACATATTAGGAGACAGCAGATCAATACACTTTTTGAAACAAATAACGTGATTATTAGATTCCGTAATACGAATTCAGTGGAACGTTTTCGAAGAATACATTTTTCATTATTATTATTGATACGCACTGACCACGGAGGTCATTAGCGTCATTGAGGTAGACAGAAAGTTACAAAAGGTATTTTTTCGCGAGATCCCGTTGATATAACGGGAACTGTTATTCAGTTCCCACTGCATTTTTGCGATAGAACGGTAATAGGGGAGTATGTTAATGACGTAATTTGTGACGCAATAAATTATAAAACGGGATCTCTTTCAGTTCCCGCATTTAGGAGTATGGTTACTGGCGGTTATAGATATTTAATTGTCAGGAGTGACATTTGAAAATTAGGATAATTCATTATTTTATGTATAATATCCACGGAGGTTAGATAATGCATAATATCTGAGACAACAAAATAATATATAACTACTTTGATTCACTTCAATTTTCAATGGAACAAGTAGAATTGATGTTAAATAATCGAGGTGAAAATTTTCACGTTATTGTTGATATATTAACAGCAAACGAGTTGTTGAATGGTGAGTTATGGGACTTTCTTTAGTATTGGCTGAAGTTAAACATTCCAAATATTCGTAGCCTGACTGAACTATGCAAGGTTACTTGTGATGACATAACTACAGGAAGGCTAGTATAAAAAAAATCGGCAATTATAGTTAAAACTAAAGAAAACATTTTTCAAACGATAGAAACAATTTGTAACTCGTCACTTTTTATTGAGGTTATGTTTATTTATTATTGTTGTCAAGTTAAATCTATCCGGTTAACCGGTTTATTTTCGCGGGAGATCATGAACGATAACAACCTTTCAAATTTCTTTGGTGGGGGTATAACCGTTCTGTTACCGACTTCACATCAACGGGATCTCGCGAAAAAATACCTAAAATGAAATTATATAAAATTCAGAACATCGGTTGATTTAAGAAACGCCTTCAAGTTTTGCACATTACATGAGGGCCCAAGAAAGTCCGCTCATTCACAGAATTGAAGCTGCGCCTGCTATCGCTTCGCCATAAAAGGTGCTTGATAGTTAGTGTTCCATTACAATGGTCACACTTTGGTTTGAGATCGTTGCTGATAAGATAACTGTGTGTTAGTCAAGTGTGGCCTAAGCGTAGTCTGTCTAGAAGCAATTGATCACGGCGATTTTTGGGTAATACATGCCATGGTTTTGTTGACTTTTGGACCTCGTTTAACTCAGTTTTTGTAGTTTTCCACCGGTTTTCCAACGCACTTTCCACTTGAGCATTAATTGCACTTTTTACATCCGCACTCTCTGATAAACTAGTTGTTTCCGTATTGCCGTTTTCTGCAGCTTGTCATAATTCTCTGCTTCTTCGTTGCCATTCCTATGTGGGATGGTATCCAGATGGCTGCGAGTGTCAGATGCATTTATGAGCTTAATATGATTCAAAAAGTTCTGCGGAGTAAATAGAGTAAGTTGTTGGGAGCTTGAACATACGGACTACGTTGGTAGTCACTACCGCTGCTCCAACCTTGTCTGAGAGCTTCTATTCATCAGTGTAGACCTGAAGATAATTGAGGAATTTTGCTAGTATACGACTGAGACTTGCTTGGATCGTGTTGCTATTTACAGAACATTTATCAAGGGCTTATTGTGATACAGGCTGGAATTTGAATTTGCCAGGGAGGGGTGGAAGTAGGTTTATTGAGGAAGTATTCTGAAAGTGTGAAGTTGAGCTTTGTCATGTAACTTTCAATTCGTACATAGGAAGATTTGGAAGCTTTTGGATTTGGGAATAGATTGGGGAAGGTTTCTGTAACGCAATTATGACGTGTGAGGTTGGAGGTTGGAGGTGTTTTATTCTGGCCGCGCTCGCTAGACTTAGTTAGGTACATTCTTCTATCTTAAAGCGATGGTCCATTTGCTTCACTGTTTAGACTCTCAATTGGTGTTAAGCGAAACGCGCCTCGTAAAGCTGCGTTATGAACACTGTTCAACCGGTTAAAGAGTGTTTTACTTGCTGTGGTGTAGGCTATTGAACCATAGTCTAGTTTAGATCTAATTAGTGTGCGGTATAGCGTTAGTAAAGTTTCTCGATCAGCACCCCAATTATTAAATAGCCAGCATTTTCAAGGGGTTAGGTCGGTTTTTACATGTTGGGAGAAGGCTGTTTATGTGGGATTTCCAAATGACACACTCATCAAAGGTCATCCCTAAAAAAGTACCAGATGTGATTTTGGTTTCCTTTGTTGAAAAAGTCGAAGCAATGTGAGACGCTCGACCACAGGAGGCAAAAACTTTATGGTAGTCCCCAGAAGACTTCTACAACCAACCTAAAAACCTGTATGAGCTAATACAGGGAAAGTACTGGCTAAATAGGCTGGAGCCAGAATACTAGGAGGATCCGCAATAAGCCCACAAGGCTGAGGTGGTGCCGGCCAAGGGACGGCTCCTATTAAAAAAAAAGTCGAAACAGCTACTCCACAGATTATATAAGCTAGAAGCACACTTATGATACTGTAGCTCACTCTTGAAAATACATCGGAACGAATATCATTTTAACGATCCCAAATGTTGACGCAGTTTTTAAAATCAACTTTGCTTTGTTCACATCCGGCAATCCTGTATACGAAGTGGATATGAAAAGAGGGTGAATGCATCCTAAAGCGAAATAGGAAAACGAATCAAATATTCCACTTATCTTCAATTAAGCTTGATGTTTATTCCTATATTCTGTTGGTACTTTATACTGTTCGAAGCTTAAATTTACTTATTTTGGATAGAATTCAGTAATTAGAACATTATGTTTGAACAACCAATTCAACGTTACAAAATTTAATCAGCGCTGTATAAACAAAAATATACTGCTGGCAGCGTTAATACACATGATAATATCATAAACGTCACTACCAATTAACCATAATATCCTGTTTATATTGTTTTCTCAAAACCAGGCATTTAATATTTTAATTTCACTAATCTTATGCCACTAAATAACATGATTATAAAATCCGTTATAATTAAACCACATCAGCTATCACGATTTGTTGTCTTTTATGAGGGAGGCTTCCATTATCTACTTCTCCTGATTAGTATTAATATATACTCGATTGATTTTTTAGGTGCCCATTCAGATTTGATTCCTTGTAAGTTATCACAGAAGCAGAGTATGTGAATAGTTGTTTCATAAATGAAACACTTTCTCTTCACAAACTTTGCCCAATCAGTCCAGTTACCAGGTCAGTAAATGTCTTCAAATGTCACTGACACAGTTTCAATAGTCTGGTTGAGAGATCCTTGTATATCTTATTCAGTAAACTATTTGTGTATAGGTGCCCTTGCGTTAACCGTTTCTTAAGCTGGTGTTTTGCAACCTATCCAATTCCAGATTTTTCCTCATATGCAATCTTTTGTTATTGCACAAAACGGTTCCGGACCTACGAAGTCTCCTTTAAAACCCTCTTTAGCTAACTGATCTGCCATTTTTTTACCCACACTCCCCTCATTTGTCGGCTTGTTGATTTTTTGCAGCTTTTCACGAGCCTAGACCTAACTGTTACATAGCTTTGAACATAACATGGCTGTGATGATAATGTTTACTTGCTCAGTGAATAATTATGTTTTCTGGTGTCATACTAGTATGTATCAAAATGCTTCTTGACCATTGTTCGGGAACCATAAGTCTCCAGACTCCAGCCTAAGAATTGGTGGTAATGCCAGTGAACCTTAGGTCGCATACTCATAACTCTTCTGTATTGATAGAAATAAGTCGCTTCTGGTAGTAATTTTTTAGAAAGATGTGCCCTCCAGTTTTTGTTTCCTTCGTTTTTTTTTTGTATATACATATTTTTGTGAATTTTTCGTGTCATGAAATAAGACCTTGAAGTTGAAAACTCAACATGTAATTACAAACTGAACACTACGAGTGTTAGCACCTCATATAAAATTTTTCTCCGCATGCACTCGTTTTCGAGTTATAGGTCTCCAATGTTCCAATTTTGAATTCGGTTTCTATTTTTATTTTTTGTACTAGTTATTTGATCTTGGAATTTACGGCAAAGCAATTCCAGTCTATTGAATCTTGCCTTGTTTGGACAGGTGTTGCGTAAACCTTACTTTTGAGATAACCACAGAGTAGGATTAACGTCTCCTGATCGCGGTGGCCATTGGAAGAGGCCTCCACTTACCAATCCCTCTATTAGGAAACCTTGTGTGTAAATGCTGTCGTACATCTAAACTGGAAGAATTACAGTGTTTTCGTTAGTTTTACCTAGTTGTGTACCTATAAAAATTGTGAATGCGTAAATTGGTACGGCTTATTTAATCGTGTTCCAACAAAAGTACCTTTTCTTTAGCTTAATTTGTGGAGAGGCCAATTTCGATAATTTCCCTGGCTTCAAGGCACTACTGTAAATCTGTTTTTCTACTCCTGTTTTATAATATACTTATTAAAAGACTAAAATCTGTATCATAATGAAATTCATTATGATACAGATTTTCATTATGATACAGATTTTTAAGCCAATAGGAATGCGACATTCGCACAATATTTAGTATATAGCCATGGATACCGGGTTGACATTTCTGAAATTAATCATATTAGGTCTGTTCCCTGCAATGAAAGTGTAGCACTGAGCTATACGATTTTATTTATTTTAATTATGGTTTAATGCTTCTTGCAGTTTACAAATGCAATATACATAGATATTCCCAAATTTAGTAATTTTATGCGTATTTTTTCACAGATAGACCTGAATTCTTCAAAATTATATAGCTCAGTGCTACACTTTTATTGCAGGCAAACAGACATATTAAGTGACACTTAATTTGATAGCTGTCAAATAATTTTGATTTTCAAAAGTAACTATATTTAAAATTGATTTAACTAATAATTATTGATTAAATAATTTTTATTAACCGGAGTAGAAAAAATATTGTATGCCACTTTCATGTAATGGCCATTAATACACTCGCATATTATATACGAAACTCGCCTGCGGCTCGTTTCGTATCCTACAATATGCTCGTGTCTTAATGGCTATCATTACATGTTCGTTGCATAAAATACTATTACCATTCCAAAATAAACATACAAGTACACTATAGTTTTGCCCTGAATTCCAGAAAGTTCAAATAACTAGTACAAAAAATAAAAATGAAAACCAAATTTAAAATCAAAACTTTGGAGGCCTATAACTTAAAAACGAGTGTTTGCATAGAAAAAGAAAAAAAATTACTAACATCATTTTGACTCAGATTATAAGCTCCTGACTATTTTCCCATCAGTCCCGAGACACTCTGTATAACGTAAAATTTCATTCTTTTATTCTTCAATTGTATTATTATTCACCAAAGAAATTTGGTTTCGGAAAGTCGCGAAAGGTAATTTTCCTTTAAATGAGAAATATTTCCGGTTTCGATGGACTGTGTCCGAGCTAAAAATCTGTACAAAAAAGGACAAAAGACAAGCGCTCGAAAGTTATGCGCAGATTTAGAAGAATTTTAGATCTTATTTTACTCACCTAAAAGGGTATATTTGATGGTCAATAATGTAGTTAATTGAAATTTAATAAATTAACCCAAATTTTTTGGGAGATGTAGAGAAAAATTTCCAATTTTCCTGGAACAAAGTAATCAATTCTCAAATTTTACAAAACTTTAAATCAGGAAAAAGTGCAAGTCTACTGCGGCTCTTTATATAATATATCGATTCCAGCGATTCATAACCCTCATCAACCCCGCATCCAATTTATATTCATGTCACTAGTAGTATGTAAAATGTCACGTATGAAATGCAGGCTATTTTTTTATTCAAAATTCTTTTTAAACGCAAAAACTGTACGTGGTTAGGAGTATTATACTTTGTTTCCATATTTACTTCATTTCCACTATAAGGAATTAAAAATAACAGTTGTATTTTCAATCGGATATAAATGGAAGTAATAAGCATCCAGATCAAATAGGAATGGAATATATTTTAAATTAGGATTTGGAGTAAACGGCGTATCGATAGCGTTAATGTTCATGGAATGAAACAAGATTGAAAAAAATATATTATGAAATTCTACAGGGCCGCTATTTTGGATCTTCAAAATCTATAAACACCAACGTTCTCAGGTGCCGGACTACTATATTTTCATATATTAGAAAGTCGTTATTGTTATTATACCTATATTTGTCGCTTATTAAACCATTATGCAAAAATAATTCCAATTTTTCAAAACTATAAAAATAAATATTTCTTCTCAATATTGCATTTAGTCATCTTATACACATAACATGGCCTAACATTTTGATGCCCACGATTTTTTTGTACAATCAAATCTAAAAAAGTAATAACGAAATACTGTTGCATTCCACGTGATCCAAGCATTGCTTGCAAGCTGGAGCGGAATATCCTCACTAATCTAGGAAAGTACAAGTTGGTTCGGTGGATCTTTTCCCATGCGTCATCATTAATATACAAACGCAATACATCAATACATTAAATAAGACGTAGGTCGTAGTTCAATCGTTTAATTGAGATGTGGCTAAAATTACGGTGTGCGTTATTTATTATCGAAGTTGGTGTGATAGATATTTGTGAATATTTCATAGCCATTTAGCAATGTGCTACCTAAACCTTTAGTTTGGAAAAACTGTTAGAATTCAATAGTTTTATGGGGTTGTTCTGCGAATTTACTTGCACAAGAGTATCAAGAGTTAGTATTAATAACAATTTCCTGGGTAGAAACTTTGCAAATCAGAATTGCCTTTTTTTGGTTGTGGCTGCAACCATTAGTATTGGGCCGTCCCACCCATACGGTTCAACAATGGAAAATAAAAATCTTCTCTGGGTTGTGAAAATAAAAAATAAATATTTTGAATATATATATTTGAGACTCATTTAAATATAGTTATAGTAGATATTTGCCGAATAATAATGTACAAGGACAGGAATATTGGGGAAATCAAAATTATTGTTAAATTTATTTACCATTTAAAACAACTTGTAATACAATCTCTAATGCTATCCTTGAAAATGGAAATAAAGATATGTTAAGCGGAAAAAATAAGATAGATTTTTTGTTAATAGATCAGCTACTTTTCTACATAAGGACTTGAAAATTGGATATGAACTAGTTTTTGTAAGGATTTGAGTTAACTCGTAGATGTCGCCACATGCGCCATGCGAGTTAGATGAAATCAGCTACAAATCTTTCATCGCTCATTATTTCATCAGGTTTTTATATGACCATCGCTTGTAAGCCGTTTGTGTGAGCTCTTCTTTTGTAAGTATTGAAACGCGTCTAACTTATTTTCATGCAATTTTAATACTAATTAATTTACTAGAAAGACTACCTTTTCTATTATTGGTAATTATATCGTAACAAATATGAAAAATTATCAATGACAGAAAACCGTACAAAAAAAGAGGTCAAAAATAACTAAAAAGTGGATCACTTAAATCGATTAATGCTGACAACAAAGCAATAATTTTGAACGTTCATAATATATGTAGGTTCAAGAATTAGTCGATTTCGACGTGAGATTCGATAGATCGCACAGAATAGACCCCATCTTATACCAGAGAAGCACCGGATCGTATGATATTCAAAATTTAGACCACACCTGCATCTCTAACAATTTACAGAAAACATTTAATATCTGGATAACGGTAAGGTTTAGGTATAGGAAAGTATACATGAACTTGCCTTATTATTTTCCCCTGAATGCAGTAAAATAGAAAAAACAGGGTGGTTCTATTTAAAAAAATGAAGAAATTTGATATTTATGAAGTTAAACTTTGAACACTTTTTATACACACACTGTATAGAATGAAAAATTTGTCAACATAGTTTCGAATACGTTTGACCTTACTTGAGGCAACCGAAGAGAAACCATTTTCATATCTTCAAGGGTCTCCTCGTAAAAAAATAATTTATAAGGGTCTTCAACGGTCAAATTTTCTACAAAAAAATCAATAACTCAAAAAGTGTGCATTTTTCGAAAAAAGTTTTCAGACAAAAGTATACTGAAATATTACGTAGATTTCAAAAATGTATTAATATACAGGGTGTTCTATTTAAAATAACAAAGTTACAGTCGACTTCCGGTAGAACCGGAAGTCGGCCATCTTTGAAAATATTTTAGTTGAAAAGATCGTATCCGAAAACCCGAACGTAGAAATTCTCATGATTTTACTATAAGTATTTTGCCATATACAGATAGTTTTCACTCGTCGTGGGACACCCTGTATATAGTGAATGAAACATGCGGGAAAAGAATAATGAACTAACATCACAAGCAAACATAGATTAAATACGAGACGAATGAAAATGTGAATGGAAATTGGAGAGGAACTAAATTAAAACTATAAAATAAACAACAAACAATATTCTCGTACGAAAAAGGGAAGGGTGTGCAATGGAAGATAAAAATAATTTTATGGGGATAATATTTTAGGAAAACATTTGAACCAGAGGGAACTGAAACACAACGATGTTAACCGGCCACTGTAAACTTAACAGGCACGCAAAACAGAAACTGGTAGACGTAACCATATTCAGATTCTGCTACACAGAGGAAAAGACTGTAGACCAAGTCTTATGCCAGTGCCAGCTCCTTTTACTGGGGGATAACAAGACGCCGACAAGAAACTACATGGTGGTACATTCTCAAGGCTGATTGAGTACAAAAAAAGAAGAGTCGAGCTAGAGAATTCAATCTAAATTTATAGTCCCGCAATAAATATGGATTGATTGCAGTGAAGTAGGCCAATTAACCACCTTATCAAATCCAATTGTACTAGATATTTCTAACTGGGAAAGGGTGTAAAAATAAGATTTTATTATGAAAACAAGTTCTTAGACCAACTATAACAATATTTAATACCCAATTATCGAATGAATGAAAAGTTGTAAGTTATGTATAGTTGTAAGAATACTACCAATAAAAAATGTTCAAGCTCACACTGGTCAGTATCCTACACAATTTTGGTTTGACTACTCCCGCTGAAAATGGAAAAAAAATATAGAGAGAAACGTCGATGCTTCAATAATGGCATACGAACGACACTGATTTCTGCAGTCCGATGGCAGGCTGGCAGCTGCTCGATTGTCTACTATTATATTATTCTCGCCCTATGTTCGGAACGATTTTTGCTGTTGATCCAAATTATAGAGTAGAAATAATAAAAGTCCCAGCACCAGCAGCATTTTTAATGAAAATTATTTGAAATTCTGGCGATAATTGATTTATTTGTTGTAAAAACAATTTGTTCTTGCAATAAACTCAAATACATTGTGACAGGATTTATTTTCTATCCTCATGGGCGCGTTGTATCCAACACCAAAGTGTGATAGATTGGCTCCGGCAAAATTTCCGGTTAGGGGTAAAGTGCTCCCGGCGTTCTGAATAAAAAAAAAATCTCAAGATCTCGGAATGTCTATGTCCGAGTTTTTTCTACAGCCGGTTTTCCCTCAGTCTAAGGAACTTCTTGGCTGCAGCCTCTTTTATGAACAAATCTATCGGGAGCAGATCCAGTCACACTTCTAGTGCCGCCTGGGGTGTGCTCCCGTGAACCTATGACCGCCAACTTTTGGACTCGAGCTTCTTTACATTATTATCTTCATCCATAGAACAGTTACTCTAGCCAATTCCACTAAGAAACCAAATTACTGGTAAAGCGTCACTGAAAAGTAAAACGAATCTTCATCCGACAAATTAGTATAATTTATTGTTATTGAAATTTCATGATACTGATTCAACCAAACATTTCGAAGCTTGAATACAGATACTGCAAAAGAAATGGGAAATAGTCATGAAGAAGAAAATCAACGTGAAAATAAAAAATTCATAAAACAATTTAACTTAATAGTCTCGACATAACCTTAGATTTAGTGTCAAAAACATTCCGGGTCGTCGTTGGCTTCATAAGAAGGGTTCATCCCCTCATTTTAACAGTTTATATCCTTTTTTATTGCATTTCCCTTGATTCGCTGTTTACTCGAGTCGACATCGATTGGAGAGGCTGTTGTATTTTTTATTGGGCAATTTTAGGTTTCAAATACTAATAATTATTTATACATCAAGTGAACTAAGTGGATGATTATACTCTGAGGGCGACAGTCTTAAAAAACCTTTGACCCGAGGGTTAGTAAGTCTCCCAGGTATATATATACAGAATACATCCTTCATGAATTACCTCATTTCCAATATTCATCTTGAATGATAAAGGCCGTTGAATTATTGTAATTATCGTGAGGATAATCTGCTTGAATGCTTCTATTGATAAAATCCAAGTTTTTACACTTGCCTTCATAATCATAGACAAATTTTGTTCAATTTACTAAAAATGCTCTTGATTGTATTGGATTTTATAGAACTGAACACCTCGTATCATAAATTGAAGTTTGAAATCGATAGTTATCAGTAGTTATACAAATTCAAATCAAATATTCGTCAGAAGATACCACAACCAAATCAGTAAACCATATTTTACAAATTCCTGAATAAATTTTATCCAGCGTAAATGTATCCTCAATCTTGTTTGGAAGTTTAAACTTCAAAGTAATGAAATTGCGGTGTAGCGAAAACTCCCTTCCCAAATTCCCTAAGAGAAAAATTGTCCGCGCCGAGTAATAATTCTGATTTGGAATAATGGTCGACGCGAAACAGAAACACTAATAATATAATAATTAAATGATACGGTCGTCGCTGATAGCGTTGTCAGCGACGAGGCGCTAGACGTAACAGAAAATTTTGTTTACGAGAATGAACATAGACGTTTTTAACGTGAAGATTAAATTTATTGTGGATTAAATTTTCCTAACGATTCAATTATTATCCGACAAAGTGAAAAATTGTAATTTTTGGAATATTCAAGTACCAACTTTGAAAGACGGGTAAACTGAATGAAAACCTTAAGACGATATGTTAATAAGAGAAAAGTTTTTTCACATTACATCCTTAGATTCATTTTGACTCATATCAACATGATTAATTTGAGACCAAAACCAACAGCAGGTAGTCGTTAATCCAATATTATCGTACTCATCTCTTCGAAAAGTGAAAATATAATGCCTAAGAGCCGCCGTACATGAACGTCAACTACACCTCGCGATTAACCCAGCGACTTTTTTGTGGTCTACTTGCGGTCATATGAACCGCACGCGTAGCTTTAAGCGATTACACCAACCATATCACAGGGTAAATTGCTTAGTCCCATATTTTGTGGTATCACCTACCAGAGTCCATATGGATTTAGAAGAATAAGCACTACTACTTCTCATGTTGAGAAGGAGAAGAAGACGTAGGAATGCACGATCGCTTTGGATACATCCACTTTTGATTGCGCGACGACGGAAAAGAAACTTTATAATCCCATATGCATTGATTATTTTGGATTTCACCAATAAATGTATCTATTCGTTTAGGTACAAATGACTTTGGACGCGACGCGACGTCGCAACGCGGTTTGTACCGTTCGTACGACCACAAGAACGTGGTTGGTGTACGGTGGATGCAGCAGCAGCGACCACTCGGCGGACATCGACTGCAAGTAGACTGCAGATGGTCGTGTTGACTTGCGTGAACGCTCGTGTTCCTATGGTACAGTATTTTTTATGGGTAGCTTAAGTTCGCCGAAACGCTACGGCAATAATTATGTGGTCGGGCCGACCGCAAAATGTGGCTCATGGACGGCCGCCCTAAGGGCCCCCGCAGACTGTGAAAGTGCGCACACCGAGCCAACTAAACAGTTTGGTTGGTGAACAGGGCGCAGACTATCCAACTGTTGAAGCGGTCACACAATGAAAATATTATCCAGTAAAATTATTGCCCTCATTATACTCCGTTGGAGGAAAATCAAGAAGAGATTCCGAGAGTATTGGGTGCATGCCATTCTCAGTGATAGATTAGTTAGTGAAAAATTTTACACTATGCATTCTAAATTACTTCCAAATCACTAAGCGAACTGAACTATCGACCGACTAAAAAATCGTCATGTATGCGCAGGCGTGTATGCGCCAATACTGATTAAACAGTCGGCCGATAGTTGGCCGACAGATTAGTTTGAATGTAATTGGGTAGCTTATCAAACTTTTTTATCGGCCGATACTGAATCGCTGTAGTGTGCGCATATGGATTCATCTCCATACTGATTAAGACGCCGACCAAACTATAGGCCTATAAAAAGTCTGCAGTCTGCGGGGGCCCTAACGATTTATTAGTTTTGAGAAATATTTTCCAAAAACAGAACCATTTAATGAAGAAGCAACAACTACTTCCTCAACTATAGTCACCGACGGCTACTGAATTACACTTCATAGTCAAACTGGGCTGGTATATCTGCAAATTATTTAATACCAACCATTCTGGTTTGCAATTCGAAGGAACAACATAGCTTGTAGACCGGTATTGGCATATTTGCGCTTTATCAGTACAAGGTATATGTTCTCCGTCTAAGCTATTGTAAAAAGTGAAAATGAAAATTTCATTATTAACACCCTGTATCTGTATCTGTCTGTATCTGTAGAGTAGGGAGGGTGAGTGTAGGCTCACAGCACTTAGGCCACATATGACCCATTGTACATCCTCCCGAGGAGTTGTTCTCCCAGGTCATCGTCCATCCTGTCCTTCTCAGGAAGGTGAACAGGTCACCAGGAGACATCTCCTTTATATCGGCAGGTGTAGGCCAAGACTCACCGAACACACACTCTCTTATTGACGATAACTCCAGACACTCGCATAGGAACACCCTGTATCTTACTTAATATCAACATTTTACTTTTATTGAGGATAGTCGATTTAAAGTGAAGATTTTACTTCACTTTTATGTACAATTACTCAAGGCCCAGCGAATATACTCTAAATGAGTAAGAATCTGAACTGAATTATAATAGCAGCAGACACTATTTTTTTGCACAGCTTGACGCAGGAAGGAAGAAACACGCCGAGAATCGTAATTGTTTTACATTATTGACCTTTTTTCTTTTTTCCTTTGGGGTTATCCTGTTGGCGTGAGGGGTGGATGCTGCCGCATGATGACGAGGTCAGATAAAAAAAACCAAAGATAATGTTTCTTTAATGGGTGTCGACGGTTGATTTAAAAAATGATGCTTTTTGTTCCGCAAATATCGCTGTTAGCAGTTGAGGTGATGTGAGATTAATGGTACTAATAGAATAAAATAGATCGAAATAATTCTTTTCATAATTTAATACTTCCTGCTCATGATAAATCAGATTTGTGTCATGAACCAACTATGTTTTCTCTAGCCGTTCAATTGGATTAATCATTGAGAGGACTGGGGAGTATATAAAGCCAACCTCAAAGAGTTCTAAAAAAGTATGCAGACAAAAGCAAAGAGATATTGTTAGGCAGTCGAAGACTTCCAAAATTTCTAAGCTACAGAAGGCACTCTTAAACGACCACCATAAGAGTATCGCCATCCTGACATGGGAAAATGGCGACCGCCAAGAGAGCGCTGTGATTCTTATGGAAACTCACTTCCAAGGTTCTGTGTTTCCTGGAACGTCAAACTGGACGGAAGTACCAGCAACACCCTCACAATACGACTGGCAATCTGCTAGTGCACGATTATTTTTGAACGGCATAAAGTCTCGACCAATCTACTATGGTTCTCCTATCATATGTAACAAACGGCATACAGTTTCATAGGTATCACATTTTTAAGGGGTGGAGAATAAAATGTTCAGTTTTCCACTGCGCTTCTCTGTACAAGAGAAAATGAACGTCATAGTGCTTCGTGCTATCGTTCTGAATGGGCTTGCTTCTGTTTCAAATCGCGACACTTTTTTTCCCTATGGAAAATGAAACCTTGGAACACTTTTTTTCAAAAAGGGTGGATCACTACTTTCCATAACGACATGTTATTAAAAATTGCTCTCAGACTACGTTGACAATTGTTGCGAAGGAGAATAATGTCTCAAAGAACCCAGAAGAGGAAAAGGTCTTATCATATTTAAAGAAACTTTTTTTATTAAGATATCTTGGCATCTTAATATATTTTCTCAAATCGTTGGGATATTGTGATACATACTTCCAACTGTACTTCATATTGTAACGTTTATTTTAATTTATATTTACAACTAATTAATTTATATTTACAAATTTATATGTACGGTCCTTAATTTACTAATTTATATTAAACACTTAACTAACTAACTACACTAATTTATATGAACGTCACTGATTAACACTTTATTGATCGGTTTGTCTTTAGTATAAGCACTACAGTGTCCATCTATGCGACTACGTCTCAACTATCTGATTATTGTTGACTGTTCACTGTTAACTGTTGTTACTGTTAACTTCGCCCTGTGCGGCGATGCTATTTATATCCGAAATGTAGGTCTCTGGAATGTTCTAGTCTTTGTTCTCTCGTCGCTCTAGTGACGAGTCTCTGGAACGTTCTCGTCGTTCTGGCGGAGGGGCTACTAGATCTCTCTGGAGGAGTGGGAGACGAGAGGTAGACAGTCTCGAAAATTCTCGATAACAATCATAGTCGTCTCACGCGGGAATTTCACTGGGACACTCGCGTAACATTGCCCCCTCCTTAAGAGACAGTTCCTCCTGGAACTAACTAAGAAACTGAGACGAGTTGACTGTATCGGCAACTGGTTCCCTTGTTACATTTTCCAGTTGCATGGAAGTAACATGCGACCGTCTTCTCCGTTGACTGTGCCTCCTGGGAATGACCGCAGACAAGTACCTGCACTTCGGTGTCTCGGAAGATTACTTCTAGCATGTTACGGATTATTCGCCAATCTAAATGCCCACATTCAATCTTAGGCATGGCTAGCCTATGAACGTTTAGTTCAAGCACATGCTCTCTCAAGTTTAGTAAAGCTTCCCAGACATTCTCGTACGTTGGTCTTTCGTCGAAGGTGTTTCTCGTCACTAGGTGGAAATTGTAACGGGTGCCATCTTGTACCTTCAAAGCTTTACCTGGTACTGGTAACTGGTTCTCCAAATTTCGTGCGCCACTCTTCTTTATTAACAGAGATGGCAATCCACGCGCATCGGTTATGCTGGCAGGGATGTTTATTGCCAGTGAGTATTCCTCCGGCACGGTGAGCAGATCTTGTCGTTTCTCCGTGGTGACGCCGTATCTTGCTTTTCCGGTACCACCATAAGCACCCATGAACTCTACAAAAGCAGGATCGGCTACTTCTTGGAGTTGTCTTATTTCCTCATCGTGGTCACCCTCGAATGGCGCTAATCGATTACGGTGTACCACCTTTGGCTTTCCGTTTGGGATCTTGGTGATGCGATAAATGACGTCGTTGATTCTTTTATTTACAAGGTACGGACCGTCCCAAGCTTTCTGCAACTTTGGAGAAAAACCCTTTTGTCTTCTTGGGTTATGCAGCCAGACTTTGTCTCCTTCGTGGAAACCTCCTTCTGTAGCTTGCGTATCGTACCTTTTCTTCATCCTATCGCTAGCGATCTGGAGATTCGATCGAACCAACTCGTGGATATCGTCCATTCGTTTTCTCAACTGGGTTACGTAATCTTCACCAGCTATGTCTTCTCCGGGTCGGCATCCAAATTCAAGGTCGCAGGGTAATCTCATTTCGCGTCCGAACAGAACTTTTGCTGGTGTTTGGCCGGTAGACTCATTGACGGCGGATCTGTAGGCCATCGCAAATAGCGAGAGATACTGGTCCCAATCTCGCTGATGGTTAGATACTACTTTGGACAAGTATTTGCCAAGAGTTCTGTTCATTCGCTCTACCATTCCGTCCGACTGTGGATGTAAAGCCGTAGTTCTCGTTTTCTTCATGCCGAGCTTATCACAAACTTCCTGAAACAGCTGGCTTTCGAAGCTTCTGCCCTGGTCGCTGTGTATTTCCAGAGGCACTCCATATCGGCAAATGAACTCCTTAACAAGCACGTCGGCAACAGTTGCGGCTTCTTGGTTTGGAATGGCATACGCTTCCACCCATTTTGTGAAATAGTCCATCACCACCAAAATGTACCTGCTGCCATCTGCTGTCGGTGGAAACGGTCCGGCAATATCCAGGGCAATGCGTTCAAACGGGCTTCCGACATTGTACTGCTTCATAGGAGCCTTTCTTCTCCCGTGCGGTCCATTGGCCATGGCACAGGTAGTGCATTTCTTACACCAGTCTTTAACATCTTCGGAACTGTGCATCCAGTAAAACCGTTCCCGCACCCTCTGGAGGGTCTTCTTCACACCTAGATGTCCTCCTGATGGACTGTCGTGTAATTTCTGCAGTACTGCTACTACCCTTGATCTTGGAATCACCAACTGTCTTCTACTTTCCGAGCCATCATCGTTCTCGATTACTCGCTGTAGCAAACCGTTTTCCAGAACCAGCGAGTCCCACTGGGCCCAATACGATTTCATCGTTGGCGAGTATCTTGAAATCTCCTGCCAAGTAGGTCGACAGTTTTCCTCTTTCCAATGTCGGATTTTCTTCAAGTCGGGATCGTTCTCTTGTTCCTCTTCCAGTTTTTCTGGTGTCCATTCGTCGCTGGTCACTGTGGTTCTTCGAATCGCAGCTTCCTTAGCTTCTGTTTTACTGCAATGGGAGCATTCTGCAGGACATGGTCTTCTTGATAGGGTGCCTGCATTTCGGTTGCTTATTCCGGCTCTATGCTCAATAGTGAAATTATATTCTTGGAGCCGCTCTATCCATCTGGCGATTTGTCCTTCAGGGTTCTTAAATTGCATAAGCCACTTAAGTGCTGCATGATCGGTTCTAATCACAAATTTCTTCCCATACAGATACTGATAGAAGTGCTCCACGGACTTCACTACTGCTAGTAGCTCTCTTCTTGTGACGCAGTAGTTTTGTTCTGGTTTGGAAAGGACTTTGCTAAAATATCCCAGAACTTTCTCTTGTCCTCCTTGAACTTGTGATAGCACTCCTCCAATTCCAACATTGCTAGCATCAGTATCTAATATGAATTCTCCATCTGGTAGTGGATAGCCGAGTATGGGTGCAGTAGTCAAATGTTTCTTTAAGGTTTCGAACGAAGTTTGGCAATCTTCGTCCCAGCGAAACTCCCTTGCTTCCTCTGTAAGTCGTGTCAAAGGCTTAGCGATATCTGCAAACTTCTTTATAAATCGCCTGTAGTATGTACAGAGTCCAAGGAAGCTTCTAACTTGGTGCTTGTCGGTAGGTCTTGGCCACTTTCGTACAGCAGCAACTTTTTCTTCGTCTACAGCTACACCATCCTTGCTGACTACATGGCCTAGGTAATTGACTTTGTTTTGAAATAGTTGACATTTCTTGGGGTTGAGCATCAGTTGGGCAGCTTGCAGCCTTTTGAAGACATCTTCCAAATTTCTTCGATGTTCTTCGAATGTCCTTCCCAAGATAATGATGTCATCAAGGTACACTAAGCAGGTTTTCCAGGACAACCCTCGCAATACGTTTTCCATCAGTCTTTCGAACGTTGCGGGGGCATTGCACAGCCCAAATGGCATAACGGTGAAATGCCATAATCCAGATCCGGTGGTAAACGCTGTCTTTTCTTTATCGGCTGGATCCATTTCTACCTGCCAATATCCAGACTTCAAGTCCAAGGTAGAAAACAACTTGCTACCGACCAGCGTATCCAGAGTGTCGTCGATTCTTGGCAGCGGATAACTATCTTTCTTGGTAACATTGTTCAACTGCCGGTAGTCCACGCAGAACCTCGTGGTTCCATCCTTCTTCTTTACCAGAACTACCGGAGAGACCCAAGGACTGGTAGAAGGTTCTATTACCTTTTCCTCTTCCATCTCGCGAACAATTCTCTCCGCTTCCTCTCTTTTCGCCTGTGGTAGCCGTCGTGCCGATTGTCTTATCGGTTTAGCGTCGCCGGTGTCAATTTTATGTTTGACAGCAGATGTTCTTCCTGTCTTCCCTCCTTTTGGTACAAAAAGAGAACGATATTGCAGCAAGAGTTCCCTGATTTTCTTCTTCTCTTGTCGGCTAAGGGATTGTCCAGCCACCGCTATCATTTGTTCAAATTTATTATTGGCGTCGTTAGAGGTTGTAGTTTGATGAATTACTGACGCCACTGGTACGCAAGTTCCAATTTTGGTCTCTTTTTTTATAGTTACGGGATGGTCATTAACATTTATAATGCGTACAGGTATCTCTTCGGCAGCCATGATTAACCCTTTTCCAACCAGGATTCCTCGACCGACCTCTTTATCGTGATTCCATGGTTCCATCATGACCGGTGTTCCTTCTTCGACGGTTCCTTGTAGCCTTGCCACAGTGAAAAATTCACTCCTTGCGGGTACAACCGTATCCTCCTGTACGGCTACCTGAACACTCTTATCCTCGTGTGGGTGAAGGAATACTTCTTCAGAACCTACTCTAATCACTCGGTTCTTGAAATCTAGCTGAAAGCCATGTAGGTTCATAACGTCCATTCCGAGTATTATATCCTCTTCGATATCAGCGACAACCACAGTGTGGGTGAACTTCTCTGTGCCAATTCCCAATTGCACTGGTAGTTCTCCATGGACGTTGGCGCTTTCACCTGTAGCAGTCTTGAGTCGCAGTCTGGTCGGTAACAGTCGTTTTCGGGAGTTGACAGTCTCGGGACGAATAATAGTCCTCGTTGCTCCAGTGTCCACTAATAGTGTATACTTCCTTCCATTAATTTCACCATCCACGTATACACTATCATCGCGACATTTCAGAGAGGCTATTAGGATGAGAGGGTCTTTGGAAGGTCTTCGGGTCGAAGCTGCCCTCTGATGGCCGACCCTTTCTAGTTTTCCTGCTGGTCGTCTTTGTTTGTAGCAGTTCTTGGTCGCTTGCACGAACTGCGTACGTGTCCCATTTCTCCACAATTCCAGCATCTCACAGCTTTCGGCTTTCCATTTGAGATGCTTTTCATCATGTTGACAATCTGGTCGAGCTTGTTCTCCACTTCTTCGTCTGCTACAGCCCTGACCTTACCGTATACTCCGGAAGCCTGTGTAGCAGCTTCGTACTCCAGGGCTGCAGAGAGTACGTCGACCAGTGTCTTATGTCGAGCCGAACGTAGAGTTCTCTGCATTTCGTGGTCACGAACTCCGTCGATGAATGCCTGTACCCCTAAACATTCCATGACATTCTCCGGTGCCGATGGATAAGCAAACCGTACCAACCTCGCAATGTCCGCTTCGAATTCTTGCAGAGTTTCGTCGCGTTTTTGTTTGCGGTTTTTCAGCTGCGACTGGTACAGATGCTCCAGGTGTTCCAGGCCATATCTCATGTTTAATCTTTTTTTAAGTTGTTCAAAATCATCAGTCTCTTCTACTGGAATGGTCTGAAGGATATCCATGGCGTCTCCTCTCAGAGCAAGAGTTAAATTCAACGCTTTTTCCTTTTCACTCCAGTTGTTCGCCTTTGATGCGGCCTCGAATTGTTTAAGATAGTTCGGCCATGACGTTTTTCCATCGAAAGTTGGCAGTTTCACTCGGCTGTTAATATCATTTTCTATTTTCGGTTTCAACTCCACTTTCTCTGCCAGTTCTTCGTTGTTCCGGGTTTGTCTACTTGTAATATCGGAATTATTACTAGTCTTCCTTTCCATTTCTTTAATTTTTTGCTCCATTCTTTCAATCTTTTCTTCTACGGTAGAAATATCAGTTTTCATGGATGTCACTTCGCTTTTTACGTTCGTCATTTTATTTTCTATGTCCTCGGAAAGCTTATTTTCCATTTCCGACATTTTATTATCTATATCCGCCGAAAGTTTACTTTCCATGGATGAAATTTCGTTTTTTATATCCGACATTTTGTTTTCCATGTCCGCCGAAAGTTTACTTTCCATCGAAGACATTTCGTTTTTCATGTCCGTCATTTCGTTTTTTATATCCGTCGAAATTTTATTTTCCATGTTCGACATTTCTTTTTTTATGGAGGAGGTTATAGAAGCGGACGCTTCGTCGGTGAATTCAAACGTTTCCGGGTCCAATCCATTGTTAATCATAGCATTTTTCAGTCTATCCACTAACACCGACTTGGTCCCACTTGTGTCCAATTCGTAATCCTCCAACTCTCTTCGAAGTTCTGAAACTTTTAATTCACAAAGTTTCTTTGCCATCTTCCTGTATATTTATTTTTTAATCCCACTTCTGACACCAATGTAACGTTTATTTTAATTTATATTTACAACTAATTAATTTATATATACAAATTTATATGTACGGTCCTTAATTTACTAATTTATATTAAACACTTAACTAACTAACTACACTAATTTATATGAACGTCACTGATTAACACTTTATTGATCGGTTTGTCTTTAGTATAAGCACTACAGTGTCCATCTATGCGACTACGTCTCAACTATCTGATTATTGTTGACTGTTCACTGTTAACAACTGTTGTTACTGTTAACTTCGCCCTGTGCGGCGATGCTATTTATATCCGAAATGTAGGTCTCTGGAATGTTCTAGTCTTTGTTCTCTCGTCGCTCTAGTGACGAGTCTCTGGAACGTTCTCGTCGTTCTGGCGGAGGGGCTACTAGATCTCTCTGGAGGAGTGGGAGACGAGAGGTAGACAGTCTCGAAAATTCTCGATAACAATCATAGTCGTCTCACGCGGGAATTTCATTGGGACACTCGCGTAACAATATATTAACACTAAAACCTGCTTTGAATTGTTCACGCTCAATGCAGCTTTTGTATCTACTATTGGAGAAAGTGATTGTGATTGGAAAAGTTATTGTATTCAGATAATTTGAATCCTCCACAGACTTTGCTCCAATTACAATTAAAATTCCAAATTACGTTCAGAACAAAATGTACTTGAATACAGAGAAATAGCATGGAAAAAAAATTATTGTAATTATGTTACTTACTTTTTTTTTATTGGTGAACCCTTTTACCTATTTTGTCCACGACCACCTAATAATAAACCGATATTTTATTTGGCAAGGCAGTCAATTTACTTTGCTGCCAAGTTGAACATATAATTTTTTCTCCGATTGTTCATGAGGATATTGTATTTGCAAATTACCTATTACAATTCCCACAATCTCTTTATTTTAGTTGGTTGCTATGGAAATGTATAATCACAGGCAGCAAAGTAATCACTTTCGTGAAGTAATACTTTGCTGATTGATATCAGTCAGCAAAATTAATATTTGCTGCCAATCGGAGAAAATAGTATATTGTTTTATTAGGAGTAAAAGTATAACTTTTTGTGGCGAGTCTGAATGTTTGATGGCCGAACGTTAGTGAGGCCGACAATTTCAGACGAGCCACAAAAAGTGCTTTTGCTCCGAATGAAACATGCTATTTTTTCCGCAAACGGCTATAGAACTAATTAATATTTAAATAATAATTCAAAACGATTGCAACGAAGTTGATAAATTCAGAGAATAATAATTATAAAACTGCGCACTACATTTCCGTGGTTACTGGTTTTGTGATTGCCAAGTCAAAAACAAATTTGACAGTTCAATAATATTTTTTTATAATGTCAGAAATATTGTAAGTGATTTAAAGCAACAATTGGACCGTGCATTTTTGGTAAGTACTTGAGCATCAAAATTTCGTTTGTTGTAGTAAAGTGTACTGAAATTTTCTTTTAGATAATATTATGTCGGATTCAGAACCCAACTGTACACCGCCCGACGTTGTTGACATTTCTACTTTTTTGTACGGCCGTCAGCGTACAAAAAAATACTTTTTTGTCCGCTCACGGCCGTACAAAAAAGTGGCGTCTGTGAAATTATACTTCAACATCATGAATTGACGTTAATAATGTCTACTTTTTTTGACGTTTGCGGAAAATAGTATATTGTTTTATTAGGAGTAAAAGTATAACTTTTTGTGGCGAGTCTGAATGTTTGATGGCCGAACGTTAGTGAGGCCGACAATTTCAGACGAGCCACAAAAAGTGCTTTTGCTCCGAATGAAACATGCTATTTTTTCCGCAAACGGCATCCAGAATATAGAACTAATTAATATTTAAATAAAAATTCAATTGCAATGAAGTTGATAAATTCAGAGAATAATAATTATAAAACTGCGCATTACATTTCCGTGGTTACTGGTTTTGTGATTGCCAAGTCAAAAACAAATTTGACAGTTCAATAATATTTTTTTGTAATGTCAGAAATATTGTAAGTGATTTAAAGCAACAATTGGACTGTGCATTTTTGGTAAGTACTTGAGCATCATAATTTCGTTTGTTGTAGTAAAGTGTACTGAAATTTTCTTTTAGATAATATTATGTCGGATTCAGAACCCAACTGTACACCGCCCGACGTTGTTGACATTTCTACTTTTTTGTACGGCCGTCAGCGTACAAAAAAGTACTTTTTTGTCCGCTCACGGCCGTACAAAAAAGTGGCGTCTGTGAAATCATACTTCATTATCATGAATTGACGTTAATAATGTCTACTTTTTTTGACGTTTGCGGAAAAATTGTATTTAACTTGATACTATTAACATTTCCATGACAACGCAAGGTAAACTAATGTCATCACGAATTTCACCATTTTACATTGTCAGTTATTTCTATTCATTTTCCTTGTAGTTGTAATAGATACCAGTATTTATGATTTCAAAGTGCACCAATAAAAAAAATAGCGTAAAGTATTCGTGGATAACTGGTCTCTAAAACACTTGCTCTATTTCGTAAAATCGCGCGTGTTTTAAAGACCTTAATATCCACTTATACTTTAATATACTATTAAACTATCAATTACCCAGTCCTGTATGCCACTACAGGATCATTGAAATTTTAAACATCAAAACAACTAGCGCAATTTCAACTCTTATCCCAATAAATCTTGCTTAACTAGGTAAATCGACGTACTTTGCGGCTAAGTAGCTACTTATTAATAAAGTAGTTTGGAGTCTCTGTTTCAAGCTGCTTGATTATCCACACCAACACAATAAATTGTTAAAAATGTTTATCTCAACGTAATTTTGGAGCGATGGAATGTTTTATTTTTGGAATGATCCTGAGGAAACAAAAAACAAATGAATGGGATGTTCATGTCTGAAGATATTCCAACCACCTCCACATGTAGATGGAAACATACATGTTTCCGCATCCAGCATTGACACCGTTACTCCTGTTAGTACACTACTCCTGTCGACACTAAAACTATAACACGTTTCCTAATCTCGAAATTCCCAAAACACCACCGATTCAAAGCCCCTTAATCACCATTAATTCAGATGAAATCTGGTTGCGGATAGTGATTACGAGTCTGCAAAATACGCCGACAGGCATCATCAACCATCTGACTATGGCGTAACTTACATTGGGGAATAGGAGAGAATATAAATGAGAATAATAATATAGATTTTGTTATCTAGGGTGTTTTAGGTAGTGAATTTTCATTGCTGTAATGACTTACTTTCTGAAGTGGAGAAAATTTTAACACCGCTTTGATGTGGAATTGATGTGATGGAAAAAACGTACTTACTATTTTGAATTTAATTCCAGTCAATATTTTTAATTTTAGTATTTATGTAGCTTTCAGGTTGTGGTAAATATCAACTCAAATTTGAAAAATAATGTTATACTTGTTATATATTTTTTATTTAGTCCAAAATAATACTAATTTTTGTGAAGTGGTTCCGGAATCAAATAATTTGAGATAAAAATTAATTTCGATTGATAAAAATTCACTTCCCTTGTTTTTTTTCCTCTGGCTAGAGTTTTAATTTTTTATATTATGAAGCTCCTTCAATTGATCTTATTTCCTTTTATTCTGATGAACATATTTAGAAATTGAGTTGTGTTCCTACCATTTTATATTCTCCATATTCCTAATTTCATATTTTCATCCATAATTTTGATTCACTTCATTGATAGTATTTTTTTTCAGCTTTCTCCAAATATTTGAAAAATAAATAACCCTATTTATCTCGCAACGACCCCCAATTTTTTGTTTAACCCTTTTTTTCCAAATTTCATATTTTTCAATCGCTTAATCCTAAATTCAACATCAATACTATGAATTAGGATTTTTTCCTTTTTTTCAATTAATCGACATAAAACTTCATCTGTCATATTCAATAGATCAATTGCATAAAATAACTCATTTTATTATTGTGACACATTGATATTATCATGAAAAAAACTAAAATAATGATATACTTTACATATACACTTTATTATTTATAAGATGCGACATAGGGATTCCTGTATAGAACTGTCAAACGCCAGCTAACTTTTCCACCAAATAGCGTTCTTAAGAAATAATAACAGATTTGGAAAGGTCGTATGCACATTTTATTTTTTCGAATTCGCTCGCTTCAATAAAAAAAGGAAGTTATCTTTAAAGAAGTCGAGCTCTCCATTTTCATACCACTTTCGAAAATTTTTAACCGCTTAGGAAATAGCCAGTAGTGTAGGGGTACGAGAAATTGAACCCGAATTATGGCGAAGAAAATTTCACCACAGCGGCGAATCGAACCTCCATACTTCAGATTGTACTTTACCTGTGAATCGACCGGTACGGCCATCTACTAATCTGATAGAATAATTCGTGGTATGAATCGACTTCTTTAAGCATAACTTTCCATTTTTTTATCAAACCAGTGCGAGTTTGAGAAAATTAAAAGTGTATTTGAGCTTATTTTCCAACTATACCTTTCCAAATCTGTCATTATTTTTTATGAAGGCTATTTGGTAAAAAAGATGAATTTATAATTATAAATAAGTTGAACGTTCATGAAAACTTTTCATTTAAATTTCAACAAACTTTGAAATTGAATAATCCTAAAAAATATAATGCTCCTTTTTTGCTTGCATATCGTATTCATTGTCAATTATTTGTTAGTGCTATACCATAGAACTACCACTGCTGTAAAAACTTTAATCCTCTGTACACCTGCAGTCCCCGAACACTCCCGAAGTATTACTCTGCTTGTCCTGTAAATCCAGCGAGTTGAGCTTAAACTACCATTTCTCTAATTCACTTAAATGTCTGTTCTAGATGCATCATCCCATTCAAATGAAGCCGGCTGACAGCGAGAATAGGAACGGTGAGTTTGAATTCTATGGATATTATTTATACAGTAGATTTGTAAGTAGTGCCCGGAGGTATGTGTGAAAGTAGAGAAATGATTCGAGAATATTAAACTTCACTCTTTCTGACGTGAGAAATGTAATTATATACAGTTGGTTCGTTGGATCTTTTCCCATGCGTCATCATTAATATACAAACGCAATTCATCAATACATTGAATAACACGTAGGTCGTAGTTGTAAACAAAGTCTTTGGTCTGTCAACGACGTCAACGTGCAGATTCGCGTTAAACCTATCGCCGACATTCATCATATGGCTATCTCTGTTTGTTATACTACGCTGTAATGGAACAAACGGTTTCATTTCGGGGGTTAAGATTCTGTGAGTAGGAAAGAGACGTAATACAAAAAGTAGTATGTGAATCATTTCATACATGGGAAAAGATTCAGCGAACAGACTGTATGTACGTTTTTTATACATCTCTGATATACTTAGTTAAAATGAAGTTATGAAACAGAGAATAATTTTTTGAAGCTTATCACAAATTTCAACAAGTACATAAGGTATAGGAACTGTTTACAATAGATGTTACAAAATAACTCTGTTTTGATTAACTTTGCTAAAAAATACAGGGTGCTCCATTTGAAAGAAGAGAGAAAATGAAAGGTTCGAGCTTACGCCCTGTATACAAAAGGATTAATAATTAGGATTTAATAGAATACGGAGATATTGCATCATATTAGGAAACTTTGTTGTACAAAATAAATGTTTTTTCTTTAACGTACAATAAGCTACAGAGCGTTGATTTAGCTACAATTTTCACGTGTCCATACCTTTTGAAGAACTCTGTAAAACGTAGCAAAACTTTATATCATGCTTAAAAATATGTGAGCAATCCAAATTTGGTATAATATAAATATACAGGGGTTCTCATTTGAAAATCATTTGTTTGGTTTGTTACTGAGTTATGAAACATAGCTCAGTATAGTCCGAGATCATTCCTAAATATGCACCCTGAAGACATCTACTACTTTTGTTGATAACATTTTTTGATATCACTTGAAATAACCCACATACCGAAGTTTGTTGTAAAATGGAAGATACGTTTACATCTGACACTTCTGTCAAGACATAAGTGTCAAATGCCCGACATAAAATAGCAATGACTGTTTACATTAATGATATAAATTACTGGACATTTATAGCTTATATATATGTAGGACATCTCACTAAATTTGAAATAAATGTATAAACAGTTTACACTGAGTTGAAGAAAATAAAAAAAAAGAGGATAAATGATCTGTGTAGGTTCGAGAGTGGATTTTAAGACTGTAAAAAATGATAGTTATTTATGTACCAAGGCAGTAAAGTGATTCTTTATCGGACGAGTCTGAAATTATGAGACGAGCGAAGCGAGGCGAATAACAGGCGAGTCCGATAAAGACACTTTTCTGGCGTGGTGCATACAAAATTTTATCGCCAACTATCCAGAATTCGGAATATAAAAGAGGCTGAGGTATATTTCATAATAGAGAGAAGCGTGACACTGACAGATAATAATTTTCGAGTAATGTCAAATCAAAAACTTTACCTGGCTCATATGTCACTTTACCTGACTCTTATGTCACTTTACCTGCCGCAAGGCAGATAATAGTACATTATTGGTATAAGGATAAGGTAAACTGTTTTTTTACTTCCGGAAATCAATCTGATAATCGACGACTTTACTGACGGTTGGCGATAAAGATAATTATTTGAAATAGGGCCACTTTGATGAATAAAATTCATCTGTACTTATCTTGACTTTCTCATAGTAATTTTTTCCCCATGAATTGTTAAATTGATTTAGTGGATTATGGATCTTTCCAATAATATTTATTGTGGTCTCAAATTTTTCCGCAATCTCATTTAATGCATCTCGTCTTTATAACACTTGCTTCTAATATCTCACAGTTCTGGTTCATTGTAGTACATATTAATTCAATAATTCAATCTAATTTTTCACTCCTTTCTCTCACATTTATGGCTATGCGAAGCTAATACGGAACTAGGTACTCAAAAAATTGCTCGACACTTCTTCAAAAGTAGACGACTAGTCAACTGATGCAATTTCTTCCATGAGAGTCGGAACTCGCAGAAAGTTGTAGTGTTTAAATTAAACTTATAAATATGTAGACACATATTACCTGAGACTAATACATATATCTCAGACATAAATTTTATGTGTGTTTACATTTACAAAAATCACTCTCAGACACATCTCATGCAATAAATGTCAGATGTGAACGAGGATGCAAATAATTTGCTTTGCTCAGGCACCAGATTTTTGTGCGATATTTGTAGAACTATGTCACCAAGGTTTATATTGTTTCTTCAACTTCATCAATAATAACATTATCAGCACCACCGTTGATTCCATTACATATTATCCCCTCCCACAAATCCTGTTTTTGTCTTTATACTTTTTATCTCGTGGATCCTTCAAATAATCTGCACATGTCAATAATTCAATTATATTTTCTATTGTTCATTTGAACGGCATGTTTTTTATTATCAATCCAAATTAAAACAACTTATGCTTATATTTTCGGCAACGCGGATTCAAGACACAAGTTCCTAGTTTTGGAAACAACGTGTTCATGCTAATAAAAATAAAGTTGAAAATAAAATAAAAAGTTAACTAATCCTTCCATATTTTCTTTGATCCTTGCCGCTAAATATGGAAACAAGTAACTTATGAGAACTTTTGTTGTTGTATCCGTAAACAATGAGGAACTTAAGTAAACTTTTCGCAACTTTCAGAACCAAGTTCGAAGAACAAGCAACATATAAACATCATGTTCCTATATATGCTGCTTTCTTGTGTACGTATCTTGGGATATTATAGCTTCCTTAATTATTGTAAACGATCTTTCATTATTGATTTGACATATTATGAATAAACTCTGAAAGATGATCTCTTATTCTCCAATTCGCAGATGGAAAAACGGAAATCTGGTTACATATTTTGAGAAATATTGTTCAGTTTCGTAATTATGACCTATGGGTACATACGGGTATATAAGTTTGAATTATGTTTTCAGTTCTGGAACAACCATTGTTCGAAAACACATTTCTCACTGAGAAAATAACTATTATTTTGTATCTCAACTAAATGGAAACTCTTGACAACGTCGCAATCGTTCTAACAGCGAACGCAAGCTCCACCAAAAATCAATACTAAATACGTACTACCGATTAATTAGCCATCCCTGTCTAACGAACCAAATCTTCCAATGCATCTTCTCCTTCGCACCTTGCACAAGAGCAATGTATGGAACAGACCCTTACCACCCCTACTCTCCAACCAGCTAATCGCCCCAACCCCAAAAAACCAGTAATTGTATCTCGTCAGAACTCAAGCTAGAAGCATTGGCTTCTCCCCTATATTGCTTCACACGTTACCCATGCCGGTTAGGTATAAGTGTTTTACCAAAAAAGTAAGAAAAGTGTCGCTCACAGGTAGTCACCAATTGCTACCAGCTGTATATTTGTGATATTTTTATGTACATAGTTCAGTAAACTTAGTGAGATCAAATCCAGTGTTTCATTTCGGAATGAGTCTGGAATGAATGGCGAAACAGCTCATTTTCACAGTACGGTTTGAAGGGAAACTAAAGAAAATTCCCTCAAATCGCACAACCATCTTCACGTGCTGCGCTTTTGAAAGTTTTGTGAAAATAAGTGGACAATGTACAAAACGCCTGTTATTTGTACCATCGATTGTAAACGGAAAAACGATTATTTTAAACGTATTTTTGAATGCATAGAAAGGAAATCGTATGTCGTTAAACACGACTCCTTCTAGTGCTTACTCTTTGCAGGAAAGTCTTGACAGCATTATAGGAAAATGTGCACAGATTACTGGAGTGAGAAAATCGACCATTCACAAAATAATACGTGAACAAACAACAAATTAGGTTTTAAGCTAAGGTAAGGAAAAACCAGGACGGAACGTGAGTTTATAAACAGCAATTACAAGATACAAACATTCATTTTACATGAAAAATGAAGTACACTGCGCATCATATAAAACTGGTACAACTATTATAATCAAAAATAGTGTTTTTGTGGTTGTGTGAATTGATCTTTTAAAAATTGTCAATGCTACACCAGCTGTTATTGTATAATTTCTAGGGCATTGATGCCAGCTCAACAAAAATGTTAGTAGATGTAATGATGAAATTGAATTTTGTAAAGCAATATACAGGGTGTTTCATTCGGAAAGGGCCTAACTTTAACTGTAGATGGGGATCACTTTGGTGGTCCCAAAAACCTATATTTAATGTGTCTTCTGCACTTTATAACCGAGATACAGGGTGTTTTATAAATTTATACTATTTCTTTCGAACCTCATAACTTCCGAGTTACCCTATATATTATTTTAAGATTTGGTACACGTAATAACCATTACCTAGAAACTCCATCAAAAGCATCTCCAAAAAGATAATGCAGGTCCGGCTTAACAAAAAATTTCAAAACTCGTCTTTCCTAAAAACAACACCCTGTATATAGATTTTTTGAAAATTGCTCTTTATAATTGGAAAGGGTATAAAAAATCGAATCTACTTATTTCCTTTTCATTTTTCCGCAGACAATTTTACTACCAAAAATTTACCGTCAAGTTATAATTTATGCACGTTTTTGGGGTTAACAATAGTATCGGAGAGGTTTTTTTATTTCTAAGCTTGAAATGAAATCCATTTAATGCATGTATCTAGAGAAGCATCCTAGAAATTTAATTGAGTTTGTATGTTTACGAGTACAGACCACTAAAAAATGTGATTACAGGGCCGTACTTAGAACATACTCACTCAGTATGTTTCGAATATTTCGAACACCCTGTATAAGAATATGTATCTGGAAACTATGCACTTCTTCATTTAGAATAACAAAAGTAAAATACGAGAAATGAATTTATACTTAAAAAAACGGAGAGATTTTTATTAATTTTATTAATTGACATGAACAGAAAACAAGAAATTCTAACAACATTGTCCAAACGAGTACTTTTAACGTTTTTTGAAGTATAAATTCATTTCTCGTATTTTACTCTTGTTATTCTAAATGAAGAAGTGCATAGTTTCCAGATACATATTCTTATACAGGGTGTTCGAAATATTCGAAACATACTGAGTGAGTATGTTCTAAGTACGGCCCTGTAATCACATTTTTTAGTGGTCTGTACTCGTAAACATACAAACTCAATTGAATTTCTAGGATGCTTCTCTAGATGCACTAAATGGATTTCATTTCAAGCTAAAAAATAAAAAAAAACCTCTCCGATACCATTGTTAACCCCCAAAACGTGCATAAATTATAACTTTGACGGTAAATTTTTGGTAGTAAAATTGTCTGCGGAAAAATAAAAACGGAATAATTAGATTCGATTTTTTATACCCTTTCCAATTATAAAGAACAATTTTCAAAAAATCTTTATACAGGGTGTTGTTTTTAGGAAAGACGAGTTTTGAAATTTTTTGTTAAGCCGGACCTGCATTATCTTTTTGGAGATGCTTTTGATGGAGTTTCTAGGTAATGGTTATTACGTGTACCAAATCTTAAAATAATATATAGGGTAACTCGGAAGTTATGAGGTTCGAAAGAAATAGGATAAATTTATAAAACACCCTGTATCTCGGTTATAAAGTGCAGCAGACACATTAAATATAGGTTTTTGGAACCACCAAAGTGATCCCCATCTACAATTAAAGTTAGGCCCTTTCCCAGTGAAACACCCTGTATAACAAATTGGAAAAAAGAAAAATCTATTATATTATTTATACACAAACAGTAACTAGCTCAAATTTAGAAATAGTGTGATATTGTAATAAATACAAAAGTATTACATTGTTACAGGTTCAAATATTTTTTTAAATAAAATTTGGTTGGTTTATTAGATGACTGATTAAAAAAAAGGCAAGACAAGGATCAAACTGTTATAGGAAAAATAGGAAATGGAAGACCAGTTTTAGCTAGAATGAAGCTAGACAAAGCTTTAACAATAACAACAAAATTTCAACAGAAAAGTTTACAGTTTCAGATTTGGACACGAGATCCATGTGATTCAGAATTAAAACATTTCAAATGAATGAACTATCAAATAGATCATAGACCATGGGAGCTTGGAAGCCATGAAAGTTTACTATTAATAATTAATAACGTATCATACCCTCATTATTATTGATAAGTTCACTGCAATTTTTGCATGTCTAAAGGTATGAATTTGATTTTCCCTGTTTTGAGGTATGAAATTGATTTTCAGTTGATGCTTCGTCTTGCTCCACTATAGTTATAAATGGTCTTCTAGTTCCTATTTTTCTGCTTACAGTTTGATCGTTATCCTACCTTTTCTCAATGTTTTGAATTATGGTTTTGCTTCTATTTGCGTCTAATGGAACAACCATCCTCTATTATGGAAATTATTCTCATTTTATCAAATTCATTGAAATGGGCTGATATCGTGAATAATACGCTTTGGCAAATTTGACACATGTGACTGTTTGTCATTTTGATTAGTTAAGTTTGGTTTACATAGGGAAAATAAAGATGTACCTACTATGACGCGGAGTGTACACATATTGAAATTCATCAATATGTGGAGTTTTCAGATTTCAGTCATAGTTTGTATTACGTGTTGCTGTGGAGGGGAAATACAAAAATGTTAATGAGACTATTATTACTAAAGTAGTTAACGAAGTTCTGTGTGTACGGTGTGTTTTGGAAATAAACAAGAGAAAAGGTGTATTTTTTAACAAATGTTAACATAAAAAACAATTTTCGGAGTGTTTCCGGCATCGGCCATCATCAGTGTATCCTGAAAAATAAGAGATTAACCCAGAGAATTCTTTGCCCATTTATGAATTTAACATAGACTTAAAATGGGTTAATTTACAAAAACATTCCTTAAAGTAAATTTTCCAGAATATAGATGGAAATGCATCTAAATGAGAAAACGTCAACACAGAGTATATCGTGTATAGCATCTGTGCAATGTATCCGCTTATCGATTATGAGATATTTTTATGTGACACGTGTTAATAATGTGTCATAAGCTTAAATAAAACAGCATTGGGGTTTTGTAGAATTAAATTCATGAAACGTATAGTGGAAATATTTAGTATTACTGAAAAACATGAAATCCTATTGTGGTAAGAAAATTATTTTCGTAAGAAAATGGCTGCAGGATGACGGGAAAAACAAATTTATTATCATGGGTTGAATTAAGGAGATGTCATTTCTTAGATTTGACAGGATTGTAATATTCAAAGCTGCAAACAAGCCTTTATGGATGGGTGGTCAACCGTCATTTTAAAGATGGAAAATGTCGCCATTGATTATTGAGTGGATGAATGATTACGAAGGTTCCTAAATGGAATAAATATGAAAGTGAAAATATAGAAACACAAAATTAACAACGTTGTCAAAACCTTACAAATTTAACGAGAACTCTCCTCAATGGAGATTCTTCTAGCTTATACTCCAGGAACTGTTATCCAAAAACTCAATACAGGTAAATTTAGATCAGGGAGCTGTTCTGCCAGGAACTTTGTAATAATAGTCTCCTTGCGTCTTGATTGAAGATTGTAGTATCAACTATGTTTCTAGTGTTTGACATTGTTTGTCACAAAAGATTGTCATTTCATATTTATTACCACGTTGTATTTTAAAGTTGAATAAAGCCAATATTCTGTTTGGTTTTGCTAAAATATGTATCAATTTATTCAACTTTAATTTTTTACGTCGCCAAATATACGATGCCTAACGAAAAAACATCTATGTCCCGTTATCTGCGCCCCGAACGTTTTGATGTGGAGCCCTCAATGGAAGGATCGGACCTTAAATGGGCCCATTGGAAATATTCCTTTGAGAATTTCATCGCACGGGAAGCTGCCTCAGCGGACGATGCTCTTAAGTACCAACTCCTAGTTAATCATATTTCTCCACAAATCTACAACTTCATTCAATCGAAAATCACGTACGTCGAAGCTATTAAAACGCTAAATGATGCTTACGAAAAACGACAAAACATCACTCTGGCTCGACATACCCTTATATCAAGGAAACAACAACCAGGTGAATCTATAGCTGAATATTCGAGAGCTCTAAGTATACTCGCACATGATTGTAAATTCACAGATGTAACTGCAGCTGATTACCAAAATGAGATCGTACGTTTAGCGTTCATTGCTGGAATATTGTCGCAAAAAATAAAAGAAAGACTACTAGAAAATTCTACTGACTCCCTGGAAAAGACTCTTAATCTAGCTTCATCCCTAGAAACTGCTGAAAGGACATCACAACTGCTCACCGGGACACCTTCTACTTCTGCTCATGTCAACGCTGTTCCTGAAACTTCAGAACATTTGCCAATATCCAATTTAGCAGCTATGAACACTCCAAATAAATCCCGACCAGATGCTTCCACTCACCAAACCAGACGACGATGTTTTTTTTGTGGTGGTAATATTCATCAGCGAAATAGATGCCCCGCTTATAACACTGAATGCCAGTTTTGTTTCAAAAAAGGACACTTTGCGAACGTTTGTCGTAGCTCTGGCTCCAACCATCGTACTGCTAATGCTATCGCCATAGATGAAAAACAAATTTCTCAATCCACTAACCCTTACTTGTCAACTATTTCCGCTGCTGCTCCAGTAAGTCTAAAAAAAGCAATTATTCCTATAACAATCAATGAATATCGTGCAGATGCTCTTCTCGACACTGGTAGTTCAATCAGCTTTATCGATAAAAATCTTGCTCGATCTCTTAATCTTAAACAAAAACCTTGTAACCAAGCAATAACTCTAGCGTCCCTCAATAATGTCTCTTTTGCTGACGGCATATGCTTGGCAACAATCCAGATTGGTGAACACATGTATAAAAATCAGCCTCTGTTTGTCATCGGGAATCTGTGCGCTGATGTCATCATCGGACACGATGTTCTTGGGAAGCACTCGTCACTTGAACTTCAATTTGGAGGTGAAAAACAACCGTTGAAAGTTTGCAATGTTTTAGAGGCTTCGGTCCCGCCAGCATCGATTTTCACCAATCTTTCATTGAATATAAAGCCTATAGCTATTCGTTCCAGACGACATTCTCAAGAAGATCAAGAATTCATATCTAACGAAATAAATAACCTACTAAAAGACAAAGTAATTGAACCCAGCATTTCACCATGGAGGGCACAAGTACTCGTTGCAGGAGATGGTCACCACCGTAAGCGTCTTGTCATCGACTACTCACAGACAATCAACAGATTTACAAATTTAGATGCTTACCCCATCCCAAGCATTGACTCTATCATAGCAAAAGTAGCAAAATACAAATTTTACAGTCAAATTGATTTAAAAAGCGCATACCACCAAGTCCCTATTCTGCCGAAAGAAAAAGTGTATACTGCTTTTGAAGCTTGTGGAAACCTATACCAATTTACGAGAATACCATTTGGCGTAACGAATGGAGTTGCGGCTTTCCAAAGAACTCTGCAGTACTTAATTCATACCGAAAAACTCAAAGGTACCTTCGCATATCTTGACGACGTAACCGTATGCGGTAAAGATAAATCAGATCATGACGAAAACCTTGAAATGTTTATGAAGGCCGCCCAAAAATACAACCTAACTCTAAACATAAACAAATGTACTTTTGCATCAGAATCGATAAACCTACTTGGCTACTCTATCGAAAACAATATTATCAAACCAGACAAATCTAGATTGGAACCACTGACGAATTTTCAAATACCCACTGATTCTGCTACATTGAAAAGAGCACTCGGACTCTTCGCACATTATTCAAATTGGATCAACAACTTTTCTTCAAAAATCAGACCTTTAATCGAGGCTACATTCCCTCTATCTCAAGAAGCTATTAATGCCTTTCAAAGCCTCAAAACTGACATATCAGAATCGGCACTATCAGGAATCGACGACAAAGAAATGTTTTCTGTTGAGACAGATGCTTCTGACTTTGCTATTGCAGCGACGCTATCACAAAAAGGCCGCCCCGTAGCGTTTTTCTCGCGCTCTCTCAACGATTCTGAGAAAAGACAACCATCAATCGAGAAGGAAGCACGCGCTATTGTTGAAAGTTTACGTAAATGGAGACATTTTTTGATAGGGAGACATTTTTTACTCGTCACTGATCAACAATCCGTTGCATTTATGTTTAATCAGATTCACTCTAACAAAATCAAGAACGAAAAGATTGAGAGATGGCGATTGGAACTGTCATGTTTTAAATATGATATCGTATATAGACCTGGGAAACAGAATGTCGCCGCTGATGCATTTTCTCGAGTTTGTATGCAAATAGATAATTCAGTTTTCAATTCAAAACTAGTAGAATTACATAGATCCCTTTGCCACCCAGGAATCACGCGTATGGTACATTGGATCAGATCAAAGAACTTACCGTATTCTGTAGAAGACGTAAAACGAGTAACGGTTGCATGCCCAACATGTGCAGAAATAAAACCACGCTTTATAAAACATCAGGGACATCTTATCAAAGCAACCTCACCTTTTGAAAGGCTTAACATTGATTTTAAAGGGCCGATACCCTCTAACACCCAGAATCGATACATATTGTCCATAATTGATGAATTCAGTCGCTTCCCTTTTGCATACGCTTGTAAGGATATATCATCAGGTACAGTTATTAGCTGTCTTAAGGATTTGTTCTCTACATTCGGCTCTCCTGCGTACATCCATTCAGACAGGGGAACGTCTTTTATATCAGATGAACTGAAGCAATTTTTATTTTCCATTGGTACGTCATGCAGCCGCACTACGTCTTTCAATCCTCAAGGAAATGGACAAGTTGAGCGGCTTAATGGTACACTGTGGCGAACGATCCAGTTATACCTCAAGTCCAACAAAGAAGATACTGCTAACTGGGAGAAGGCTTTACCATCTGCACTACACTCTATAAGGTCTTTATTATGTACGAGCATTAACACAACTCCCCATGAACGCATGTTTAATCATCCACGTCGTTCACAAAATGGACAATCTTTGCCGACTTGGCTCCATTCACCTGGACCTGTGTTCATGAAAAGGAATGTAAGGAGTTCAAAATATGACCCCGCTGTGGACGAAGTTCAATTGTTGCAGAGTAACCCAGAATATTCCTTTGTTAGACTTCCCGACGGGCGGGAGACAACAGTTTCCAACAGAAAACTGGCCCCAGTACCACGAAATGTTGAAGACCTGTCAGATGGTGACTTTGATGATGACCATCTGAAAGATATCTCTTCGAACCAAGGCTCACCTGCCGATGCTGATTCGGATGTAGGTAGCAGTCAACCACGGCGTTCGTGCAGAGACCGAAGGCCTCCAGTATACTACATCTCTTCATAGAGGGGGCGAATGTAATAATAGTCTCCTTGCGTCTTGATTGAAGATTGTAGTATCAACTATGTTTCTAGTGTTTGACATTGTTTGTCACAAAAGATTGTCATTTCATATTTATTACCACGTTGTATTTTAAAGTTGAATAAAGCCAATATTCTGTTTGGTTTTGCTAAAATATGTATCACTGTTATCCAAAAACTCAATACAGGTAAATTTAGATCAGGGAGCTGTTCTGCCAGGAACTTACTCCAGGAAACTGTGTATTCCAGGAACTGTATATTCAATCACATGTTCCAGGAATTCAATAAAAAAAAATTGTTTTTTGGGAGAATTGACATCATGGAACTGTATAATCTAGTCTAGATACTTGACAAGGAACGGTATATCCAAAAAATTTGTCTTGTTTACGAACAGTGCTAAATTATACACAGAATGGAGTATATCGGGATATTCATGCAAGATAATAGATAAATTATGAATAAAATGAAAATTAACTGATAATAGCATCCATTCTGGAACATATATTTTATTCGAAGAGAATTATGGAAAATGAGAGAAGTATATATAGAAAATGTGAGCAAGTTGAATTTATATGAAAAAAGTGAAACCATGTAGTACTTTATTTTTCTCCTTATCGCTCTATGACAGAAGCGCCAATTCATTCGACTTTGCTATCCTATTTTGGACCATGCGATCCGGAGCGTATGACTTTCATGAGATTCATAATATTGGATCACGTGACAAGAATATAACGACGATCACCTCAGGTGATCATTCGTCATAAATCCATGCCGCTCATTGTTCAATAGTCGTATTGTATACGTCAATTTAATCCGGTCCACCCTATATCCTCTCATTTTGCGTTTAGTGCTAAGATATAATTTTCAATGTATCACTCAATACAGTGTGTATTACTAGGCTTTTCAAATTATTGATTATTCACTTGGTACTATCCATTGAAATATTATAATAGCTATTATTATTCGTGCAATGTTATTATTATCGACTTAAGCATTAGCTTTTCTATTGCATGCTTCGTTACCTTTTTTTAGTACGAAAGTCAATCATCATTTCGCAATTTATTCAGTTTTCCTTAGTTATTCAGTTGAGTTTATGAAAGTTGAAAGGGAAAAATTACCAGTTGATTTTGGTTGAACGATGTTCTTGGAATCATTATAAAAAATTCTCCAATTTTTTTTCCCCTCAGCTTTAATTTTTTGATTAGAATTTCCAATAGAATCATTGGAACGCAAACATAATTGCCTCGTTAGACTAGATATTCAATTTTCATACAGTGTGTCTATTCAGTACTTATTCACGTTTACTTTGTTGGATATTGAAACAAACCGATACCTGTAGGAGGATTAATAATAGTTTACGATATGTTTCCCTTATAATCCTAGAACACTCCTAAAAAGCAAATGCGGATTTTTATGTAGGAAGCTTATGCATTATTGCCAAGCTAAATACATGCATTTCTACATTTTTATTATTGCACACGGGCCGCTTATCAATGTTTGTATCGATAGAATACCTAGGTTCTCCCGATCTATAAATTTGTCGAAAAAATGAGATTCATAATATCTTAATTTTTCGGTATTTCTTCCTTCTAACTGCTCATAAATATTTTCATATAATAGTATTTTATGCAACGAACATGTAATGATAGCCATTAAGACACGAGCATATTGTAGGATACGAAACGAGCCGCAGGCGAGTTTCGTATATAATATGCGAGTGTATTAATGGCCATTACATGAAAGTTTCATACAATAATTTTTCTACTCCGATTAATAAAAATTATTAAATCAATAATTATTAGTTTAATCAATTTTAAATATAGTTACTTTTGAAAATCAAAATTATTTGACAGCTATCAAATTAAGTGTCACTTTATAGGTCTTTTCGCCTGCAATGAAAGTGTAGCACTGAGCTATATAATTTTGAAAAATTGAGGTCTATCTGTGAAAAAATACGTGTAAAATTACTAAATTTGGTACTATTTATGTATATTGTATTTGTATACTGCAAGAAGCATTAAAACATAATTAAAATAAATAAATTCGTATAGCTCAGTGCTACACTTTTATTGCAAGGCCACAGACCTAATATAATTAATTTCAGAAATGTCAACCAGGTATCCATGGCTATATTAAATAATGTGCGAATGTCGCATTCCTATTGGTTTAAAAATCTGTATCATAATGAAAATCTGTATCATAATGAATTTCATTATGATACAGATTTTAGTCTTTTAATAAGTATATTATAAAACGGGAGTAGAAAATAGTATATTATTAAACAAGCAATTTATGCCATTATTCACGATGGGTCACCCAAGTGAGTATTGTCCATAAATTGCGAGTGGAATACTATACTTGCTATAAATGTTGTGGTAGCTACATAATATTATATTATTAAACGAGCAATTTATGATAGCCAATATTCACGTTTGCGTCACAAGCCGCAGGCGAGGGATGCAAGTCATCCGAGTGAATATTGGCCATAAATTGCGAGTATACTTTGTCCACGACCCTTAATTTATTTCATTAAATAAAAGTTAGTAGCGATTTGGTATTACTAAAAGCCTCAAAATGTTGTGACAGCTTCATAAAATAATTTGACATATATTGAGATGGGCGATACTGTGTAAAGTATCAATACAAAGAAGCAATTTTAAATATAAGAAAATATCGCTATGAAACGAATCAATACTAAGAATTACAATATTTTATCGATACGATATATTTCAGAAACAAATTTTCTGAACAAAATACACAGATTTAATAATTTATTTCATATTGTACCCCCATCTCTAGTCGTGAATTATGAACCATAATACACTCCAGTGTATTATGAACCATAATTCACGACATATGGGTACCATATACCTTTTGTTAGGAGGTAAAATATTGACTTATTATCAGGTGGTCGTGGACAAAATAACATATAGAGATGGGCGATACTGTGTGAAGTATCAATACAAGGTACCGTTATACATATATTGTTTTAAACTATTTAATATTAGAAGAAAATATCGTTATGAAAAGTATCAATACTAAATATTAGAATATTTTATCGATACGCTATATTTCAGAAACAAAGACCCTATAACTTATTTTTTTACGAGGGGACCCTTGATATGAGATATGAGAATTGTTTTTCCTTCGGTTGCCTTAAGCAAGGTCAAACGTAATCGAATCTATCTTGAAAAAGTTTCCATTTTATACAGGGTGCGAATAAAAAGTGTTCAAAGTTTAACTTCATAAATATCAAATTTCTTAATTTTTTTAAATAGAACCACCCTGTTTTTTTCCATTTTAATGCATTTAGGGGAAAAAATAAGGCAAGTTCATGTATACTTTCCTATACCCAAACCTTACCGTTATCCAGATATTAAATGTTTTCTGTAAATTTCCTAAACAGAATACACAGATTTAATAGTTTATTCCATATTGTACCCCTATCTCTAGTCAGTGTATTATGAACCATAATTCACTCTAGTAGATATATGGCTATCAAATACCTTTTGTGAGGAGGTGAAATATTGACTTATTATTAGGTGGTCGTGGACAAATATTATAATACCCATTAATGGAGGAATACAATCAATCAATTCAAAGACATCGTAGGGCATTTTTCTTAATTTATTATTCGCCAGCTCGATATCCATCCGACTTCATCTGACGTTTATTTTTATTGGTGACAACTATCAAATGTAATATTTTAGGTGTATTCGGAACGAAACAAAGATTCATTAATTTTGATCGGGATATGATGGTTGTAAATAAAATAGTATACAAACCTCGGTATGAAGCTTCATTCCCGTCTCTAGATAATTGCTAACTAACCAACTAATATCTCGACAGTAATGAAACTCTTGGTGATCAGCTATTATTTCTTGTATGTGCCATAGTTTTCCAATTACATATTTTTCCACTTTTCTCACCCCTCCTATCATTTCCTGAATTTTTTTGCCGTTTATACTTTTGCTTTGCTCCAGAATTTTCAGTGGATCTACTGATTTGGAAATTGTTCAAATTTCATTTTATAATCTACTAAAAAAAACTATTACACCTATTTATTATCAAACTTCAGTTAATAACGTATAGTTATATCTTGCGCATGCTCTGTTTAAATTAATTTTCGGGCGCCACGTATTATAAATTTTATTCATACTCGTATCATACCGCTTGATGATGTTGGTGGATAGAATCTACTGAAACCTACTGAATTTTTGACAGATGGAATGAAAATTAAACTGGCCACGCTGTCTAGAATCAGTGAGTGGTAGTGTCTTGAACGAAAAGCTCAGTGGTGATGCTGACTCACGGTAAATAGCAGTAATTTCCTCACATTTGTCTCCATAAAAAATGACACCAACGATGCAAAATACGATTGATTGATACAAGTCAAATGATGTTTACAGAGGCATGTTGCGCTCCTGATTGCTGCTTTAGCTAAGGTGGATTTCCATTTTTTGTATTCACTTCGTGTTCCTTATAATTATTTCAAAATATTTGTTCCCATTGTTATTATGCTGTATAGTAGTTCATAATTTGACATTGATGATACCTTAAGCCGGATAAAACCAGAAAGTTCCTCGGAGATAGATGGAATAATGTTACCTTTTGTTTAAAATGAATGTATTGCATTTTCTGAAAAAGCTCTTGAATCATGTTTTCAATTTGTGCTCCACATTTCTACATTTCCAGACAAAATAAAAAATATATACTTTGTTCATTATTTCGGTTCAAAATAATAAAAACGACCGTTCGTTGTCTGATTTATGTGCATCGTTAAAAACAGATTCTTAAAAAGATATGTTCAATTGAGAAAAAAATAGTCTTTCAACTAAAAATACTATTAATGCTATAACATATTTTATTGCATAAATTCCGATCTTATTCTATTCGATACAGAGTCGCAATAGTGCTGGTCGTCCGTGTACAGTCCAATATTTGATACTCTTTCCATCTAGTATACCTTAGTTCACCATAAAAAATGCGTAGATACCTGTTTTCCTTCAAATGTCTGTAAATTGGTCATTGTTTGACTGTGTAAGCGACCGCAAAGTTTCATTTTTCCTCCGCCTGAGCTTGAGTTTTCATTTTCCCGCCAGCGGAAGAAAAAGTGTTATCATAGCAACATAGATATAAATAAGAAAACAAGCGTCAACAACTCAAGATCTATTGAACTAAAAACAAAACTAAAAATTTTATTTATCATTCAAATGCGAAATTGTTGCATTTTAAAAATTACCATTGTAGCATTGTTGTGAATTTAGAGTAGCGTTTACAACTGTTGATGTTACCGAGTATTTTAGTAGGTAATGAAGATTCGATGCAACTTTTGTCAATTTTATCGATATTTTGTCTCATACTTGATGTTTTGCTACCTGTGTCATTTTGATTTTGAAGAGATTATTCTATTTAGTCCTCAGCTACTCTAGTTGATTTCAAACCCCCATAGCTCTTTAAAGATTCAATATTTCCTCCACCATAAATCAATAATGTGGTTAAAGTACGCCTCAAGCAGCAGTGCCCTGTGTATTTTTCGGGGCAGCTCAATCCCAGAAATGATGCTACTTTCCTAGATGTCCCTGCTATAGTGTAAATTCTTATTACATTTTTAAATCATTTCCCATTTTGATATTTAAAAAAAAAATCTCTTTTCTCCCATATTTTCGGGTCTCAATGGAAAAGTATGAAGGGATAGAAAAATACAATATTTTAAATAGGAACCCTGGTCGAATGTCACTCTATTGCAATGATATGGGGTTGTAGTAGGTAATACAGTTTATTTAAAAAAGTTCTGACTTGGATATCGTAATTGGCTCAACACCCCATATACTTTGAACTGCGGTTCACTATACAGAAAGAATCTTGTGAAAGTTGCTAACTGAACACTTATTTACATGGAGGAGCACTTACAGTTCTTTTTAATCCTTTGAATTACCATGAAGTGTTTCAGACACGATTTAGGATTTATAATGAGCTCTATCAATGTTATAAAAACACAGTATAGTATTTAAATTTCACCGACTTTAAATGAAATGAGAGATATATAAGTTTTTATTACTAAATCCTTAAGCGAGTCAATGAAATGATTTGTAGTCTAAGCTGAACTAAATGAAAAAATCCAGTAATTTATTTCAATCATTATTCCCCATCCGAAACTCCCTAGATGAATTTGTCGTCGTATTATAGCATCCCAAAAGTGAATATACCTAATAAAATGGAATATCGGTAACAATGAAAATGTCAATTCGACTGGAATTGCTATTTACGAGGTACTGCGGTTTAACCCTCGATATTTCGATATCATACTTAATTGCAAAAGTTGACTTTAGCATTGAATAATTGGCCCATAAAGCTGAAGATTTGATCTTTGAACAAAGCTCAAAGAATGCCATTACAATATTTTCAGGAAAAGAAATAGCATTCTCACGCTCGCGATAGTCCATTAAATTTCCAGTTTTGGGATAATAAATCTACCGCATCCACTAGTTCCGGAAAACTTTAAATTCTTTCTTATAATGCTTTTGTATATTCATCTACTACTTTGCTTGGAAATAACTGAGAGCAGCAATTTAACCTCTTTATGAAGGTGTCAGAGGAAACTCCCCCATCAAACGAGAGTGAAATCACATCTAGTATTAGTAGTTTTTGTATGAAGTAGACATAGAACAAGTTATGGCGAATACATAGGAAATATTTTGATATATTCTATGCCATTTCCTGTTATAACAAAAATAAAAGAACTTTGTTATTTTAAACGTAGCACCCTATATATAAATGACGAAAAATACGCAGGTTTGATCCTCGACTGTGTCCTAAATATATTCTAATTACGGAAATGAAATCACTTACACTTTTGAAAAAGATCCCTACAAGCTTAGTCATTACATAGGTATATCCATAGATAAAAAAATACTTATAGATGAGAAACTGACCCGTGGCGCCCTCTATTCATACGCGTGGCGCTACCTTGAGAATCCCGTCAGTACCTCTGGCACAAATCAGGTTGTGAACTTTGCTAACAGCCGAAAAAGAAGATTCCTGTAATTTTACAGTTTTTTGCGGTATATTCAAAATAACTGTAATTTTTCTTTTATTGCAAAATGACATTTACGATCCATTTTTTGATATTTCATATGAAATTACTCAACATTATTAGATTGATATTACAATAATAACAATGAAAAGTCGAGTAGAATTAAATGACAGGTCAAAAAATTGATCATATAATATCTGAATTGGGAAAAATAAAGCAACAATCAACAAGTTCATATATTTTAACGCCAACCGTCAGTAAAGCCGTCAATTATCAGATTGATTTCCGGAAGTAAGCAAACAGGTTACCTTATCCTATACCAATAATGTACTTTATCTGCCTTGCGGCAGGTAAAGTGACATATGAGTCAGGTGAAGTGACATATGCGTCAGGTAAAGTGACATATGCGTCGGGTAAAGTATTTTGACTCCGACATTACTCGAAAATTATTATCTGTCAGTGTCACGCTTCCCCTTATCAATATACTTCAGTTTCTTATATTCCGAATTCTGAACAGTTGGCGATAAAATTTTGTATGCACCACGTCAGTAAAGTGTCTTTATCGGACTCGCCTGTTTTCCGCCTCTCTCGCTTCTCTCGTTCGTCTCATAATTTCAGACTCGTCCGATAAAGAATCACTTTACTGCCTTGGTACATAAATTTAATAACTATTATTGATTAAAAAAGTATACAATGGATGATAACGTTTTTGACATATTTCAATGACAAACATGAGAAAAATAAATGTTAGGAAGCCAACAGCAATGCTGGAAAGTTCAAAGTTGTATGGAAGAATAACTACTACTTCTGTCACTTTCAATTTAATGGAACATGTTTTTTAATGAAGATAAAGCTTACCGTATGCACCTCACATTACAGTCTTTCACAAAACATATTCTTGACATTGTCTCTTAAAGTAAAAGTCCCACTATAAACAATAAAAACCAAATACAAATACTCAACACACACACACACAAATACAAAGTTGTCAGTGGTTGTCAGGCTAGGATGTCAGCGCTAATATATATATGTGGAAAAATATGCAACTACTACTAACGGCGTTACAGTTTTCATTAAATTACAAATTCTAGTACTGACGGGACTTTTTATGTGGCAGCACCCACGCGCCTTCAGAGATCCCTTACCCTGGGTATATCTAGCTAGAAATTATATATTTGACAGCTTTAAAGTGGTGAATCTTGATAGATAGTCATTTGACAGATTATTATTTGCTTCTATGTAGAAAGTATTCCGCAAGCTTGGTATACGTTATTAGGAACATAATTTTTCACAATGTAAACACTGAATATTAATATTTTTCTTATCCTCTCCGGTACAGCTCAATTCAAATATTTTAAAATCAATTCGACAATTCACTCGTAAACTGTTGTTGAAACAAGTGGGAAAAACCGTGAATTACTGAATATTCTGCTGTCCGATAGGGAAGTTATAAACCAAAATGCACTGAAAAACTACGAAATTAATGCTCGGAAACGGTAAATTATTTCCCGAATATACGCCGACTGAAATAAACTGTGCAAAATGGAAATGTTTTTTTTTGTTTCGAGATGTAAGGAGTGTATAATTTAATCTGCAATTACAATATATCAACCATTTTTCTCACTTTTTTGCAGTGCATTTTCCATCCATTCATTCGATTGGGTTGTATTCAATAGCCCGGGCACTTGAACTGAATGTGTGTATTATTTTCCATGTTATATACTTCCATTTCAGGAGCTTCGTGTTTTCCATATGTATGGGCCACTAGTTTGATTGGGGGAGTTTCCGTCTAAGTCCTTGTTAAATTCTTGCATAAGCAGATTTTGGGTGGGTGTTTCATAATAGAGTTCACATTCCATGTACTCATCGGTTAGCTTACTTTGACCATTTTGGCAGATGTTGCAGTCACCAGTCACCATCTGTGTTCGAATGTCTCTAACCCAGTTTCAATAGCCTGGTTAAGAAATCCTTGTCTACCTTGTTCATTAAACTCTTTGTTTGGAGGTGCCCTTGTGTCGACCGCTATTCAAGTAGGTGTTTCCTACTAGCCAGTCTCTGATTTCCCTTATGCAATTCTCTTATGCAATCTTCTGTGATTTTAGGTTCCGAAGCAATAAAGTCTCCTTTGGAACCTTCTCCAGGTAGCTGGACCGCTATTCCATCGCCTGCAATTCTCTCGTGCCGACACCTATATTAGTGACAATTTTTTGTCTTTAAACCCGCCTGTTGAGAGATTTTTTACAGTTCTTTATCAGTCTACACCTAGTTGCTGGACTACTGATAGCTGTAAATAAAGCCTGGCTGTCGGTGAGGCCCTTCCCAACCAGCCCTGCTGCGATGCTTTGTTTTAAAACCATTGGGGAACCAGATTTTTCCAGAATTACTGGGGTGCATCACGTGTTCCCAAATGAGATGATAATGTTCAGTCGCTCAGTGGATATTTTTTCCAGTGTCATGTTATCCAAACTCATGAGAAATATGACTTCTTCTAGTATTGTTCCAGTAGTAACAGTCTGTCCTTCTTGAACATTGCTCAGTGACCAAAAATCTCTCGATATTAGCCTAAAAACCGCTATCATTGCCTTCTATCTTACAAAAAATTACAAAAGGATGTTCAATAAGAGATTCATTAATGCCGTCACCGTACTATCCATTGTCCCTACCAAAGAACGGCTTATCTTTGGATTGCAGTTATTATACTCACTGCAGAGGACGCTTTCTGTCCTCCTCCAAACTATTGTGCAATAGGTAATCGTTGGCTTGAGCTATAGGGTGACATCTCGGCTAGTATGGGAATGCGGCGAAGAACTTAGAAGACTGGCGACTCGGAACAGTGTAACACTGGAAGTGGGTACCAGGTAATAAAGGAATCGCAGGCAATGAAAAAGCTGACGAACTCGCAAGAGTAGGATCGTCAACTCTGATGAACGGACCCGAACCTGCTGTGGGCATCCCCAGATGCTTAACGAGGTCATGGTTAAAAGGGTGGTTGAAAGAACAACACAAGAAACACTGGAAGAATACGACTGGGCAAATACATGGGAAGAAATTCATAAAAGAACCATCAGAAAAAGTAGCGAAAGAACTGCTCTCAATGAGCAGGAACAAACTACGCACCACTACGGGGCTACTTACGGGACACTTTCCCACAAAGGAGCACCTAAACAAAATAGGGCTGTACAACGGAGACCTTACATGCAGAAGATGCAAAAAGGATACCGAAACAGCTCTGCATATACTATGCAACTGTGAGTCGCTGGACCACAGAAGGCAGAAACTGTATGGCAGAACTCAAATGACTCCAGAAGACTTCTACAACCAACCAGCAAAGAACCTGTATGAGCTAATACAGGGAACGGATTGGCTGAATAGCCCAGCCCAGGAGGCTGAAGTGGTACCGGCGAAGGGACGGCTCCTGAGAAAAAAGAAAAAAAAATCGTTGGCTTGGCACTGTTGTGTAAAGCATGTGAACCACGTCAGGTCGTAATCCCTAGGTTTCACCTATTACTCTTCCGCATTGCCATCAGATAAGCCTAGTTGCCCTGGTAATAATTTTTTCTACTTCACTTTGGAATTGAGGGACTGTCACAGATATTCAAGTTCCTTATATATTTCTATTATTTCTTCCCCGAACATCAGTTTTTCTTTTATTCGTAGAAACTTAAAGTTTTTTATCTCATTAACCTCGAAGTCCTTATTTATTCCTCCACAATTTCCATTTTGATCATCCAATTTGTAGATCAACTGCTCATACACAATTATTAGGTTTCATAACAGTAGTAAAATTCTCCACCTTGAGGTCCTGCTAAATCCTATTTGCTACGAAAAATATAACTGACAATTACACATTTTTCATCCTTCAATTCACGGAAATTGATGAAACTATCAATAATTTTCCTGAATTTCAACCTGTCGTTATGGAATTGCTTTTCTTCAATAATAAATATTTTTAATCTGTGGAAATAACCTCTCGACAAATAAAATAAGTACATACCTAATTATGTCTACGTATCGCATATTCACTCTTACATATGCAATTCACCCGCTTCCACTGCAAAAGCTTGATAAAATAAAAAAAAACGAATTGTAAAAGAGTAGAACTGTTCGTGTGCTTTATACGTTGTGAACAGGACACGGAAGTTACGGGGCTTTTATGGGATTTTTTTATGTTTCGCTGTAGAGTGGTGGACGTAATTTTTTTTAATACCTACGAATATGATCAAAAGAGAATATGAATTTTTTAGGCGAAGGAAAACGAGTATTGCATAACATGGAGAAGGGAAGTGGAAATTTTACGACAACTTTGAATAAAAATTACTTCAATGCGGAAAATTATCACGAAAGGACAGAAAAAATTTGCTTTGGTTTGGCTTAAAATATATGAATTCGTTGATTTTTTTTATTTCTCTAAAAAATAAGAATCTTAAAATCAACTTATCAATTTTTTTTTTATATACTTTCAAATTAAATTTCACAAATGAATACCTGATACATAGTAAGGGGCACATTCTCCTCTAAAATTTAGGGGCCGTTAAAAATTTAACCGGTGCTAAAGTCGAATCGATATTCGCTTACCACATATCCCATAGAATTTCAAAGGATTTCTTCAAAAAAGCCTGTTAAAATTATTATTTTCAAAGGGATGTAAAAGTTTGCCTTCAAATAATAACGGTAACAAAAATGGCGTATGTAGATGCTAGTGGTGAAGCCTTGATTAAGGAATTAATTGCAAACCACGGAAAGTGAGAAAAATTCTTAGGTTATGTTTGGAAAAGTCAAATTAACAATCTTCACTTAGGTATTTATTATTCTAGGGCAGAAATTAGATTACACCAAAGAAGTATTAGGGATTTTTAAATAGGTACCAAATAGTTTATTTGAAAGCTTTTCGCTCTTCCAAGGAAGTGTCAAGGATATTAATGCAAGAAACCAAAAACAGTTCATGTAGAGTGATTTGTGAGTTAGTTCATCATTCATCACAAATGTTCTTCTTTTATCTTCATCAATTTTCACCTCTTTTTTCATTAAAGATGTTGTCAGATACTATACTTGGAGTTTCAAAGGAACCCCTGGAAATAAATAATTTTAAACAGTCCTTTGGAACGTATACTTGCAGAATGGCATTTCAACAACAAAATTTTGAAGGCCCGTTATTTTTAAGGCATTTGAATTTTTTAGTTACAGAATAGACCCCTTGGACATCTAAGATTTTTAACACATATGATGCTCAGAACAGTGCTTCCTGATTGAGAGCCAAAAGGAATTGGAAGAGGAGGAAGTATATAGGGCACAATAGATAGAATATCTCCTGCAGATATCCTGAAATTCGAATTCTAAAAGCAGTATATGCTATTTGAACTCATTACAAATTTAATTTGAATAGTTGTGGAATTGAATGTATTCCGTGATAAACATTTTCATCAAAGCATTAGAAATTCACAGTTCTTTCATAGCATAATCAAATCTTCAAGATGCGGCTTCATGTTGTCAAAAAATTGTCTCATTTGAAATGGCTTTCCATATCTTAATGTCCGTTTTTGTGCCATTTACAGTTTTTTCAACGGTGATCAATTAACCAATACACATTTCAAATATAACATAACTAGTCAACACTTTTTTGAAAAAGAAATCATTCTCTCAGTTGAGTTATAAAATATATAATTGGCATTTCATTAGCAGCATCTCTAATAGGGCATTGTAGCAGAATAGCGTCAGTCAAAACAGAGGCGGGCAAAATAGCGCTGGACAAAAAGAGCGCAGGACAAAAAGAGCGCAGGACAAAAAGAGCGCAGGACAAAATAGCGTTGCACAAAAATAACGCAAAACAAAAACAGCGGTCGACAAAATGGTGCTAGAAAAAATAATACTTTGACTAAATAACGCCAGTTGAAATGTCAATCAATCAATATCAAAATTAACTATTGAAATATGGAAACTAGAGCGATGTACTTTTTCCACAGTAAATTTAATGTAAAATTATAATATAATGAAAATGTAATAATGATATAATGTAAAGGTACTGATGTATTTTGTCATGCGCCGTTTTTGTCCATCGCTATTTGGCTACTGAGCTCTATAATAGCGTTTTCGTACTTCCTGGCCTAAAGTGACAACTTCACTCCCTTGTGACAGGTACTAAAGTGTCACATTTAATCCCTCCGGGATTAAATATTGACGAAACTTCCGGAACGATTAAATCACAAACAAACGAATTTAAGGGATATTTTATTGAAAAATATAATTAATTAGAATGGTAATTAACGTTAATATTCAAATTAATATTGTGACAGTTCGTCATATTGACCAGTCTTTCCTGGGTTAATGCAGCAGGTAACTGACGAGTAACAGATAGGTCCTTTTCATATTGAACTGGTGTTTGTTTCGAAGATCCTGCGGAAACAGGAAGCGAGAATGAGGACTGTGGCATAACTATAGTGGACGAATCGGCGACTTGACCAAATATTTTATCTGAAATTTTTTGTTTATTTTTAATAGACGATTCAATATATCCCTCGGCCACGTTGGAGGATTTCCATCCTCCATGTCTCTTCAGCACGTCTATTGTTGCTCCCGAATCAGCTAACAAAGACGCAGATGTGCGTCTAAAACAATGTCCCGTATAAGACGACGCATTTTCTAATTTCAAGAAAGCTGCTATTTGCCGTGGAAATGTACCAAACATGTTTTTTCCTACTACTCGCGTAGTACATTCTTTGTTGATGTATTGAACAAAAAATTTTGAATGAGTTGTCCCTGTCTTTCGCAATGCCACATATTTCCGAAATATCGCCACAAAACTGATGGCACTGTTTTCTGAATTTTTGATCACAAAATTTCGGTCAATTTTATTTTTGGTGTTTCTAATCGCAATTAGGAAGGAATCGCCCAAATCTCTCACATCGTCGATTTCTAAATCAACCAACTCTTTTCCACGACAAGCTCCCGCAACGCCCAAAATAAGTGCAACCTACAAAAAAATTGATTTCTTAAAATTTCTGAATATAAACAAATTTCCAAATTTACCTTAAGCATTAAATATTTATCATCCGGAGCCTCCCGTAAGAACTGATCTACCTGCTCAGACGTGAGAATTCTTGACTTCTTTGGCTTAAATCCCTCATTTCTTCTCTTCAAAAAAGCTAATAATTTTGGAAATTTACTTATATCAATATCTTCTCTAATGTTAATAACCGATTTCAGCATTGAGTAATGTGCCCAGAGAGTTGAGGCACAAACCGCTTTTGATTTATCATCGAAGTAGACTAACAGCGCATTTTCAGTAGGTTGTCTCACATTTTTTAAGCGGCACCACTTTTTAAAAGCATCGTACTGCTGCTCGTATAGTTTTCTAGATTTCGGTGGTAACAATTCTTCACCTACTTCGGCTGCTCTTTTATCAATATCAGATACACCTTCTTCACTCATGATACCAATAATTATCAATAACAATGTTTCTTTACAATGACACTAGTAATGACAATGTTTCTAAATTATAACTGTCACAACGCAATGTTACTATGGTAACTTATTTTAAAGACAGTTTATTAAATGAGTTGAAGAGAGAAAAAACTGATTGAAATTATTGAAATAATTAATAAATTCATACCGGAAGTACGAAAAGTATCGTATATACCTTGCGACTGAAGTACATTTAATCCTTCAGGTAAATTATGGCCCTCCCTGCGGTCGGGCTATAAACTTTACCTTCAGGATTAAATGTACTACTTCAGTCCCGCGGTATATAATATACTATTTCGACTATGTGCACTGCATGTGTAGTCTACGTTCGGACTCAACCGAATGTCATGCATAAAATCCGCGTGTTCGTCTATGTGCATAGCTCGAGTGCAGAGGAAATATTTGACCGGTTGTTACAATGTCATTTTTCATAATTTTTCTCGAAATTGCAATTATTTAAGCAGGCTAAAACATATCTTACAAGTAGTTAAACGCAAATTCTATTGTGAAAATGGTGCAGGTCTGCTGCCTAAGTCCCCGTTGGCATGTGAGGACAGCAACAGATTTAGTTAGGCAACACCGTACAAGCAGAGTAAAGAGACATACTTGTTATCAATTATTGAATCAATCAAATTAATTATAACAGTAAATCACCACGCTCTAATTGTATTGTCGATTAATGTCACTGTCATCCAATCTCGATTGGTCATATTAACACTTAATACGGCTACTGATGATGTTTGCAGCTATAACCAAATTCGTGACGAATTGAACTAATCGTGTGGCATTTGATTTCAAATTGTAATCTAACAAATACTCTAGCAGAAACGTTAACCTTCAAAACAGCTCGAAGCTATTATTAATTGTCCTACAATTTAAAGCTCCCATTCAAAATTAAGCGTGGTAAAGCTTAAATTCATGATTTATGTAACAAGTCTAAATATGCAGAGTGGAAATTATCGAAAAGCTGTGAAATATGTTAGTTGCCCTACCATTCACAACAGTTGCATGAATCCAATGTACTGAGACGAGATATAATTTGAAGCTATTGAATGGATATGCACATTTATTTAACTATGTTTTACTCAGAGATCAAAGCGATGATCTAGCAGTTGAGACAAGCCGGGGATGCTGGAGCTACTCTCTGCTTCACAACACTTCTTACCTTCAAGTGGAATGTTTAGTACGGCTTCTGTGATTAGTCTGTTCAAAGGCGCATCTAGTGTAGCTCAGTTTAAATCGGATTATATCTTCAAGTTCTTCCTTCAACATGTTAACCTTTTTTAGGCATTGTACACGTTTTTTTCGACCAGTCTTATTATGCTCCTCACTGTCTATGTCTAGCAAGGTTTATGCTCTCAGTTTTGAGGGTCACTCAATAAATTTGGAGCTGGAGTTTCATTCCAGTAAACCATCATTTCAACGCCTGCTACTGTTATCGTGCGCAGTAGTGCGGTGTTTATTAGCAGCGAGTGACAATGACACCTAATAGTGTTACTTGTGGTCTTTGTCTACAATTTAAGGTTTGTCTCTACAGTCTACTGCTGCTTTCTGAACCATATCTATACAAATGCCTATGGAGTGGCATAACTAGCAATCATTTGTTTGCTGATGTATTTTACACAGGGTTTAGATGAAGCATGAAACCAATTGTCTCCATTGACCTTCCGAACAGGGTGGCTACTGTGTCAACATTTTGAAAAGTCGACAATTTCTTGACGCAAACCTTCTAAAAACGCTGGATGTGTTTTGTGGATATTTATTTTCAATTTTATCCACAACCAAAAAATCTGGGAGCAGCAAATCGAGTGACCGTAGAGGCTATTCCACCAATCCAGTGCCGTGGGAGTACTGGTTAAAATACTGAATTAGCAATCAAAGCATAATGCGGAGGACCACGGTACTATTGAAACACTTATTGATATTCATTTACTCTTGCTCATTCTCAATAATCTCGGTCAAGATAGGGTCAATAGCATCTTCCATTTCGCGAATCAAATTGTCGGGTGAAAAACATGGCGAGTTCATGCTGGTCACTGAGAATACCAGCCCATTCATTCCATTTTTGCAGTTACTGCGTATGCAATGCCTGGAAAATTCTTGGTTGTTCTTTTCCAAAACGGTTTCAATGCTGGTTCGATTAATCCCAGGCACAGATACTAATTGCCTTGTACTTGCACCAGCTTGGCTAGCTTTGCCATGGTTGTTAATATTCGAAAGTATAATTATTATTTAAACATAATCATGCATTTTATTATTAAATCAGACTGAATTCAACAAAATTAGAAGTAAATTTGGATCATTTTTCAACTACTCCTTCAAATCTGTTATTATTTTTATGAACGCTATTTGGTAAAAAAAGTTATCTCGCGTTTGACAGTTTTATACAGTAATCTCTATGATGCAATGAATATACTTCTACATAGAAAACAATTGTGAATTAAATATGACAAATGCAAACTACGTGAGCACTTCTACAGCACACTACGTTTCGGTCGTGTTCATTTTCATGAATATCGTATATCACACAATAACGTTTATAAAACAGTCCACATCTGGTTGAAGCAAAATAGATTTATCCGAAAACTGAATGTTCAGAATATTCTCTGTCTCATTTAGGTATATATGTTTTCCTGATACATTATTTTCGAATAATATATAAATTTTCGGCAGGCGACGGCCATTTTCGATAATGACCGCGGATTTGCATAAACCAATTTCGAAGTTTTGTCTGAAACGTCTCTCGTTCGTATGTATAAGTGTGTACGTGACAAATTTTGTGGAATTTACTACAGTGCACTCTGGTATATTTCTTGTGATTGTATTATAGTATGCAGCACACTGGAGAAAAAAGAGTATGACATTTGAAGCTTCTTTCGAAAAATAAGTTACTCATCCCACACGCTGCGGAATTTATTATCCTTCATGTGCGTGATATAGCATGGTGATCAAAATCACTTGATTGAAATAGCTATTCAAATTCAGATTTAGACCGTTTGGAAACACCGCATGACGTTGCCTTTAAAAACCCAGTGACACCTACGGCCTGACGACTTCGACAATTGCGGAATTAGCCAAATGTTACACCCATGCTCAATCCCTTGAGAGATGGGAAGGAATTAAAGGATGCAGTTCTGCCCTGGGCTACTCTGGGAAGCTGGTGCCAAAGAAATATTTGGCGATGACCAGGAAAAGCCTACGTTTAACAGTAGGATTTCTGTCTGACCATGTCAAAAAAGGAAACACCTCCATACTATGGGGCTAGTGGACACACCTCTATGCAGGATTTGTGAACAGTAAGATGAAACTCTCAGGCATGTCTTATGTGAGTGTCCGGAAATATCGTCAATAAGAGAGTCTGTGTTCGGAGAGTCTTAGCCTACACCTGCCAATATGAAGGAGAGGTCCCTAGGAGACCTTCCTAGGAAGGACAGGATGGACGATGACCTAGGAGGACATCTCCTGGAGAGGATGTACAGATACAGAGATGCAAATTTAAAGTTGCTATTATAAATCCCATCCTTGTTGGTCGCTATAAAGATAACAATTACATATAGCAATGATAAAAAGCTTGAAGATATATTTGTCAAAATAATCACATCGTTAAATCATAGACCTCTTCGTTAGATACCATTTAGCAAATTTGTGATAGCTATCTTGTTGCCGTCAGAATAAGAATAAGGCTTTTTGAACGTCAAGAATCTTGAGGATGATTGAAATTCATGAGGATACCACTCCGCCCTGGAATCTAATGCAATGAAGAGTCAGTCAAAATGATAGTGTGTTTCATCAAACTTGTTGCTGATAGAAAACAATAGTTTGTCTTTTTCAGCATTTTCACCTGCTAAGGCAAAAATATCACCGTATGCTCCATGATACCAGCAAAAGACCAAATCAGAGTACAAGCGGAAAACAAAATATGAAATTGACTGTGGGCTGAAATTCCAATATTTAAATTGAATATATTGTCGAAATTAACTTGTCAAAAACCAATACTGTTTGCATCACATGATCGACATGAATTGGATTCCATAAAGGGTATAGACCGGACTTACAGTATTTAAAATAATAAATTGAGGCTTGGGTTTGAAGCAAATAAATACAAAAAGGTCCAATACAATTGAAATATTTCCAAATTGTTATTCTTTATACACATTTTGTTTATCAGTTTTCCATATTCAAAACTCACCGGGATTCAAATAGCAAAATTTTCTTAATTTTTTTAATAATTTTCTCAACAAATATTATAGTAGATTTGCCTAGTAACAGACACCATACCAACATACTTTTTTCACTTATAATTGCACAAGAGGTTTGTATTTTATCAAAGGTAATACCACGAGTGCTTCAAATTTTATCGATAATTTTTTCTTTTCCACGAAAACTTGTTTATTTGGCAAAAATATGAAAACAAACCGATTTGATAAAATCACGACTCCGTTAGGAGGAGTGATTTTATCTAAATTCGGTTTGTTTGAATGTTTTTGCCTCAAATAAACAAGTTTGAGTGATGAAAATAAAAAATTATGTGATAAAATTTGAAGAGCGAGTTGTATTTGGGAAGATTATTTTTTTCAACAATTTAAAAGGATTTTTGAAAGCGCTTTTAGTTGTCAATAATGACAAATTCAAAGTAAAATTTTGACGTTTCGATGTAAACAAGGTTTTATCGACGAGGAAGCATAATTATCAGTATAATACCGAATGATTGGCTAGAATAATGTATTGCTATTGGTTAAAACCACCAAAATGTCAGATTTTGACAAGTGAAAAAAATAATCGGGTAAATTTGGATTGTTCAATGAGAAACTGTTTCCTAGCAATTAGACGAGAACAACTGTCAACTATTAAAAACGCGACACCGAAGGTGGAGCGTTTTTAGGTTGACAGTTTTTCGAGTCTAATTGCTAAAGGAAACAGTTTAGAAGTTTAACAACACAAATTTACCCGATATCAATACAAACAACGAGTGTAATTCGGCAGGACAATTCAATGAATCGGCTCATTGTTAGTGTTCAGAAATTCAATAAGTTGTTGACAAACATGTCAAATTATTTATCATGGTAACAAATGCATAAGTGAAAAAACCACAAGTGCATTTATCAACAGTAAAAACACAAGAGCTTTTTTTTTATCGGATAAATTTCTCTTTGCAACGAAACAGTTTTGCCAATCACTAATTTTACGAGAAAAACTGACATGATAAAATCGCGACACCGAAGGTGGAGCGATTTTATCTAATGTCAGTTTTTCGAGCAAATTTAGTGATTGGCAAAAGTTTGAGTTGAAGAGAAATTTATCTGGATAAAAGAAAAGCTCGAGTGTTTTTTGGCAAGATAAATTAACGACAGAATATATCGATGAACAACAACAATAATTATCTCATTGTCATTGTGTAAAAGTGACGTCCGCATACTAGAAATTGAGGAAGAGAGGTTTTTATCGCGATAAAAAAGGATGCACCTTTTTTATCGATGTCAAAGTGATAATAACATTTCCAGGTATATGACATTTTAATATTGAAGTTAATTTATCGCTGAAAAAGTTAAAGCTAACTTTTGCCGGTGTCAAAGTGACAATTACACTGAGGCATATGCGATTTTTTATACATGAGTTGAATTGTCAATAGTAATACCCCTAGGGTCTTGATAATACCGAGATAATTTTGTCATAGAGAATGCTGAAAGCGTGTTGCTTGATAATAGCCCAAGGCCGCAGGCCGAGGGCTATTATCCTTGAGCAACTCGCTTGAAGGATTCTCTATGACAAAATTTTGAGTATTTATCAAGGCCCGAGGAGTATTCCATAAGATAATTTTTTACTTTGTAGATATCAAAAAATTGATTGTCAATCTGACGTTTAATAATTTTAAATACACAATTTATTAGTTTTAATCAGTTTGACGTTTAACCAAACTGAAAACACGACATGTAGGGTATTATCGCTGTAATCCAGAGGTGATTGGATGAAATTTGACACATGACTTAAAATTAAGTAATTTGATTGGTTACTATATTTAGTAAAAAATTATCATCATAATATGTGATAAAATTGAGATCACTTGAAACTGGCATTATCGACACAATTTGCTAATTCAGCTCATAAAGGTCAAACAATATGAGTGGTCATGAGTTGATATTGACATTCTCACTTCAAAATATCGAACGGAGAATTTGAATAAAACTTATCGATAATTTCAGAGCCGCAGTCAAAAAAATTTCTGTTGTATCTAGTTCTCAATTTCAATAAAACGTACGTGAAAATGAAATTTTTCAATCATACAAAAAAAATCCATGAACTGAACTGGAAAAAAAAGTGAATCAAGTGCTAACTACATCGCAGCTTTCCGTACTTTCACCCTTGCAAAATCATTACATAATTTATCATTTTGAAGTTGTTTGATCGTGTGTCGTATGATTGGTATTATAGCCATGCTACCTAATAATTCCTGGCCCATCGAAGATCTTAAATAGTTTCTTATTAGCTCTAATTCACTGAAAGTTCGCAAAACTGTTACTTCAAATTAGTTAATTGAGTATTATTCACAAAAGTTGGAGGTGCTGCAGTTTTGCTTCTGCAGTGCCTATGCACCAGTCGACCCTGCATGAATGAATCAGAACTCGGGATTATACAGTATACCTAAGTAGTAAGTAGGAATTTTTCATAAAATCTTCCACTGTTCCGAGTTGATGAAAAGGAAATCTGTAGTGTGGACTTCAACACAAGAGATACTAAAAATACTTCTTCTTAAAAAGTAGGTGGTGAAATTTAACGGAAGAAATAAATACTAACAACAAAAATGTGAAGGCCTTTTTTATTCGATTAGGATTTTGGAAATTCTAATTATCCTTTCTTAGATAAAGCAGAATTTTTTATCCTACCCTGTTATAGAGGGCTTGATCTGAATGAATTCATGGACAGCTGCACCCAAAAGATGGCATTTGATTCATTTCCGCAATGTGTCGCTGTCTCGCGAAAATTAAGATGCAGTTAATAACCACAGAAAACCAGCGCACACACATTAACTGCTAAAAAGTACCGGTCTCAAGTGTGTGTGATACACTGAAAATTGCGGTTGTGCCGTGATCGTCCGGCTGCTTTCTATGCACTTTTCTTCCGGCTTTCGGTGCACTTTTTAGGGATTTTTCGACGTTTTGGTGCGGGTTAGGTATGGAAAGATGATTGTGGTGTTGAAGATTGAGAGATTTGTGAAGAATTTAAAAATGTCCCTTGACAAAGCAGTTCTGTCGTTAGTAGTTGTAGTAGGACGATCCTACGAGACTATCTCACGGGAGGAAGGTATTGCATCAATCAAGATAGGTTATCTCGTGAATTCTTTGTATTTGAGAGTCAAATGGCATAGGAGGTTTGTAAAGTGTCATGGAAACTGTTTCCTCGGGGCTTAAAGCTAGAATTTGCCTTTTAAGGCATTTTGTATGATATGTGTGGTGGTCACTGCAACAGTTTGTACTGAAAGGTTTGCTGGATTGGTCACACTTTTGGATCTGTAGTCGTGACTAGAACAGTAAAGTTTGGCTTCACATCCGATAGTGGTGTGGTTTAAGTTAGTTCATCCAGTACAATATTTTGGGACGGTTGAAAAAGGGTTGGCGTTTGACATTTCAATTCGATGAATGGGCTTCACTATCAATTTTCACAGTGGCACCGGTGTCGATACTTTGAAGCGGTTCCTAAGAAGAAACTGTCTCCAGGTGCTGTTTTTCGTGGGTACTAGTCGCTGTTTGATTGCCTGGTCTATTTTTCACACAGCTTCAGGTAACTGTAACCAGCGACCGTTAATTTTACCACTTCCGTTTGAAAGTAAACCGGTGACTTCAGCTTTCAAAGGAACTCACGCCTCTATATTCTGGCGCCAGGAGCAACCTCCCCGTCTCTTAATGTGATGTATTACTGAGAAAGTATTGGTTTTTGTGAAAATACTGCAAATATAAGTTTAACTCTACATTAGTGGAGAACAATTTTTTTGTCGGCCTTAACAAAAATTAACGTAACAAGTTCCGAAAGTGTTATTTTACGGGATGAGTAGGCTGTAGTTTCCAGGGCGAGTGGTAGGCGAGTCCTGGAAGCCTGCGAGTAGGTACCGTTAAATCACTTTCGGGTATCGTTACGTACAATATTTTCTCTGCATTCGTCTATTTTAGATAGAATATCAAAAAATAATGGAGATAGATACTATAAATATTACTTGTGTACATTGAATGTACAATTAGCAGCTTACACTGATTTCATTTTTGATAATTATTTCCTCGTTGTCGATTTCCATTTCTGGATCGGAAAATTGAAAATACAGTGGAATTGTCAACAAATTTATTTTGACAAGCGATGTCATAATAAAATTTCCGTAAATGTTATTGCAAAGATCGCCTACATATATAGATATTGAAAATCAATCCGAAAGTATAAAAAACGTCCTGAAAGTGGAAAAATCGTCCCAAAACTGAAACAAAACATTCCGAAAATAGTTTCTTCGGATATCATTTGTGTGAAGCTTCATTCTCGATTTAATAAATCATACCGAAAGTTATATTTTCGGGACTACTATAGAGGAATGACATTCACGTACTGATTTTAGAATGGAAACTACATTTTTCAAGTGAAGCGAAGAACGTTTCACAATATTCCGTTGACACTGCATTTGGCCATAAGGATTTAGTAATATGGTTCATACAACAGCCTTTTTGGTGTGCGTCATTGTTTGTGACGTATATTCGGGTTTTGGGTATGTCGTTCATTTTATTTGCTATTTTGACACATATCTAACCCTAAATTTGATAAATAAAACCATCAGGATCGGATTCAGCAAAATTCGACAAGGCTATGAAATTAATAGTTACCAGCTTCTTTTCCTAACTGAAAATACTTGAGAACTTTCAAAATGCTGATGTTTTTCCGTGTATCTAGGCATATTTTTGTATTATTCGAATAAATATAACAATAATATTCATATTCACTTTTCATAAATAATAATTGACCGTAAACAACAAAGTACAGACCTGACAAGAATTGTCAGTAGAAAAATATGTCAGACACATTGACAATACGAAAGGTATATCTGCATCCTATTCCAAACAAAGAAATTTCTCCCGATTTATAGGTCGCGCTTGCGCTTAATCTGAACATCAACCAATCAAATTTTGGTAAGTCAATGATTAGGATTGACGTTTGTAATACATTTGAACGGTTCATTATTGCGATATTTTGATTAGGCTTAATCAAAGACCTGACTTTTTTTCCATTTCTTTCCACGTAATAGTCCAAGATCCCAGAGCGATAAGACACAACTTATTTTCACATAAACGAAACCTCATGTTCTCAGTAGTGTCTTATGTGCTCAGAATACCTGCGCGCTTGTGGAGCTTGCCGAGTGACACCTGGGCAGGTACCAGGTGTGAAAGGTAACTAAAATTAATAATTATTTAACTTAAATTTTTATAGCTGATTTTTATATATATTTTGTAGAGTATTATTATAAAGTTATACCATAAGCGTCAGACACTTTTCATGGGCCAGAACTTTTGTCAGACGCTTTAAAGCTCTACAAAAAATAAATGAACTTAACTTATTTTTACATGTCTGACTTTTAAATATGTTGTTAAGACAATTGTTACGAAGTTATATTTAATTAGTCAGACAAAATTTATTGACCAAACACCCGCTAAATTGCAAAATTACTCAGCCGTGAGTATGAGCGCGAAAGCATTATAGGTGCGTTTCGGAGCGAGTGAGACGGTCTTACTTACTCAGTTCCCCTTCTCTCTATTTTGTTCACTTGAGGTAGATGCTGTAGATGGATCATGAATGGATCACTATTAGTACTTGTATTACCAGGTAAATTTGATGTCGATGCAGCAAATAGTTTGTCAACAATGCTCGGTAAACTTTTGTTTTTACTATTTTTTGATTTTTCAGGAATCGCGGAATAATATTTTTTGGGAAGAGCAGTAAAATTTTTATAACATTCTCGATGATAACCATTATCATACAAATCTTTAGGTAAAACTACGTCTTTGAATTTTAGGTTATGTGTCACTCGATGTTGTAAAACGATTTTACACTTTTTAAATATTTCTTCAGTAAATAATATTAATTTATCATGAGATTTTTCACAAAATGTACACTTTAATTTTGCTTCTTCTTCCATGATTTTTACGTTACCAAGTAATGTAATCACTCACAAATTACACGACGTAAGGCCCGGTTTTATAAGCTCGGGTTAACCCTGCCCCGAGAGTTATCCCTTTGACGGTCAAATGGGATAACTCTCGGGGCAGGGTTATCCCGAGCTTATAAAACCGGGCCTAAACAACAAAAACATGTGGTCTCACAGATCGAACTATACTGTATACCATAAATCCGGCTACTCACTACGCGGGACTTGACAAGTACTTGGCAAGTAAATTATGAAATAAAACAATTTTAACTTGTTATATCTACATTATATTTAAACTTCAAGTTTAAATATACTTTAAGTTTAAATATAATGTAGATATAACAAGTTTAAATATACTTTAAGTTTAAATATAATGTAGATATAACAAGTCAAAATTGTTTTATTTCATAATTTACTTGCCAAGTACTTGTCAAGTCCCGCGTAGTGAGTAGCCGGCTTTATACGAATGAGAGAAGGGGAACTGAGTTAGTAAGACCGTCTCACTCGCTCCGAAACGCACCTATAATGCTTTCGCGCTCATACTCACGGCTGAGTAATTTTGCAATTTAGCGGGTGTTTGGTCAATAAATTTTGTCTGACTAATTAAATATAACTTCGTAACAATTGTCTTAACAACATATTTAAAAGTCAGACATGTAAAAATAAGTTGAGTTCATTTATTTTTTGTAGAGCTTTAAAGCGTCTGACAAAAGTTCTGGCCCATGAAAAGTGTCTGACGCTTATGGTATAACTTTATAATAATACTCTACAAAATATATATAAAAATCAGCTATAAAAATTTAAGTTAAATAATGATTAATTTTAGTTACCTTTCACACCTGGTACCTGTCCAGGTGTCACTCGGCAAGCTCCACAAGCGCGCAGGTATTCTGAGCACATAAGACACTACTGAGAACATGAGGTTTCGTTTATGTGAAAATAAGTTGTGTCTTATCGCTCTGGGATCTTACTCTATAATGTGTTAGAAAGACATTAACAAACGATGACGCACACCAAAAAGGCTGTTGTATGAACCATAGTATTTTATAAATCTCGAATTGTACAGTAAACAGTAACACATCTATGTAGATATCTGAATTCTCAACGTATTTGTTTTTATTTTTATGATAATCACCTTATGACCTCCGGGTTTTGTCTCCGGGGAGAAAGGGAATATTGTGACGTATAAACTGAAACAAGCTGACTGTGATTTGGTGATATTTGGAAATAAATCAATTTGGTTCACCTCTGGGTGTTTTATTCAATATTTCATCTAGACAATCGAAAATAAACCTACATCTATATTTTTGAATATCTTGTAAAATGACGCCTCGTAAGCGATTAGATTTTATTATCGCTTGCCTTTTTACTGATCGTAACATTCAAATACCATTTGGGAAATACCTCTCTACAAACTAACTAACCGCTACAGACAATTCCCATTTCGTCCCATTAATTAACAGCTTTTTTATACAATATATAGGGCTTGATATCTTAAAGAACGGTGTAAGGAAGGGGTATAATAATATGGTATATTTTTGAAATCAGCAGAAAAATATTTGTTCAAATATTCAATGGTATAAAAACGAATAATTTTGTGTCCTAAACTACGCACGCCACTGTACTTTTGTTAATTTTATAACAATAGTATATTATTAAACGACAATGTATTATGAATCATAATACACTCCAGTGTATTATGAGCTATAATTCACTCTAGTAGATATATGGGTACCATATACCTTTTGTGAGAAGGTAAAATATTGACTTATTATTAGGTGGTCGTTGACATAATTCATTTATAACTATACAACTTTTAACGCGAAAAGTTTTTTTTTCATGCAATAATAACCATGTGACGGGCTGGAGCATTTATAATGAATAATCCTGAACAGTTTATTTTTGCTAAAGGTTTTATTAGCGTCACGTTTTTTTATAATCTTCAATTGACATATTCCAGGACTCCTGATAAATTAGACGACAATAACGAAATAATGAAAAATCTACTCATGTTTCCTGGTAAATTAACATTTTTAGTAGCCTCGTAACACAATCGCTATGAAATAAAAACCAATTTTGCCCGGAAAGAAATTATCAGTATCGGGTTAACAATTCTTATAGAAATAAAATGAATCTGTCACAAAAATCGTCCAATTATAATAACAAGAAATCGAGAAGGAAAGACAATAAGAACAAAAAAATATCTTCGTTAATTAACAGAAAGCATCCTCTCGTTTTCGTCGTAACGATGGAAAGTAATTTGATTTCTGTAAAGAGGGTGAAAAGTTAGATTAACCGAGCTTGAAAGAGATCTTAGTCTTAGTTAAAAGGACGACTGACTGGAAGGGTCTTGTCGCAACTTTGATTTGGTTTTATTTTCATGCCGGTGATTACGAGAGGACGACAATGAAACAAATTTGAAACGTCTAGGAAACAGAAAACATATCGTTGTACCAAATTCATATTATTAGAGAACTTGTTAAAGTTTCGAACTCAATCTTTTTAAATTGATATAGTTTGTTCGTTATTTGGGAATAATATATTGACCAGATTCTTCGGTTTCAGAAAGGGGTAATTTTATAAATAATAGCAAGATTATGGGAAATAATAACCATTCTTCATATTATCGATGTTCCTCACGTACCCTAACCTAACCAATTTCACATTTCAGAAGTTGTCAATTTGACAAACTTCGATCTTCTTCGTCTCAGTTATAGTAAAATGCAGTTTTATTATGCGGGTCATACGATTTATCAAAGATACCTATTACTTTTAGTTTTTTTTTCTTTCATTGTGTTCAATCATAACTTCTCAATAAAATGCGTGAGATGAATAACACAGGTTTATGCAATTTTTATGGGAAAGAAAAGGACATGTATTTAGTTCTCATCAATTCTCAGTCTTTCACCAGCTAAGTTTCCATTTGAATATGTCAGTTTTGTGACTTTGACAATTCAAAGCGACAATATGAATAATTAGAAGTAATTTTCCGTTTCTTTAACATGCTGAAGCAAAAAAGGTACTAAATATGATAGATTATTTCGAGAATTAAAGAAAGAGTGGCAATTCGTCAACCAGTGTAGTTGACGAATTGCCGCTCTTTCACATTTTGGTAATTTCTGTGTTTTTTGAACCCGCAACAAAAAGAGCGCATTCGACTATAGAACTACATTATAAGAGGTTTTTTTTATTCTGATACTGCTATCATTTGCCTCTTTTTCCCATTTTTGTTTCATTCTTGGCGTATTTGCTCCTCTTCCGTATAAATTAGATGTCTTCCGCCCAGAAGCATAATTATGGACCAAAAAAATTATTAATATTGCACAAATACATCAATCTCAGTGAATAAAACATGACATCCCCACATCTAACCCAAAATTTTCTTGGACGGCTATGTAGAGTTGTCTACATTATTCAAAGTTTCCTACAAATATTGGTAAGGTTTGATATCCATGAATGTCAAAGTGAATAGCTTTTAATAAAATGTTCTCAATATTGTACTGCAAATTCTTGATTTGGATATATTGCTCGTATTAATTAAACATACAAAAAGCAATTGTGAATTTATTATTAGACAATAGCTATTTGTGTATCAAGAGCAAAAAGTACCTAGTACTTTGGCAGTTCAGACTACCAAATGACTTTCTGCTCGAAATACACACAAGATTTTCTCTAAGATCACACCAAAATAAAATTATTGTGTACTTAGCAGTTTCCAGATTGCAGTTCGTGTAACTATGTACGTAGGCAACACTTATCACATCAATGTCAGATATTTTCCAGATTTCCCTATTCCTCATTAAATTATTACGGAGAATACTGTTGGATGCTTGAACATATGAAAAAAAAAACAACTATATTTATTTATTCTACAGTTTATATTGAAATAACTACTAGCTCTCTTTTCTCTATAAATAAAATCAGGCGTGCGCCAAAGTTACTCTCTGCTTAAGAGCGCCAATAATGTCAAAATAATTAGAGATAACGGAAAACATCAACATTCAACACAACTTACGGGAAATTCACTTGTCTTTCAGATACGTCCTGACTTTGGAATCGGATAATTGGACAGGTTCGTTATGTTTTTATTCGACATGTATTTTTTGTCGATTTTATTTTATTTATATAGCGCCATCAACACTTCCACCTGCAATGATTTTGCTCTAGCACTACAGGTGTTTCACACCATTGTATGTAATTTTTTGTTTAAACTTTTGCCTCTTTTGTATAAAATAAAATGCAGCCATCCACGCATTTTTTCTGTCAATGCATATGAAAATTCATTTGTGGTTGGAGCTGGCAAAAATATTCCTGTCCAATTTCCATGTAAAATGTCTCTCGGTCATCATTACGTTTGTGAGTGTTTTTTTTTTATAATCATACTGCGTGTTCACAGATGGAGTGGGAATTTTCCAAATATTAGTCTTATTGAAAAATGTCATTCTTGATAAAAAGTTCTGCTTGTTCTAAAACCCCATAGAATGAAATAAACTTTCCAAGTTTTTCAATACCCGTCTCATTTTATTGCCAGCTTTGCATGAGTTTTTGCACTGAGTTCCAAAATAATGTACCATAAATAATTTTCAAATTGTCATTCTTCAATAAATTTTTGATAACGATGTTAACTATACAAGAGAATTATAATCACTGTCAAGAATAACAATACAATATAATAATGTAAAAAAAATTGAGTACACAAAAACCTCTTTTCAATATATTCTCCCCCAGCTTTAAAACATCTCTCAATTATATCTTCATACATTCTTTGTAAAATGTTCGCAGCATTTCTAGGGTAATTTAGTTAACGGCATCAATGATAGCTCGTTTCAAGTCAAGTCTTCAATACGGTATGGTTTGAATTATTTCCGTAAACTTTTTGTTTTAAGTAGCCCCATGAAAAAATCTAAAATAGTTAAATCAGGGGATCGAGGCGGACAAAATATTGGTCCAGAACGTCCTATCCATCGCCCAGGACAAATTGAAAATTATTGTTGGTACATTATTTTTGAATTCAGTGCATGAGAAGAACTGTCTATATATGAGTGAGGCTTATCTTGAGAACTGTATATATAATTTGAATCATCAACATTTTGAAGTCAACTTTATTCATGGAAAAATTAATAAGGTGTTAAGCTTAACAAAAGTATGATGGTTATAATTAGAAGTTAGATTTATTATTAACATTTTTGTTACATATTTGAATGTTAATAATTGAATGTTTCTAATGTTAGGTGGGGTTAATCAAACTAAAATAATATTATTCTTTCATGAATTGAAATAATTATATTGTAATAACTTGCAGCTTTACAGCTTATTGTTACCACTGTTAACCGTATTTCAAGATTTCGTCAAGTAAAGAAAAAACTACAGCTTGACAATATCACAATATTTTGTTTTGCAGCATCATCGTCGTTTTATCGTAAGTTAACCAAAAACGTACATTTCAACTTCAAATATACTTTCGTTTAAATTTGTAAATCCTTACTTCCCCGTACTATCATATTAAACCAAAGATACACATATTCCATTCTTTGATGTCCATATAGAACATTCGTTAACGGTGCTACGACGAGATTCTGCTTGTGAGATAAGCGATTACAACATTCATATCGTAGTGCATAACTGCAACCGTTTCGATCTCTCGTAATCCTAACTCTGCGCTTTAGCAGGGTCTCTGTACCGATGATATCACGGTAGTGGGTTAGTAGAAAGATGCTGCAAGGTGCAGCAGAATAGTTTACGATGCTGCCAAGTCGATATTAAGGCAGCTAGTTAGTTATTTTTTCAAACCGTTATTTATTGAGAAATAATATAGTTCATATATGATTATAGTTAACTGGAGAAACTGAGATATGGAAATAACCCTTGGTAGTACTGTTTTTCACCAACAGTTTATAATAAATTGAACTGTGACAGTGAAGCGAGTCATAAAATGCCTTATCATCTCAGTACTTGCACAGTTGACACATTTGACATAATATTACATTTTTAGTTTGCTAACAAAACAATGGTATAATTTATATAATACCCTTCTTAGTGTGCGTCATCGGCTATCACGTTATACGGTTTTTGAGTATCTCGTTTATTACATTTATTATTTTGACATACAGCTAACCTCAAATTTGATCAATAAAATCATCAGAATCGTATTTAGCTAAATTCGAAAAGGTTATCGAATTTATAATTACCAGCAGTATAACAATAAGATTAACAATCACTTTTCAAAAATAATAATTGAACGTAAACAGAAAGTACAGACCTGACAAGAACTGTCTGTGGGACAGTAGAAAAAGATGTAAGACACATTGCCAATATGAAGGGTATGTCTGCATCATATTTTAAATGGAGAAATTCCTCCTTGCGCCTAATCTAAACATCAACCAATAAAATTTTTGTCAATGTCAATGATTAGGGTTGATGTTTGTAGTACATTTTGTTCATTATTACACAATCACAAACCTGCCTTTTTATCCATTTCTTTCGAGGTAATGTGTTAGAAAGACATTAAAAATCGATGACGCAAACCAAAAAGGCTATTGAATGAACATCGTTTGTCACGTATATCCGGTTTTTGAGTATTTCGTCCACTTTATTTATTATTTTACATATAGCTAACCCAAAATTTGATTAATAAAATCATCAGGATCCTATTTAGCTTAATTCGAATAGTTTAGCCGAAAAAATACTTGGCGATGACCAGAAGAAACCTACGTATAACAGTGGGATTCCTGACTGGCCACTGTCAACTAAGGAAACACCTCCATACTATGGGGCTAGTGGACACACCTCTATGCAGGATGTGTGAACAGGAAGATGAGACTGTCAGGCATGTCCTATGCGAGTGTCCGGAGTTATCGTCGATAAGAGAGTGTGTGTTCGGTGAGTCTTGGCCTACACCTGCCGATATAAAGGAGATGTCTCCTGGTGACCTGTTCACCTTCCTGAGAAGGACAGGATGGACGATGACCTAGGAGGACAACTCCTCGGGAGGATGTACAATGGGTCAGATGTGGCCTAAGTGCTGTGAGCCTACACTCACCCTCCCTACTCTACAGATACAGATTCGAATAGTTTATTGAATTAAACATTACCACCTTCTCTTTCTAACTGAAAATAGTACGACCTCTATTGAATTACACTACAAAGTCCAACGGGGCTGGTATATCTATTTTGCACCAGCTATTCTGGTTTGCAATTAGGAGAGTTACTGTTTTTGAAAAATATTTCAAAACTTAGAAAGCGTTAGAATAATATTTTTCTGCTACATCTATATTCAGTGATAAGCCTTGAACCTGACTTTCAGTGACACCTAGCGGTTTGGAAGAAACTAATTGAAGATAAATAGTGAAAATTTTGTATTTATTCTCGATTATATAGGATTTAATATTCCACTTATGTTCAGTTGAGACAGAACAAAGACTGTAACTTCTATGTGCATGCACCGATTTTAAAAAATATAGACTCCATGCATGAAGCAATGAAGTTAGATTCCAGAAGAAAATTACGACACTCAATTTTTCAATCAGTAACTAGAGTGCGTTATGTAACACCTAGCTCTATTTATGAATTTTACTAATAAATTTCAAATGGAATGCTATAACTCTATCTAGCTCAGAATAAGAGAAATGAGATATCTTATTGACCTGTTTAGTAAGTATTGATGATTGTTGGCTTAACCAATAAGTTGTAAGAGAAATTATGTTGCTGAATTTTTTTTGAAAAAAGAATAAGAAGCAAAAACGTATCGCAATAGTAGTTTTTATCCGATCGTTAGAAAAGTGACACTATTTTGACCTTTTTTCTATGCGCAAAGCTCGATGTTCCAGAAATGTAACTCTAGCAAAATTATCAAACCACGTGGCTTGACTGTCGAAACTATGAAAATCGTGTGAATAACTAGGATGTCAAAAAACTTGCGAACTTTTAATATTTAAAAAAGTTTACTATTGAAAACTTATTGCCAACGTAGGTGAAAAACAGTGAAAATGTGATTTATTGCTTAAATAAAGTCTTTTATTCACATGAAAATAATATGTAAGAAATGATTTTCAAATGGAAAAGAACGTACCTAATAAGCTGAAAGTTGACGTACAACTTGAAACAGAAATTAAACCAATGGTTCAATAAAACTCAAAGTCCAAACCACAAAATTTTAATAAAAGTTCCTCAAAAGGACCCTTATAATGTGTGCTACTAGTTTCGGTACAATATTACCATCATCAGGCTACAATATAAAGAGAAAAGGTACACTTAATAGATGAAGATCTTATAAGATTATGTTAAAATAATTAAGCAAATTGTCAATAGATATACAAATGAATAAGAAAATTTAATAAAGTTAACAAGAAAAAACTTGAGAATATTACAATTGTTGTAATGTATATTTAAATTTACTAATATAATTAATATGTTAATGAGAATCATAAATTATAACTTTGATAACATAAATTATACAAATTTTTAGGTAGTCAAATTGAAATGAAATAAAATCAATCATAGTTACCTGTGTGAAATATGAAATCCAAAGACCAACGAGTTGTTGCCAAAAGTTTTAAATGTCAAAACATGTCTTAGAAAATTAAATTATAACTTTAGTGGTGAGGAAAGAAAAGAAATTGGAACACATTATATTATTATATAATGTGTTCCAATTTCTTTTCTTTCCTCACCACTAAAGTTATAATTTAATTTTCTAAGACATGTTTTGACATTTAAAACTTTTGGCAACAACTCGTTGGTCTTTGGATTTCATATTTCACACAGGTAACTATGATTGATTTTATTTCATTTCAATTTGACTACCTAAAAATTTGTATAATTTATGTTATCAAAGTTATAATTTATGATTCTCATTAACATATTAATTATATTAGTAAATTTAAATATACATTACAACAATTGTAATATTCTCAAGTTTTTTCTTGTTAACTTTATTAAATTTTCTTATTCATTTGTATATCTATTGACAATTTGCTTAATTATTTTAACATAATCTTATAAGATCTTCATCTATTAAGTGTACCTTTTCTCTTTATATTGTAGCCTGATGATGGTAATATTGTACCGAAACTAGTAGCACACATTATAAGGGTCCTTTTGAGGAACTTTTATTAAAATTTTGTGGTTTGGACTTTGAGTTTTATTGAACCATTGGTTTAATTTCATACAACCACATTTGAGATATGGATGAGCTCTTAGAGTTGAAACAGAAATCTTAAATCGAAGTTATCATATCTGTGGTAGTATCCATAGTATACTAATAAATAGAATAAAAAAAAATATATATATATCAAATTTCTCTTTCATGAAGGAATATTCTGCCTCTTCTTCTCAATTCAGAAAAATTATAGACTTGCGTTCATTTCAGTGTCTGGTTTGCTTTCCACTCAAATTAAGTGATTTATCAATATTCTTGCACTTAGCTATAAATTTTATTATTTAAAACGACACAGTTTTGACAACATCAAACGCTCTATAAACAGCAAGCATTTTTTCGTAGCGAATTGGTTTATAGGTATGACTGCGTGAAATGAAGAATTATAGTCGCAATGATAATTTTTATCCATTCTATGGTGACAGACCTACGTCATTATAATTGAGGGGCACACATAAATCGTGGACATTATCCAATATAACTACTTTACTTGTTAGATATCCTAGTTGTATAATATTAAGTTTTCCCCAAAATTCAACTTTATGTTTCATCAATATCTGGCAACATGTTAGATAATCCATTATCGTTAAGGAGGATTGCTGTATCGCACTCAATGCTAGAATATAGATATGCGCTAACGCAGTTATATGGTACCTACTTCTACTGAGTCATCGGAAATACGCAGTTGAAGTACCGTCTTACAGTCGCGGTCGGTGTAATAGAAACCTCTATAGTCCATAATGATAACTGTCGGTACTCTTCGGTGCCACATCAAATCGATCACGACGACGCGCGACGCGACATCTCCGTAAAGTACTGTAATTGCAGCGGAATATTGATTTTGTAAATTTAGGTCTGGTGATATTGTTGAAAACATTGAAATTAAGGAATACCCGAAGTTGTCAACTCTTCTTGCCAACTGAGAAAATGAATTCCGCTATTAGTGAATAATAAGCTTCTTCTATTATTAACCTAGGTCATTAATTAACAAATTCTAATATTTTGAGAATTCAGAGATAGTAGCTTAACAAAAACTTGTGCAGCATAAATTGTGCCATTAGTTTAAAATTCGCGCTCAACTAAAAATGACTAATGACATAACGAGTACGTTCATAATATATCGAAAACTGACAGTGTACCGGGTGGTCCAATAAGCCGATCTCTCGGCTATATATAAGAAACTATTCATGTTATAACTTCAGGAGAAAAAATTCCTTAGTAAAAGTGGCCAAGAGAAATTGCTGGAAATTACTTTCAAGTTTCTAGGTTAACCGCTAGAGGGCGTAACCTGTAAAGAAAAATTTAAAAACCAGTTTTCTGTGGAATGTGCCCAATTATACCAAGTGTTAAATAAGAAAAATAGAAAGAGGACTGAATTCCGCACAAATCTGTTCAAGTGCTTTTTTCTAAATTTTTCCAAATAAAGGGTGGGGGAAAGTGGGAAAGTGTTTTTGGATAAATACATATAACTTTGGTTTGAATCAACCGATTTTAACGAAATTAGTGTCATTAGAAAGAGGGTGGATGCATTAATAACATCTACTATAAAACAATTGCAATTCGTTTCAATTGTCATAGGTATAGGGTAATTTCGAATGAAAAAAATTGAAATTTGTTTTTCTTGAAAATGTTTAATGGAAACACCTAATTATTGTGATTTATAATAAAACTGTATTAAATTCTCAACAAAATGGCGCAAACCGCATGTTGATAGCTTTTGTCGAAATCGAGATATAAATAAAAACGCATAAACATAAGTATCTAAGTATAGTATTGACTCACCCTGTATTATAACTTGAATTAAATAATAAGTCAGTACTTTCAAATGTTTTCATAGCTAAAGAATTTTAGTGTCGATATCCATTTCAACCATTGTTATTTCATACTATTCAAAATAGTTTTTTTTCCAAAATAAGTAGGCCACGACAATAAATTTGACAAGACTTCATATTATTTATTTGTTGACAGCAATCAAAACATTGCATTCTATTTAAGTATTATTATATTAAAATTCAAATTGAAGGCTACACTTTTCTCAATAGAAATTGATATTGCTAATATTGGTACTCGATTCACGATGATATCGAATGCAGAATTGTATGATATGATTGGAGACGAGGAGGACGAGGCAACGTTTAATAGTGCGGGTAGTGTTAATATGCATAATACGCATTATTGGACTGAAGAAAATCCGCACTGAATGGAGGAAGTGCAGCTACAAGGTAGATAGAGTATCAATGTTTGGTGTGGTATAGTTGATGGAAAGATCGTAAGTCCATATTTATTTGATGGAACTTTAAATGGCAATACATATTTGGTTTTTCTGGAAAATCAGTTGCCCGTTTCATTAGAAGATATTTCCTTACAAACAAGAAGATGTATGATATTTCAACATGACGGGTGTCCCGCGCATTTCTCCAGACAAGTTATAGACTATGTAAATGTAAATTATCCAAATAAATGGATTGGAAGGGGGAGTATATTTCAATGGCCAGCTAGATCTCCAGATTTAACATGTCTGGACTTTTATCTGTGGGGATGATTGAAGGATTTAGTGTACCAAACTCGACCAACCACGAGAGACGACATGAAACAGCGCATAAGAAACGCAATAAATACTATATCAACAGCTGAGATTGAAGCAGCTGTTATGTCTAAGCGCGATATATTTCAGCTTTGTGTAGACGATGGAAAACAGTTTGAACATTTAATTGGACATTGAGTTTTAATGATAAATATATCTGTATGGTCTTCCTTTCACATATCTAATTTCAAGTTACAATACAGGGTGAGTCAATACTATACTTAGGTATTTATGTTTGTGCGTTTTTATTTATATCTCGATTTCGACAAAAGCTATCAATATGCGGTTTGCGCTATTTTCTTGAGAATTTAATACAGTTTTATTATAATTCACAATAATTAGGTGTTTTCATTAAACATTTTCAAGAAAAACAAATTTTAATTTTTTTCATTCGAAAGTACCCTATACCTATGACAATTAAAACGAATTACAATTGTTTTATAGTAGATGTAATTAATGCATCCACCCTCTTTCTAATGACACTAATTTCGTTAAAATCGGTTCATTCAAACCAAAGTTATATGTGTTTATCCAAAAACACTTTCCCCCACCCTTTATTTGGAAAAATTGAGAAAAAAGCACTAAAACATATTTGTGCGGAATTCAGTCCTCTTTCTTTTTTTCTTATTTAACACTTGGTTTAATTGGGCACATTCCACAGAAAACTGGTTTTTAAATTTTTCTTTACAGGTTACGCCCCCTAGCGGTTAACCTAGAAACTTGAAAGTAATTTCCAGCAATTTCTCTTGACCACTTTTACCGAGGAATTTTTTCTCCCGAAGTTATAACATGAATAGTTTCTGATATATAGCCGAGAGATCGGCTTATTGGACCACCCGGTACTTGTCAGTCAGATGACGGGGTGAACGCTTCTCGTGATGCGTTTTTGAATTATTTTAAATTTTTGTTATAAATTTGGCTGGTAGTGGAAAAAATTGTATTCATACACCATGTTGGTGAGGACATTTATAAACATCGCATCTTATTTCGCTAGCGAAATAATTTTGATGTTCGGTCAATGATAATAGTCTTCTCTACCTTTTTGTATCATTATACAATTATGGGCCCAATTATTCAGAGGAACGATTATGTATTGATAACCATCACATTAGTTTTAAATACGCTATTTTCTCTACACCTGATAATAATATCAAAAATCATATTTATATTCTTATTTAACGGAAATCACTCATGTGTCTATAGAAAATTCCACAAAATCGTAATCAATGGTACATTTTCCGATATTTGTGGAGGAGTCGAGAATAATTCTTTCATATCGCTGATATTAGACATTTCAATAATAAATTTTGACAATTAGATAGGACAAACAATGCCTAAATGCACAGCATGCTTGAATGAAAAATAATTGATTAAAAATCTGTATCGTTATGAAAAATCTGTATAATCATGATTCCCATTATGAAACAGATTATGATTATGACTTCCACATGAAACTTCGTTTATTTGATCTCTTACACCTTTCCAATGATTTGTCACACCTAGTACTTTCCCTATTTCAATTTTATTGGTAATAATGACAGAGGGGAGGAAGGGATGTTGGAAAGTTGATGATATGATCAAAAGATGTCCAAAAATATTATAAATAAGTGAAATATTTAATTTATTGTGGAAAATAGTGTCAAGATGGCTAATGCCCGATTGCACCACCTTGGCTTAACAAGTAAGCCAAGCTTAAAAAATTAAGCTCGCTGCACCGTCATCAAAGCGAAGCTTATGTTCACGAAATTTAAAGCCCAGCTTTATCCATAGCTTATCTTTAAGCGGTAGATATGTGATTGCGCGTTCATTGTATTTTCTGACGTTTTGTGACGTTTCCAATTTGTTTGGACATATTTTCTAATAGTATAACCTTATTTTTGAGTTTGTTTGGTGTTTACAAACAACAATGAATTTAGAAGAAAATCTTGATAAAGAACTAGAAATTTTAGATATCCTTGAAAATGGTATTCCAAGGCACATTTATGTTCGAAATGACCCGTTTCACAATTTAATTCTTTGAATTCCTATTCAACTTTTTTCCATGCTTCTTCCTTTTCCCTCCATGTTACCGCATCTGTCTTTTTGCATTCTATAATTCCTTTATATTTTTTAACTAAGTTTAGGCAAAGCATTTTCTCTTCGGAAGGGAAATTTGCCGACCGAATTCTTTTTTCACCTTCCATGGCAGAGATTATTTAGATTAATCAAATTTTAACAAAATTTAGAAGTTGTCAGATAAACTACTGGTATTATGACAATCTAGTAAAAAAAATTCATTCATTCAAGTAAAGACATACGATATTGTACGTAAGCGTGGCTTTACTAAGCGTTACATGGTGCAATGAGAGATTGGAATTATTATTAAGCTGCACTTTGTTAAGCCTTACATTTAAGCTAAACTGGTGCAATCGGGCATAAAAATGTCTTCCATAAGCAAGATTTCACTGTTACTATGAAAACAAAGTGGCTGACAACAATAATTATCATTTTAAAGTGACGTTAGTGGCTGCGACTTCAACTTTTGAATTCTAGATATTATTTAAAATAATGTAAGTTCGTAATTTTAAACCTGAAATTTCATAATCACGTGGTATCGCGTCTACCTTAAAAATTAGTAGTGTTTCAACCCCCAAAACCCCAATATCCCGAATTATCTGGTTCAGGAATCAATATTGAATCGTGTACTGGTTGTACGATTAATGTTGATATTTTCTATTATGAAACACAATCATTTGGAGTTCTGCTCCATTTTTTCAAAGATTGAAATACAAAACTATCATCAATTTACATGCAGTGTGCGAAATACTTCGCATCCTTAGTGCGCAAAGTATTTTGCGCACGGTGTCATCATAACGTAAGATTCCGAAAAAAAGTCACTACTCATAAAAATCAAAGTTTGTCATTTTTTGACGTTTGTAGGAAAAATACATTTTAATTTTTCGATCCATTCACTCGTGCTATTGTAAGGTAAAAAAGACGCACCCGTTGCTCGGCGTCGCTTAAACAAATGACGTCCGACGGGCGGCCTCACGCCAACCTCTCTTTACAATTTTCATTTCCACTTCAAATCCAAACAACCCATGCCCATCCCGTACTAGCGACATTCAATTCACATGTTTCACATACACATTCGTATTCATCACAAAACGTACATAAGTTAGCCATGACTGCCGGCTACACTAGGCCTACTTGACTCAGACGAATTGCGACGCGTTGAGCGATAGGACGGCGTTGTCAGTTTGTTTTCAAACGCGGCTTACTTATTTCCTGCGCGTATGATCGGTGCATCGAATTCGAATCACTTGACTTTTTTTTCAATTTGTTTGTGTTAATTTTCACTAACATTTTTTTTGTGATTGTTTGATGTGGTGATGTTATTAGTGATATTTGTCAGATGACTTGTGTCATGAAGAGTCGAATGAAAAACGGCGTTATGGCTCCATATCCTTCAATTAGTTCTTCTTATTGGCAACCTGCGCCTACGCCTGCACCTTATGCAATGCCAGGTAAGGTTCGGAGGAGAATATTTAAATTAATGTTTGGCCATTGAGCTACAGAATTTATGGAAAAACAATTTTATGTAATAGGCTTCTGTTGATAGATTCTTCTTGTTTTTCATTGGATACCTATTACCTATTTATTATTTGGTTTGGTGTTATTGTGAGCTAATCCTCAATGTAAATACTTTCATCTACGACCACCTTAAAAATTATGCATTTACGAAGCAAAAAAAATTTGTGAAATCATACATTATGCATACGTTAAAAAGCGTACTTGAATGAACAACGCGTTTTATATGGGACTTTCAGTACTAATACTCCTAGGGTCTTGATAATATCGAGATAGTTTTGTCATAGAGAATGCAGAAAGCGTCTTGCTTAATAATAGCCCGAGGCCCTCGCCGAGGCCACAGGCCAAGAGAAAAAAATTTGCTTAAAAAAAGAAGAAATTTTTGATAATCATGTATCATATAATTGTGTATATATTTGTTTATAGAAAATTTATTTTCATGTTCTTAAGCCCTTCAGACCACATTTTTTTCTTCATTTGATCGTTGATGAAGTTTTGTATTACACTTGTGCAATAAGTATACTTTTGCGCACTTGTATCATTAATAGCTATTACGCCTTTATAAATATTTTTGAGGTTTCCGCAACCAGCATGTTCCTTTCTTTTCAATTTTTTTCCTCAAATCAAATCACAATATTTTTTTTATTTCAACCTTTCAGTAGCATTCCATAGCATAATTGAGGACCCGATCTAACATAACGGAAAAATTCGACATATCGTATCTTCCTTTTCCAGTTTTTGTATCCTCCATTGATATATACATATATCAGACTATTTTTCGAAACATTAACATAAATCTTCAAAATGGAGCGTCAGAAATTTTTGTCTTTTAAGCGGCCAGGATATTTATCCATACACACTGAGGAAAAAGAAAAGAAAAGTTTTTTGGTTCAAATTCATAAACATTACCTGACTACAATAGCAACAAAAGTTGTTGCAACTGCTTCCATTCACGTAACCTACATGTGAAGGATCTTGCTCTTTTTTAATAATAAATTTTCCACACGGAAATGTGTCAACTTTGGAAAAAAAATTTAACATACCTTACTTCATAAACCAGGTGTAATCTAATAATGACGTTCCATATTTCTATAGAGTTCTATCAATTTTATGAAAATGAAAAATTGAAAATAAAATTTCCTGTCTTCAATATAATGTCCCATGCGTAGAAATCTTGTGTCATTTATTATCAATTAATTATCCATTTGCTAGGGTTTTTCACTCACGTGAAAAATAAATGGAAATATGGCCATTGTTAAGAACTTAATTTCGTGAAAATATTATGTTAAAATATTTAACAATTTTCATAAATTTATATTCAGCTTGATACAAATGTGATAATTGCGCTGATCACGTGCTTTTCGATTTTTAAAAAAAATTTTGTAATAATCCATAGGAATTGCTTTTTGATAAGTTAAAAGTTAAATTTACCGGAAAGGCGTATTTCACCGGATAGGGAGTGTGGCCATAACTTTATTGGCCGGAAAAAAGATTTTTGCTTTCTTGGAAGCACGTTTCTCGTTGGAAATCCATTGTTTCGACTGTATTTTCATTTCTGGGTTTTAATGTACCCAAGTTTAATATACTCGATCGACGGGAAAATTTACTTGACTTTTGATATTTGAAGATATTTTTCAATGTGAAAGAGCTTCTAATCTATTAAACAATCGTGGCACTCACCTTGCAGATACCTTTTTCATATGTAACATTCCATGCAAAATATGATATACCTCTTCGGTTGAAACATTTATTCCACTAGCTATGTCATATACTTCTATTTAATTATTTTTTGATGTTTCTTAAAAATGGGTGAAAACTATCAGTTGAAAATAGCCTGCCTGGCAACAAGTTTTCAAAAAATCTGTCAAAATATTTCCAATTCATTCTCACTCTCTTATTATTATCACTGACAATTATTAAGTACAAGGGCACGGATTTCATGAACAATTTCTGGTTACAGTAAATGACGGTTCTGGGCGCTCAGCGTCATCAGTGTTCATATGGCCATTTTTAAAAGAAGAGAACTAGTTGTTAATCATTCAATGGGACGAAGCACATCCAGGATAATATGCAGGTCACTTTTTCCCAGTTTTCCCACATGCTTAGTCAAAATAAAAGTAAAAGCTGATATTTTTGTGATACTTTCGTTAAATTTTGCTTCACAACAATGCCCTAGCTCTCATATCAACGAACTTTTGGATAATGAAGAGTGAAAATTACGATATACCCCACCTATTCTCCTTCTTCTGTTCCTAGTTACTTTCTGAAGTCAAAATAGTGCTCGAAAAGTCGGATTATGTTGAAGGAAAGTGTTATCCTTCTGAGGATGAAACCGGTCAAGGATAGAAATAAATATAAATATATAATGCTGTGAAATATCAATTATGTTTTATTTAATTTACTCAATTGTTTGAATGAATCCTTTTTTTTATTATAGTAGGTACTAGTCTCGTTGTCTGTTTGCTGTTTGCATACTCGTAAACTATTGGATTTATGAATTTCTTTGCCAAAGTTAGCTTGACTTTTATTAGTTTACTAATTGCACGTCTCTTTGAAAACATTGGTTGATACAGTGAATTTATTTATATTAGCTTAAAATAACTCTTCAAGCCATAACAATTACCGAATTTTCGTCAACTTTCAAAACAAATCAGTCAGTTTCTGTTCACCCAAACAGCATTATTATTCTAACCGTATCACATAAAATACTATGTTATAATTCTGAGAAAATATTTTCCGTACTGTAATAAAAATTTAACAAAAATTGAAAAATTGTTCATTGATCTAAAACATCACTGAAATTAGCAATACATACGTAAATAATCGTTCATTTGGTACCTAAATGAAATCGATTTTAATATCTATTATTGGACATTGAACATTTTTTGATTGCAGTTTCTGCTATTTTATTCTGTTCCTCTGGTTCATATATTTTTTCACTTTAAAATGAATTACATAACAGTTTCATCTTCCTGTTCACACATCCTGCATAAAGGTGTGTCCACTAGCCCCATAGTTTGGAGGTGTTTTCTTAGTGGACAGTGGTCAGTCAGAATTCCTACTGTTTAACATAGGTTTTTCTCGCCCATCGCCAAATATTTCTCCGGTGCCAGCTTCCCTGGGCCGCCCAGGGTGTTCCTAGCAAGACTGCATCCTTTGATTCCATCCCATCTCTTGAGGGATTGAGCATGCGAGTAACGTTTGGCTGGTTCCGCAATTGTCGAAGTCGTTATGCCGTAGATGTCACTGGTTCCTAAAATTTTTAGTCTAGCCGCTTCCTTGGCTAAATAATTGGCAATGCGATTACCTCTACTCCTGTCGTGCCCTTCAACCCACCTCAGGATAATATTGTTATCTGCTGAGGCTGGTATGTCAATTGCCACAAAAAAACTAACCAGAGAAGGAATTTTTTGACAAAAACATAACAATTTGCACTGATAGTAGACAAGCCCTATTAGCCTTGAACAGACAATGTGTTATATCGGGGCTAGTACTAGAGTGTCATCAAAGTTTAGCTAACGCCTCGGCAGATAACAATATTATCCTGACATTGTGTTAATAAAATAAAAACTAACGAGGATCTTTCCTGATATCTTTCAAAAATAAATTCAAAGACAGAAAAATTCCCATCACAACCATTTTGACAATTATCTTGTTCCCCATGTAAATTTCCATTATAAATTGAATTAACAAATGCAAAAATGATTAGGAAATTTTGGAAATTTTTTTCAAGCGTACTATTATCATTTGTAGTATTACGATGTATTGAAGGACATTTTTCAGATAAGAACCAATCAGTACTACCATATAAGCCGTTTTCAGCCATTTCCTCTTCTTGAAAATTAAAATTATTAATATGGGTAGGTTCGGGTGAACAATCCCTTCATTATCAAATTTCCTCCTTTTCCAGGATTTTTTTGAATATCAGATATTCGTATTGATCTTGATATTCGCAAAAAACAATTACGGCAGGGTTTTACAATGTACAAAGCTTGATGTTTGTGGTTGGTGGTTTCTTAAGATATTTTGAAAAACTATGTTAATATCGTCATCCTTAAAGGCTTTCTGAAAAAAAACTTTTGAATAAAATCAATTTAGGTTCGATGGATATAAAACCACATAGTATATGTAGTTTGCATTTGGCACCCTATTTAATGAAATAGCTAGTTATTTATGCAACAAGTGTGAAAAGTGAGTGTTTTTTGCACGCAGGATCAGACACTTGCTCTAGATTTTTATTTTATTTTATGTTTGTCATAAATCATCACAAAACTGACAAGAATGACAGATGAGTACAACAAAGATTTTGTTGCACTAGTACAGAAAAAAAAACCACTTTTTCCATTAAATGTGTTTCACAAAAGTGTTGTTTTTTCATGAATGTAGAAAAAATCATTTGTTTGTAATTTTTCTATAAATAACAACTAAGTTAGTGGAAATAGAGCTGGAAGCAGACTAGAAATTCCACTGAATGCTGTAACCTGAAGAACCTTTGGAGCATATCCAAACTGAACAAAATTTATATCAATTTTCCATATTTGAATAATTGGTTTTTTGATCGGATGGACAGAAACGATTATGCTTGTTACAACTTATCTCCCAGTATAAGATATTCAGGAATTATTCTGCTATATTCAAGCTACAACAATCAAATTGCAGAAAAAAAACATTAATTATACAATTGAGAAAGATTATTGTTTTGTTCAACGTAGTTTGGTTTGATTTGAAAAGCCTATTATTAGAAAACATTGTAGACGGTTTATATGGTTTTTAATGCCTTTAAAGCTCTCACGGCTACCTAAATCAATCATCTGTTATTCAACACGGCAAGTACCTGTTGGCGTTCGTTGTGAAAATTGAGAGTTTTAATGCAATTTATGCAGCAAATTGGATATTATACGGAAAATCTACAAGTCATTTTTTGAATCTATTACTAACGACTGCTTCAGAAAAACGCTTATGGCAGTAGACAAGTTTTAATTTTTAGATTTCTCTCAAATTGGAACATTTGACATTCACCATATTAGAATATATTTGAGGATGATTAATTTTTACTTGAAAACTATGATTTGTAATAAAAATGATATTTTGAAACGAGCACGGGACACGTAGGCAATAGTTCTTTGTCTTATTATTGGGTGAAAATGACACTTCATTTCCTACAGACAATGATTATTTAGCATAATGTGTTCCGTCCATCAATTGAATTGTTTTTGATGTCTGTCTTTTGATTATTGTGATAGCTATAGCTCAACCATTATAAAAATCATTTTTCACGTGACAAAGTACTGATACAGAGACGTTCTATAACTTAATACTGCAAGTGGTCGCGAGGTTGAGTTTCAAACTAGCAACAAAATATACCACTAGGATCGTATTGCTAGCTACACCTATTACCAAGGCACTTAACTACTACACTAAGTTAATATTACGGTACGAACCACGCGTTTCTCGGGAGCCGCTGAAGCAACAAAATCAATTATTATGTAACAAATTATGAGCTGGGTCCGGAACGTGCACTCCAAACTGGCCTCCGCAGCTTAATATACGTGCAATGTTAAATGTTTTGGTTTACCGAAGTACATGTAAAATAATTTTGTTTTTCAAAGGTGACTTCGTGGCTTCTAAACAATGCTTTGTGTATAGTTTGAAGTAAATAATGTCGATTGGTTGTGTATTTTATCTCAATTTACTTCTCTTGTTTGATTGATAATTCATAATTAGCTATTGTGGAAAATAAGGCATTCGTGGAGTATTGTGTATGAAGCGAAGAGAATTTGAAACAAAGCACCTATTTTTTATTACCGAATTTAATAATATTAACTTTGTTTTTATGATTGGAACGAAATATGTTTTGGAAGCAATGAAAGTGGAGTGAAACATTCATTTAAGTATATCCAATTATTTTTACGACTGCCTTGGGATTTTTAAATTTTGACTAATACTTCCAGAGTTCGACCTGGCACATTATTTTGTTTAAACTGAAATAATCTTGATATATGGACGCAAGGACTTGGAATATAATAATGGTCATTTTTTCAATATTGAACTATTATAATTTGAGCTTATTGTTTTCACCACTATTTGAAGGAAATAGTTATTGAAATTTCAAGAATTATTGTTAGTTAGTTAGTTAATTCAATTTATAATAGTTACATAAATAGATTTTACAAAGTTAAGGTCAATTTTCATTATAATTGGGGAAAAATGAAAGAAAATAAGATTTTTGGGTGTTGGGGTAACATTCACTAAGACCTGAAAGATCTATTGTTTCTCCTCACTTCTACTTAGTTTCTAAGGAAAGTCTCTGAAACTAGTAACTCCTTCAGTATTATTTCCCGGAGGAATTTTAGGATATCTGCAGACTTCGCGCAGCTGGGAAGTATATAGATGGATGTTTCTTCTTCCATGCCACAATATCTGTTTCTTCTTCCTCCAATATTTTGAGCTTTTCCAGATACCTATTCAGGCGACAATGTCCCGTAAGGATCCCTGTTAAAATTCTTAGCGCAGTTTTACTTCGAATTATGTATTCATTTGATCTCAACAGGTTGTAGTCACCCAAAATAATCTTTGATTGTCTAAGCCCTGCTAGATTTTTCCAAGGGTCAGACCTACTCTTTCTTTCGGCTTCACCTATTACTTCCAATTTTACATTGGGGCTGATTCCGCAAAAGGGTTCAGGCCCCCAGAAAGGTATTTCAGTCCCTTACTTTGCTAGTTGATATGCTATTCAATGTCCTTCTATTCCTGGAATTCTTAGTTAGGTAACTACATTGTTCTCGCCTTGTTTATTGAGTTTGTCTAGGCATTCCCACACAATTTTGGAACTGATTACACAAGAGCTCAATGCTTTAATGGCTGCTTGACTATCTGTCATTGAATTATTGAATTATAAACATAGATCAATTAATAATGGACAAATTTAAATGTTTGAGAATCCAGGAATACCAAGTTAAGAAAAACGTTTGCAAAGTTGTTTTGAAAACAGATTAAATAGATAAGATGGAATATTCAGTATTTGTTTAAATAATTTCTAAAAACTCCATTATAGACTAATGTCATTTCCAGTTTTTACATTATTTTGGTGAAATAATGAAGCTTCAATGTTTTTATGAAAGTATTTTGTATTTTTGATGTTATGAAACTATTGAAAAAGACTTGGCGCGCGCCTTACAGTTCTAGCGAATTCGTGGCTGGAACTCGTAGCTGCCTTCACACTCGTTTTCCTATTATAATGTCCACAAGGGACAATTGATTGTAAAACATACCCAAACTTATAACGTATTTATCATTATTCTAGTGTTGAAATAATGTTAAATTTATTCATTAATATGCTTTTCACTAATTTAGTTTTAAGGTCATGCTAGAATAATCTAAATTTTACGATTAATAAAGCTGTATATAACTAGAGATGAACAATACAATTGAAATATTCATATGTAAACATTTTTCTTCCTGAAGTATCAAAGTGAAACATTCCGAATGGGTGATTTTGTCAGTCAGTCTTTAGCAACCAAAAATACCATCGATGTTATGCCCTTGCTAGATCATGCCACGTATAATTATCCATGTGCAAAACATGGTGTACCCAAATCTAAGCCGCAAGCAAACATCGTTTGGCCTTGCGACTTATTGATTGTTATTGTGAGTGCTGAAATAATGGGAAATTGAACGCGTTTGAATTCAATTGATTTGGTTTGTGAAAATCATTGGAGCTCGTGGCAGCAAAACGTTTTTGGCTCGAAATTTTCCATTCAATCTCGTAGTTTCAATAACATTTTTCAATATTTTTAATAACCAGCTGTGTACTGCTGTACATCTGTGGTGGGTTCAAACTCCGAAGTAAAATAAGTGGAAATCCAGCGTCCACTTGTAGAAGGTGTCATGGCATACCTGGCAAATCCACTGAGCTCAAAAATTCTGTTGGATAGTTTACAGCTTCGTTATCTCGGAAACTGTATCGATCAATCTAAGTCGCATTGAAGCGACTGCTGCAACTTGGTTGAAAATTGACGACGTGATGGAATTTTCTTTGGTTTAAAAACAACGTCTTCATTGTTTGGAATATGGATGTGATCTACAGTCTGTTCGCTGAATCTTTTCCCATGTATGAAATGATTCACATACTATTTTTTGTATTACGTCTCTTTCCTACTCACAGAATCTTAACCCCCGAAATGAAACCGTTTGTTCCATTACAGCGTAATATAACAAACAGAGATAGCCATATGATGAATGTCGGCGATAGGTTTAACGCGAATCTGTATGCTAGACGTCGTTGACAGACCAAAGGCTTTGTTTACAACTACGACCTACGTGTTATTTAATGTATTGATGTATTGCGTTTGTATATCAATGATGACGCATGGGAAAAGATCCAACGAACCAACTGTAAATTTTATTTTGACCCATTTGCCATGTATTGAAAGCAAATTTACACAATCTTTTTATTTCTTAGTGACCATTGGGTCAAAATAAACACACCTGCATCTCTAAACATTTACAGAAAACATTTAATATCTGTATAACGGTAAGGTTTAGGTATAGAAAAGTCGAAAAAAGCTTCCATACATAAGTACCTATACTGAAATTTTACGCAGATAAAAAAAATGTATTGATTTACAGGGTGTTCCATTTGAAATAACAAAATATTTTAGTAAAAAAGATCTTATCCAAACACCCTAAGGTGAAAATTTTCATGATTTCACTATAGATAAGTATTCTGCCATATACAGATAGTTTTAACTCGTTGTGGTACACCCAGTATACAAAACGTCTCAGTTTAAACCCGCAGATATATTTTGCTTTCCGATGTTAATTACATAGCATAACAATACCATGAGTACATTTTTAATAAATAAATCGTGACTAATAGTGCAGCTAACAGAAACTATCATACACTAATAAAAGTAAGTACCCATACCGAACAATGCATTATTAATACACTCTTATCTAAATAACGCAAGTAATTATGATAATGGTAATAAACCTGCTTAATAATTAATAGTTGAGTTGCTATGACCCTGAACTAAATTGTCATATCTTCCTTCTTAACATTGTCACAGATGAATTAATTTGCGAAAATAAATATGCCAAAATCTACTTCCTTATATCAAAGGAAGTGTGAGTGAAATTGCAAATTTGGAAAAAAATGGGTAGATGTTTCAGTGACTTATTTGACCTTGGAAGTTTCTCTGTATCCAAAATAACTGAAGAAGATATTACAAGTTGTATTTTCACAATAAGCCTCTTATTGATATGTTTGTAGTAGCAAATAATGTCCAAAAGAAAGAAAATTTCCTTCTATGAAACATTCGTGATATTCTTATCGTCGACGATACCCCTTGTAATAATTGAAACTTGTCTAACAATGGATTTACACCGAACCGACAAAGCAGCAAAGTAGAACATTAGAAAAAACCGTAACTTTCTGCAGATTTTTCGGCAGCTCAACATATGCTGTTTTGTTATTCGTTTTCCGATAAATATCGGCAACTCCAAAAAGTTGCTGCGTTTATTGCAATTCAGTTGGCTTGGTTGTGTTATCAAATTCAGTTGCGGCGAGCTTTTACAGAGTCAACATCTATGTAGTTTGTGTTTTTTCTCACCACTATTCAACCAATTAAATTTATCAACTTTTCAAAATCGTGGCTTGAAATTATCAAAAAGTTGTTAAAACATCTTTGTAGCGACATCATATTTCTTTATATTCAATAAGAATCTCGCACAATACCTGCGCTTACATCGTTTTCCAATTTTTTTTTCCAAATCACCATCATCATCCACATAGGAGAGAAAAAAAGCGTTCCTTGTCAGTAACTTTAATTTTTTTTAATAAATAATATAAAATAATGAACACGTACCCATCTACTTTCTGAATTGAACTAATTAAAACTGCTGTTTTTCTGAAACGACAGACAACAAAAATTCTACAGCAACCAATTTTTTCTGTTCAATCTGTTTAGTATGAACAATCTTATCGTTAAAAATAGTTCTTGTGTTTTTAAACGGCAACAAACAGCTACTCAACTAGTCTTTTTGGGATAAAATCGCCACTAGAAGACTAGCCATCAACTATTCATGATGTTGAATCAAATATATGAATTTAGCCACCCATCACATAAGAATAAGAACAAAAATAAATAATGAATGCTTCCCAATCGAAAATACTGGAGACTCTTCCATAATGTTAGATCAACTATTCAGAATCTAAACCAACCATTTCCACTTAATTGTTTATCGAAAGCAATAGGGTCTCTAGTTTTCCCATCTAAAGTCCCATACTATACGTACCTGTCAATCATTCTTGACTGAAATTCAATTTGAAACTCAATCCAAGCGATTCTCCCTCTGGCTGCAGATAATTGAAGGTCATTCTATATTTCGGTGCTGCTTAATCTACTTCCATCCCTTTTCGTAGTCTGTTGTTCGTGGCGTGTTCCATCCAATTAATTCGTGAAGCTTATTGAATCATTTTCATTATCCAAGAAAAATTAGCAGCAACAACAATCATTCAAAAAATGGAAATACATTAGTGCTAGATCTAACCACCGCATGGAAACGCACCAGCTGCAACATTTTAATGCTTGACATTGCAAGCTTCAAATCTTCTTCAAGGCATACTGGAACTGGTGTGTACTACAATTAATTGCTATGATAATCTGAATAACATGTCTTTTAATATTAACGCTGGCTAGCTACTCAAAATTGTTCATTTCAAAGTATTTGTCACTTGTCACACGTCTAGTACGTTTTCTGTTTTTTTTTAGTAATAGAATCCTACACAGTAGATATTATGCTTCTAAGCGAAATGATGCAGCCGGTGCATTTCCTGTGAAGTTTGTCTTTTTTATCTGCAATTTTAATCCAAGCCTATTAATATTTATCTGCAAACTAGTTGTAACGTTTTGTACTTGGTTTGTTTAAATTAAATAATCACCTCAATCACAAATATTATAATCACTGATATTTCATTTTTTTTTATTCCCAACATCATTCGATTGTGTCATCATAATAATATAATCATTACGATTACTAAGCACTCCCAGAAACAGACGTGACTCCATATTGATTCAGAATAATCAGAGAATGCGAATGAAAAGTAAAGCTGATGAGGGTATATTTTGTGCGTGTCATCAAAAATCGTTTCTCGATAATAGTCCAAAGGGCAACGTAGTCAAAAAATTTAATTGTCTGGTCTCTCAATTGTTCACGAGACGGTCTTTATACCTCGGAAAAAAAATATTAAATGACGCTCAATCAACTTTTTTTCGCTAGATATTTGACGCCTTCTGGAAATTCTGCACTAGAATCTATCCACAGATATTAAGAGAAATTATCCAGGATTATTGATAGTCTTGCTATTTTCCCTAAAATATGTCTGTAACACTATATTATAAATATCAGGTATAGTTTGGCAAGTTTATCTGAAGCTACCCGTACTACTACTACCCGTATTCGTACCTAGAGGACTTTACAATATAACAGTATTATGGATATAGAGTTCATACAGCCTTTTTAGTGTGCGTCATCGTTTGTGACGTTTATTCGGGTTTTGGGTATGTCGTTTATTTTATTTGCTATTTTGACACATATCTAACCTCAAATTTGATAAATAAAATCATCAGGATCGCATTCAGCAAAATTCGACAAGGCTATGAAATTAATAGTTACCAGCTTCTTTTTGTAACTGAAAATACTTGAGAACTTTCAAAATGCTGATGTTTTTCCGTGTATGTATCTAGGCATATTTTTGTATTATTCGAATAAATATAACAATAATATTAATATTAACTTTTCATAAATAATAATTGACCGTGAACAACAAAGTACGGACCTGACAAGAACTGTCAGTGGGACAGTAGAAAAAAATGTCAGACACATTGAGAATACGAAAGATATATCTGCATCTTATTTTAAACAAAGAAATTTCTCCCGATTGATAGGTCGCGCTTGCGCTTGCGCGCTTGATCTCCAATCAACCAATCAAATTTTGGTAAGTCAATGATTAGGATTGACGTTTGTTATACATTTGAACGGTTCATTATTGCGATATTTTGATTAGGATTAATCAAAGACCTGACTTTTTCCATTTCTTCCACGGTATGTGTTAAAAAGACATTGACAAACGATGACGCACACCTAAAAGGCTGTTGTATTAACCATATCAATTAATTAATATTAATATCGAACCTACGTCAACTGGAAATTTATGGTATTATGACCAATTTGGTTAAGTATTGGTGATTATATTTCTTTCGTTATTATCTTGGATACTTCATTTGAAATATTACCAGAATTGTAAGTAATGTATTTATAATGAGGTTTCTGTTTTTGGAAATACAATTGTATCGTTAGTTTCTATTCTTTCATGTCGTTAAATGTACTAATTATTGATGTTGGGTAATCAGTGGAAAGTTATTTATTTTATTATACAAAGCATTTCAATAAAAACTTTAAAAATATTGAATAGTTGAGGCTTTTACTTGATGAAGTTCCATACTTAACGATAAAATAAAACACTTTCATTTGTTCAAATCCTTATTATATTTGAAATGAGTTCAATAAATACTCGTTACGTGTTTCGCTTACACAGTAGCTTTCTCAAACAAAAACTATCCACCTCATATGATTTTGAAGGCGTCACTCATTTTGAAGAAATGAATAAACACGTCAAAAATAATTTCAAGGAGACGTCTTTTTGCTCATATGTGGACGCTAAAACTCTAACCCCTTCCTCCAATGGTCACCCTGCCCAGATTGATTCATTTTTGGCTCGGCACCATCGGTTAGAGTCTTATGCCCGTACCTATAGTACCTACTCAATCTCCTACTTGAGACCTTCTTCGTCAAGTCAGACTTTGTCTCAAGTTCAGCTGCTATAGTCCAAGCTATAGGTTTGTTCCAACCGCAGTCAGAAACCGTCAGAAGCGATCAGAGAATAGTCGACCATTGCAACCAGTGATAGGAATTACGCGAAAATAACTCGTTGTTTGCTATGACCAGTTATTCTCTGATCGCTTCTGACGGTTTATGACTGCGGTTGGAACAAACCTTATATTGGGCAAGCTGGGATTCGGCTTGGTTGTTTTGGTAACTTTTGTATTATTACCAAAATTCTAGTTATTTTAATATGACTGACATTGCTAGGTTCGTTACCAACTGAATTAATGGAGGGATAGGTAATCCACTGTTGTTAAATATCTTGAAATTGGGATGTGCAATAGGAAAAATAACGCCTCCAATAATATTTTTTGAGGATCTATACCTAATTCCAAGATCTTCCTGACTAAAGAATTCCATAGGATTTGCCACATCTCGTGAATACCATTTCGATAAGGAAATATCTGTTATTTCCTCAGAAATGTCTATAAACTTTAAAAACTCTTGAGAATTTTCAATATCTCTCTTAACCCTCTTTCAAATGTTTATAAAAGATGATAGTTGAGACAACGATTGTTGTCGATGAGAACCGAAGACATGCGAGTCATGCTCAAGGCTGGTCTCTACCAGACTGTCTCAAGTCACGCAAACGCTGTGATATTGCTTTCAGTCCAAGATTTGTTCATAGTATACAGACCCAGTCTCGAGTCGTACTCAAGCTCGAGACCAACCTCAAGTTCTGATTATAGGTACGGGCATTAGAGCTTAGGGTCCTCGACATCTCAGCCTTCAGCGTTTTTGTTGGTTGTGCCGTTTATATGAAGATTCTAATGGCCCTTATTATGCTCAACAGTCTTTTCACACTATTACAATTAAGACAACGTTTTTATTGAGTGCGATATTAATTTTTAATTAAAATTTTGTTTTTATTTATAATAAATCATGATCAAAGTAATATTTAAGTATTTTATGAGATAGTGTTCGTTAAATTTATTCAATGAGTTATGAACTAAGTGCCATTAAAACGAACATGACAACGACAATAACTAGCGTTTATCACTAAAACATTTTACATGTTTTCGTTCTTGGAAATTTCGTTATTCAATTTTGTTTACCGTTGGGACGGATCCACTTTTATTTCCCGTCCAATTTTACCTTCACGTTTTTCGAATTTTATCAACACTGCCATGATAAAGCAAAGTCTACAATGTATTTTGTTATCTTTATTTATTCAAGAAGAATGTCCGTTACACAGTTATTTACATTAGATAGTTACTGTGTGCGTATACCAGAATATTGATCATGAAGTTAAAAGGGCAATTGTACATATAACTATACATTATCATGGGAATTGTAGTCACACCCAAATGGGTGTCTTGTCGATCTATTTAAATGGGGGATCAGTCCATTGTGGTATTCTCTCCTATTTCTACATATTGTGATGTGACTGAGCTTTTTCTTCACCATAGGTCGGATCGCTGCCTTGTATATTTTTATTTTTGTGTTTCCACTAATCTTCCTATTTTGAAGGTTTTGTTTATATCTGAAGAAATCTCTATGTCCAGGTTGTATCCGCTGATCTATTTCTAATGTTCTATCGTTATCTCCTTTTAAGTAGATTCCTAAATACTTGGAACTAGTCACCACTCCGTATTCGTATTCTCTTATCTTAATTATCTGCTCTTGGAATCTATTTCTCGATATAAATATTGCTCTAGTTTTTGTTTGATTCACCTTCAGTCCTCTCTTTTCAGCTTCTATCATCAATTTTATGAAGAATTCTTTGAGTTCTTTCAAATTTCCTAAATTACCACACCTAGTGAAAATACTGTTGAAGTCAACTGGTCTCTTGACGTAAACGGTAGTTTAATTAAGAATTTTGAAGGCTCAGTTGCCAAGGATTTGAAGTTTCTTTCTGGTGGTGCCAAACCATCCAATCATTCACCTCGTCATTCACTTAAGACAAGATTTGGTGATTGAAAATTCTGCACAATGAAGTCTGTGCCAAGATATGACAGCCCCTTATTATACAATAAAGAATGGAATGAAATTGATCTTACTACATTATTGTGTTTTTGGTGATTTATTATCAACTATACACGCTATCTTTATTAATTTTAGTGAAATTTTCCGAAAACATCATTGTGCGGTATGCTATTGCTCAAGATATGTATAAAAGTAATAATCCATGGATAATATTTCTATTTATGAACACTTCAGTAGAAAATGTTTATAACTGATTGTTAGTATGGCTTGGATGAAAACATTGTCGATAGATTACTTCATCATTGAAGTAGGTAACTGAAAGTAACATTTCATTTCAGTTTCATTTATTCACCAGCTTCACCTTGCACATGCAAAGCATCGACGTTATGTTCTTTCGTGAGCTCATAACTCTCAACTAGTTGAAATGTTTATTGCACCCGATGTTTACAATCACTTTTACTTAGTAGGTATACCACTTGTGCTAAAGATGCACCACAACTACTTGATGAATCGTTATTTTGTAACAGAAGAAATCATCTAAATTTTCGGATTTTGGAAAGTAGCTCTGAAATGTCCAATAATCACACAGTTTGGCATGACTTTCTGAAATTTCTAGAAAATTGGCTGGAAAACAGTGCAAATGGAAATTTTAATTTGGATTGGGACTATTGGGAGTGAAATACCTACGCTCAAACTGCATTGATGAACTATCTAATATTAGCAAACGAATGTCTAATCAAAATGTGGTATAATTGTATGCCTCACAGCCATTTAAATATGAGATGAATAATGTTTTCAAAGTAATGACAATGGACATTTGGTAATTGAAATTTTGAACACGCGACTCAAACCGTTACCTGACTTTCTATCCGCACCATTACACTGCCCACTCCTTCTAGATTACATTCTTTCCTAAAAAATATGTTGTTTCTAATTTTCAAGCTGTTATACTTTGTAAGCTCCATTCTTTGGAAACTCCTCTTAGTTGGTGTATTTTTTGGCTCGGAATCTGGTCCTATAGTCATCTATACCACAGTGTCTTGAGTTTTTTGTGTAAAAAAAAAGTAACAACATAGACGCTATTGTGAATATTCCAAAAAAAAGCAATATTATTGAGAACGGAACGTGCACTTTACTGAATCCCATTTCACCAAACATCACACAATAATACTATATCATACCATAATGTTATTACGAAAAAATTTTTCTCCAATGACAACTATTTACAACAAATTATCATTATTTACAATAACAAATATAATATACTGTGAATGGACGGTGATAGTTGGAATTTTTTCTGCATTCTTAAACTAACTAAAAAAATTCATCGGAAAATCATTTTCAGCACAATCAAGTATTACTCCCAAGCTTGAATTACGAATATTGTTTGTGGGATATAATATTTTACGTGAGATTTATATTATATTCCTGTCATCCTGAGGGTTTACCTTAAGTGAAATCTGAAATAAACTATCAATCCACCATGTCACCTCGGTTTGTATCTCCGTTTTCGCCACGAAATTCAATTAACCTTGACTATACATCCATCTACAATCTATTGCAATATCCCGTTTGTAATGCACTTTGGTTTGTAACAAACTCGTACCTTTGACTATCCCATCCAGAACAAAGGTTGAAATTGGCGATGCGGCTCCCAATGTTAACTAAGACTGATCAAAGACGAGATCAATTATTGGGATATACGTTCAAGCTGTTTAATTTGTTATTAAGTATACTATGCGAACTGTCAATCCCTCACTTTGTGTTTGTATGTATATTGGTGTGGCGTTTACTGACACTTAGAAAATTTATTGTGCTGTCCTCATTCTACTTAGTTCCTGAGGAAAGTCTCGAATCCAGTGGTTCCTGTCATATTTTTTGGAGGAATTTTAGGATATCCACAGGTTTTAGTATAGATTAGTTCTCCTTTTATACCGATTCCACAAAATCTACATTCTTCCTGCCTAAATAATTTGATGTTTTTGAGGTGTCCATACGCGACAGTATTACTCTGGTTTAGGTATCCATTTTGTATCACATGGATGCAGTTTCTCAATAGTACATTCAATTCTCTCATCCCCACTAGATATTTTCAAATTTCATCTAGTTTTATGTTACCTTTCACTCCACTGTGCCTTGGAATATCACATTAAAGTAACGATGTTGTTCTTGACTAGTAAATTGAGTCCATACCATTTCGTACTATTGAATTCTGTATAATCCATCATGGAATATTGGGAAAATTTTAATTCAACCCCACTTTGGGAGATAAAAGTCCTCTCCAGAGTTTCATAGAATAGAAATGAAGCTGAATTGATGGTTGGTGTAGAGACAGAATATGTAGCGTTGTACCCAAAGGAAAGCTATTACGAAAGGTCTTCAACGCTGAATTTTTGTCTCCAGCTTTTCCATTGTTGAATAAATCGCCAAAGTACATCATTACTTCTCCACTTGTTCTATCGTTGGTAAATACTATCAAAAGGGTTTGGATTGCAACAATACAAATGCAAGGGACATTGAAGCAGCTCGTTTCTATTCTGATCATATTCTCACAATAACCAGTCTGATTATAAAATCATTTCAAAAATAAAATTGTCACAAAATCTCTTCAGTCAACCGTTCCTTTAACTAAGACTAAGAGATCCCTTTCAAGCTCGGTTAATCTAACTTTTCACCCTCTTTACCCAGATCAAATTACTTTTCATCGTTAAGACGGAAACGAGAGGATGGTTTCCGTTAATTAATGGAGGAATTTTTTGTTTTTATTGTCTTCTCTTTTGATTCGTTTTTATTATATATAATTGGAGGATTTTCATCTGTCGCTCGAGCAGAGGCTTTAAAAATTTTTTTCCAAACAAAATTGGTTTGAATTTAAGGATTTTCTCGCAGTGTTATAACTTTTTATTGCGGAAAACATGTCTTAAAATAGATTATGGATGTTGATTAATCACTGTATCAACTGATAAAAATGTACCCAGTGAGCATTGAAACTTGATGTCGTCCAGAAAGTTTTCACCTGCCTTTGCGTATCAAGATGAGAAGGAAAAATCAAATTCTACTTCTTCAACAATACGTGGACATTGCATCTGGCTCTAGCAAGTACCGTTAACACAGGCTCTAGTTTCTTTGTCAGTTTTAGATCGATCTATGTACCACACCAACGTTCCTTATTGATTCCTCTAGCTTAGCTGAATACGTACAGTTAGATTGGTTGTCGTTCATTGTGGCTAGCGTGTTATTACTATTCACTCCAATAAGCGTGTTTGTAATAACATGTGATTCTGTAATTACTATCGGTGTTGGTTCCTCCGTACCAATTTCCATTGCTCTCTAGCCTGTATGCTGCCATTCGCGCTTATACCTTAACATGCAGAGCAAGTGGTGGTAGATTGAGAATGGCATCATGCTCAGACAGAGGAGCTTCTGAAGTTTTGAAAACTCCAGTTTGACTTTTACCTGATGTTTTTAACCACCAAACTAGGATCCTTGGGAGGATCTCATCACAGTTTTCAAGACGATTTGGGCTCTTTTCCTAGATATTGGAATATATGCAGCTGGCAGTGATGTTCTAAAGAATTTATAATATTTGCCCCTGCAAAATATATGTAAAATAAATGCGCTGGATTTATACCTTCAGATCTAAGAGCTTTGTATGACTATCGAGCTAATAGTCCAGTTCACTTTGCATCGGGTTAATACTTTTGAACTTTTTAACTAGCTGTCGATAGAAAGGTGCGTGATTTATTCAGTTTTTATTGATAGACTTGCACAAATTTGTTTATTGGTCTTAATGTTGAAAGCTTAGTGCAAAATTTTTTTGATGTTAAATTTCCAGACATTTTTCACCATTTTTCCTATTGTATGTTAGACGATTTCAAAGAAAGTTCAAGAAGCACTGGTATAAATTCAGCTTAACCGAATTGCACTCATCTCTGTATTGAGAAACATGGAACTGTTGCTGATGGTTGCGTATTTGTAAATAATCAGAAGAATAAAACTCGACAACGAGGCGTTGTTCGTTTTATTGGATTTGAAAGAATAAAACTCGCCGCAATGAACAATGAAGGTATTATGTCATTGAAACGTGTTTGTAATTATCAATTCAAATGTTAAGTTGTGTATATCATGCCTTTCAATGCAAACAAAAATAAAAGAAAGAATATTAAGTGGAGTAGAATTGTTTTCCGATTTCATTGAATGCTGGAAATGTTTTTGTATTTTATTAGATTCTTAGCATATTCCACTCCATTCGTTGATGAAACTTCACGAATCATTTTGGATATACTACCAACTGAATTATTTTAAGAAAAATGTAGAAGCTGATTTCCTTATTAATAAAAATACAAAAACTATTGAAACCACTAATTAAGGCGAATATAAATCGCCAAGAAATGTATTTATGAAAAATTTTTTTTTATAATTAACATAGGTCAATAATGGAGAAATTTAAATATTTTGAGAATTCAGGGATAGTAGTTTAACAAAAACTCGTGCAACATAATTTTGTATACCCAGGAGATTGTCTTTTCAACGTATTTCCTACTTGAAATCACCTATCAAAATGAAATGATTTGAACAAAAATGCCATCAGTTTGAAATTCGCGCTTAACCAAAAATGACTGATGTGATGACATAAAAAGTACGTAAGTGATATATCGAAAACTGATAGTATACTTGTCAGTTGGACGACAGGATAAACGCTTCTCGTAGTGCGTTTGTGAATTATTTCAATTTTTGTCTAAAATTTGGCTAGTAGAAAAAATTGTATATACACCATGGGGTGAAGACCATAGATAAAAAAAATACTTATAGTTGGGAAATTGACCCATGGCGCCCTCTATTCATACGGGTGGCGCTACCTTGAGAGTCCCGTCAGTACCTCTGGCACAAATCAGGTTGTGAACTTCGCTAACAGCCGAAAAAGAAGAATCCTGTAATTTTACAGTTTTTTGCGGTATATTCAAAAGTACTGTAACTATACTTTTACTGCAAAATGACATTTACGATGCATTTTTCGATATTTCATTTAAAATTACTAAACATTAGATTGATATTACAATAATAACAATGAAAAGTCAAGTAAAAATAAATAATGTCAAAAAATGGTTCATATAATGTCTGAATTGGAAAAAATAAAGCAATAATCATCAAGTTCATATATTTTATTGATTAAAAAAAGTATACAATAAATGAAACATATTTTTACATATTTAAATGACAAACATAAAGGAAAATAAATCTTGGTAGCTCAACAATGATGCTGGGAAGTTCAAAGTTGTATGGAAGAATCAATACAGTACTACTTCTGTCACTTTCTATTTAATGAAACGTGTTTTTTAATGAAGATAAAGCTTACCGTGGTCATCTCACATTACAGTCTTCCACAAAATATATTCTTAACATAGTCTCTTAAAGTAAAAGTCCCACTATAAACAATAAAAACCAAATACGAATCAATACGAATACTCAACACACATAAATAAGCAGTTGTCAATGGTTGCCAGGTTTGGATGTCAGCGCTAATATATATGTGGAAGAATCTGCAGCTACCACTAACGACGTTACAGTTTTCATTAAATTACAAATTTTAGTACTGACGGGACTCTTTATGTGGCAGCACCAACGCGCCTTCAGAGATCCCCTACCCTGGTGAAGACAATTATAATCCTCGCACCTCGCACAATAATAATAGTCTTCACCACCTTATTGTATGATATACAAATGTATGCTCATGTTTGAATATGTGGTGATATTCACTGGGACCTAAAATATCTATTGTGTCTCCTCACTTCTACCTAGTTCCTGTGGAGAGTTCCAGAGACTAGTAGCTCCTTTAGTCCTACTTTACGAAGGAATCTAAGAATATCCGATCCCGGCTTCGAAGGTGGTTTTACTTTTCCAATAATCTCTTACAATTCACATAGCGATCTGGTCATGAACAAACTGGAGATTGATTATTGATTGATTTATATGTTCACAAATGCAGTCTTATATTTTTGAGAGAGTTGGGCCGGTTACGAGATATGAACATTTTGACCCCTCTACTTTTCTAGTACTTCAGTCCAGCAGATTTCTATTTTCGAATTATCTTTTTCTTCTCAAATCTATTCAAAGTAGATCGTTCTTCTTCTTAATAGACATTCGAAGCACAACAACTGTTTTTTTTTTCGATTCTAAACACCTGTTATACTCACAATGTTTAATATGTATCTTATTTTCATTCGAGGTATTTTTCTATAAAAAAATATCATTACAATTGCATGTAAGTTGGAAAGGATGGTACGTTAAACTATGAAGAGGTATGCTCGCATCGTCAAAATGGGACAAAATAATGACAAATTCTCGGCTTCCAATTTGCTATCGAGGATACTTGTTACCGTGAATTGCAATCAAATATTCATTTGTTCTATACTAGCTGAATCACCATGATACACACATAGAAATTTTTAAATGACGTTGATCTAATTTTCAAATTGAACTGGTTGGAAAAGAGAAAAATTTGAAATTATTAAATGGAATATAGAGTTAACTGTATAAACCCTCACTTCGTGGAATCTACTCATCATATGGTTTTAAATGAAACTAACTGTTTCTAAATGACTCCACAATATATTTGAAAAAATGTGTAAATTGCAAGTAAATTATTGACAATTGTTTCAAATAGTTTGAAATGATTTTCATACAAAAATTTGTATTTTTTAAATATTTCACAAGAATGTTTTGAATTTCATTCCACATGCCTACATTCCAGTTCTTCCTCTCCATTCGGGCGATCTAAAAAAAATTCTGTTGAGGTAAATCTTATCTTATGTTGAAAAGAAGGAAGTTATGTTCAGAAGATAATAATTTCAAGTAATGCATATATTGTGGAAACATAGTAGTTTTAGATGCTTTTCGCTGATTATTTTCGTCAATAACATTATGGAATAATCTCTACCCAGACCTTTATTGTTTCCCACTATTAAGGGTTATCCAATCTGGATGAATACGGTCCAATCAAACCTCAAATCATGTTAGTAATTTCTATTTACACTGCCTCTCAAACGAAACATTCTTGCCAGAATATGTAATCAATATTATCTGCAGAATTTCAAACATTGATGGATATGATAAAACATTCCCAACCTTGAGGTATCCTGTTTCTTTATTTCCAGTACATAAATAAATTTCCATTGTTTAATTTTCAGCGATTTGAAAAAAATTGCTCATTTCAATTATGTCATATTCTCTAAGGCTGTGTCGCATCTTACCTCTTCGTTCTGGTAATGATTCTAGGTGAAATCTTTATTGGATCAACCCCACGGTCCGTATTATTAATGCCTGTACCTATAGTCCCAGCTCAATCTCCAACTAAAGACAGGCTTCGCCAAGTCAGACTTTGTCTCAAGTTAAGCTGCTACGCTAGGTATAGTCTGGACCATAGATAAAAAACTACTTATAGATGGGAAACTGACCCCTGGCGCCCTCTATTCATACGGGTGGCGCTACCTTGAGAGCCCCGTCAGTACCTCTGTCACAAATCAGGTTGTGAACTTCGCTAACAGCCGAAAAAGAAGATTCCTGTAATTTTACGGTTTTTTGCGGTATATTAAAAATTACTGTAATTTTACTTTTATTGCAAAATGACATTCACGATGCATTTTTTGATATTTCATTTAAAATTACTCAACATTAGATTGATATTACAATAATAACAATGAAAAGTCAAGTAAAATTAAATGAAATGTCAAAAAATGGATCATATAATGCCTTAATTGCGAAAAATAAAGCAATAATCATCAAGTTTACATATTTTATTGAATAAAAAAAGTATACAATAAATAAAACATATCTCAATGACAAACAGGAAAAAAAATAAATGTTAGGAATTCAACAATAATGCTGGGAAGTTCAAAGTTGTGTGGAAGAATAACTGCTACTTCTGTTACTTTCTATTTGATGGAACATGTTTTGAAATGAAGATAAAGCTTACCGTATGCACCTCACATTACAGTCTTTCACAAAACATATTCTTGAAATTGTCTCTTAAAGTAAAAGTCCCACTATGAACAATAAACTCTGTTGTGAAATGTTGTGAAAGTTGGGATGTACAAAATAGGGGAAACAACGTCTACAATGATATTTTTTGGGAATATATACCGAATTCTGAAATTTTCCTCAGTGTAGTTGCCGCAGTTTTTTTAAGATCACGGCTGACGGTGAGTACAATCGTATTTTTTGTACAGACTACGTGAATAGCTACACTCACCTCCTGCTGCTTCTTATTTTGCGCTAAACCCGTACTAGCAGTTTTCTCCAGCCACAAACTGGGCGTTAGAGAATCTCGCTTAAACCAAGACTGAAGTAATAAGCAATTTTTTAATTTCCATCACTTCATTTTGCTCAGAGTTCTAGTCTTATTTATCTACTATTTTGCTTAATTTGTTTTTATTTCTTTAAATTGTATAATTTCAGTTTTTCGCTTCGAATAGAATGAAATATGGCTGGTCGTACATATATCATTATTTTCGTGAATACAATAAAATAATGGTATTCACTGACGGCATGACCTTTTTTTTAAATTGTAACTGATACGAAATAAATTGTGTTATAGAAAACAGAACTGGGAATATCGAGTTTCAATTTTCCATTTATTATAATCTGTAATCTAATACCAAGAACATTAACCGCCCATCTGTTTAATGGCGTCAGTAAGTAACCATAATACAAATCGATAATACAAATACGTGTCTATCTAGTCAATACAAACATGTTAAATAGATAAAAATTGGTAAACTATTGAAGTGAATATTTTAAAAGAAAAACCTGGAGAGCTGGAAGAGTCAAGGGTTGTGGCGGATGACAAATCATATATTCCTAAGAATCACCAGATCCTAGAGCACGAAGCCCTAAGCGCAAATTTTTTACTAAAAAGATTGAGATCTCTACTGTGATTTTTATATTTTTCCAATAAATATTCAATTATTTTTGCTACTCTGACTCATGTTTTTATACTAACTGCATAGGTATTTCCCTAGCAGAGTGGATCTTTTCAATTGATGAAATATTCTCACAGCTTCATGGACACAAGTATCATTCTCACTTCACTTCTCTATAACAATTCTCAGTGGATGTTGAGTCTGGACTTCACTAGACTGGGAAAGGCTGAAAATTTGATGATAAAAATATTGACACCAGCTTTCACACCGGTCTGTTTTTGTCAGCGGCCGATATAGTCGATTTTCCTTGACATTAGAGAAAAATATTGATGTAGAATAAGATGCCCTCATCTCAAACTCTGAAGTCGTAAAAAATTTATTTTTTTTAAAGAGGTACGAAAGGTGCGATTTCAGAGTTTTTCGTGCATTTTTTCACCCTTAAATTTTACAGAAAAAACGTTAACCGTGGGAACGATTATTTGAAACGACCTTAGTTATAAAATGCAATGTGCCGCATGCCCAATTAATTTTTCAATAAATTACCTCGTTGAAAAATTATTTGCAACGACTTCAGAGTTGAATTTCTACAACAATTTTGCTCTTTTGTCAAGCAAAATGAGCCACTTGGAAGGAAACAATGCTCACAACTCTATATTACCGTGAGCCTGCTTGGACTGCAGCCCAAGGACTAGCTTTAAGTATTATTTCGTCGAATAAATTTTGTAGTTTCAGTTTCTTATCAGAATGATGAAGGATATTTGGACTGTGCTATGTGATGATTTAGTCTGTAAGGGCTTTGTGTATCTAATTTTTAAATATATTTTCGTATGACCAGCAAACTTTGTAAATATCGTGAAGTTTCTGCTCAAACTTTGTTCTTCCTATCACTCCAGTGTATAATTTTGATTTATTTGTTACCTTTTATCAATTCCAGCATTCGGTATGAATTTTCCATTTTAAATTCGTCGATACTTAGGGTTTTTACTTAGGGTTACAACATTGAATTTATGGCTTGTTTGTGTTTCGACTTTTTCATATTCTAGAAATTCAGTTCAGTTTTTTCGCGTTTTGTATTATAGGTGGTTAACTTGATAATAAATTATAATAACAATTCGTTACAGAATTACATTAACCCTAATAATTTTTTTAAACTAATATGTTTCCATAGAAGTTGAATTATAGTAGAAATATTATGTAAGTAGGTAATGTATTGTTTTTATGTTTACCACACTTTACCAATTAGTATTAATAATATAAGTATTAATTAGACAATGTTCAAGGAAAAATACGCAATTGTTCATAAAAAAAATGAAAACTAATAATATTAAAATTATTTGCATGTATAGGTATACCGTGTCCCAAGTTATCACTTACAAGCAATATCTCGATTAATTAAAAAGATAATCTTATGCTGATATGAGTGGCATCGAAATTTTTTCTTAATGACGTATAAAACTTCATTTCACTTAACAGTACTTTGGCGGCCACCCCTCACTTCCTTTTTCGAAATGACACCCCCTCATTCATTCATTCATACGTTTGGGTTGGGCTCAACAGCCCAGGCATTTGAACTGAATGGGTATTTGTAACAATATCAATTTCCATTCCAGAAGCTTCGTGTCTTCTATATAGGCCTCCAGTTTGCCTGGAGGGATCTTCAGTAGTTGTGGTGGTTGTGTTATTTCCAATTCAAAGTGCTCCCTTCTGAGTCCTTGTAAGTTCTCAAAAAAGCAAAGTATGCGTGTAGGTAATTCATAAAGTAGAGTTCACATTTTCTGCACATAGATTCATTTACTTTGCCCATCTTGTGCAAATGCTGCCTTAGGGTACAATGTCCAGTCACCAGGTCGGTAACTGTCTTCAAGGACCATTTCATAGGTAATCCTGGCTCTCGTACGAATTTCAATTTTTTTTTTATATCTTGTAGTCTTAATAATAACTAAGAGATCGTGATGGGTGAAAACTGTGCTGGCCCTCCGGTTTGGCAATGGTGGCGTTTTGAAGCTGCGTCCTGAGCATAACATTTTGCCTCCTATAAGCACTATAAATCTCGGGATATTAGGGATATAACCAACAAATATATTATATTTGTTGGTTTTTTAATATTGAGCACCTGAAAAATTAACAAGTCAATTTTAGTTTCACCTAGAACTTGAACAACTTTGTTGCAAAAAGTTATTTAGGAATTCCATCTGATTTTTCTTTTTCCCAAATAGTTCATAATTATCGTACCTTATTTTTTTTAACATATTTCCACATTAATATTTTAACTAAGTTAAATAACTATTGTTGATAATTATTAATTTCTATTTTTCAAATATTTATTGATACTTCCTGAATAATTACAGTGCGATTATTAGAAGAAAATTATCCATGCTCACGTCGTCTATAATTAGCCGTTAATAGATGGAAGTGCCTATAAAACTTTCTCCTAAGTAGACCACGTACATTTATGTGCGCAATTTATGGGTCTTGGCTATAAAACAGGTAATCTTCCGTTGGAGGTTCAAAGTTGACAAACATCGCTTTCGTTTGAGAAATACCAACAATTGTAAAACTTTTACTTTAAGTAAATAATGTTGTAACCTTTACATACTTACTGGTATACAGAGTGATTGCTAATCATTGGTGTAAAGTAAGTTTCGTGTATAAGTTTATTTAAAAGGATTGTTAAAAACTGTTTGCAGTTCTTGTATTTATTTATCAACCAAGGAATTTGAATAAACATACCTTTTATATGAATTGGGAAACGTTTTGAGTAATATATCATCAATTTAAGATTTAGAAAACCTATTAGAGTTATCTGACGGATATATTCTTTGAAGCGCTGACATTTTCTTTCCGGGTCGAGATGGGAAACTCTTGTTAGAATGGGTCTTAACCAGTACCCAGACAGTTTTGGACACATACCTAATTGAATGCCTACCAACCAAACCCCTCTCAAACTCGTTACTCTCGCCCTAGAATCACTAACCTAGCATAGTTCAAGACGGGCAGTGGTCCCTTGCACACTTTTCGTCATCTTCTTCTATAACTCCTACGTCTCACATCCAATATCGAGTACTTCTCTTTCCCTAACCTCCCCCTCAACATTATCTTTACTCTGTTTTCCCAATACACCACCTTCCCTAGTTTATTCTCCAACTTTCTCAAAACTTCCTCGTTCTTCCAGCATCTAAACACATGTTCATGCTCCACTTCACATCTCTCGCACACTCCACTCCTTTCTTCCCAAACTTGTATAGGTAACCTACTCTCGACCCATGTCCAGTGAGCACCTGTCTCAAGAAGTAGTTCACCTCTCCGAAGCGCTTACATTATTTATGTTTATGTTCCTTTTGATAGCTGTCAAATATCATACCTAGTGCGTGAAATTGATAAAAATGGTGAACATTTTGAATAATGATTTGGGCATAATCAGAAGTATGATTGTTCCAATTTATAAATTTTCAATGCAAGTTTTGCCCATTGGTTATAATACGCAAAATTACCATTTTTGTCTTAGGGATAAAATTTTTGGGAAACGTGACATAAGGCATAGCCAAAGAGACATGAAGCAAAGCCAAAGTGACATTATTCATACTCAAAGTAAATACTAACATTCTCGGAAAATAATGCATTCAGTGCATTAAACTGGTAGGGTCGATGAAACATTACAGAATTTTGATTCTGCTACAAATAATGACTTGTTAACAATAACCGAAAACAAGGAAAGGAAAGTTGGAAAATTGAGTATGTCTTCTTTTCTCTCAATCATTTCAACTTATGCATCAGTGCGTAGAAAAAATTTATGAATTTTTATAAATCTCGATAGTGGAAAATAAAATAATATAAGGGGTTCATATTTGTTGACTATTTATTTAAAACTTATTGTTCTTAATACTTTAGTTTTGATTATTAATTTGAATTTTTTTTTTTTCAGGTGAGTTTCACATGCCCTCAATATCCTTTTCATGACGATCATGTGAGTAAACTTCATTGATCAAAAACTAGAAAGTATTTTTGCAATTAAAATTAATGTGTCTAAACGGCGCTGGTCATTGACACATTTACAGTCGAACAGGACAAATGTAAAAAAGTCCTGGTTTCAATTACTTGGTATTACAGTTTTATAAGATGCTACACTTGAATTGAATTCTGAAATACAGGTTCATACCTTGAATAAAGCTGATAATGTTGGAAGACTAAGCATTTTCTGGAAGCTCTTACTTATATTGTGGTAATGTCGGTTGTTCTTGAGGTATGTACATTCTCTTTGTATGTGATTCACTGTAGATGTCACATGTGACGATTTTCGTTAGCCAGTATGGCAGATGTTTCAAATTTTTTTTTTGGTGGAAATTTTATATCGAACACTATCGTAGTTTGTTCAGCTGCCTGTTCTGCTAGCTTTTCCATGACTTTGAATTTCTATTTAATATAGTTTCACACAAATTTTCAATGAGACAACTTTACCAAAAGTTGGAATGATATAGTGAACAATAAACCCAAAAAAATGGTAATAAATATTTTTATAAAGGTACAATATTTCCTTTCCCCCGAGTTGGATTAATATGGAAAAATTGTTTATTATCAATTTTAGGAAAAAGTTATTCTTCATAAACGTTATGCCATATCTAATACCTAGAATACAGTCATCAAATATCAAATCAGTCGTATACGAGGTTTGTCGAAAAATATGAGTTTCACTCAAGAGTAAAGAACCCTTAAATTTGACAAACCTCTTGTAACATTCAGCTACCGGAGCCTTGTAACTTCGAAAGGCGTTACACTCTTATACGACTGAAAAATTTAATAGTTCATGACCGTATTCTAGGCTTAAGATGAAGCAGACCTTTTCATGAAGAATAACTTTCCTTCCTAAAATTAATAATAAAAAAGTTTTCCATATGATTTCAGCTTAGGGGGACATATTGTATATATAATTACAAAACTGACGATTATCGATGACAGTTGTATCGAAAGAGCTGTATGAAACGGTCGACATTCTAACCAATCATTAGGCAGCAAAAATGCCAACTTAAATTAAAATCTCTCCTCTAAAACAAGGTACGTATAGTTGATTCGGTTGACAAGGAAATTATACTTCAAGAACACACTGTATAAAAACTGAGACTGTTGTATCAATTTAGTATGTAGTACTTATACCTAGATATTTGCTGTAAATATTGATAAATACATAGTCAAATATTTATATAAATAATGATTGATCCTCGTATCTCATGAATACTGAACAATTTTCCATCTTCAAGGTTAAGTAAATAACATATTCATTCTTTTCTCATATGATGAAACCGTAAGTCAATTAACAGCAAAAAAACGCGTTTTAGGTACTATTTGTTCATGTTTCCTAAAAAGTAGATTTAACTGTTAACACATATTTCGAAATTTTATTTAGATCATATTTTCGGGCAAGCTCGAGCACGCAATATGCTAGTTTTGTGAATATAGATTCACTTTTAATAAGCAAACAAACAAAATAATAATTTCAGAATCTGATATACCTAATGTTATACGGAGGATAATGAAAAAACATTATCATAGATAAATTACCATCTGAATGCAGCATGCTTTCGTAAAAATCGTAGCTGAAAATTTATACTTTACTCCATATTTTATACTTTAATGTACTCAATACTTTTTGCTTTAAACTTTTTATACTTCATACTTTTGAAAGGTCACTTGGCTTTGTACTTCATCCCAACCCTGTATATGATTCAATATTGAGAATTTATGTATATGTATATGAATATTATAACAACCGCATCATTTTTTCAAGTACCTACTAATTGCTGATGTCATAAAAACCATAATAAAATATAAAAATTAGACTACTAACAAATAGCGTTCCAGTGAGCTCAATGTTGAAGGTGAACATCTCCTTTCTGTATTTTTTTCATGTATAGACAAAATAATCTGGTAGGTAATTTTAAGTGAACTTATACTTATTGACACTAACTAAATTGGAGAAAAATAAGTTTTAACATAAGTGAGATAGAACTTTTACTGAATGTCTCTCCAATGTGTAAACATACAAGAGAGAACCTCTTTTTTCAAACAGGGACCTACTTGTTGTCAGATTGTTGTTGTTTCACGGTGACTGTTTATTATCCACATGCAGCAGATGATATTGTTACTGTGTAATCCTGTGATTTTCGGATGTTAGAGGCATATGAATGAGTCGTTTGGTCTGTATCCCACGGGCATTTACAATAACCAGTGCCTTAGCTGAAAGAGCGGTACAGAAAAAGAGGGATAGAACGTTAGTGTAAAGTATACACTCAAATCACCAGTCGTCCTGCACTTAAATATCCTCAATATAATTTTGATTTGAGTAATCATATTATTATTACAGGACAAAAAACAGTAGCGATGAGCTCAACGTTATGGAAAACAATCGGCTTCGGTAGAACGTCTATCCTCATCCACTACTATGGTAGTCCTCGTCTTCGTCGCTATGCTCTGACATATGTCATTTTTAAAGAAGTCTGTGATATTAAGGTGAATGAAATAAACACCAAAAATAGGGCGAAAAGTATTGTTTAGCAGCCCGAGGGCGAAAAATTCTCCATGACCTCTGTCGCTTGAGAATTTTGACGTTCCACGGTAATTTTTTCAATGTATTTCTTTGTTTTGTTATTTTTCTATTTTTTCATTTGATCGCTAGGCGAAAAACAGTAGTGTGTCACACATGCAGGAAACGCCTTAGCAGCCCTTAACTATAATCAGCTTCACTCGCTTCACTACTGGTATGTGTACTATCTCCACGTCTCTCTCCAAGTCTGTAACGAAGATTATTACGTATCATGCTTCAGGGCCATCTGGTTCACTCAGTTGGTTTCATATGCTATAAGTACGTAACTCTTAGGATGTGATTATTTTCTTTACATTCCCCGTACTACAGTCGACAGAAGCAAACATGAGCCCCGGAAAATTTGCGAACTATAAGAATTTCATCGCAACGAACCAATCAGGTGCTAATGTTAACGAACGAACATTAGTAATTTGTTAAAATAATACAACTACCAGCGACATGGACACGCCCGTTTGCTTCTGTCGACTGTAAATATGTGCATATTTTGAAAATTAATAGAAGGTTATTGTTACTCACAAATTGCAGACTCTACAGTAATTGATGAATATTAGTAGAGCATGCAATCCCTGTAGTACTAATAAATCATAAGACCCTTCGCAATGTTTAATAGAAATGTTAACGTAACATTAGCCTTAATATGGTTTGTTCAAGTTATTCGTAGATTTTAACTAAACAATGGCTATTTAATTATACACTCATTAGTCATTTATGATGATAAGTGCCTAGCCAAGAACAGTAAAAACTGGTTCTTAATGAGAAATCAACAATTACGAGCGTTGCTGATGTTATAAATAGATTTGAGAAGTAATAGGTTTGGGATTATTGTTTCGCGAATAACTAATTTTGGAAATACAGGTCGGTCATTTTAAAAACGGAAAATAGGTACATAAAGAACACAGGTAAATGAAAAATTTTGTGATCAAATTATTTTCCCCAACTTTACTCTTTCATCCGCAATACTTATTGAAAGAACTTCCTTGTTTGCAAACAAATTTTCAAGGGGGTTAGTTAGTTAGAATAATATGTACCATCGACCATACAATGTTCAAATGGGTTTCATTAGTAATGAAAAATGGTCTAACTACAATGAAATTTTCACGGAGGTTGATTTATTAGCTCAAGTACCATTCATCTTGGACAAAAATTTCCATTTACCATTGATGTACGCATTCGTAAGTTTTTAAATCGATTAAATCCATTTTCTATATCTGTCATATTTGGAAAAAAATATAGTATGGACGTACGATGGAAAATTTGACAAATGTCAATTTATTCTTGCCCTTATTTTTGTCGGCAGTTCCTATGACTGCCTATTTCTCTTCTCAAATACTGGCCACTTATTAGCAGCAGCTGATAGTTGAGGGCTGCTAGCATAGAGATAGAATATAAGAAAGAAGAAAGAAGACGACATCCAGTGTAAGGTTCCATATGTACACATGGAATCAGTGGGCGTGGCTAAGTGTAGTACGCAACGTATTTTTGCACAGAGCCGGATTAAATTGAACTACAATAGTCTACAACTATTACTGTGTAATAGATTCATGTTTAAAATATTTGTAATACACCCCTGCATATTATTTATCTCACCTGTGGTAGGTTATTCCCAAGATTTCTTAGTATCCACGCCGTCTCGACTGGCACAACTTCTAACAGCACAAGACACCTTCTTAGTCAATCAATTAAAAGAAAAGTACTTCCAAAAATGTAATTTACGACACCGATAACACTTGAAAATATTCATCAATCAACTTTGACATTAGCGTGGTACGAAAATGGTACGAAAATGGCTGACCGAGTACGCTTTAGATCACGTGATTTCCTCTTCTCCCTTTCTACTATCTCTATGGCTGCTAGAGACAAGCACGTGTGACAAACAACTGTTTTTCGCCTACCAAATAACCGAAAAAACAAAATTTTTGACATACTTATACTGACGTTTAATTCAAAAATTCACCTCAGACTTCAAAGTTAACTAATGACAGATGGTTGAGAAGTTGAAAAAAATGCCACGATTTATGGATTTTCCATCCTTGGGATGCTAAACAATACTTTCTTGTCCATTTTTGTTTTTCCGGTGAGATATGCACAAAATAAAATATTGAGAAATGTTCTGGACAACGAAGAGCATAATAAAAACGTTTACATGATATAAAAAATGAATTATTTGTTATTTAATTGAAACCATTCACTTAAACAGAAGGAGAGTACTGTACCTGTACGTACAGTAACCTTTTATTTTACACTGCCAGGGATTGCAGTTATTGGATGAGCCGTGAATTGCTTAAATTTAAGGTTAAATCAAATAGTATTTTTAGTTTTATTTCTCTAAAACAATTGCAGATACTCATTGGTATATGCCAGTGGTATTTTATTTGAATTTCACCTCACTTATAATACTCAACTTGAATGAATAATTGTAGAAATAGAATATGCTTTATAAATTTGGTGTCGGGTACCTCGGTAAATATATCCGTACTTAAAAAAATTATACGAACTTTTATAGCTGTTATCAGAGTCGTAGCCTAGAACAGTCATCTTTTAAATATTTATAAGGGTATTATGTCGTATACCAAGCCGTTGTTTGGGGTACAATGGGCCGCCGCATTTCAATTTCAAATGAGGAAGAATACACAATAAGGACATTTTTAACAACGTCAATAAAGACGGTGAAATATGGTTTAAAAATTTCGATGTATTCTTTAAATGCAAAACGATAGAAAGTATCTGGCAAGCCGTAAAAATGATTTATAACATTGAAATATCTTACAGTGTGAAATTAAAAATACAGCTATTGTCTCGTTTATTTTTCGGTAATTAATTTTCTTCAAGTACACAGTAACAATTTCTTAATTATTTTCTTTCTAGACCTTCAAAATAACATTGTAAAACCTAGTTTGCAGTTTCGGAAGACCTGTGCGAACTGCGTGTGGATACAATTTTTGGTGAGATTTAAGCTAGGAGTTTCAGCATCCTTCCGTGCTTACTTATTTACTCATTTAGTATTCTAAACAATTAGAGATGAGTGATTATTTTTTCCACTTGTCAAAATCTGACATTCTGGTGGTTTTAACCAATAGCAATACATTATTCTAGCCAGTCATTCGGTATTATACTGACTATTTCACTAGTGTAAATTGATAACTAACAAAATCTTAAGGTTTTGAACTGGCAATTTTTTGTCTTGTCGAGGCAATTTTTTGACGTCTAATATATCAAATCTATGTGTATAAAATTCTATTTGAAAATATGATTCTTTAGTTTTTCTCTTGTGAAATATTCATGTCATATACCACTCAGTTAAAAATTTTGTAAGGTAAAATTTTTCTCTTGTCGTATTCAAGTTTGCTCATGACATTAAAAATGTCATTCGCAAAATTGCCAAGCAACAAACTTTCATGACAATCGAAAAATTTTGCCGACAAACTCCTAGTTTTGGGTGCGGGACATGAGAGGATTTTAGGTAATGAAATTGCGGACCAGTTAACTGAAGGAGGTTTTAAAGGAGACTTCAGGAATTGGCTAGATAGGGCACACCAATTCAAATAGAGGCCGACACAAGGACACTTCCATACAAAGAAGTTAGTGAATAAGGCAGAAAAGGAACTTTCACCTAGGCCATTGAAATTGGGTGGAAGCCATTTGAAGACAGTTACCGACCTGGTGGCTGGATACTGCACCCTGAGGAAGCATTTGCTATCAATGGGCAAAGTAAGTGAACTCTTTAATAAGAAAAACTCAACCTCAAAACTATTAAACTTGATGGGAGCGAAGTTGAATGGATATAACAAAATTTGGCTCTATACAATGAAACAAAGACAAGATTATGAACAAAGCAAATATCCTGGCAGAGAGAAATTGGATTTGTAGCACGAAAATCCTGAGCTGGATGTACACTGCCATATTGAGACCAATTATCATTATCATTGCGTGGAGTAATAGAACTAGCCTACTGACGACGAGGAAAAACCTTCCCAAAATTATAGACTAGCCAGTATATGAATCACAGGAGCAGCATGGAAGTAATTCTCAGCATCACACTACTACATGCGGTGATGGAAATTGCTGCAAAAAAGCAAGGAAGAGCATACCGGAGATAAAATTATAGGAAATACTTGATATTATCACTCTTAATTATAACTTTGCGTGTGGTGACATGTTAATTGCATTAAGGAACTCCTTAATCCGATCTTGGCATGTCCTAGCTTTGGGAAATGTTTGATGGATTCAGACATAAGAGTTTTAACAGGGAATCTAACGAGTCATTGTCGCCTAAATAGACACTCGAAAAATTCTAAAATGGTGTGAGAAAAATGTAAAAAAAAATAAACCACTATCCATATACCTGCGAACTGCATTGCAACTCAGAATTCTGGGGCGCATCTCACCACAAATCTCACCTATTTCTAATGGTTTTGTACTTATATCATAATTATTTTATACATTATTTCACCGTTGTCATAAGTTTATACCATATGATACTATAGAAGCGGAGAATAAGGGGCCGCTTTTACTTAATGGGACTCTTTGTCGTGACTTGAGATGCAGAAGCACTAATCGGCTCACAATCATTTCGTTATGTTTTGTATTTTCAACTTCCTGAACTAGGAACAAATTGGAAAAAATAATGCAACATAACAACACTATTGTACTGTATACTACTGCCAGAAGCATGGCAGTATCCAGTGATATTTTCCAGCGATGTTGTTTCGTAATATCAAATATGGCAAAACTCTCGATACCTTTTGAATCGGCTCACAAATTATTCGTGAACTTGTTGAAGTGCCAGAAAAATACTCGGAATCTAAAAGTGAATGAAAAGAAATGTATAATTACACTATAATTTTAATGTTGGCACGCGGTTCATTAGTAGCGACTAGACTGTGTTGATAAAAATTACTGGTTATGCATTCTATTAAATCGGAAAATGAGTTGCAAATACGGTAGTATAATATAAATCGTACATGGAATATTATCTTTTAAGCTTGAACTACTTACAATAATTGATTAAATAACTTGTTAGTGCTAATCATACTCCATTGATAATATAACTTGATTATCGTTCCGAGACGTACATCATTTTACAAATATCGTAGAAAAATTGAATTATACTTGGTGAATTGTTAAATTACTACAGTTCAAATAATCTTCGAATTGAATTTTACTATTTAAATCATTCCTGCGAGTGAAATGAGGTATTGACGTCGTCACCTGTCAATAAATAATTATGGTTCATAATCACCAATAGCCTTTTTGGTGTGCGTCATCGATTGTTAATGTCTTTCTAATACATAAGTGGGTATAGAAGAATTATAAGTTAATAGAATCACTAAAAGTCATTTTAGAAAATAAATTCACTCAAATAGGTCTCTCAATGTGGCAAAAGCTTTTGGCAATGTGTGAATACAATATGTGCTCCTATCTGCCCGAACAGTACTCCCAAATCCAACACAACTGGAAGAGTTTTTAGAAGCAGAATTAAGCGTATTTCAAACTGAGAAAATTCAAAGCCTACTAATACATCAGTGACATACGGAATCCAGAATAAACAAGCCGCGTTTGCCGATGATTTTGGTATTTTTCTAGTGGAAAAAACTACAATGCAGTAGCAATTTTTTGCAAACTGCTAAACAAATTTATAATTGGACCAAAATATTGGGGATGAAGCTCGACAAATGGGAGTATTCACACTTAATTATCACCAATAAAAATAACCGGAGTACTATTACAGCCGATTCCACAATCGGTGGTAAACTATTAGGATTAAGTAACCTAAACCGAGACACCAACCATAAGTCTTAATAATACCATTGGGATTAAAATTGTTGCAATGCTACGCTTAAAGCTGCAGGTGAGAAGAGCTGGGAATCAGTTTCAAGAAGTATTGATTATTGGAACGCAATGCCTCTCTGTACAGCAAAAAAATGAATCATCAGTTTCTTTTTTTTTTCATGATTAAAACGCTATATGGTTAACCAACACCAATCACAACAACCACGTCACCAACTGATTTTTGTTTTTATATTTTGTCGTTCTGGTGTGGACAGCTTGTCTCAATTTGGTTCCGTCTTTTGACGACAAATTTTGTAGCAGTTTGTCGTATTTTTGTTCCAGAATTGTGTGTTTTTTATTAAATAGAAGCGTATGCTTAATTAATTTTTCAATGGTTGATATGTACTTAACATTATATGTTTCTTTATGTTAACTTTTGAGTTTTTCTCCTCATGCTTGTAGAAAAAATAGTGTACCTAACACGTGCGTGCAGTGATTTTTCCGCACGCGAATGCCGTTCGGCCATCTGCAATAGGGTGCGGAAAAGTATCACTATCCGCACTAGTTAGGCAAACTACTATATTTCAAAAATGTTATGCTATAATCTGTGTCAATCACAGAATCTCCTGCAAACTTAATTATAGATTCCAACAGCTTAGTTGATTAATTGCAATTAAGATTGAAATCTATCCTAACAAAAAACAATTGCATACACGCTAATGGCGTAGGAGAATGAAGTTTCAATTTTCAATGTCAAGAAATCGCCTGTGTGAAAATTGTTACGTTACGTAATGTTGAATAATGCAAGATCTAGAATTGATGTTCAACGATGGGGAACTAATGGGCTGTTTGCATACCGTCAACTAGCGGGTTTGCAGGTTGATTTTATGTGACCGGATCTGGATTGTTTTAGTATTCAATTATTGACCTTTCACTAGTACTGAAGATATTCAACTTATTGGGCAATAGTGACGATTGAATTAATGTTATTGAGTAACTGCTCCTAACAGTAGGTCACTATTCTGCAATAAATAATAAAGAAAAAAATGTTTGATCTTACTTATTCTCCAAAATAATTCAAATGAAAATCACTGTGATATTTCCAAATAATGTGATTCTCGTCGCTTTGTATTTATCTCCTACCCGTACACAAATTCAAAAAACTCCAGAATAATCAAAAACGAATTGTATTTTGTATTGAAGGTGACCAGTTATTGGATGAGTGAGAAAATTCCAGAACGACAAGCACGACTAAAATTTTAATATGCTGGAAGTACCCCTTTCCATTTATTTCAATATTTTTATAATCACGAGATACCTACTTCCAGTTGATATTAAAATAATGAATCCCAATTATCTGATAGTCTCTATAATTATAATCTTATATAAATGTTATTCTACCTCGTATTCTACTGATTACCTGATAAAAAATTTGGAATGTGTTGATAAAAAATAATTATATATGAAATTCACAGTGTGAAGTGTACTGTTAATGTAGAATTCCACTTTGATGAAAAAATATAATATATGAAGTTTCTAAATTATTTTGATAATTATGTCGATATTTGAATCATTATCATCGGCAGAATGGAAGGTGTGATGTGATCACCACTTTATGTTCAATATTTTGGATAGACCAAATAGTGATCTATTTTGTGATTAACTTGATATTTCGCTTATTATATAGGTACAATATGTCCCTCTAAGTTAGAATCATATGCAAAAAATTTTTTATTATCAATTGCAGGAAAATAATATGTTCTCCATAAAAAGTTCTGCATTATCTAAAACCCTGAATATAGTCATCAAATAATAAATTTTCCACTCGTATACAAGGTTTGTCAAAAATATAAGTTTTACTCAAGAGTGAAGAACCTTCAAATTTGACAATATCGAGAAATGTTACTGAAAAAAGTTGGATTTGTCGAAGTATTAGTATGAGTAAGAATTGAATTTGTTTGTTTTTAACAGTAATATGATGTAAGTTTTGTAACTAGTGTTTGAATGTATTTTTTTATTTGAAAAAGAAATGAATACGCACTTATTTCGCGCTTTAAATGCAAAAAGATTATCATGTGTTTCGTAATCACAAGAGGTAAATGTTCATACAAAATAGAAATATTAGTGAAAGATATAATAATCCGAAGTTTCAATTCAAATTGATGTAATCACATATTTAAGCGTAGTTTTTAATTCTGATCACAATTTCGAATAGTTTAATCAATATATACTCAACATATCGGTGGCCAATAATTCTAGAAACTCTTGGCATGTCACCATTTCATTTCTGTTATTCAGTCACTAGTTATGTAAAATGTCAGTTATATTTACTTTTGTTGATATTCGTTTAATTGTTCATATATGTATATTGTACATCCTTGATTAGATTTTTGTAGCATTTCTAGTTGGTATCTCTATTCTTCTAATTACTTTTTTCACTGATGTTCGCAATGATGAAAAATATGCAAAATGTTATGTTTTCAACAGTAAACCTCTGTCATTCTTGTCAGAAAAAACCACTTTTTGTTGGCCATACTGACCTTATACTGAACTCCTCTATTAATGGTACTTTTTTGGCACACTAGTATAAAAAATAAAGATAAATAGGATGCTTCATTTCTTTCGTTCACATGGAATCTTTTTTATAAAAACAATCTGTGACAGTTTTACATTGAAGTTCTATTCATTCATGATACTTCTTCCATACATCCGTTGACCTTAAAGACAGAGTTAACTGTAACTAGATATCTCAGAATGCAGAATATTGCACGGGGGAATTTAACCAGTAACAGAATAGGTATGTCACATGAGCGTACATCATGATATAAGCAGAGCAAAAGAAATTGAATTTGAAATTTGAATGGTTAACATTTGAATGCGGGAATATATTGGACGTCTTCTGTTTTTTTTTTCATTTTCCTTTCATTACCCTCATTGCATGTAAAAAAAATTCAGTAGTGTTGTGAAATAAAATGAAGTAGAAAGCTCCATTCATTTGTCGAAACTAATATTTCAACAATTCACTGAGATGATATTGCACTAAGGGAATAACTGGATGGGTGGACTGAATGTGGGAGTACAATAATAAACCAATACACTGCACTGCTCCCGGCATCAGAACAGCTTCTAAAAGGGAAAAAAATGAAGTGATACTAGCAGACTTGCATGTCTCTGTGTTAGAGGTGTTATAGGTGCATATTTTCACACTAAGTCTAAGCACGAATACTCAATAATCAGTTGCGCAGATTGCTGATCGGTGGAGGCTGATCGATAGCAGAAAGCGGATGAAACTTGAGGCAGCTCATTGTTACTCAATTTATTTTTTGTGCATCCTAATAACCATTCTTATCAAAGTTGTGAATAGAATCATTCAAGTTTTACAAATTGTTAATTATGCTATATAAGTTTTGTAGTTTTCCTGATGATGTTAATGAAAATATCCGAAAGCACGAGAATTCTTAAAAAAGTTCTTTTCCACTTTGCTGCATTCCTCATTATTTGCTAGTTCTTATATAAAAAACTTTTGCTGTTTACTCCAAAACGCTATCGGTGCCGGCAAGGGAATTGATCGGTCTTATTTTCCATGTACTTGTTCTATTTCGATCATAAAGAAACAAATTTGATTATTCACTAACGTAGGTATCAGCCACGTGTCGGAAACAATACAGAACTTTTACCATGAATATTTAAGTGACAATTTCACAACTAATTACTATACAATTCCAATGACGTCAATTTTGGGAAAAAAGTTATTATTTTATATTGATTTACAATGTAGGTAATTTAAAAAAATTTCCGACATTGTACGTTGTACTGTACATTTATAGTGTAATACTCGAATTTATTATTAGCTACATAAACAGTAGTATGGAAGTCCCGATACATATCGATTATTTATTTTATTCTACTTTTTCCAAATAGTCCATCATACTGGGTGAATAATCATTGTTTGAAGGGGTTTGCAGATCATCCCTGTTCATTCATTCATTCATTTGTTGTAGCGCAGTAAGCGCTTCTTGCCATAAGCTTAACCGCAATTGGCCCACTCCTACTTCGAGGTTCGGGGTCGTACCATGGCCATTAACGCAACCTCCTTGACGTACAGGTCCAGAGGGGTCAGACCAGTAATTAGTTCCATTGCAGCGGTTGGTGTTGTTCTCATGGCTCCTGTGATGTTTAAACAAGCCATTCGCTGTATTTGATATAATTTTTGGATGGCCGCTGCTTGTAGAACCTTCGGTCCCCATGCAATTGCTCCATACGTTAACATAGGTCTTATTATTGCAGTGTAGATCCAGGTGACCACACGAGGTGACAGACCCAATGTGCGTCCCACTGCGTCCTCCGACACTGCTCATAAGCCACATATGCTCTTTTTGCTCTGCTGTGTAGATGAGAATTCACGTGAGTCTATGTATGTATTTTTGGGATAACATTCACTGAGACCTGAAAGATATATTGTGCTCCCTTACTTTCACTCAGTTTCTGATGAGATTCTCATAAACTAGTAGCTCCTTCAGTCTTATTTCCTGGAAGAATTTTGGGATATCAGCAGGCTTCTTAACAGGTTGTAGTCACCTAGAAGAATCTTTGATTGTCTATGCCCTACTAGATCTTTTCAATGATCAGATCTTCTCTTTCTGCTTCACCCATTACTTCCAATATTATACATTATTGGAGCTGATTCCGCAAAAGGGTTCAGACCCCAAAAAAGTATTTCAGTTTTCCTGCTATTCCATTTCCTTTTATTCCAGTGTATCCTGGAGTCCATAGTATTGTTCCCGCCTAGTTCATGAGTGAGTCTAATTTCAAATGCTTTCGGTAAATGCAATCTGTTAATCTATTACTGTCAAATTTTAACATGTTCCATTCAGTTTTTTGTGAAATCAAATTCTTAAAAATGAAGTGCTCTTATTCAGGTTAATCTTTATGAAAAATGTGTTAGCTAGTGTAAGGAAGTAACATGAAAAGTCATTCAACTTCTTAAGCAGCGGAGTATACATTTATTCTCAAGATACAGCTTATAGGTACAATTTTCCGTAATGTCTCCACAGAAACCATTTCTTATTAAGAAAATTTAAGTCTTTCAACTTGATCATGTAATAACTCCAAGAAACGACATATCTAGAAAACACGATGTAAAAGTATTGTGACTTGTTATAAATTGCTTTGACAAAAAGCTATCCAGGTATAATAAAGTCTCATAAAAGTAGGTCTACTATACAGGGTCGACCGTATTTAATAGACGTACACAGAGATCTCGTGAACTGCAATAAATAAAATATTAATTGAATGGAGAAAAAGTTTGGTACCTATATTAATAAAAAATTAGATGGTTTTAGAACTGAAAATAAAATTGCTGCTTGTTTGGATTTACAAAAAAACTTCTTGTCCATTACCGGGGAACCAATTATATGAACACCAAAAATAGGGCGGAAAGTAAACTATTTTTTAGCAGCTTAAGGGAGAAAAATGTTTTGAAGCCATGGTTGTTTTCAACTTTTCACGTCAGTGTATATGAAAGTTACATGCTGTTCTTATATTTGGTGGTGAAAAACAGTTGCGTGTCCTACATGCAGGAAACGCTTCACCAGCCCTTAACTATCAACTGCCCTAGATTCGCTACCCTCGCTCGTGCATCTAATAGTCTCATTATCCCATAGAATGCTTATGGGATATCCTCAACGGACGTTTGAAAGCAAAACAAATCCAATTCAATAACCTGGAAGAGTGAGAGAGGTTAATATAAATCTGGGATGATTTTAACTAAAATGATGTAAGGCAGTTTATTTTAAGTATTATGGGTTGACGATGTCATGCCCCTATTTGTGCGCGGAGTGGGAACCCTCTGTTTTGACAACTTCTTCATTTTTACGTTTGCTTCTTTTGTTGTCAATTTGGAATTCTCCTTCTCCTTTTATTGGAGCGTGAATGACGCTTTACATATTATAATCATATTATACAGGGTGTTTTCAAATGACACTTACAACGTGTGCATGTAGTAAAATAATATAAGAATTGAGGGGTCCACCTCATTTACCTTTCGAAATACGGGGTGTTGAAGTTATAAAAAATAAAATGTTTCAATTTGATAACATTAAAATGGATGGATAGATGGATTTGACATTTGGCAAGTAGTTTTTAAATGTAAAAAGGCATATTTTGATGGAAAAACATTTGTTAATTATTTATCCAGTGCGTAAGAAATGGGGAGGGAAGGTGACATAATCATTATTATAGTGGAAATGAAAAATATCTTGTGATTATTCTCGGGAATAATCACTGTGGCTTTTATTTGCCTAGCAAGTGTCAGATAGTTGTCAAAATAATCACCGATACCTACATACCTAAAATGGGTGGAAAATATCGGTACCTTTTCTGATGCAGAAATTACAAAAAAGATTTCAAAAACTACTTCGAAAAATACTTTAATGAGTAATCAGTTTATATGGAGACAATTTAATATCTTCACCAAGGAATATAAATTAGAAAATGATTTGACAGATTTGTATAAACTTTGTTGCAGTTTGGGAATAGCCACTCGAGCCATACGGGCTCTCCTGACTATTGCCTGGCAACAAGTTTTCAAGAAAAACCATAGAACAGCTTAGTTTTTCATTTCAGTTTCTCAATTTAATTTGAATGAAAAAGTATAATAAAGTATGAACATGATTCGGCCAATTTTAGGGATGAATTTAAATACATAAATTTTTTATTAACATGGCCAAGTTGGTGGCGTTTCAACCCACTTTCCCGTACGCATTTTAGTTTCAAAAGTATAATAGATTTGAAATTATGCAAGTTTTGACCGCATTAGATAGTTTTTCAATTCGGAAGTTATAACTATTGTTACTACAGGTACCTGAATAAATATTCACGAAATAGTCCATCAAATAAAATATACCTACATCTATTCTAGCTTTTTGGTGCATTTTTCAATTTTTGAAAATTTGAAATAATGAAGATATTTTTATATAACCCCAACACCAAATAATTCCACTGGACAGACAATTGTAAGTTATTCACAGAATGCAACAAATCGTGTTTTTAATATTAATATTTATGATAATCAATAGCTTTTAGTTAAAGTTTTGTATATGTATGTTGAAATGGAATAATTTTTGAAAAATGGGTCAGCATACTTCTTTTCATATACGGTCGTGGGGAAAATAATGTTCCCAACTCAGGCGTAAAGTGTCTTTTTCGCCCTTGATCGCTTGCCCGCGTCGTTCGGGTCAAGTATCACTTTCCGCACTTGTTCCGCACTTCCGATTTTCAAAACTACAATAACATTCGAAAAACTGGAAAGTTTTCGCAATAAATTTTCAATAAATATTATCAATAACAACCCATTTGATGCTCGGAGTCGTTGATTGTTTGAGTATTCTGGTAATTAATGATTGTTTCTACTGTATATTATGTGAAAATAAAAACAAAAAAATAGGGTGCTTCTAAGTTCATAGTAGAATATTTCTCCCCAAAACTGTTAATCTTGCGGGAAACCAGCTTGAATGAATCTAAATGTTTTAAAATGTGAAGCTTAAGAATATCTACAGTGTATGCCATAAACTTTATCAGTATTATCTAGATTGAAAGATACATAGGTAGAGTTTTTATCGCACTTATTTTTAGTAGAATTTTGCATTTCACATACTCACATTTAATATTGTTATTGAGGACCCTCGCCTTCATAAGAACCCCAAAAATGTCCGCATATGTCACTCAATTTGTCCTGGCCAACTAAAACATTATATAAACCCTCATCTAATACTTTTCATTCCGTTGAAAATAGCGTAGTTGGAAATTTTACTATATTGGATGTGGGGATCATTTGTTGAATGTTTTAAGTTCTTCATCATTGTAACTAAATACATTTGCCACGTGATATTGAATTCTCCGGTATATTACCTGTGATATATTTATTATTATTTCGATATTTCTTGTTGAAGGAAATTCTTTGAATTACACTTTATTGAGGAAATAATTTATTTTTTCAATACCAATAACAGTCTTAGTGGAGAGGAAATCAAACAAAGCTTCAATCCTCACTTCCTCAAAATTCTAAAGATGGCAAAGTACTTTTTTTTAAATCGGATACAGAATAAATAATTGAATCTCAACACCACTGGAAATAATGTCATTCAATACAATAATTAGACATAAGAGTTGACACCAAAAGTATAGGGAAGAACCTCAAGCGACATTCAAGCACAGTGTGACCTGTTCAGTATTGGTGAAGTATACAGAAGACTATCACCACGTCAGATAGAAGAACAGTATCATTACCCCACTGTGGACTTAACACAAGACAGACTGGAATAGAGTTAGCAAAAAATGAAATAGGTGAGCTAGGACTGAAACGTTATTTGGGGGCAGAATTTTTAACAGCCCTAGTACCAACATAGTGACACTAGAATGAAGTAAACATTGTAAAGATCTAGTAGGGCTGATGAAATTGAAAATACGAATGGGAAGCTACAGCCAGCTGACATCCAGATAATATCAAAGTTTGTCCCAACAATAGACCGCTGCCTCAATGGGCACCTCTATAAGCTTAAACATTCATATACTGTGGAATGAAATAAAAAACCGTCATTTACATAATCAAGAAGTATAAAAAGGACTACTCAATCCTAGGCCACAACACCTGGTAGATTGCTGGATAGCTTGGATATATCCTGAAAATTCGTCAAAAGGAATATGCTGGAAAAAATCCAGTCGATATGACTTTTTTCAGGTACTGACTGGGAGAAGAAGGAACGAGATATCTCTTAGGCCCCAATTATCGTAACCCAGTATATACAACATTTTGTAAGTTAGAGGAGTGAAACGTAAAAACTCAGACAAAGTAATGGTTGCAGTAATTTTTTTCAATTTGACACTCTTATCGTTTTCAAATGGTATCAATAATTTCAATAAATTTCACTACATTCAATTGTAATTGTGAAATTATCTAATTTACATTAAATAGAATAGTATGTGACAGTAATACTTCGCCGCTTTCTAGCATTCTTAATTTACGTAATAGTTTCTCGGAAAAAAGCGACTATCTCTTCAATACAAAGTGGTTCCAGAAAAACCTCTTTGTGATGGGAACAATTGATATTATTACTCTCAGGTATTGCTTAGCTCGTGGTGAAAAGTGAATTGCTTTTAGGAATTTCTAAATCTGACCTAGGTATTACCATTAATATGTAAATGGCTGAAGAAATTGGAAATGAATTTTCATATTATTTTGGAACTGATTGATGGCTGCTTCACCATCCGACATTATTGTATCCTTTTGTTTCCTATTCGTATATCTTTTATCAGCATTCAGCTGGGCACACTTGCTCTTGGAGTTAACTTTCGCTTTAAAATGTTTGGTTCCTGGCAGCTACACTCCTATATCAGTCCCTTCTATTGATTTTAAGCCATCCAAGTTTGCTGATAGTAATACTTTTCCATCATACCATGTTGTGTCATGTTCCCGGATTTTATTTCTTAAAATTGAGGTGGTGTTTTTCAATGATTCCCTCGCTAGATACATCCATACAACACATGATCTAACTATTGGTGTGTGTTTGTAGATATAAAAATTTAATCCTTACATAGACTCTTGCAAATCTCTTAAGCATTTTCTCATTTGTATTTTTTTTTTAATCAAGCTATAAGAGAGAATTTTTGAAATTGGGAGACTTCACAAATATAATACTAACATCTCCGAAGTTTGTATTCATTTTGCATAATGATAATATTACACCCACAACTCTCGACGACACTGAGCTAGACAAAACCATTTGCCTGTTCCACTTATCCATATTATCATTTAATGAATTTTGGATTGGAAGCAAACATACTGTTATCTACAAACCGTATTTAATGAGCACTAAAAATAAACATTCTTCCTGCCTGAAGGGCAGGAACAGTTACAGATAATTGATTGAGTTTAATATAGACTGGAAAGATAATTGATTTCCAGAAGTAAACGAACGGTTCAATTGGCGAATGAATACATTTTTTGTTCAGCATTTAGTTACTTTACATTCTCCAATTTTCCTGATAAAAATATTACTGGCTTAATATGAAATGTGTACTTGTAGTCCGGTCAATTAAAACATTCTAAATTGAAAGATTGTTGACAAACCTTTGGTACACCAAAAGAAGTGTGTTGAAAGTTCGCATTTGTGCTAAAATCGTCAAATGTTAAAATTTTTGTTCCTACATTTCATCAAAAAACAAACTTAAACCAAAGTTGTCATGAAATAATCTACAAAAATGGTCCTCATACTTTCATCTAAGAATCACATTTTCATTAACGCAATTTCAAAAGTCAAACGAGCTAGATTCTATATATAATATGCCTTTATTGCAACGGATTTTCGGACATAGGTGAAAATGCTCATTTGTGTTCGTCTATTTATAAACCATACCATCGTGAGAATATACGCACAAAATAATATACTCATTGTCTTTCATTCGGTCCAGCTGTATAACCTCGAATATAACACTTACCTACGTCGGAAAAAGCTCAGGCTTGTGATATGGTGTGGCGAAGACTGTACTTGCAAGCATTAACTTCAAGTACTGCTAAGCCAAAATATTATGCCAATTGATACAAATCGTTCTGGATGTCTAATAAACCTTTCCAGAACACTCTGACAAGTCGTTCATATTGATGCTTGAAATACATATTCCAATGTCATCGAGCACAGACTTCCCTTCATTCTTGAAGTACCTGAGGTGCTCGTGTTTCGAACGCAATGTTGTGTGTGTGGAAAAGATGGTCTTGGACAGTTTCCATTAACCGCAGGAAATATAGAAGGTCAAAGATGAGAACGACAAGTCTATATTTAAAATTTAAAATTAGGAATAAACCTTTTAAATAGGTCAAAAATAGTCTTTTCGTTTTTTGCCAGAAGTGAACGTCAAGTAACACGCATGGGGAGGTTTTAGGAAATGAGGTGTATTATAAAGTTCTGTTCATTCTACTGGTAGATACTCACTTGGGTTGCGGAGTGTTTTAAACGGGAACATTTGGTTAGCTGGAAAACAGCTCTTGTGTCTAGGCTTGTCATTTATTGTCAGAAAGATTTTGTAGAACGATGTCAATGTAACATAATATATTTCATTCAAATAATAAAAAAAAATATACAAATAACACAAGGCGCTGTTAAATTGTCTCAGGATTAAATTAAATAATAATTGAAATTTCAGAAAACGAAAAATTCAATCAATGCAATTCTAACTAAAGGCGAAAGCATCAGATACTGGTGCTCAGCAGAAAATCGAAAAAATATACTACATCTCTTGCTCCCTGCTATCCACAATAAAATTAACAACACTAAAAAATTTTAGATAGTTCATTCAGATAAAATATGGAACCAAGTGAATATCTTTCACACAAAAAAAATATTTTCAAGAAATTTTTCAGTGAATAAAAACTATCCACAGATAGACTTCGCTTATGAGACGGTTCAGTTTACAATCGTTTTTTATCGCTCTATGAACAAACCTATTATGAATTTAACGTTTTATGTTTGATTTATGTGTTCCATCCAAAACGTCAATATAGCGTCAACCTAAAAAAGGTGCCTTTATTTTTTCTAAATAACATAACACGCTAAACGTCATTAACGAATGGATAATAGTATATTCTGCAACGAGTGCAGAATGATATTATTCACGCGGATGAAGTTTCCAAAACGAGCGAGCGCAGCGAGTGAGTTCTGGAATCATCCAAGTGAATATACTATGACTATACTTTCTCCACGACTAAAAAAAGAAAGCTTCCGCAGTGAGGATCGAACCCCAATCGTCCGCGCCAGAGTCAATTATTTCTACCAATAGGCTATAGAGCATGTTTATTTTCAAAATGGGATACGTAACATACATTTATAAATGATAATTGGGAGTTATAACTGAATATAAGCACTGTTGTCCATGTTTTCTCTAAATTATTCACTGGTGTAAAGAATATATATCATTATGTAGCTAGATATGTAAAAATAATTTGTGCGTTATTATTTAGTCGTGGAGAATAGTAGATTATTAAACGAGCAATTTATGATAGCCATAATTCACGATGGGTGACGTGGGTCACCCAAGTGAATTATGGCCAAAAATTTCGAGTAGAATACTATACTTTGTCCACAACACTTGATTTCTTTATTAAATAAAAGTCAGTAATGATTTGGTATTATACTAACCTCAAAATGTTCTGACAGCTACATAAAAATATAATTGGCGCAAGTCATCCGAGTGAATTATGGCCATAAATAGCAAGTAGAATACTATACTTTGTCCACAACACTTGATTTCTTTATTAAATAAAAGTAAGTAACGATTTGGCATATTACTAACCTCAAAATGTGGCAGCTACATCAAATAATTTGACATATATAGAGATGGGCGATACTGTAGAAAGTATCAGTACAACGTACCGTACCGCACCTATTTATTATTTAAACCTATGAACACAAACGAAGAATACAGCAATATTTCTTTGACAGTTATCAGTAGATACTATAATTTTGACAGTAGCCCAGTGATTAAATATTGTAGATGCATCCAAAATTACAATTAAAATTTATGCCTTACACGTTGCATGTAAAAATTTGACACCATTTAATTTGTGTACGTAAAATACTTGTTTTTGATCATTATCATAAAATATTTACGGTTTTCCATCAACTTATACCCTAAATGTGCTATATCGTTTGAAAGATTATTAATTGTACTAACAAATTGTGAAAAGACTTATAGGGTGATTCATTTAAAATTTTTGAGATATTGCTTGATTTTCGTTTTGTTTCACCCTGTATTAAAGAAGCCACAGATAAAAAAAGTAATTGATACTGAGCACAGCCAATGATATGTGAATGACAATTGAATACAAAGACCTGTTGATTTATTTTGATTTACTGTTTAACAGAGTGTTAAAGAGGAGGCCTTTTTTATCAATAATTGGCCATATCTTTTTAAAACACCCATATAATATATTAGAATGCTATATTTTTGTAACGCTCTCGGTGAGATCTTTTCGATTCTTGAACAAAATATAGTACGTTCCATTTAAAAAAATGTAAGTGTGTGCTGCTACGTGGTTTTGGAACACCCTGTAGAAACGAAAGTATTTTCAAAATGTGCCCTCAGTAACTGTATCAGCTCACACAAAACCTTAAAGTTTTATCTCGTACCACAACGATGTAATCCTCCGATGTCAGAAGTTTGCCCCACCCTGTATGTTTATATATCGAAATAAAATTAGATTGATACAATGAGTATATGCAGACTAGGAACCATAGGAAACACTTATACAAACTGATTGATTGGAAACCTACTCATAATAATATCACTAAAAACTGAACTATAACAACTCTTCCATAGGTGCTACACTCTTCCTCTCCGCGATACATACAACTCTCGTATTGTGATAATGATAGTAGTCTTTAGTAATAAAATTAATTTGTTTTTTTTTTCCATTTCAGAAAGAAAATTATTTGTTGGTATGCTAAGCAAGAAATTATGCGAAAATGACGTGCGCGCTATCTTCAACGGATTCGGAACCATTGAAGAATGCACCGTTTTAAGAGATCCGGCGGGAAATTCTCGCGGATGCGCCTTCGTCACCTTCGCTTCTAAACAGTCCGCCTTAAGTGCCATAAAAGGTAACTAATTATATGCATTATAATACTATTTATAACTATATTGTATCCCCCAAAAAATTATTGAAAGTAACCAATTAAATACAATAACCAGCAATACAAGAAGGTCACTTAGACTCATTTGCTATGATGATGGCTACCAAACATTGTCTGTTATTTTTTGATATCCTGCGAATTTAACAGTTTAACTGAACGTGATGAATTCAATAATCAATTATCTCCCCATATTTTTATTATCTAAAAAAAACATGTTCTGTGAACTTTATTTTTTTTGCTCACATATTTTTTTTATATTTTAGGCCTACACCAATCGCAAACGATGGAAGGCTGCTCAGCACCCTTAGTAGTAAAATTTGCAGACACCCAAAAAGAAAAAGAACTGAAACGCCAACAACAATTACAAGCTAACGTTTGGAGTGCTCTAGCTGCACCAACATTAGCCTCACCACCACAACAATTTTCTCCGGTGCTACCCACGGAAACGGCATCCCTGCAACTCCTTCAAGCTATGGGTGGAGCTGGATTGTTGCAGCAACAATTTCTTAACAGTACTGATAATTTATTAGCGCCGATAGGGATGCAAAATTTGGTAACGTTAGCGGCAATGTCGCAACCCGCTGCCGCGGCGACTGCGCCTTTGTGCATGGCCAGTTTGTTGGGAAAGGGAGCGGGAGTTGAAAGGACGCTTAACGCGAGTTTACATCCTGCAGCAATATCAACACCTGATCTATCGTCATACGGATCACTGATTAGTAATGCTACAATTAATGCGGCTGCTTTAGCAGCGGCAGGAAAACAGGTTGAAGGTAAGTGAATTTCATTTTAAAATTCAGTTATTTTCTTATATTGATAACATTTTTTCGATCCGTTTCTTGTTTTGGATTAGATTCAACAATTATATGAGCATATATTTTTAGCCTGGGAAGCGAGAAACAAACTTCTTGATATTGTTTGTTTTTCTTAAAAGTTACTTTTCCACATTTTCTGTAGGTAATTAAGTAAGTTTTCATTAAATAAATAACCTTCAAGCAAGCTTAAATTTGTGGATCTTGTTGCTGAAAACACAATTTAGAGAATTGTCCCAAGGACATGTTAAATAACAAGCAGCGTGTATTTAGTTGAAACACCGCATTTTTCTAAGACGAGATGAGATCCACATTTTTGAAGATTTTCTTTTTAATTATCAATTCAAGTGTTTATTGGAGAGCTTTATAATACTATCAAAATGAGATAACTTTTTTCTCCAAATAGCGTTCATCAAAAATAATAATAGATTTGGAGGGGTCGTTGAAAAATAAGAGCAAATGCACTCTTAATTTTCTTAAATTTGCCTTGGTTTAATGAGAAAATGGATGGTTATGTTTAAAAAATTCGAACATCATTTTAATATCACTTTCGAATACTTTTAACCGAATGGAAAATAGCTACATGGGTACGTGCACAAAACATTTGAAAGTAAAAACGACAGTAAAACTAAAGTATGCCGGTTAGGCTCTTTTTCCACAAATTTCAAAGCAAATTTTAAATTCAATGCTTTCCAGACAAAAATTGTGGAGAAGAACTAGGAATCAAAAGAAAGAAAATTCATCACTACGGTGGAATCGAACCGATATACTTTGGGTTTAACTTTCAATTTTTTGTGAACTACCCTGCTAGCCATCTCCTAATCGATTAAAATTATCCGAAAGTGGTTTAAAAATATTTTTTTAAACATAACTTTTCATTTTTTATTGAAGCAGAACGAATTTAAGAGAGTTAAAAGTGCATTTGAACTTATTTTTCAACGACCTTTCCAATTCTGTTATTTTTTTATGAACGCTATTTGGCAAAAGAATATTTAGCTCGCGTTTAACAGTTTTGTACAGGAATCGCGTCTTATAAATAACACAGTGTATATTCAATTCTTACACAACGGGGATAACCAACTTTTTCTTTTCGGAAAACACAAAACAATAACAACTTCACCATTGATTCTAGGAGCCTTTGAGGAAACCATGTACAGAAGAATATTAAATAGTGATAACAACTTGAATTGAGAAAATTCGATAAATGTTGGAAAATCTAATTAAAACTCTTGTTATATGAAAATTACATAAAAGCATAATTCCAATTAAAGGTTACACTGTTTTAATTCCGACCACTGAAATGGAAGAATTACAGACAAAAGGATACTTCATAATATTCCTTTTTGCTTCTATTAGTCATGACGACCTAATCCGAATAACTGCATTTATTACAGCTCCCATAAAGTTCAGAGTTAATCTTCTGTAGTAGCCGCTTAAATTACATTGACTAAAATTATAGATTATCTTTAAAGGTAATATTAGCACTACATTTGAATTTAATTTCCGTAATTTATTGTAGCACATTTCTAAGAGAAATATAATTCTATTTAACGACCACCATTGAAAAACTGGCGCAGTTGGCGGGATACTCTAGTTAATAGCTGATAAATTTGAGGGGCACATAAAATAATAATTAAATGTATTAAGATAGTTTGGGTTGGGTTATCGTTTTCAATCTCTTCAAGTAAGTCACAATTTCCAACATTTCGAGCTTCTGCTTTATTCGCAGCAAGTAAAACAATTATAGAGATTGATATTCAGATTTTTCAAATCAAATTGATGGAAAATTTAATTAGTAGTACATTGAATCAATTGAGAGTATTTATATAGTGGATAAATAAGTAAGTCGCACAGTTACATCAACAACAGCTTTTGTGGCACCCCCTGGAAAAAAATCGAAACGTATAACATATTATAATTTCCCAGCCCCCAAAACCACTACCTCCAAATTTTCAGGATTGTATATAAAAAATTTCTCAATTTACTGAGAAAAAACACTTTTGACATTTTTACTTTGCCACCCTGTATCTTTTTTATCATAAATATTTCATTGCAGAAAATTGCGTCAGATTGTGATATTTTTAGGCCAAGAATCTTCCATTTCACTTTGGACCATTACTTACGGACCACCCTGTATGGATAGTCTAAGCTCGCCTGTTTACAATAGAAAATCTTGAAAAACTCAATTTTAATAGTGATTTATTTCTCGTGGTTTCTCACTAGGAGATCCTAGAAACACAATGTATGACATTTAAAATTATTACGGATCGATAAATCAATCACCAGAACATAATCTAGCATAACTGAATTTATTGCACTCTGCAACCCCTGTTTAATTGTGTGTAATATCTGCACATTTGAATTATATTCGGAGATAATGGGTTGGCCAATCCTCGTCACTTGTACTATCACTTAACAGTCCAATGGCTTTAATTAAGTTTTAGCACTCAAATCGCTCTCTGGAGAATAATTAGAAACAGACGATGGATTATCGAGCGTCGATAGGTAGGGTTTGAAACTCTCAAGGTAAGAAGTTCCGATTCGATGTTATACCACCAGAAAAATAACAAAAAAAAGCTAAAAGTCCCATTTGGATTTTTCTTGTGCTGCCACATTCCATAAATATCAAAATGCTCCACATTTATCACAGTACTCAACATTCAAATACAGTCATGATAATTCAACAGCTGAAGAGATTTTCTATTGTAATAATTTAGGGTGTTTCTTCGCTGTTTATTAAAAAATATCAGAATAATTCTACAAAGCCTTTTGGAATGTCCTTCAAATGTTGAGAAAGAAAGGATATAATTTCAAGTTCCTACCAAGGGCTGCGCGCTGCTATAGGCTTACATCAATTCTTTGGCCATATTGAAAGGATTTTAAAAAAGTGTGGATGGAACATAGTTAAGTGTCTAAGGAGTGGAGTGTTAATTCCATCAAAATATTGTTGTGTGAAAAAATTCCAATAGAATCACAGCTGAACATTTTCTACTGGAAGTTCAATCCAAGCCCGTCGAGAACTTGTGGAAACCCTTCAGAGTTTCTTCCTTCACAATAGATACTGCAATTATGGACGATCTATGTTTATGCTCCACAAGTATAAAAATGGGCATTATGTATCCTTTCCAATTGTTACTTCAGACGGTGACCACTAATTTGGACATCTATTTGTTTTTCCATTGTCTGACATGAATTGAGACTAGTTCCTACAGCCTTGAAGCTGCTCACAAATTTATTGAAAAAAGTGTTTTTCTGGCTCACCACATCAACCTGAAGTTCACAAATTTAAAGGCTATCTTGTTTTTTCCTTATCTTCTTTTGAGACACCTCAACTTGTTACCTTGTGAGTTTGTTCTACGGTATTTTCCTCTTCACCTAATATCGATTTTTTCTTCCGTTCTTCTCTGCTACCTATTCTCCCTACCTCCTTTCTTGGTGAGTTTTTTGTCCTTCTTTATTTTTTCCAAAAGGGTAGTTACGTCGACTTCATTTTTTATTTATTTATCTATTCTTCTGTAGTTTCAGTCATTAGCCATGCAATACCAGCTTTTTTCTTTCTAGACTTCTCAGTTTTTTCATGTAAAGCACTTTTGTATATTTATATTATTTGAAAATTGTGTTAATAACAAATACAGCGTAAACATTTTTTATGGCCACCACTCAACATCAATTTATCGTTTCGAAAATTTGCAAGTAAGTACTACATAAACATTTATTCAACAAAAACGAAAGCTTTTTTTAAAAAAAAATAAACACTTTTAAATTATTCCTTCGAATGATTGGAATGAACTCAATTAAAATAGTTCTCCAGACATTTTTCGTTAAAAGCATCAGATTCCTCTCAAATATTCCATCGTTAGATCAATCTAGTAGATAAAACTTCAGAAATACTGTTGGCAAAACATACATTCGAATTAAATGAAACAGTAGTGAGTTATTTGTAAGTTCGTAATATCGTTGGTTTCATTTTCAACATAATAGTGCAGGGCATAGTGGTGCATTCGTTAGCAAAATTGCTTTTAGTAATTTTTTTTAATGGCTGGGAGACTCTCATGATTATAGTAGTGGGAGATGACGCTTGATATCTTTTTAACTTTTTTTTTCAAATCGAAAAATTGAAAATGAAGGAATCAAGGTTTTCTACCTTCTTAAAGATATTTTTAATAAAATGCACTATAGTTATTTGTTTATCTAGGCAGTCAATCTACTTTGCTGCCAAGTTGAACATATAATTTTTTTTCCGATTGTTCATGAGGATATTGTATTTGCAAATTATTACAATTCCCACGATCTCTTTATTTTAGTTGGTTGCTATGGAAATGTATAATCACAGGCAGCAAAGTAACCACTTTGCTGCCTAGGCAGGAAAAGTAATACTTTGCTGATTGATATCAGTCAGCAAAATTAATATTTACTGCCAATCGGAGAAAAATAAAATTATACGCTACCTATGGCTGATTACTATTTTTTCATGGAGGAAATACTTACACACTATAATAAACTTAATTTATGTACACACTACTTAATGTCTACAAATTCATCTACACTTGGTATAACCATTGTTCTAATATATCTTAACACTTAAATATTGCACTATTTATATTCACTAACTGAAACTGTTTATCGACTCACTGTATACTGGAAAAGTATTAGATTTACTTGAAAACCCACACACCTTCTACGTATGCGAAGCTTCCAGAACAATCGGGAGTAAATTATCGCATTACTGTGGTATGGAATTTTCTAGAAAGGTGGCATTCGCCAAAATTTATTATTCACGACAGGGCCGGCTCCTGAATCACTGAGTTCATATCAGTATCTTCAGTCCATGAATTTTTGAAAATTCAAAATCATCATTTCCTTGAACTTAAAAGTACACCTCAAAAAATGGATAGACTGTTATTTCTATTTTTTGTCGAATATTCAAACTATAATAAACAAAATAGTCGTATCGGGTCAACAATCATGGAAAAGAAATACAATAATTTTGTAATTCCTCTGAATTTAAAAATCCAGGTTGACTTACTATGTTGATCGTAACAGGAAAAAATTATCCTCGGGCCACTATATGTGTAGATGTTTTTTTTATCCTATTGAAGAATGATGTTTTATGTAATTTTATTATGCAGTTGGTACCTGATTTTTTTGTGGATTGGAGGTTTCTTTTAACTTCAATACCTACAAGAAAAACCTGATAAAAATATTCACAAAGTAAATGAAAAACATAAATTCCAACACCAATAAAAATAAAACAATTATTGGTCTGTGATATCAAGTCGTGAAAAAAATTACAATCAATCTAATAGTAAAAAGATTGTTCAAGCTCACCCTCTCAGTCTTACATAGAACTGGAGACTGAGATGACTAAAGATGGTCAAATCGCATGCGCGTAAAGGGCATATTTCCATATTTTAAAATAAATATGATAATTGATAAAATATTTTGAATTCGATCACGCCATATTGTTGAATATAGTTTGAATATTTGATAGAAAATATAAATCCCAGTGCTAATATCTTTTTTCAGATGTACTGTATAATTCAAGAAAAACGTGATTTTCTATGATTCTTAATTTCCAAAAATTCACAAAAATGCATGGGATGAAGATACATGTGAAGACTTTTCTATTTAAAACAGTCTTTGACATAATATAAATTCATAGCAAAAAAACCTTATTAACATATCTTGTAGCACTTTCAATTTTACGTTTGAAGAAAGTACCAAAATTATATCAAGTGCCATCTTACATTTTTATAATCAGGAGAGCCTCTCAGACAAAAAAAATTACGAATTGAAACAATTGTGCCATTATAACCTGTACTATGACATTAATTAAATTAAAACCGAAGTTCTGTTGATCATATAAATAGTTGTATGTATATGGAATAATATCCATCCTGGGGGGATGTTACTAGGAAGCTTCCTAGATCCCTAGATCCATTTCATTAGGGGTGTATTGATGCCATTAGCGTATGCGTATCCAATCCTTTCACATATATTTATACTTGTACATATTTGTACTTCAAACTTCAAACGCATAAACCCCACGTTAATTATAGAGGAATAGTATGTAGTATGTGTATAATTTCAAGTCAACGAATAAGGGTTGCGGAGTTTTGAGAACACAGACTACATTGTAAGTTAAATATTCCAGTATGGAAAAATTCTATCTATTTCTAGTTATGAAAATTCATATTTTCAACTTAAATAGAGCATAAGGATTTGAAGTTGAAGTGGGTGGAAGATTAGCACCAGACATGTTGAAAAATGAATATAGCTCTAATAATACAATCAAGTCACCACGTCCACTGAAATACGTTAGTTCGGCTGGAACAAGTATCTGCTTATAACTATCTTGTATTCGGCCGTATTTTCTGCACACTCTTAAGTCTTTTCTGATCATTACACTCTATTCATTCCTGACGAGTATTTTTTTTTTAATTTTTCCAAATCATCTGTTATATTTTTCCTCAAGACGCTCTGACAATTTCCCCAATAACACTGAAGACAAACAGCCTTTTGTATTTTTGGAGTCGTCTGGCCAAATAGGAACTGTCTTCGTTCTCCTGAAAAAATCTGTAGTGGCTCAGACATTGTACAATCTGACTCTCTTCCTGCAAGTTTGTAAGCATTTTTGAGATTAGCTTAACGTTATTCCGTCCGACTAACGACTTTGGTTTAGCTATACTAGTTTAGACGTTATTTTCTGGCTCGACATTACCTGTCTAACGTGACATAGATTTACTTGGCGCTGACAGCTCTTTTGTTGTTTCCTCTCATGCATTGCAATGTTGTTGCATATATCCGCCTGGAATACAGAAGGGTAAACATAATTTTTTGGAGCATACTTCTGCTCCGGTGCCATTTGCAGTATATCTGCCTAAAGAGCTTTTTATCAGTTCGTTCTTTTCTGTATGTGACCGACACCTTAACTGAACTGTTTAAGGAATATCGTAGGGCTCTCTGTCTGCTCTTCTTCTAATCATGTACCATTGCATTCCTTGCTCAATCTTCTGCCACCATATCTGAAAAACGAACGTTACGCTATATTCACAGACCCGTAACTCAACTCAACAACATTTGATTAGGTATAACATAAATCAAGGTGTCTAAGCTGCTTAGACAAATATGGCTGCTCAAACAATTTTAAGCAGAATCAAAAATGAACAATCTATAAGAGCAGCCTTGCAATTTAGAATAGTGCAAATTAACATTTAAACAAATCAGATGGATTAAACAGAACAGAACATTGACTTTTTTAGCTTACCTTATAAAAATTATATATATCTATATTTTTTTTCTTTGTTCTGGAGTAACTCTGTCAAACTAACCCAAATTTTTTTCTTATTTGGATTGTTAACGAATGAGTTTCCCAATCAGCTTTTGTATATTGATGAGACTTATTCATCTGAAATCTTGATGATAAGTAGGTACTTAATTCAAGGCCCAGTTAATGTCGGATCTTCACTTATCATATTATGTATTTGCTATTGTTTTTTATTACCTTCAAATTTAGGTATACCCTACAGCACATTCTCTCCAGTTTTTGTTATGTTTGAATAATTGGAAGTATTTAGTTTTGACATGTTGTCCATTTGTTTTTGAATGGTTAATTATCATTTATCAACTTTCTTTGTACTTTTATTTTTCAATGTCACAATTCAGATTTTCTAATAATTTTCAATGATATACTATACATTGGTAGTAGTTTTAAAAAAAAACAATAGAACAAAAACAAATCTCTGTACGGACAAGTGCATGTTTTGAAAGGTCGGGTTTTCAACCATTGCGTAATTTTCTAATTAGATCATCGCTCATTGTACTGCTGGCAAATGGCCAACTTTCGAAAACACTACCAGGCACAATGCGAGATGAAAATCAGTATACTAGAGTCCTATTTGGTCTTGTAAAGTGAATTTCAGGGATGAACCAACTGAACTTTTAATAAGCCTGTAAATATGTAAAATTTTCACACTACAGAGAAAAGATAAGGAAAACAATTGAAGTTTCAACAATATATTTTCCCAAAACAAATCTTATTATATGTTATTTAACATATTTGAAAGTGCGAACAACCCAATAGCGAATAGGGCACACATTCAGAGGCTTTAGTCTTGAACTGTCATAATGACAAAAGTTCGTATACATCTCACTCCTTATGATTTCACACACAATAGTGCTTCATATGTTAGACCATGTGTCAAGGATACAATTATACAGCAAACGATGCTTATCAATCGCAAGCATATTGCGTAAGCGATTTAGAAATTATAATCGAATTGTTGGTGATAAATTTTCGTGTGTGTTGATATAAATCAATAATCATTTGATGACAATATTTAAGGATGAAAGAAATTGTTTTGGAAGAACTGAAAGATAGTAGCATTTTAAGTGTTATTTTCCAGCTTCTGCTCAGTTGATTTATTCTGTTGCCGAAAATGTTTGGATATAATTGGTTCTGGAAACAGTTGAAAAAAATAATAATAGCGGTTATGACACTAAGATGTAGTAATGCAGTTTCAGTGCAGTTTGGATGAAACTTGATCTGGAGATTGTTAGTGTTCTTGACAGCCACATTACGAATCTGCCGATAAAGTGACTGTTAGAGTTATCCGAAAGTTAACAACAAAATTATAATTATATGAATATTGTGGTAATAAATAACAGCTGGATAAAGGGAATGTAATAGGAGGCTGCGAATTAGCCGAAAAACGTAGCTGATAAATTTTATCTGACAGATATTTACATTCAACTTCCAACATTGAATATGGTGGAAATTATATTATTGTTTTTCATTTAAATTGAAAATGAATATGTTAGAGGCACTCCTCCAGATTCTCCACCAACAGTTTTAAGATGGTCCAATTTGTATTTGGCTTCTTTTCTGAATCCTTTTTTAAAAATTTCATATTTTGATCCTAAGCTTAAGGTTGTTCTGGGTGCACCACCACAACTCAAATTAAAATATAAAGTAAGTTTCTGTAGGCTTCCTTTTTCATCTGCCAGGTAACGACATCTGCGTTTCTTTCGACTAAACTGCACAATAAATTTCCACCTTGAGGATAAAAATTCTTCCATAATGACTTAACGCAACTTTGTAACAGCGACATTGAAAAAAACTTTGCAAATACCTATAAAAGTATAATATTCAAGCTACTATAAGGATAAAAAAGAAGAAAAATGCTATGTTGCCCTGCATACTACCTGTTACCTACCAAGGAGATAAAAGTCTAGTCAAAATACCAAACTTCGTATGAACCATAATTGCCAGCCAGATAATTTTGATCCTGCCGATTTCTAGCAGAAGCTTTATCGGCAGATTCATAATGTGGCCCTAAGGCGCACAAGAATATCAATTTCAAGTGTAATATTCTCTCATTTTAATAATAGTTTTATATTTTTATATACAATGTGTATATGGATCTCCTATAGATAGAAGAACCAACTCGTATGATATGTTTCCACATTCTAATAAACAACGATACTCCTAACGAAACTCACCAGCTTGTGTGAAGCTCAGTTCATTATCACATTTTTCAAGTTGGTTAGCTAATTCTCCAGCACAATCCTCAGAACATTTAGATTGCTACACTGGATAAATACACCGTTTACTGATTTTAATTAGGGGAAAAACAACCACCGGTTAATCTTTTTGAAGAAGTATATATATTTGCGAAGAAGCATTGAGAGGGAAACTAACACTCTAGTGCTTGAAAGGTTGGAGAAAAGCATTAAACCTTGATAGGAATACTGATTACAGATTTTCTATGACAAAACTTGAAGGCATTAGGCAGATATTGCTTGAAGTGTTGATCTATACCTAGAAGAGAAAATCGAAGCTATTCATCAAGTATAAGTTATCTATATCAGTGTGAGGGTATGGCCGAGTGATAAACTTATTCTGCATTTCTATTGGTTGGTTTTGATATATAATTCCATAACCCTACTTTTTTGTTTTGGCTGAAATTCGTGGCGTTTTTGTTAAATATCAATTATATACATTGAACAAATCATAAGATAAAGTCATTGAGATCAGATTATACCGAAATCCTATCAAGCAATAAACTAAATTCATAAATTGGATTATGATGAAAAAATGTAAGAAATTTCCACTTTTCAAAGCGTTAAATGTCAAAACATTGGTTGATTGGAACTACTAGCGAGATATTTCCGGAATAACTGTACCTGTCATAGAAATTGTTTTTAGAACCGACAAGTTATAAAATATCGGAGAACAATACCGATTTTCATACTCCCATTGGAGAATCGCAGTTACGTTCATTAGGGATCTTTCTAGAAGAGAACCGTTGTTGGCGGGAACAGACAACAACTACCACTTGCAATTCTCAATGCTGAACGGTATGATAAACCTGACTTATTTTGTGCCTTTGCTGTAGGAAGGAATTGAGTATTTGAAAATCTCTATTGTGTAGTATACCTTCGGCTGGTATATGGAGATCGGCAAGAATGATCTCGAAGAACGAAAGTGTATTATGAAAAGGTGGATTTTTTAATATATTCTTCGAAACAGTGTCAAAGGATCTTTGAATTTCCAGAATGACAGCATAAATATCTTGTTTTTTCTGTTTGCTGTTAATAAGACTCAATATGGGGCTTGAGTAAGAAAAATTGGTCACGAGTAGAACGATGACGTTGAAATCCTGATTGAGTGTCTTGGAGAGTTTCATGTTTTTCTATAGATCATTGGAATGTGATATACACTGTGGGCCAAATTTATTTGGAACCCAATTTGTCTCTGAATAATTATTTTTCAATGCCTGCAGTGTGAATATTAGAGAGACCTTTTCTCAATTGTATAAAAGTTATCTAATCAAAATGCACAGGGGGAGCCAAGTGAGAAGCAATATTTTCAATCATTGCCTTCGGGGCTGTTGCAAAATTAAATTTTTTACTTGGCCCACAGTGTATAACCATATAACAATGGTTAAAAGTAATTTCTTTTCGCAGATAAGGCAACTGTACAAATATCTATGTGTGAATCTGAGTAACATCAAGAAATTCATTGAATATTCAGTATGTCTAGATTGTCATCAAACTGTCAATTTCATTAGAAGTTCCACTCAATAATAAACTCTCACTACTACAATCTCATGAATTGAATTGATCAATCTTTTTAAATGAATCAAATCAAACTAACGCAATCTTTTCCATTATATTTAATTTGTCTTGAACTATATTGTCATTGTTATTTTTTCACTGTTTGCCTTTCTATTCTATTGAATTCAAATTCCACCTCAAAGAGCTTGTTACACTAACAGCGTAGCAGGTGCTTAAGAGGCAATGGGAAGCTGTGCTCGAATAATTCAAGAGCATTACACATTTTGTGAATGGAATGAATGCGTAAAGCCTAGGAGATGCTCTAGAGCTGTTTCTACTGGTGAAGGCAGTACAGCTATTATAAAAGTAATTAGATTTAATCTGACGGTTATGATATTATCTCTGGTGGTTTCTTTCAATGTCATTTGGATATGGTGGATTTCGGTTTTTTATAAATTCAAATGAATATTTATTGTTCCTATATTTACTGAAATATTTCATATCACATGAAAATTTGTAAATTACAGAAATACATCGTTAATGATACTACATAAAGAGTGTTTATAGTTTAATCTTTTGTCTACAATACTTTATTGTCTCGTGATCATTCGATGTCAAGCTATACAAATTCCCATTTCCTTTTTTTATACGGTACTACCCCAGTTTTGCACAGAGCTGGTTCACCTCTTCACTTATTGAAACATTTTTGTTGACTGTTGACATGTTAGAAATAAATACTGAAGCACATCAAATTTTAACTTGAGTGGGACACTTGTCATAACTGTCTGATTTACCAACTTATTTAAATCAACTAGCCTCAATGAAATTTTGATATTAAGATAGATACAGGGTTTGAACATGAAATTTTAATTTCCGCTTTTTACAATAACTTTCACGCTTTTTGACGTATGTGTACGAAAATTTCAGGTTGGAGGTTTTTGGGTGGAAAAAATCGTATAATTTTTTACTTATTTCGATGTATTTTGTGGAGGGCGCCACATAGGCCACGTATGCGGCACAAATGTATACAAAACTTTTTTGCTTTTTACATTATCGCTACTTGTGTGGAAAATAATTCAAGCTACATATTATAAAATATCCTTGTTCGTTGCACAGGTCGTGCCTCCTATACAGCAATTCCCGGGAACCAAATATCTTTTTTGGGGATGGGAACCAAATCACATTTCATTGATAGGTACCTTAACTTAATATCTAATGTACCTACAGCCTGGCGGGAACCGTATTACCAGCACCCATGTACCCTGTGGTACTAGTAATGCCATTCTCTTTTCTCTGACCTGTACAGTTCACGTACATCTTGCTATGAAATGAAAAACTTAAAAAAGCATCATTATAGTTTTTTCCCAAATAATAGGAACAAAAGGAATAAATAATATGCCACAAGGAACATACAAAAGATAGTAATGCCATATTCAATATCATCGATTATTTTTATTTCTACTTGACAATTTCCATAATTTGTTTTTGTTTCTGGTAATTTTTAAATTCCCTATAATTTTTCCATTTTATACTCAACCCGGTTCTGTTTCTATCAAGTGTTATAGATCGCTGCTCGGTTTTTGTCTATCCACTCAACCACCACTTTTTTTTTCATTTTTATTCTGGAATCCCAAGTAGCCACTTCTGTTATTCCACCACTTCTTCTTCGCGTCGTAGCTTCGAGTTATTTTTAGTTTTTGATGAAAAATATTGACACGTGGGGATCGAACGAACATTATATCGCTTTCAACTTATTAGTGTTTTCAAATGTCATTTAATATGTATAACAAGTTAGTGTGTATGAATTAATTATTGGATCTGGATATACTCTTTGGTTGATAGATGATATTATACAATTTGCGGTTTTTCATGTATTAATAAATCTATAAGTTGGGCGTAATGGTTATTTACGTAACAAGTTCTAAAAGTGATATTTTACGGCATTAGTAGGCAGTTTCCAGGGAAAGTAGTAGGCGAGTCCTGGAAGCCTGCGAGTCTCGTTGAATCACTTTCGGGTAGCGTTACGTACATTATTTTTTTTGCAACTGTTTATTAGATAAAATATTAAAAAATAATAAAGAAAGATAATGTAAATATTAATTATGTACATCAATTATTGTACAATTAGCAGCTTAAACTGATTTCATGTGGACTATTATTTATAATTTAATTTTTGAAAAGAGTTTTTGAGTTTTAGGGTAGCAGGTACTTCCAAACCCAAACAGATTTAATGAATTCCATAATGAAAACTTCCGGTTAAATAAGATTTTAAAATATTTGGCTATAATGCAAAATATGCCCAAGTTTCAAAAAAGTTTTAAAAAATTGCCCCTTGCATTTTTTCCTCGATTTTTTCCGTGCTTTATTGATAAGTGTATCATAAAGATTTATTCACGAAGAAATCAACAGGCTTGTGTATTTACTCAATTTTCACGGATAAATCAAATCCTCATGAATATTTTATCGTATTCCTTAGCTGAAAATGGTAATGCTAGACACTTTCACCAATTTTTCAATAGTTTATGTATGTTTCACTCGTCGTCATTCAGCTTTTTTTGGGATTTGAAACATTAAATATCTTGAAAACTTCAAATTTTTTGATATGTATTTGTTATGCGTTTTTCACGTGAAAAACATTGAGGAATACAAAATTGGATGAAAATTGCTCTAAATACCAGTGGCGTGAAAAATGGGAGGAGAAAAGTGACATATTTTTCCAAATGTACACCACTGGATCAAGAATTCACAAATGTTTTTTCATCAAAATATGCCTTTTCACATTTAAAAACAACCTGCCAAATGCCAAATCAGTTTATTCATTCATTTTAAAGTTATCAAATAAAAACATTTAAATTTTTATAACTTCAACACACCGTATTTCGAAAAGTAAATGAGCTGGACTCCTCAATCCCTATATCATTTTGTTCAGTTTTATGAGAGGTATCTACATGCGAACGTTGTGTCATTTGAAAACACCCTGTATATATAAAATGGGTGTATCAATTTTCCATTAAAAAAATCCTTGTTTTATAAAATCAATAAACAATTATTTCGATGGGAAGAAATATAAGTGAATGCCCGTTATTATTTTTTGTTTGATGTTGAGTGAAATAATCTACTTTACACTAACTTCGGTACGAAAACGACGAAAAAAATTCTTTCAATTCAAAGCATCGACAAGTTTCCGGGAATTTTTTTCATCAAAAACGAGCGATGTGTTATATTTTTTTGCTAACTCAGATATTATTGTGAGAAATTAAACAGTATCACTATCACACACATTTTGTGAAACACTACTCCTAATGCATTGAATGACATTTTTTGAATAGTTTGTAGTTTTTTCGTCACTTTCTCTATTTCTATAGGTACTAGTACAGTGATTTCGTAGTCTCATCTGAAAATAAAACCCCAGTTTCGAAAATAAGTCCCTCAGAAATAAAATCATGCTGCTCAGAGAAAGTATCAACTCCTCTTTTTTATTAATGTACAGGGTGACTTGTAAAATTGACCATACATTCCAATTGGCTATAGTGTTTACACGGCTCATTGTCTTTTTTAAACGTTTTCATGATACAGGACAATACTATCGAGCATTCGACTGGTATTAGCTGAAATAAAATAAATAAAAGGTCTAACTTTAGAAAAATTGACTTAGGAATTCGTATTAATATTGTATCCAGTATATTATAATTATTTTTAATGCCATAAGTGATTTTATACATACATACACATCTTTGCCGCTCTCGCCACCATATTTGAAAAATTTTACCCAGAAACAATTTTCTCACATGGATAAATCTATTGAAAATTTTCCATTATAAAAAACTTTTTCAAATATCGTGACTCAAGAGTAGCGGAGTAAAAGTTTGGGAAAAGCACGTCAAAATCTATGGAACCATCAATTTTTAAGGTTCCCGGAAAATTTTCCAGATAATCTATTTTTTCCTCACCAAATAACTATACCTCTGACTACTAGGTATTACCCATAATATTTTGTTCCTATAATTTACGGTTTCTCTCAAATATCTCGAAGTTCTTTTATTCCTTATACTCAGTTTTATTGATGTTAAACAATATGAATTTTTATTGAAAAATCCACATTGTAAAAGTTGTTTACTAGACATAAATGAACTATAGACTACGTCCTGTATTTGAACAATAGCCATTAAATTATTTGTAGATAAAAATAGCATTCATTATAGTTTCATTTTTAAGTAGATAGTGTATTGCTTATCGTCGATTGTTTGTATTTCTTAATGTGCAGTTGTTGCGTTTGCGATATCAATTATTATACTTACACACCAACAAGGTGTTCGACCTTTATTTGACCTCTATACCCACAGGTATGGTATAACTGCCTCGTCGCTAACTTTTTTGATAACGTCGTATGAATATGTAATGTTTAATTTGTTCTAATACAGTGAGGTTCACATTGAAATCCTTTCTAAAATTATTTTAATTACAATCAAACAGCGATGTACATCCTGTATAGGTTTTCGTAAGTGAAGTTGCCCATGATATCACAGGTTGAAATATTATCGTGTTTGTATAAACGACAAGGTTACACTGTTTACATTTTGGAGACTACTTACATGATTTCTATGAAAAATTGAAAAGATGGAGAACAACAGGCTATGGAGTGGGGAGTAGAAAAAAATTTGACACATCGCTTAATGATGAAAAATATTGAGAATATTGTGGGTTCTTGCCAAATAAAAGGCAAATTCATGTATACTTTCGTATGCCTAAAACTTATCCGAATATTAAATGTTTTCTGTGAATTTTCAGAGATGCAGGTGTAGTCTGAATTTTATTTTGACCCAATGGTACAAGCACTAGGAAATGAAAAAGATTATGTAAATTTTCTTTTAACACATGGTGAATATGGCAAACGGATCAAAATAAAATTTAGACCACACCTGCATTTTTAAAAATTTACAGAAAATATTCAATATCTGTATAACGGTGAGGCTAGAGTATAGGAAAGTATACATGGATTTGCCTAATTTTTCACCCATGAATGCATTACGATGGAAAAAACCGGGTATAGTTCTATAAAAAAAATAGAGAAATTCGATATTTATGAAGATAAACTTTTAACACTTCTTATACACACCCTGCATAAAATGCAAATTTTTCCCAACATAAATTTGAATATGTCTAATCTTGCTTGAAGCAGCCGAATAAAAACCATTTCCATATCTTCAAGGGTATCCTCGTAAAAAAATAATTTATAAGCAATTTTCTTACAATAAAAGCAATAACTGAAAAAGAATGCAATGCAAGTTTCCAGACAAAAGTATACTAAAATTTCATGTAGATTTTAAAAATGTATCGATATACAGAGTGTTCTATTTAAAATAACAAAGTATTCTGGTAGAACCGGAAGTCGGCTTTCTTTGGAAATATTTTAGCTAGAAAGATCGTATCCGGGAACCCAAATGTAGAAATTTTCATGATTTCACTACTTATAGGTATTTTGTCATGTACAGACAGTTTTTACAGGTCAAGGACCAAAATAAATATACACACCACGCAAAAGTCTAGGGATATTTTTGTAAAATTCGAAAACTAATGAAAGAATTTTTGACTGAAACTGTTCGTCTGAACAGGCTCTTTATTTTCTATGAAAAAAAAATTCAAAACAAATAACAACATTTTATTCATTTTACTTTGTTCCTGCTAAGATAGTGTGTTTTTACCATGGAAAGACAACATTTAACGTTGGATAAGATGAATGATGAAACCCAAGTTGCCGAACAGCTGGGAGTCTCGCAAAGCGTCATAAGTCGATTATGGCGTTGGTTTAGAGACACTGGGAGTCCAGCCGAGCAGCATCCAAGACGTGGTTGTTCCACATTAAGTGCCGCTTAAGACCGATATTCAGTTTTAAATCACTAGAAGACAACCGACGATCACAGCACCCGTGTTGGTGAATTAATTACATGAATATGACAATTGGCAGCAATCGGATCAGGAATCGTCTACAAGCAAATCTTCGCAGTCTCAGACCACTGAGATGTCCTTCTCTGTCTAGATTCAAGTGCACAAAGCGATTAACCTGGTGTCAAGAGTTTCTGAATTGGCTGACAATGACTGGGCTACAGCTTTATTCACCGATGAGTCGAGATTTGGATTTAGTTCAGATTCTCGTCGGGCGAGAGTGTGGAGACACCCCGAAAATTTGGTACGTTTGCGACATGTATGGCTACTATTCTTAACACACCCTCAGGCTCTAGTGCAGGTTAGGTTAAATGCAGGTGTATACGCGCACAGACCTAGGACAAAAGTTCCAACCTCTCTAGAATCACATGCAGTCTTTATTTTATGCGGAAGCTTACGCCATTGTTTCATGTGTGTAGAGATTGGAGAGATTAAGTAACGAGAGTTTTGATGTATGACCATGGCCAGCACAGGAACCGGACTTGAATATGAGCACGTATAGAACATGCTTCAATGAGAAACCAATCCGCTTATGGGCACCATTCACATTCAGTTTCAATTTCGAGAGCTTCTGGGAGAAGAATGGACACAAGCAAACATTAACAATATAATTTTAAGCATGAATGCTAGATGACGGGTTAGAGTACAAAAGGAGACGGAGACTAGCTTTGCGGCAGAGCTGCACTGTGTAATTTCAGTATGGGAGTTCATATGAAGGTCGCAAGCTGTAGGCAGTTTGTAGCACCGCTGAGTAACAACGTTGGTGATGACTAAGTGAAATTCAATGTCTTCGTTTTTGTTACAAAAATACACACAGGATGTTCGTAAATGGAAGTCGGCAATTCGTGACGAAAATTTATAAGGCTTGATTTAATTTCAAATCGGTTACTACATTACTTAGTAATGTGTAAGGTAATTAAAGAAGTGACTTAATTTTTAAAAGTAATAGCAGGTTACAATTAGTGAAGTCACTGGTGAAAATTTATAATAGCCTCCACCCGAAGAAACTATAGCTTGTCAAAAAGACATCTACCAGAGAGATATACTGGACATTTTCTATTTATATTTCCATTTATCAAAAAATACATTTATATATGTAGTTAAAAACGATATGAAGCAAATAACGGATAAGATTGAATATTGAATGACTTTGCATAATCCGGTGAATACTTTTATAGCTGAGTACACATGACTAATAAAGTCAAGAAAACAGTTTTTTGTATTCTGTGTGAAAGTTTTAATCTTTTTAAAAATTGCAAAGCGCTTTCGGCTGTTACGCCATTATCAGTGCTTTACCTGCGAGTAAGTACAAAATAGTAGTTATAATTTAATAAGATAGGAAATTGTGATCTTACTCGTCAGGTATCTACAAGAAGCCAAATTTAACAAAAAATCGACAACACATTGACTAAACAATTATAAAACTTTGTTAATTGAAATAACATATTTGAAAATTTTTATATTGTTCCATTATTTTGGGTACCTATACTGTCGTTAACTATTTTACATTTTTATACATCAAAGTTTCAAACTAGGTACACGTGTTTGTGTAACGGAAATTGAAGTGACACTTCATTAATTTGCATTAATTTGAAATTACCAAGAAACCTAAATTGAGCTATGACAAAAGTGAAAGTCTAAGTGAGCACATAGTTAAAATTATCCAAAATGAGCACAAAACTAACGAAAGCGCCTTGCAATTTTTTGAAAAATTAAAATTTTCACTCAGAATACAAAAAACTGTTTTCTTGGCTTATTCATAATCTCCCTGAAAGATTACATTTTAATTCCGAGGAAAAAATAGACCACGGTCACCACGGACCTCGTAATTCTACAGAAAAATCCCTACATCGTGTTGTCATAGAACAGCTTAACAATATACATATAAACAACGTCAGCTTTTTGTGTTCGTGAGTTCTTTAATAACGACAATGGATGAAATTGAAAAAATGGAGAAGTGAAATTAAATGCTCAAAATAACGCAAGAGCGTCAAGAAATTGACGTTTTATACAATTGGTAGCTAATGGCAAGAATTTCAATTATTATGTTAAATTTAAATTGGAATTATAAGAAAATATAATAGGACAGTGAAATGAATGTTAGTGTCAAAAATGAGAGAGAAGGGAGAAGAATAATTTTTTCTCTAAAGAAAGGAAAGAGTAAATCCATTTATAAACAGGTGATTAAAAGTCGTGGACAAAATAGTAATCTACTCGCATAATAATATTCACTTGGGTGTTCATGTCACTCGCCTGCGGTAGAAATGTTTCTTAGATTCTCTCACATTTTCCGGTGAATTGTCCAAAAAAATAAAATTCCCAATCATTTAATCGATCACACACAATATTTTTCTGATTAAAACAAATCACCCCGGTATTTTCCAATGCATTAGTCGAGCTGATGGTTTCCATTAAAAACCAATCTATAAATCTTCTCGTTCTCTCTTTTTCTGTAATGAAGGTTTCACTTTTTTGTAGCGAAGTCGGGTAATTATTAAAGTTGTACCTATTTGTCCGTAGAAGAAGCTGCGAAAACTCTTATAACGCAGTTAACTTTACTGATCGTAATAATAATCATGTTTTTCATCGGTCCATAGAACCGTTTTGTATAGGTGATTTCACTGACGTCTTAACATAACGCCACCTAGACAGACGGCCATAGACATGAGCAATGTTAGTTATATTCATAGAGAAATGAATACAGTTATTTGTTTTCGTCATCGTTTGTGACGTATATCCGTTTTTTTGGTATGTCGCTTATCATATTTGCTATTTTGACATATAGCTAACCTTGAATTTGATTATAGCTAACCTTGAATTTGATAAATTAAATCATCAGGATCGTTTTCAGCCAAATTCGAAAAAGCTATGAAATTAATAATCGCCAACATCTTTTGGTAGGCTTTGGCTTTGTATGTGTTTCTGTTACTTATATTGGATACTAATTTGTTTGTAGCTTGTGAGACTCTGATTTGCTTTTATTATTGCAAATACCATCGAGAATAAACAAATATGTCTTGACAGCTGTCATTAGTTTTTTGCCAACAGTAAGATGCAAAATACCCCAAACTAAAAAGACCTCCAAACTTTTCGGGTACATGGGTGGTGAAGGGACCCAAAACATATATAAGAAAAACCAAAAATTTATCGGAAAAACCACTTCCTTATGTGTCTAACATTTTTTAGTATTGTTCGTTATGTTGGCAGCCATTCCCTTGTAAAGAAGGCCATTACGAAGCTATGGGTCACTCTAACAATCACTACCTTATTAGTTTTCTTCGGATAAACGCGACCATTGACAAGTTTCGATTAGTCATCCGTATGTTAGCATATAGCATTGATTATTATTCGGTGCTTATAGTCATCAAGAGTATTAATATCCGTATTGACACTGGAGCGGTATAATTATGAAACATTGTATGAGGGTGTTTGTTAACCTTTACACTTCCTTTACTCACAATTGTGATGTCCTAAAGTTTCAAAATACCGTTTGAGACTTAAAGTAAGATTTGTGTGGGTCACGGGACATAACGGTATTTCTGGAAATAAATAAACTGATGAACTCGCGAGAAGAGGTTCAGCAACAGCATATGTTGGACCAGAATCAGTTCTTGGGACCACAAAGAAGGTAGTCCGGGGGCAAATACAAAAATGGGAACAAAGCCAACATAAACTTCATTGGAGGAACACTCCAAAGCAGGTACACAGTAAAACCTTCATAGATGACACATGTGTGAAGCGAGACGAAGAACTACTGAATATCAGTAGGAATAAGCTAAGAATTATTACAAGTCATCTAACGGGTCATACCTGCATAAAATAGGGTTATATAACGGGTACTTCAGCTGCAGACTTTGTGGTATGGAGACCGAGACCGTAACCCATATCTTATCTGATTGTGAGGCATTGGACTCAAGGAGACAAACAATCTACCAGAAGTATATGGCTCACATCCAATGGACCAATATCGTATACTCGAAGGTACGGGGATAACTAGATGGTGGACTAAATAGGTAGCAGTGCTCCCGGCATCTGAATGACTTCCAAAACACAAAAAAAAAAACATTTGAGACGGACTGCTTCTGCATCACACTAGCATGAGGGGTCATAACTTTTGCGTTATTGTCGTTGTTAACTTCGAAATCAGTTCAAAACAAATGATATTAATGGATATACGTGCACAATAATTAAGCATGTTATTATTTGACGTGAATACATACTTATATTTATTTTCAAATAGATTATGAAATCATTACTTGTTCAAAATAGTGCATATTAACATGTTTCGATAAAATTATAAAATTTAAGTTGGAATTTCAAAGTTCACCAGTAATATTTTGAAAAAAATCACGTTTATGACGGCCATGAGTGAATAGTGTGGAGACTATGGATGATCAAAACGTTAAGAGATTTGCCGCTAATACAGGAAATCTGTGTAGATAGACTTCCAGATAATATCAATTTAGGTTTGGAGCTTGAATGTGGAAATGACGTTGATCATGACTGGGTACTGCTTGAAGAGAGCTCGCTTCCACAAGAGGAAACTGAAAAAAGCGATGAAAGTGAAGCTGAAAATATTATTGTGTAGGTGCCAAGAGCATATATTATTACCTTCAAAGGGAAAATATTCTCGAAGAATTATTTCCTGCCTAGCCAAAGTTCAAACACTATGGTGTTACTTCCAAAAGTATTTGGGAAACTCATTTTTCTATCGATCAATAGGATGATTTAAAAATAATATCCATTATTTATATTATCCGTTCGGTATTTTTTTCAATAAACGCCTATCTATATTTCTTCTGCTCCATTGAAGTATCTGTATTATAGTTCCACTATCTCCCACAAATAACTACCACAATTGTATTCATCTAATACAGGGTGGCAAGAGCTTACTTAGGATAATATTAATACAAGGAAATGTTCTTAATAAAATAAACTTCTCAAATATTTCTAAAGCTTTCTTTTTTCAATGGAAATTTTTGCTAATTTAAATGTCCTGCCCTGGCTCCCAAACAAAACTTCTACTCTTTTCGGAAATTCAACCATCCTCCAATTCCCTATCTACTAATTAATGTTAGCTGAATTCAATGGTTAACAGAAATATAAGATGTCTTATTGGAAAAAAGTGAACTTCATGTTGTCTTGCTTGAGCTGAACACCCAGTACATATGAAAACATTATAGAAATTTGGAAAAAATTGGCATGTATTCTGACACCCGAATACCTAGTGAAAATGTTGAGCAACTTCATATTTTTATAGTTAAATAGTTTGCGGAGTGTAAGTTTGTTTATGTGTATTATTGAGGCATGTATAATAAAAGATAATGTATGATGAAACAAAAATGTATATAATTGACAAAATACTGTTGGATCTAGGATGTTTTCTCCTTTTTTGCATATTTTTGCATCTAAATGAAAAATTATACGGGTGCTAATTAGTAGATACCATTTACTCTTTCAACGCTTGTGTTTCATAAACAATAATCTAATTAAAAGCTTCCATATCGCCTTTTCAGTATTATTTTCCCTCTGGTAAATGTATTATTGTTATTCAAGCGTTATTTCCGATACATCCCCGTTCAAACTGGAATTTATTGTCTGTCGGGGCATATAGTTCAACTTGTAGATTTTTGTTCTTAGTGAACGGTGCACTCTTCAAAAAGTTATTTTCAAATTTGTAGGGCGTTATAATGGTTTGATACTATCATCTTGACATCTATTTACAACCGGCTCACCGCCTAAACTCAGCTTTGGATTCAAAAATAAACAGTTGAGTGCCTCACTATATGAAAATATATATTTTGCCATGAAATGCATTATCAGTGAGTAATCCACTTTTTTTAATTTGAATGAAAATTTATCAATCTATTCCTGTCTATATACGTTCGAACGGATTATGACGTATTAGCGACGGGTGATTGATTATCTTGATGAAAAAACAATTATTTACATGTATTTGGATGACATAGATCCATACATGCAGTGATTAATTTGAAAATTTTCGACCGTATGGAAAACAAAGCTTCGAGCGACTAGCGTATTCAATATTTTCAAAGTAATTTCAGAAAACAATAGATACATTGTTATTTGGTTGGGGGAGAATTAAAAAGAGGTTTTAATCAGTGGCGACTTTACTTCTCACGAGTGTCTGAAAGAGACGGAGAAGCTGTTCGTCGATGGGAAGTCTTGCAAGCACGGGAACATATTCATGGATATGTTATGAATGATACTCCCCACTATGCCTTTCTGAAAAAAAAACAAGTAGGTTAGGTGAGGTTCTATGTGAATGGGGCCTTGTCGCGACCTTCGTTGGGTCTATTGTGGCTTACCACTAGATATCACCCCACAAGCTGATGCTTCTGACGAAGTCTATTGTTGTATTTGGTGATACTTATTTGAGGTTGTTCGGTCTAAGGTACTAGAACCGAATATATTATACATTGTCCTTCCCAAAAGGCTGGACCTGGGCCGGTATTCTCAACTCGCTCCACTCACATATCTTTAGGGTTTCTTCATCTTTCCTCTTCTCTAGTTGGTGTTGGCAAGTAGTGACACACACAAAAATGGTAAATGAATTAATAAAAATTGAAAGCGTGCTCCAATATATTTGTATGAAAATTGAAACATTATATTGCGTCAGGCCATACTAAACCAAGCCGCGTGGAACCAGTGGCTTTTGAAGGAACGGAGCACAAAGTTTAAGCAAAGAGATATCACAAGTAGAAAGCTTTGCTTTGCTTTTAAAGATATCTAATAAAGAGAAGATGTAGTAGAGTTTGTCAAATAAATACTTTTATCATCAAAAAGACCAAAACTTTAAAAAATTGAATAAGGGAAAATGGTGGAAATTCCGGAAATACGCTTGTATCAAGTCAGACAGGAAAAATTCACTTAAATAAGAAAATCGGAGAGATATGTATGAAGTATCTAATTATCAAGGAGCTACTAAGCAATTATGTACTTATGAAACGAAAAAATAAAAAAGTTGAACCAACGCGACAATTTTTTTTGTAATGAGACAAATTGCGAATCGCAGTAGGAATGAGTGCTTCAAACTGGTAAAACATAAAGCAGAATTGTATTACTTTTGTTAGTGTTAAAGGGGTGAGAAAACACAATCAAAGGGTTGAGAATGGGGTTGTGGAATATTAAAATACGCCACGATCCGAATAAAAGCGGGGTAACAGTTTTAACCAAACTTGACGATCTAATTGGCTAATTATAAGACAGAAAGTAGTATTTGCAATGGCAGTTGAGAAATTTTTAATTGGATTTTGAAATTTCAATTTTCGAGTTGTGAATAGCGGGGAATTAGTGACGCAGGCGAGACGAAATATTCATTAAAATGTGCTCAAAAAGATAATTATACATTCTGTTGCTGTTTAAAACAAATTATAAACCAGTGAATATCGTTAAGCGGATAGCTCTGCTTTATTTTAAATCAAATTTTTTTTGGACAAAAAGTGTGAAAAAAAAACTGAAAACAACAAGTAATCCACCACAGCGGCGACTCGAACCGCCATACTTCAGGTTCAACTTTAACATTTCCTGTGCTCTTCTGTGCGGTTGAAAATATTCGTATATAAAAATTAAGTTCGACTTTTTTTAAAATAAATATCCATTTTCTTAATAAACCAGAACGAATTTAAGAAAATTGAAAGTCTATTTGAATTGTTCAACGACCTTTTCAATTCTGTTATTATTTTTTATGAACGCTATTTTGACAGTTTTGCACTGGAACACTTTTATCGCATCTTATAAATTACACAGTGTATACAGGGTGAATCACGACTAACGGGACGGAGGTTTATGGTGCCTCACCCGAATATATTATACTCTACCCTGCTCAAAGCTGGGCATGAGCAAAGTATGTGCTCCGCAGTTTCGTCCTCCAAATTACGGAACCGACAGTCCGAGGTCTGAACCACACTTATCTTCTTTAGGTGATAATTTAGTCGAAAATGTATAAAAAGTATAAAAAAAGTATAAAAAAAGTATAAAAATCATTCTTGATTCAATAATGACGTAAGGTTATAGAATATAAAATATTATCAACCAGTATAAAGTATTTTTTATTAATGTTGAGATTATGGTTAAATATTTATTATCCATTTTATTCCATAATACTTGTAATTGAATATTCTTGAAAGCCAGCTTGCTTTACAATTTTACAAAAATAACCATAATATATAATCGCAATTTCGTCATATTTCAGCGTCAACTATGCGATTTGAAAAAAATACAATTATATATATATGATATACCAAAAGGAACTTTAAATAATATTTATGTACAAAAAATAAAATAAATCTTTGTCAATAATAACAATGTTGTTAACTTTATACACATTGTATAAATCAATTTATCGAATGAACGACTTTACCAGAAACATTCCATTAAATCATAGTAAACAAACCGTATAGAAGTGTGACTTATAATTTTATTCTAGACAGCGCTGATTGATACTGACAAATTTAATGCTTCGCGTTATATTTGCGTGGGCGCCGCGACGTTTTCTGTGTGAAAGGTTTTTAATTCATTTTCTTCAGAAGTTGGCTTTATTACATTCAGTTGCCGATTTGCCAGGATCGCTTTCAGTTATTATGTGTGCAAAAAGTGCACTCAAAGAAATTGAGACATAATAACATATTGGTAGTAAAGTATTTTAGACTTAAAATTCAGGAGAGATATGAGAAGTTCCTGATAATATTTCATTATAACATGAATACTGGAGCTTTTTCTCTGTTTATACTATTTTATCTACAAATTGTGAAGATAATTTAAGTTATATTGTAATTAGTTCGGAAAAGATCAATGCCGCCGTATGCAATAATAGGTCCAAGGATAACAAAGTTATATTCTTATGTATTTCAAGCAGTTGTAATTTATTTGGCCGTGTACCTAAAGAGCTTATGTTAGCGATTGAAGTTGTTAATGTTAATGCCAAATTTTTTGTTATTGATCTAAAATCTTGGTCTGAGTTTACGACATATAATGCGCGTCCGAACAGATCGTCCTGCGTTCGGCGCGCGGTTACCGAGGCTTGCGAGCAACATCTAGAAAGCGTCTAATAGCCAACCGCGATGAGTGCCAAGCACCGCGCTTACGCTAACATCGGAGTATACCTATTTGTAGGGTAAGGCTTAAAGAACAATAAGCGTTTTTCAATTTTGGGAAATTTTCAGTACCTATGTCAAAAGCTATTATCATCGAAAGTTAGTAAAAATCAATTTTTAAAATTTTTTAACTTCTTGAATAAGCACTATACGGAAAAATTAGAAGAGATATTTTCTCTCTAATTGGTCCATATTTATATAAAAAACTACCCAACTACCAATTGTATACCTACCTCTTTGTATAGATAACTAGATTGAAATTATACTTCAAATTAAGTTATTCAAATTATTATTATCAAGATGTCCTATTCCAGAATTCAAGATAAACATATTCTCTCCCTTAATTCTTATAACCCTCAGGGATCCAAAGATAAATTTCATTCAAAAGTCTTCATCTCACCAATAGTATAACACAATTTTGACAAAATGATTTTTTTAAATTTGCTATAAGTCTACAGAAAATTGTTATAGTAACTAATTCAATTTGTCGTGAAAATTCTATCAAAGCTGTGTAATTGATATTCTCCCTCTACCTCCATATATTCCTTTCACATTTTTAAAACGAAAGTCATTCCACCAAATCTATACATACTTTATATTCCTGAAATAAATTTGCTGTTTTCCTTTTGAATATATGCAAACCAAACTCGACCCAATTTTTATCTTTCAATGTAAAACATCATGTACGTCTGAATCATAAAAAGGAAATGAAAGTAAAAAAAGCTGACGCTGTCAGGTGCGGTCTTTTCTAATCCAACCTTCCAATTTTACTGCCGTATTCAGCGGTCCTATCGACTCAGCTGCTGCTCCAATAAAACTACCCTCTTCCATTTTAGATAGAGAAAGATGCGACCTCCAACAGCGACATTAATTTAGCATAAAAGTTTTGACCATCCTACGCAGGTGACATACTAAAAAGGTTTTTCTGGTTGTTGAAAGGAAGATCGGAGATGTCTTGAAAAGTGACACAAAAATCGGCGGATATAAAATATGGAATGGTCTGCTATTAATCAAATTTCTTTTTATAAATAATATTATGTTTTGAAAACATCTACGAATGCAACTACATCATTTGTTTGTAATTATTTTTATCAATTCATGGAAAATTATTGATTCAACTCCTCTGCAATTAAGTGAAGCAGTTAAAATGAACTTCAATTGAAAGAAGATAACGAATAAATTAGATAAACTTCAAAAAACTCTGGAAATAAATTCAAACCAATATTAACTCAAGATTTGATCTGGTCACTGGGAAAATTCACTACCAAGTGTGAGCGTGAAATTGTGTGTGTGTGTGTGTGAGGTTGTGATATTGACTGCGGATCCTTGCGGTTCCATTAGCCTAACCAATTTTGAGCCTGAAATTAAAAGTATGAAAATAATAACAATAAGGCTGTAATAATGAATATTTCCAAATACAAGCTAGTATCTCAAAAACACTTAAGATTGGGTACATAGAAGAGAACAAAAACTGCCTCTATTTTCGGCCTTAGAATTAAAGCCCTTTGAAAAAACCGACAAGAGCATGAAAAATGTCAACCGTTGGCGACCACTTCAACAGTCTCACACCTGTCTCACTCCCTGTATACCGTCTCAAGCAGTTCCAAAAACGATACTATACAGTTTAAACGCGAAAGAAAGGATACATTTTTGACAAGCCCTCCTTGGTATTACTGGGGCAATGAATAGCACAGGGACGGCATCAATGGAAAAGCTTTTGTTGAATTTCTTCATTTGAAACTTTTTGTAAGGACGAAGACGGTGATGATAACTCTTAGGCTGGAATGAGGACGCACTGAAATAACTGGGACAATAATAGGTGACGTGTAGGACATATTTTACATGAGTTTTAATAGCATGACACCGGAGAACATATTCACTGAGCGAGTGAATATCATCATCCCTTCCATAGAACTACTATTCTCAGAATATTCAGCACTAGTGAATGCAGACATTATTATTAGCTGGTTACAAATGAGAAAGAAGTTCCTGTTAGTTTTTTAGTAGGTCATGGATATAGTTGGAATTCCAATACCTACTTATTAGAGCAAAGAAGCTTGTTCTCATTAATTCGAAAATGTATTGAAAATGTGCAGAATTTTTTATTCAATGATATATCCATTGAAAATAGGAAAAATAATATCTAGTGATTACATGTTATTTTTGTCATTATCAAAAGTTGTCTATACGGTATAATCTCAAATCATTTCTAAATAAAGAAGGGAAACTAAGATGCTGTATAAAATACTGACACAAAGATATTCGGGGTTTTGTTTATTGTCTTGTCTACATCTCACTCCATCGGTCAGTATTTTCCGTTCATCACTTCACTGTAAGTATAAAAAAACTATTAAGACTGTTATCTACCTTCTTCAGTCTTGTCCTTACAATGAGAATGAAAAAGGATGTGACCCTTTTTTATCGTTGTTTTAGTATCTAAAACATAAAATATTTATCATTTGACTGATATAAATCAGTCAAATGATAAATATTGTGAACTTGTAAACAGGTAAATTTTTTCTAAGAAATCAACTATTTTGCCAGAAAATATATAATATTTACAGGAAAACATTCGAAAATAACTAAAAATTACTTGATATAATGATAACTGCATTGTCGCATACGAAGTAAACAAATAATATACAAGGAATTTCAAAATACACTTTGTATATTAGAAGTTAGCTGAGAAACGGAAAAATTTAAAAAAGCCTAAACTCCGTACGCAAACACTGCTATTTTTTACCTATAGGGTTTGTTCCTGCTGGCATTTATGAACCGTTCTGGAATCGTTGCAAGTACTGTATAAGTGATAGTACGCAAACTCGAATTAGGGATGGACACATTAACTTTATCACCCTTTTCAGAAGGTAGAAGACAATACCTAAACCATTCTATAAAATCGAACTGATATTCCTGGACAATAGTGAGTCTGATCAAATAGATTGGCAGAATGCTATTGTTTATATCAAGGAGGTTAATAATACGATTCTTCATTTACAATATACGTATTTTTTTTTTAAAATGATAATATGTTTTCTTTTGTTTTGAAAAGGAACCGTTCCTTCGAAAACATTAATTATCTTGAAAACTACAAATTTTTTTATATGTGAAGGTTATGTGTTTTTCACGTGAAAAACATTGAGGAATACAAAATTAATCAAAAATAGCTACAAATGCCAGTGGCGTAAAAAATGGGAGGAGAAAAGTGTCATATTTATCCAAATCTACACCACTGGATCAACAATTGACAAATGCTTTTCCATCAAAATATGCATTTTCACATTTAAAAACAACTTGTCAAATGTCAAATCAATTTATTCATCCATTTATAGTTCTCAACATTTAAATTTTTATAACTTCGACACCCTGTATTTCGAAAAGTAAATGAGCTGGCAATCCTTATATCATTTTGTCCAATTTTACGAGAGGTATCTATATGCAAACGTTGTAAGTGTCATTTGAAAACACCCTGTATATTTCAAAAATAGAAAATTACCCAAATGTACAATAACATCATTTTTTTATTCCAGGTCCTGATGGTTGTAACCTTTTCATCTACCACCTGCCACAAGAATTTACGGATACTGACCTCGCCTCTACGTTTCTTCCTTTTGGCCCCGTTTTATCAGCAAAGGTGTTCATAGATAAACAAACAAATCTGTCCAAATGTTTTGGGTTCGTGTCTTTTGATAATGGGCATTCGGCCCAGCAAGCCATATCAGCCATGAATGGATTCCAAATAGGCACCAAAAGGCTAAAAGTGCAATTGAAAAGAGCCAAGGACGCCTCAAAACCTTACTAGCCAAAGAAATGGAAAGAACCAGTCAGATAATGGCCAACAACTGTAACTGCGAATATACACTTCATACTGCATACGTGGAATCTAAAAGGTATAGGGGGCTTTATTCGACTGGTCTCTATCCAGCACAGTGCCAGTGCAGTGCATCTCAGGATCTAGCTGCTATTTTTATGAACTGTGAGATATTTTTACTAGTTAACTGCGGTTGAAAAACCGCTTTGTAAATTCAAAATAATGTATATGACGAGGATGTTCGACTTTTATTTAGACTAAACGAAGGTTTTGACCACAAAAAAAAATAGGAAATTATAAGTAATTAATATGTGGGTGGTAAGGTAATATTTTTTAACAAATAAAATTTTGGAGCATTTGAAGAAATGCTATTGGCAGCTCGTTAAGTAATTTTAAGTTTTAAAAATCCATTTTATTTAGGCAACTACACAGGCAACTATTTATTTCACTTAAATTTGTATTGTGGGCACTGGAATAATTTAGACGAAGTGCAAAATTGTGTTGTTTAATTCCATAAAATTCATTACCAAGCACTTGCAAAAAAAATTAATCATAAGTAGTAGAAATTACGGCCAGTAGAGAATTGGAAGTTCTAATTCGATCTTATAAATATTTTTTTATAATTCGTTACATACATAACAGTTTTGGATATTAAATATTCCTCAGCTAGTAATACCAAAAAATGTATGATTGATTTAAAAAAAATGGTGATGAGATTTGAGGTGTATAAAAGTTGAATGACACGAAATCTAGTGAGTGGTTACAATAACAATAGAATGTTTTAAATTTAAACAACGATAACGAAATTTATTTATTTCATTTTTCAAATTTGTTAGGAAAATTAAAACAATTAAACTATCATAAACATTCCAATTTTTTGTGACCTTTAATTGGGGTATGTAAATAGTGTTTCAAATCGAACAATGTCATTGTGCATTTTGATTGATATTGACAAACAAATTTTAAATTGGTTTAGGATCGCTCCAGTAAGGTGTACTTTCCAAAAATGTATTATAAAGGGTATAACAATAAATATTTTGAAATGAACCATTATTTTTCAAATAAAATTTATAGAATGTCCAGGAGTGCCGTTTGCAATAATTTATACCAATAAGGTATTTTACCAAGAGGATGAATTGAAAAACTGAAAAAGGACAAAATTGAAGTGACAAAAAAATGATATGATGCACTTTTGGAGCAGTGTTTTCTTATACAAACTCTAAACAATTACATACAACTTCAAAAATAGTTTGAAAATAGAATTTCCAGTTATTGGTAAAGCTACAATAATGTCTTCATATTGATATTTACATATTATTTTAATTAGGCTCCAAATAATCCTGAAAAAAATGAAATACTAAGTATTCCATTCAACAACAAATAAATTGGCTTAAAACCGCCAGTTTATTCAAGATAGTAAACTCATTAGATTTCGTTTCGTGAAACTTGACCCAATCAGGGTTTGTTATTTTTGTTTTGTACAGTTTGTCTTAAATTAATTACACTTATCTTGCACCAAGTAAGTTTATAAGTATTTATAGATAAATATAAGTTCAACCCAACATATTTTAAATTTTGACTGATTTGAGTATACGTAAAGTGTGTTGAAATACACGGTGTGTTTAAATATAAGTTGGAGGTATATAGAATTTATTTTTATTTTCAAGAACATTTCATTTAATTTTAAGTCAAAAATAAGCTATCAAAAATTAAGAATCACATTTTTTAGAACATTTATTCACAATTACACTAAAGATTCAGCTTTAAGAAATGAAACTTCATCTTAATCTCAATCAAGTATTTAACAAATCATTGAATTTTTAAGTTCAGAACTATTTGTTATTGATTATAGATTGAACGTAATTTTTAAGTTCTTGATATATTAGTGGGTAAGAGTTTGAGAAAATTATTTATTTTCTGAATGATTGTTTCCTTTATCGATCCTACTATATCAATAAACAAGAATTTTTTCGAGTTTTTATAGATTATTTCTGGTTTTAAATAAATGTAGATCATTTTATGAAGTGTTGCTATTTTTCTTATACGAATTAATTTTTTTTATTGGTTACCAACTTTTGGGTAAACGCACTGAATATTTCTGAAAAATTTAATCGTTAACATAAAAACTAAGAATCGGTTTTTTTTTCAATTGATTTACTTATATACATTTGAAGTATATGTTTCTTTTTAATGGAGAAAAATATTTATGTATAGAATAATTTCATAATCCACAACTATAAATCTGAAGCAGTAATAAATCAGATTAGCTTCTTAAACTCAATAACTGGCAAATTGTTTTTGTCTAGCCGGTTCAGTACAATCTGTTAATTGAAATCCAATACTTCGGCTAGAGCTGGTAGTACTTATAATGTATAATACATATAAAATGAAGCTGCCTTTCTTTCACTCTCAACTCAATTAAATAACTTTTAGTGAGATTAGATTATTCTTGATTTGATATTTACTTTAAAATACTACCAAGCTGAAGATCTTAGATTATTTTCTATTCGACATTTATTTGAAAAAAATCAGCAGAATCTTAACAGTTTTCCATATTGTTTTAAACTAATTGAAATCATCAATTCCAATGAGAACAATTGAAAAAACAATGGAAGTATTCGGCTATCTTTTGTTTAAATTAAATAACAATTTGTGATAAAAATTTATTAGGTCACAACCCCAATTTTTAAATAATTAAACATGAGAGAAGTACGTGGTTTTATAGCGGAAAAATAAATTTTAGATGTTTTAACTAAATTCGCGACTTACCAAAGCTGTCGATGTTTGCTAAAACTCTATACAAAGAGACAAAATTTAACAAATTTTTGATCACCTTGTATATGAATTTTAATAGCAAATCAGAGTGCAGATAAAAATAAAATATCAAAATACCTACATAATATGTTGAAACTATTGTTACTTTATTTTTAAAATTATTTTCATAATAACAGCTTTTGTTCTAATTATTGAGAAACATTTTATTCATTTCACTTTTCAATAGTTAATCGGTTTTTCTAAGATTATAGTTGTTGGTATACGAATATTCAACGAAACAATTATTTACCAGTATTTTTCTCCAGCCAGGATGGCTCTTAAAAAAATTTACGATTTTGTGAAGAAATGATAACGAATTTGAAAAGTGCCTTATCACCGACAATAGTATAAATTTTCAAACTTCGTTTAGTCTAAATTAACTTTTTTCTTTTATTTTTTTGTTTTTCCTTTATTGGGGTTATTTATGTCGTGTTGGTTCGACAGTTTTTCTTTTATTTTATGTGTTGTTCGTGGCTTTTGACGCGTAAAGCACATCCTATGTTGTTTATTTATATATAAAAAAAATGAAAAAGTCTAGGCCATATATGTAAAAACATGTTGAGTGATTAGTTTCGTTTTTATTTTGGAGTCTACCTAATTTCTTGGCAGTGACTATTTTTCCAACCAGCTCATTTTCACGTTAGTCGGATGAATAGTTATTATCTTTTGTTTTATTATTAGTAATATTCCTTTTTTTTTAAATTTATATATACAAGTGAAACATCTGGAGCATGGATTTTTTGAATTGTACCTTTATTTTTTATTGTTAATGATTAAACCAAAGTACAGACCAAAAATATTTACCGCTGTTTGTGTTAATATACCGCAGGGACTCTATGTAAACGGTTGAAAATGAACATAACTCATAAACTCCAATTGAAAATGTAACCCAGTGTCAACTATAACGGTATCAAAACATAATAGGGTGTAGTAGGTTGATTTATCATATTTTGGGAGAACCCCACATACATAAAAAAGAATATGTATCAATAGAATTTGATCCGCTGTAGAATATTTTCACCTTCCCAGATGTTGAGAGTATTTCGTATCCATTTCTCTATATTTCATAACATTCCACCCAATTTTCCTGAATTTCTCTTATAGTTCTGTAACTTACGACCCATGGTAGATATGAAAAAATTTTATGGATATAAATTTTTCAAAAAATTTCCCATAAATATTTTTTTCTCCGATTGGCAGCAAATATTAATTTTGCTGACTGATATCAATCAGCAAAGTATTACTTTTCCTGCCTAGGCAGCAAAGTGATTACTTTGCTGCCTGTGATTATACATTTCCATAGCAACCAACCAAAATAAAGAGATTGTGGGAATTGTAATATTTGCATATTCAATATCCTCATGAACAATCGGAGAAAAAATTATATGTTCAACTTGACAGCAAAGTAGATTGACTGCCTTGGCTGAATTCCTAGCCTCGCTACGCTTGGCTATGAATTCAGCCTCGGCAGTCAATCTACTACTTTGCTGCCTAGTTAAACAAATAACTATTCATAAACTTGATGGTAGCATCGAAAAATTGAAAAAATGTCAAAATTTGATTTTAAGTCAACTTTAACCTTGAAAATGCAAAATTATTGATACATAATGCATAGTTGATAGGTAACACCTTCTCATATGATTTATACTTATATTGCAGATGACTTCATCATTTTCATTTGGTTTGTTAATTTTAAGCTGAATCCTTTCTTTAATCCCTTGTTTTCATTATTATGATTGATATCAGTCAGCAAAATTAATATTTGCTGCCAATCGGAGAAAATAGTTTGACATAACGTCAAAAAATGACAAGGTTCGCGCATTGACAACAATATTCGAAGTGACCCTTTTTTTCATTCTCCTTCGTTACCATGCCACTGTGCGCGAAATAGTGTGCGAAATACTTACTTCGCCACTGCATTTAAACTATATGGGATTTTTTTATTCCAACCTTTATGTTCCTCAATCAAACAAAAATCCAGGAAATCATTCATTTATTATTGTATAACAATAATTAAGTACTTACTTGATTTGGAAAAACAGTTTAAGCAAGTTCAATACTATTTTTCTTATTAAGCTAAGCATGTTACTCATTTTAGAACAATACTTTTGAGGTTTGTAGAAAAAATTTTGAACTGGCTTAAGCTGTTTTTCCAAATCAAGTTATTACTTAATTATTGTTATACATTGATAAATAAATGGTTTCTTGGATTTTTGCTTGATTGAGGAACGTAAAGATTGAGATATAAAAATCCCATATAGTTTACATGCAGTGTTCAAAGCAAGTATTTCGCACACTAGCACATTTCGCACTTAGCTGGATTCAGCTTCGGCAGTCAATCTACTACTTTGCTGCCTTGTTAAACAAATAACTATTTTGCCTCACTTTAAACCATTTTAATCACTTTATCAGAAAAATATCAATTATCAAACATAAGCATTAGTTGTCATTTTCATAGCTTGCTTTAGTAACCTTTTTCATATCAACAGTAATTACTTAAACTAAGATTTTCTACATTCAATTAATCAAAAACGGTACAAGGTAGAAGTAACATATTACATATTTTTGAAATCAGAAAAAAAGACCATTCCAAAAAAGTGAAAATATGCAGGATAAATAACCATTATTTCTTTTATCCTCTTAAATTTGCACGCTACTGAAATTTTGATAGAATAGTGATTCAGCTGTAAGCAAACAACTTTTATACGAGATTTTTTTTTCTAAAAGCAATAAAAACGATGACAGGGTGTAATTTATAATGAATAACCCTGTACAAAGCAAAACTTTTATATTTTTCAAGCAGTCCAAGCTAGTGTGTGACCTTTGTCCCGCATTACCAGCTCGCACTACTTTTAAATTTTCTATTGAATATATCTCGGGTTATAGTTTTTAATTTCGAATTTTATTACCCAAAGTATTATAAAAATTTGAATGGGGAAATAAAACTGTTTATTCCTTTATAACGTTCTACAATTCGTTTGCAACGTTCACGAAATAATCATTAAGAGTCGTCGTAATTTTTAGAATGAAATATTATGGCTACCTATAAACTTTTGAAATTACGTCTTTATGTCCCTATAATGGAGAAATCATAATATAGACACATTTTGTAAGATATAATTAAATCTAAAGAAATATATCTTAAATATTCACTGAAAATCTTCATTACATACTTTATTCGTTAAGGAAACGTTTAATATTAGTTCAATTTCATGAAGATTAATATGTACTCCTCGCCGTTACTTGCGATTATATTTTGTTTTAATTCATCAACCTCGTTTATCCTTATTAAACAGGATTAAAATCAGTTAATTTTTGATGAAAGTCATACAACCTGACTCATTAGTGCGATAAAATTCTCGAAGATATTTGAATAATATTTTGACTGATTGTAGCTAGCCCAGTGGCTCAGATTTTATAATCAGTCGCTATTGTACATAGGTTATATAGGTTATACCGTGTATTTAAAAAGTATCACTTGTCTTGTTCTTTACAATCGCAGTGGTTATACTTTTTATTTATTTAAATTAACGGCTCGGCTACTTTGGCCACTTGCACGAGAGCGGTTACAATATATTGAGTACACATACAGTAACAGAATTGTTCTATAGTTTATGGTATAGTTGTGCATCTTTGAGGAATTGGAGTAGAGAGGTAATTCGCTCAGAGTTACTAAGGATTTCTTTGTAGTTTGGGCTTATATTTGTGACACTCGGTGAAAATGTGTTTCATGGTTAGATTAGAGTTGCAGCTGGAACAAACAGTAGTAGACATTAGGTATCTATGGGCAAGTCATGAATGGCCGATTCTTACTCTTTTCATCGCAGCTAAGTGTTGTCTTGAGGGACCTGTGAAGCAACTAAGCTGGGGATGACCCATTGAATGACGAGGGGTTGTGTCAACAGTGTCCCAATGCTGCCAAGTTACTTAGGATTTTATTTTCAACTGTGATTTTAAATCCTTTCCAATTAAACTTTAAATTGTACAAATTGAAATTAATCTTTCATAACCTTACGTCTGTGATGGTTGTCTAGTATCAGTATTCATTGGATCTGTTTCCAAAGCTAAAAACCGTATACAGGGCGAGCCCAAACTCAAATACATCAGTTTCTACCTATTTTTTATGTCTGTAAATGAAAGTTACTCAACTATACTTTGAATTTAGTTGATTACTGAATGTTTGTGATTCCATGACATTTGAATTTCAGGGTTGAAAATTGCATTTCCAATAAAAAAACTGATGAAAAGCACTCACTCACTTATAATTCACTAACAAGAAGTGAAGTGTTAGTAAAGTTTGATATTGTGGAAAAATGTTCCAAAAGTACCAAAAGGGTCGTTTGAGGGTCGGATTTCCTATCTAATTTTTCTTTATAGTTAAATTAGAACAACAAGTAGAATCTGATATTTCAACTTATTTTTCAATTAAGCAGTTTGTCTACAAATGCGGTATATACAGGAAAAAATTCCTGCTCGCCCTAATGCATTCCTTCTGTTAAATGAATGATGTTTCCTGAAAAGTGAATTGGACCAGCAGGCGATCACCAGAGTTGGGTCGATTTTTTCTTTTGGGATTGTTGAAAATCGGGCTCAGAAAGTACCTGTCACTACACCAGATATATGTGAGATGAAAGAAGGCAGGCTTTTTATAATATTAATAAGCAAACGCTTAGAGTTTCAAGTCGATCTTTTGAAGACCGTCTTCGAGCCAGCATCACGGAGATGCTCATCTTTTACAATTCTATTGTCGATTTTTTTTTATTAATTTCAGTATCAGTGAATTGATGTGAATTAATGCTGTATTGTTTCTGGAATAAAACACAGGATGATCCATTAAAAAAAAGGTGAAGCCGATGTATTCCAATTTGGGTTAGCCGTGTTCACGCTTTGTTAGATATGGTCTATTGAATTATGATACTGGACGACTATCAAAGATGTATGATAGTAAGAGATTTAATTTTAAATTGTGCTGTTCAAAGTATACGGACCGTTAAGTTAATTATGATTTTCAGCAACAAGTGGTCAGAACTTTTTGAATACACTATATAAGAATCTTATATTATCACAATAGTGAAGTCCCGGCGTTCTGGGATACTGTACAATTGTGACTGATTTTAAAATATCAGCCTTTACTCTAGCCTCAATTGGTCAAATATTATTCAAATGTTTCTTAGGATTTACAAGATTCTGGACTTTGCGGCTGTAATGAACCAGCCTGTATATATTTGAATTGCATTTAATGGAATTGCTTGCAGTAAATATTGGATTATCGATTTTTTCTCCCGCATACTTTTATGCGTACATTCTTCATTTTAATTATTTAAAATTATTTTAAATCTATTGAAATTTCTACAAACATCCTTGTCCTACTAAATTTAACAGCAAAAATCTTTAGCTTCTACAATCTCTTTTATGTAATCCTAATTTTTTTCCTGTCACGCTAAGATTGACACAAGAATTTTTTCGTAATTTATGACAGTATTGTTCTTGAATTAACTTCGTGAATCATATGGGGAGCGAAAATAGATGGTTCAGAAACGAACCTACTACCGCTACCGTTTTACTCGTAATAGAGGCGTAGGTACTAACGGGGCAACAGGATAATAATTAGCTAGTGAATAAATATTTTTCAAAATGATCAATTATCACTGAACTCAATCATATAGGTCTTCTTCAACAGTTATTTTTATCTAAACACCTGGATAAAAGTCATAATTGTTGTAAGACCCTTTTTCTAGAACTATATTTTTTTAACTAGTTCGAGAAACTATTCATTCAATTGAAAAACATTTTACCCAATCTGCTTTCAAATTCTAATTGCGCATGCGTAGTCCCTCCGAATACGTTCAGGATGTGCTCCGCGAAAACAGCTAATGTCTTTTTATCTCGTTGGCTGGAAAAAAATTAATTCTGTATAAATATGGGTTGAAAAATATAGAAATATATGGTAGAGGTGGCCTAGTGATGTTGATGTTGATGAAACGAAGTACAATTATTAAAAACTAAACCTTATTGAAATTTTTTGAGCGTACGCTAATGATGGACCACTGATTTTAAAAATGGGCAAGACAAACATAATGAGCGAAGACAGACGAAAACTAATAGAATCTTCTGACAGCTTTTTGGATAACAGCCAAGTCTACAAACTAGTTTGTTAAAAATTGTTATATTACGACGTTAAAAGTTTACTATATAAAATAAAGTGCCAAAACATTACGTGAAATAATGTGAAATACCAAAAAAAATTCTGTACCCACTTTGATTAATTTATAGCTATCAAAAGATACGAGGAGTGATTCAAAAATTATAAAAACTTCTGGTTAAACAATCCTATTTTGGTTTTCAGTAGAAACTACTACTTATTAGGCTGATAGTTGAACCGACATGATCCACTATATAATATTATTTGAACACGAGCAAGTGTTGATATCTTATGCTGCTAATTTTTTAGTTGCTTTCCGTTTTATTTTAGAATGAACTAATTACCCGAAAGTATATTATTGGTAGCATGAAATAAGTAATTGTATGCCTGCCAAGAATCCGATTCAAAAACGTCAAATTCCACACCTCGAAGACTAAATAAATTTCACCAAGACATTGTATTCGGAGTTTAATCCATTCTAAATAGAATTTGCAGTGAAGGTCTGTGATTGAATCACGGGTAAATTTGAGACCTCGAGAAGAATGCTCAGTTGAATCAACTTTATAAAATAATTATCAATCACATGAAATATGTTTCATGATACACCAAATTATCTTAGGTGTAGATGTGGTGGTACATATGGAAGACAGGATCGATCTCCATGCCACAAAGCCTGCAGCTAAGATCCCCGTTATACAGGCCCATTTTATGCAGGTGTATTTTGACAGGAGCATGATCCGTTAGATAACCTTCCATGGTTCTTGGCTGATTCCCACTCACTGTGTACCTACTTTTGATTGAGTAGTCTATGTTGGCTTTGTACTCATTTTTGTATTTGTCCCTGGATAACTATATTTGTGGTCCAACGACTGGCTCATTTTCAATAATATTTTCCTACACCCACAGTTTATTGCGGTCTGTCAATTCATTGAGCTCTTTCTGACATCCCTTAACTAGTCTGGATGATACTGTGCCATTATATAAAGCCGCAAGAGCAACCTGGATATCATTGATATAATTATCCTATAAGTCTCAGTACTGTATTTATTAATTTTGACACATTGTAGAATAGTATAAATTTCCGCCTGGAATACAAAAGTATATTTTCCTTTCATGAGAAGTACCATCTTGTGTTCCTCATTTCACTATAGACCTCTGCAACTGTCCTTTCTTCAATCGTTGACCCTTCTGTGACTTGTACAATGTGGTTTATCATGTTTTTTTCTTCATTCATAGCCGAAAGTACGTACTTGCTGCTTCTGCCTCCCAATGGCAGTAGCAAGAACGTACTTATTGCGAAAATAGAGAAAAATAGTATACCAACACCATACGGGAATAAAGTTTGAGAGCACTGAAGCTCAGGAATCACAAACTTTCTGCCCTTATATGAAATGTACTATTTCTTTATCTTTATCATTTGGCATATTTATATAGAATCATTGCTTTCACCAGCTTATGCCTTGCGTTCCCCAATTTGGCATTTTTATTTATTCATTCCCCTTTTTTTTATACCAATTAGTTCCTTTTTTTGATTCATTAGTTTGTTACTTTACGTAATTTTGGATGCGATCTTTTGTTTCTCACTCCTCTGAATATTTTATGTAATTTTCTATTCATCTATTCTATTCACATTTTCTGGGTAGCTTTATACAATTTCATCACCATGAATACGTTTTCCATAAAAGATGGTGTCTTTGTAATTAAAAAAATTACCTTTTACTTTGTCGGACACAAAACCGTAGTTTTGATTTCTTTAGCGCTACTCATTGAAAAGAGGTCTTTGAATGTTTCATGAGAAAATTAGTTTATTTAGAAAATGCAGTATATTCTTTTGATGGAGCTCTTTTTCCTTTGAAAATTGTATTTTCCTCAATTTACCTTCTTTATCTACTGACATGAATATTTTGACCTACATTTTCATTCTGAAAATGCCAAGGTATATGCTCAGAATACATAATTATATAAATTTTAAAAGTAAAGTCGATAAGAAAATTATTTTAAAAACAACATAATTGTGTTCATAGTTTTTTTATCACCTATTACATTATTCCCAACCCATTCACAATCATTCACAAAATTATATACGGCAAATCAATTTTTATGGATATTGTCTCTTGTGATAACAATACTGTCAACTTTATCACTTGCTACGTTGATAATTTTCATACTGTTCCTACATTCATTCCCGTTCCTAGACATTCTATTCTCTCCTTCACATTCACAACTTTTGACAGCTATCAATTCCATCAACTACCTATTGAATAAATTCAACAAATTCCATAACCGAGATTTTTAGGGCGACTATTTTTAGTGTCAATTCATCAGTTCGCGGACATGTCCTATTGATTATGGACAAACTTCACAGAAATCTCGAAACATGTTGGAAAAAAAATGATATCTAGAAATAACTGAGGGTTATGTTAAAACAAATCTTCATAACTTTCATAAGGTGTCCAATATTTCCTTTACTTGGAAATATGTATTAATGTGATTTCAGTGTAATCTTCAGTCAAGAATTATGCTCTCAGAGCTTTTGGGCAAAGAATATCTACCTTGCACTGATGAAAGGAAATACGTCAAAACCGGTCCTCAAGTAATGTTACTTCTGATTGCAAACCGGAATGGTTGGTTATAACCATCCTAGCTTTGAATGATTTAATTTTTATTTCAACACCTCTGCTGACAAATTTATTTATTTTTTGCCTTGGCCAAGTCTTGTTTACAATGGTCGCCATCATCCCAAACAAAGTAGCGATGTTTGAGGCGATTCATTGCTTCTTCATTCTGCTGAATGTGTTAAACTTGAAAAAATACAAAACTTATGACTTCACTACTTATTTCTTCATTTTCGATTTAAATTAGTTTAATAGGTCCCACTGGTGTTCATTCATTCTCAAGATACCAATGTCTGAAGTATCTTAAAACCACAATATGTTATGTCATTTTTTATGTTCATTAACATAATACTTGGCATGAATGACACTTGATGTATAATTGATCGGTAGCGCAGCAGAGAAAATTGATGATCGCTCTGATAGTTGGGATGAACGCGACCTCTTTTTCATGAAAATATTTTAATTTGATTAGTCTATAAGGGGTTAATAATAATAAAAATGTTTTTGCACTCAAATGGAGTTGAAAATGAACTGAGTTATGTTCATTCTATGACCGTTTGTGATACTTACCACCTTTTTTTTAGTTAGTGTAGCGCTGCTGTTATTTTTTTCTAGTGCTATAGTGCTGTAAATCACATCTAGTGTCTACCAGTTTTTTTTTATATTATGTCAAATATTTTCTATATCTACCGCGGTCTGATGAGTGACGTGGCGTGGCTTCTGTCTGTTGTCTACTAATGTTTTGTCTTCATCTACAGTAAGTGGCTATCATCTACTAACATTTTTTTTAGCTATCTCTGCCTGTGCTAACTATATTCAAGGAAAATGTTGTTAAATTTACAATTGTGTTTTTTTAGGTTTCTTTACTGTTGTGTAATTTAGTTAATTTTTGTTGAGAGCACGAACTGCATATTTGCAAAACTTGGCTGTTTAAAAAAAGTTTTTGTGTGCACTAACTTGTATAGAAAAATATTTTCTTCATACTCCAGGCTCTTTAGTACATGTTTTTAGTAAAATTACGAGATGCGGTACAATCTAAAATTTATTAAAATATCAAATATTCATATTTTTCAGAACGGATAAAACCGTAAAGCTCTCTTAGTCGCTGCATATGATGGCGGTAACAAAACAATATTATCCTAATCTGCTGTGAAAGATAGTTTCAAAAATGTTTCAAAATATCTAACATTTTTCAACAAATATATACAGAGCATTTTAATACCACCCATAATTCTGAAGGTGTCACTTTTCTGAATAAATGGAGAAACATGTTAAAAATGATATGAAAGGAAACGCCTTTTTGCTCATACGTAGTCATTTGCTCTTAAGTTTTCAAATGGAGCACCACAATACATTGTTGGATTCTACTTTATAAGAGGATTAGAAGTGTATAGTACGTAATTGAAAAGTCGATCAGTTGAGAGTTACGGATAATGAAAATTATACATTTACTGCGGCTCTACTCAATTAAAAACTGGTGTTTCTCTTTTTTTAAAAACAGTATTAAGCTGGAATTCATAAGAATTATGAAGGTATACTCTGCAGGATAGAATTGAAATTGAAGGATTATACTACAAAGACAATAAATCTGCAAAAGCCGCAGTGAGACAGTTAATCTCGGAAGAACCGCCAAACATAAGTACGTGGCTGAGTTAATGCAAAAAATTTTAGGCTGGATCGGTTGCCAATAAAAAGCACCAACTACAACGAGCTTTTAATAACGAGGCTATAAAAGTTGCGTTAGAAGAGCAACAGTCAATATAGAATTTTCGCGCGACGCGCTTTGTTCAGAAATTTTTAGCAATGTTCTCCAAAACTTGTGAGTAAATGTGAGATATACAAATTGTAGCTTCCAACTTCTACTCTAAGAAGCCGTTTTCAAATTTAAATCGGACGATTCAGCCAATACTAACGCATTTCGCAAGATTGGGGTGTAAATTGTTTATAACGCGATTGTGCAAAAACTAGACGCTTCAAATTTCATCTTTCGGAAGTTGAAAAAACATTATTGGCCACTATTTGGCTGAAAATTAGTCGTTACTTTCAATTGAAAATTGACGGAGATACGGGTTTTTTGAAAAAACATCCATTTTGAGCGTTTTTCCGGATTTTCTCGGCAAAAAATGCTCGGATCGGAATTTTTCAAAAATCATTTCATAGGTTTTTGCATTCTCTACGAACGGTCCTTTAAAAGTAACGCGATTTATCCAGTACTTTTTATTATATTTGGAAAAAACTAATAAAATCCTTTTTGTTAATAATTATTGTTGAAAAAATTTCACAAAGTGAAAAATTGTGCAGGTTGTTGGATTCTAGTAATCTATAAGGTCTCCCAGAAGTCATGAATAAAGCAGTTCCCTATTAAAAATTATATTATTTTTATATATTGATTTTTGCTTTAATGACTGGCCTATATCTGCTATATTGGACAGAAAATGACCAGAATAACCTCAAAAATGTTATAGAATAATGGAAACCCATTTGTGTCACGATTCGATTGTATCATTACATGGAAAACCAATAGAAGTCAATTTTGGGCACGCAGATAATTTAGTTTTGATTTGCTGATTTGTTATAAATTACCATGTTATTATTAGTAAATTGGACTTATACGTAACTCCCAGCTAATTGACTTTTCATTTTTGTATTATACATTTTTGTAATCCTCTTGTAGAGAAGAATCCAATGATAAATTTAACAAATTGAGAGGGGTAATCATGGGCGGGATGGTATTGAAGTTATAACGTCTGCATGTGAGCAAAAAGACGGCCCCCTTTATATGAATTACGTGAGGTGGATCTCGGGGTATATAGTTTCCATTGAAGTAGGTGCTCCATATTATGTAGCGTACAGTTTTTGGTTAAACTCATAATTTTCAAAACTTGGCTACTAAGCCTGACAAATAAGCCAAAAAATGAATTGTTCATTTGAAAAATGACTTTAATAATGGTATCTATTCCTAGTCATAACAATTAAATTTCTGGTCTCTTCAAGACTGGTTAATAAATCTCAGACCTACCTAAAAGATAAATCAAGAAGTCATGTTTCCATATTTTTGTCAGTTATTCCAGTGCATTAATAAATCGCCAACTATTAAATTTTCCTTAAATATAGATAGTTTAGCAGATTAAAACAGAAAAGTTCCCACTTCTTTCCTCTCCTTGTTACTGGCATACAAAACGACTTATTTTAAACCCTCCGTTCCTTATCACCGCTCCTAATCTGATATTTTTATCCGACAGAAAAATAAAACGGAAGTCAAATGTCCCTCGCTCGACGCTATAGTAGTTAGGTGTCATATATCCAAATTAATGTATGTTACTTCGGAACTCTGGGCCTTCTTTCATTTACCTGAGTCAAAGATATGACCATAAGCTGGTAAAATCTGATAAATGCATTCATTATTATGATGTGGGTGTAATAGATAAGATTCTACGTGTGTTATGAAATTTAAGACAAAAATTAAAAATAATTCAAAAACTCACCACTAAGAGCGTTTACCCTGTCGTCTGACTGACAAGTATAATGTCAGTTTTCTATATATTCTGAACGTACTCGTTATGCTATCAGTCATTTTTGGTTGAGCGCGAATTTTAGACAAATACCATTTGCATTCAAATAATTTTATCTTGGTAGGTAATTTCAAATAGCAAATATGTTAAAGACAGTCTCCTGGGTATAAGAAATTATGTTGCACAAGTTTACTACTATCCATGGATAGTAAATAATTGACTTACGTCTAATTCAAATATTTTGAGATTCCAGAGATAGTAGTCCAACAAAAACTTGTGCAACATAATTTTGTAAACACGGAGATTGTCTTCCTGCTTGAAATTATTAATCAAGTTAAAATTATTTGAATTCAAATACCATTTGTAGAAAATTCGCTTCCGACCAAAAATGGAGTAAGTTTATAATCTAAGCAAAAACAGACAATGTAATTGTCAGAAGACGGGGTAAACGCTTCTCGTGTTGCGTTTGTCAGTGCTGTGGTATATACAGATTGCGAAAATCCTTTTGGAACACTCGCCTCGGATTACACAAGTACGACAAGGATATATGAAAAGGAGAGAAAGAATATGGGTGTATACTTATTTCCTGAGGCTGGCGCTTGGCAGTTTAAATATGAATTCTCTCTGTAAAAGACAATGTTGCCGGATGAAAGTGTTTTCTCACCTATTGTGAATAACTTCGAAAGAAAAAGATAAAAATATCATTTGTACAAATTAATATGCGCTTCTGGCAACAGCGGTTAAAATAGGGGGGCAATCAACATTCGGCCACTGGCTTCTGAAATTAAGACCACGCCTTGATGACTGCGCACAATTATTCTTTCTCTCTCTTTCAGCTGTTTTTCTGTCGCACTTGTATAACCCGACACACTTCCATAAGGATTTTCGCAATCTGTAGGTGTAGCTCTTACACTCAAAGTGTGGTGTTGTGAACGCAATACCGCTTTAATATTTCTGCATTGAAATAGTGTATAGTGTTGATTATTTTTTTCACTTGTCAAAATCTGACATTTTGGTGGTTTTAACCAATAGCAATACATTATTCTAGCCAATCATTCGGTATTATACTGATAATTATGCTTCCTCATCGATAAAACCTTGTTTACATCGAAACGTCAAAATTTTACTTTGAATTTGTCATTATTGACAACTAAAAGCGCTTTCAAAAATCCTTTTAAATTGTTGAAAAAAATAATCTTCCCAAATACAACTCGCTCTTCAAATTTTATCACATAATTTTTTATTTTCATCACTCAAACTTGTTTATTTGAGGCAAAAACATTCAAACAAACCGAATTTAGATAAAATCACTCCTCCTAACGGAGTCGTGATTTTATCAAATCGGTTTGTTTTCATATTTTTGCCAAATAAACAAGTTTTCGTGGAAAAGAAAAAATTATCGATAAAATTTGAAGCACTCGTGGTATTACCTTTGATAATTTTCAATTTTTGTCTCAAATTTGGCTAGTAGTGGAAAAAAATATATACACCACGGTGGTGAAAAGATTTATAAGCCTTGTGCCTTATTCCGCTGGGAGAAAAGCCCCTCGTGAAATAATTTTGGTGCTTGGTCAATAATAATAGTCCTCACCATTTTAGTGAATGATATACTATTTAAACTGACTTAATGATGGCAGTATTACTAAAAAATATTAATGTGGGTGAAATTACAGAGAGTTAGCAAACTTTCTGGCTGAACAAATGCCTATTCTTCATACGGAATTGGGTAGTTATTCCTTTTTCACTTTTTCGATATTATTTTATTAGACTGACCATATTTTTCACTGCTAATGGTCTCATTACTGATAGTTTTTTCGAATTACATAAATATTGTTCAAAAGATCTTTATAATAGTTGAATCGGTATAAAGAATATCCTTTGTGACACTGCAATATTGAAACACCTTTCATGTTCAATTTGATAGATTTCAAAATTCAAATTCAAAATAGTAGCATTCATTTCCCAGTTTGAATTTTATCTTTTAATTATACGATTCGTTTTTTTTTTCAATTTAGTTTTTCCGGCTTAATTATCAACATAGCATTTTTAGCATTTATTTAAATTTCCAACATATTTCAATATTGGAATGTTTGTCCTACATTCCACAAAACTGATCCAAAAGCTAATAACAAAATTGAAATTCAATAAAAAGCGTGCATATACACACCAACTCTTCCTCAATAAAAGTCATAGAACCAAATTGATTGGCTGAAAAATGAGTATTTAGATTCCAAAAATGTTGAACTAAATAAATATTAACAAATGTAGTCGCTAGGCCCGAATATACTTACTTTTTGCACAGGTCAATATTTATTTCCAATTACGCATCGTACTCCATCATTATTGGATGTACGAATGACGTCACCACTTTCAAGTACATGACGTCATCAAAAATTTTTTCAATAAAACAACTTATTTTTCTTCCTTCCTTGGTAATAGACGATTACAAAAATCTGTGATACTTATAGAGTTACCCAGTTTACTCACAGTTTCCTGCAAATAAAATTGAAAATCTAAGAACAAAGACCTTTCACTAAGAAGCAACATCTACTTCCCTGGCTATATGCCACAAAGGACGTTGAATTACACTTCAAATCAGATAATTTTTCTCGATTTTCATCTATACTCTTATTTATCTAATCATAAATCCTTTTCTTAAAAAAATCAGAATACTTTGCAGTCTAAGGATTCTCTACCCACTACGAAAGAGATTGAATCACCGGAAGTTTGTGATACAATTTCATAAAAATCTTAGGTAAGAAAAATCTTTTTACACGCACCCCTGACGTAAGACATCGTGAGGATATGACCACAGACCACCTATTCTACTCCTGCCTCAATATTCTTATGTAATTTGGGTACAGCCCCTTATTAGACTAGACCGAAAGATCTTTATTGTGCCAATCCGAAACAATGCGCGTAACTAATCTTTTTGTGTAGAAAGTTTCATGTGTCGATTCAGTGCATATCCTACTCACCCAATAACATAATGTCAACGTCGAACTTGAATAAAAATTGTGGAAATGTAAATCTGGCCCCGAGACTGAAAGTACATACATTGCGCTTCGCTCAAATTGCATAAAACTATTTGGAAACTCAATAAAAATACGATAGAACCTAGGGACATTTGAACTGTATTTCTGTTATTACTAGTGTAAATGAATATTGTACTAACAAAATAATGTTAATAGTTAATAACAATCCGTAAAATGTTTATCTATCTTGAAATTGATATTATTTATATTGATTTTACATAAGTTTCGATTACTGTAAAAGCACGTATAAAATGACGAGTGTATGAGCAAATAGTCCACAAAAACAAATAAAAAACGGGTAAATTATTGGTAATCGTTATTAGAACATTAATTATGGAAAGTTTTTCTCTTCCAATTTCAAAACGTTTCACTAAAAGTGTGTAGCACAAAATTCAACAAAGAAGTAGATACAATATCGAGCTCTAAATATAGGAAGGACCACAATATATCTGCATAGGTCGCAGTGGGATAGGACAAAGAGCCACACCAATTCTTATTTCATCTGATTTCATCTAGGTAAATGTTTCTCTTCTATCCAGTAATCTCCCAAGTGCTGTGCCCTAGCAATTCGAAGATATATGGATTTTTTCTTCCATGCCACTAAATCTACATTCTTCTTCCTCCACAATTATGAGCTTTTTTAGGTGTTCATTCAGGCAACAATGTCCCATGAGGATTCCTGTTATAACTCTGAGTACAGTTTTACTTCAAATTATGCATTTATTTGATCTCAACAGGTTGTAGTCACCCAGAAGAATCTTTGATTGTCTAAACCCTACTACTTTCTCCAATGGTCAGATCCTGGAGATGGTATTTGGCATAGAGCCTGGATCTGATCTTAAAACATGTCACATGCTAAGAATTTCAATACTCTCTGACTGTCGGAGAGTATTAGAATATTTTCCTTCCATACCGCTTTTCCAGTATCATTTGCAGATCTCGGACAGCATTTTGTCACTACTTATTTCAAGAACGAGTTTGGTACTTTTGAAATTACGGAACGATCACAGGCAAATATTGCCCAGACCTTTTGGACATCACATTATATTTGTTTGAAGCAGAAACGTCCGTATTTGGTGAGGGAAAAACACACTGATAAATTGGGATACGAACTGCTACCCAATCCAGCATATTCTGCAATCTTAGCCAACAACAAATATTTCCTGTTTCCAAACAAATAAGTGTGCTATAAGGGGCTAAAAAAATGTATCGTTGATTTAACGGTGAAGTAATCTTTATTTTAATCATTGAAAATAACAATAGTCTCTTTGAAGTTTTTATCGAAATATTGTCCTATGGAAATTATACAAACGTTTCTGTACTACACTAAGTAATAACCGCTTATTGTCTAAATATTAGAGTAGCTATAGATAATTTGTTTTTAATGAGATTGTCGGAAAACTCAATAGTAGGTACTTTCCCAAATCTACTATTTAAATGTTTTCTACGAACCAACAAAGCTTTCCATCAGTCCGCGGCGAAGCGAACGAAACTAAATAAGTGAAACATTTCCATTATTGATAGAATCAATAATTCCTCAATTATCACAAAACAATTTCCAAGAAATAGGAGAAAACAATAAAATATCAATAAAACGTTTAGAACATCAACATTTATTGAACAAAAATAATATCCACTTCGTTTATATGTGCTTTTATAACACTATTTCCATTTGATATTAGAAGGATTTAGATAGTTTTATGAGATAATCTCATATTTCATCTGATTTATGTGACACTATTTAATAAATCTCTTTTCCTGGACTCTTCCCATTACAATTTACACATTGTAATGCATCTAAATGTTTTTTTCTTTAGAGGATTTTTCATTGAGTTTTGATAAGGAATATTGAAAAAATTGTCCTTTGCGTGTGCATGAAAATTACAGAATTTCAAGTTTCTAGCTTAACTGAAATTTTAGAAGCGAAAAAACCTAATTTCAGTCACAAGTATGATATCTCGGAAAGAGTTGGGATAAGGATATTTTGTTATAGAAAAGACCCATTTCAAAAGAGCAATCACCTGAATTTTGTCGCATGAATTTAGAAACACTCTGTATATTATTCCATCTTATAATAAAATCCTCAGTCGCTACATTCTTAAAATGTATTTCAATCGTGGATTTTCAATTGCTGTGGTTATCATTTACAGCAAACAAACAGTTTTAAGAAACTTTCGCCAGCTGCGAAATGCCGGTAATAATGAAATTAATAACCGTCAAATAGCGGGTGGGAGACACACTTTGATTCATAATAATGTGTACTTCAGGATATACTACACGTTTGTGAATTTTGTTTTTGGAACCAGTGGAAGTCCTTGACAATGAATATCCAGACTGTAAACGTCTCTATTAAGTTTTTTGTTATGGATAATAATTATTTGGGCCATATACAACAAAAGAATGCCATCCTCGTCAAAAATTATCTATAAAGACAGTCAGCAGCGGAATTAACAAACCAGTTCGGTGTAGTCAAATTTAGGTATCTCCGCTTAAGGCTGTGGCAAGCCACTGAATTTTTTGTCCGTCGGCAGGGCCGCTTATGCCGACGGTCGTACGCATTTTAGTATGCCAGAAAAAGTGGTAATTTACCATCTTTGGTAGTAATTCGAAACTTTTTGAACAACGTTTACCAATCTAAGGAGAAGGCAAAAAATGATACTCATTTATAGATCACAAAGTGTTGAAAAATGATTGGGATAAATCAATTGCAGTCTCAGAAAAAGTATGATAAACGAAAAAACGTAGATCTGGAAAACAGTGTTAAAGACAAGCTGTGCTTTAAGCACCATCCTTTCATAGACTACATGATAAAAGAAACCAATACAGATACACAGGTGCTTTTTGTAGTGAAGAAACAACTTGAATCAGTTGACATAAATGAATTTGTCCATGGTGATCACGTAACTTAAACCTTAATTGAATATTTAGGAACAACAATTGGTAGGTATGGAAGGAATATCATGGAAAAAAACTTTGCTGAAACCTGATGGGATAAAAAATAAAAGAAGAAAAAAGGGACTACGGAAGGAGACATTACAAAGACTATAAATATGTTTCTGCGAGAGACTGGACATAAAATATATGTTAAAATACAAAGAAGGAAGATAACTGAACTGGTGGCATCATCTATAAAGAATGGAGGAGGATAGATTGGTTGAAAATGTATGGGAGGCAAGGCAGGCAAGGCTTGAAAATACATGGGAAAAGTTGGAAAAAAATGTTTGAGACATAAAAATAATAAGAAACGATTCCACATTCACAGTTGTGTTCACAATACCAATATTATCATTGCTTCAATTACCCTACTCTGTAAAAAAAAATTGTTAGTCCACACTAGAAAAAGATTATTTCCATTTTGTTGGAATAGACACTATGAAAATACTGGTGCTTTTCAATTGAAACCCATCTCTTGATAAGTACTAAACGACTACAAAATAGAACAGGCTGGGTAAATGATTCTAAACAATGTTTGGGAGCCGCTGGACTACTATTTTCTACATTCAAGCATTTTTATCTAGTCTCCATAATCTAATTTTGTAAGATAAATATTCCATTATGATTTCCAAATGAACAAAATGTTTAAAGAGCAAACAATAGTTTAATTTTTAAAGCTAGGATAAGTCCATACTTCAACAGGTCAATGTTTCCACTGTTTCTCATTAGGTTATTTAAATTTAGTTTGTTAACAATGGACGTTATTCTGCTAATAAAAGATTTTTATAAATGGCCATTTCGGCAAACATAATAACAATTGGAAATAACAGTTAATGTGTAATTCTACTAAATCATAATACACGAGTTTCAATATTTGTAACGTTATATTGTTGGCATGAATGTAATATTAATATTGGACAATAACAGCATATTCATATTAACACGATGATATTGGGGACAAATATTTAATTACGGGTCAGATTTGATGTAGGATTACTATTTAAAATTAATAATTCAATGCAATTATAAATAATAAAAATTAAAATATACTCTTGGATGCGACAATTTTGCAATCATGGAAATTAATATTCATTTGGGTGTACATCAGTTTGATACGAAACGCATCCGTGTCTGATTTACAATAGACTAAATTTTTCAAAATCGAGTGAATACACTCACTAACCAAAAACTTATTCACTTGAGTGAAATATAAAATATTCATACAGGGCGTTTCTAAAGTAATCTTTACTATTGTGGTTGTTTCGTCATTCAATTTTGAGCCTTGAAGCCCTCCAAATTTCTAAAATACGTTTTTTAGGATCATGGAAATTACGTGAAAGACAGCAAAAATAATTTCTGCTACTGATACTGCTCTTATTTTTTTTGTACACATTCACGGTTTCTATAAAATAGTAGTTGTAAAATATTCGATGGCTATTTTTCTCTTGACACCCTTTATACAACCCAACGGTCGCAAGGTTTAGTGGTGATTTAACGAACATATTGCAGCATTGTTATAAGATGGAAGCAGCTTGATAAAATTGTTGGTGTTAGCTTTTATGGTGTACACAGGGTGTACCGGCATCACAAAAAAGCTAACCTGACTACCAGAGAAAGAAGGTCTAAGCAAAATAATCACCATCCAGATAAATTGCCGATTTTTGGTGTCCACAAGCTGCTTCGCAGCGAAATCGACTGGAAGAAGTTGAAGATGTATATTTCATTGAGTGAACCATTGAAAAGTGCTTCATACTGCTGGATTCCCCTTTAGAAGGATGGCTAAATATCCATGCTAGTATCTCATTGCATAAAGGACGAGTTCTAGAATAGACTACCTACTTGATGGCATTTTATCTTCATTGAAGCGTGAAGACGACTCGGAGAACGATACCATCTGGCATGCATTGACTGGCAGCGTCTTTTTGACTGTGGGCTGGCTTGAACTTAGTAGCGAATGTCTTCCTGAGATACATTACTGTACATATCCAGAGTTTATAGGATTGATGATTGGGAGGTTTGTTTAGTCAGTCTGGAGTTCCAACATAAAATTCATACACCGGCTCCAATAACTTCCCAGGATCTGAGAGAGTTGCTGTTGCATTGAGCAGAGTGTGATCTTCAATTTGAACGCATGCCTTCAAGCAGTTATCAACGCATTGGAGAGGATACACGCTATTGGAAATTGTTATTCACAGTTTTCCAGGAGGAATTAACAGGAATTGTTTGAAAAAATGTGATCATTACTTCAACTAAAATTGAAACTAACTGCTGGCATGAAGATCTACGGTAAAAATTTTTGTTTTCAGTTAGCTACTGTGCTCGAAATCAGTCTTATTAACGATTAATCTGCCGCATCCTGTATACTTAGTTCGTTGAAAACTTAGTGAGTAGGGTGTGTCCAAGTTTGAGCAATATATTAGAAAACGTTGGGAGTATCCTTTGAGACCAAAACATTTAAAAGTGCCAGAAATTTCCTTGAGTTAAAAACGTTTCTTGTCGTAAGGGTCACTCAGATTCCGATGTCGGATAAAGGTTATAAAAAAGGGATGTAATTCTCAAAAAATTTTGAATGGGATCTTGGGATTAAATGTACCCAAATTCAATAGCTTAAGTGGGATGAAAAATGGATAATTAAGTTTAATTAAAATAGCACTGTATATGATTATCTCAGCCATTTTGTGTAACACACTATCTAAATCCTTCTAGTCTTAGTTTAATATTTAACTTACTATACCAAAATAATGAACAATTCAATAAATTTGAAAAAATTACGTCTTAAACATATTTTCAACAATATTTCTGTCTTAGGTCCTTTTACCTTGAAGTTCTCTCATTGAAGTCGAAGTATTCGGCGGAATGTGATCTCCGTGGACGCCCGCCATGTTAAGACGACGATGATGAGCAGTTGAGTCAGGAGAGGGTCTGTAATACATTCCGCCACTATGTAAATGCTAAAAAAAATATCAAGATACTGACATTTTATAATTTTTTGATTTTTATATTTTTTATGAAAAATAAACACACTTTTACAATGCTTGTTCTCTATTACTAACCCATTCAATGGAAAAAAAAACATTTTGAGTACCTAATAGAAGTGGAACTTTCCCAAAAAAACATGTTCATGAATGAAAATTACCCAGAATTTTCAGTTAATTGATTTATTTATTCAGAAAACATGTATTCATACAAAGCTTACGGCACTTCAACCTTTAGACTTTTAGTGATCTTAGTTGTGCCTTTTATATTAAGAGACCAGTAACTACTATCAGGCTTAACAATATTTCCACCAGGTCCTTATTGTTCAAATCCTCCCTTGGATGCTCTAGTCGTAGGAGTCTAGGTCTCTAGCGAGATAATGCTTCGCAGTCGAAGATAATGTAAAAGGCTCTACCAATGTTAATCTTAGTTTCGTCTGCAGTGCACGACACCAACGTTCCTTCTGGACTGCATGCTTCTAGCTCATCCCAGTTTAGTATAAGTGGTTGTCATTAATTGTGGCCAGCATGTTGTCACTTCTCATTTGAAGAAGCGAGTTTGTGATATCATCTGTGGAATTACTGTCGATGCTTTACGTGCAGTCGGGCTGCTAATTATAGAAACCGTTATGCACAGACCGGCAAGCCTCTAAAGTTTTGATAGGTCCTGTTCGGCTTTCCTTAGTTGTGTACTGCCAATGTACGCTCTTATCGACTGTTTGGTGTTTATTTGGAGCCATTTTCCCCTTATTAGTTTTTTTTATGAAATTGTGAGTTCCAGCTTACTTTTGCATCAGATACTCAACCTCCTGGCCTAGACACAGCTGCGCGATAAGGAAGCTTGGCAGTTTAAGACCCTTAAGTTTCCTTTTTTTATTGGAGGGAATGAGCGTAGTTTTTGCAGGGTTCGCTCTTAGGCATTTCCTCCTACACTATACCTTCACCGTTTTCAAAGCCTGTTGCATCAGCTCCGATATAACATTAGGGTATTTCCCCAGTACAAGTATTGTCAGATCATCTGTATACCCCTGGGTGTATGTCTCCTTCCTGTATGTCTATGACGAGGTCCCACAGCAATGGTGATAAGACTTCTGTGGGCATACGATACCTCCATGGTCTCCAAAAAAGGTTTTTCTTTTTGTTTTCAGTTCTTTTCCACAATTTTTGTCCAAAAAATTTGAAATAAAGCAGAGTTACCTATTTGTTTCAAAAATTGTGGAAAAAGAACTGCAAACAAAAAGGAAAAAATTTCACCGCAGCGGCAAATCAAACCGCCATACTTCAGGTTTATCTTTCAAATTTTCTGTGCATCTACCTATTTCTCACATGGTTAAGATTATTCGAAAGTGGTATGGAAATGGAGTTCGACTTTTATAAACATAACTATCCATTTTTTAATCAAGCCAGAGCGAATTTAATAAAATTGAAAGTGCATTTGAACTTATTTTTCAACGACCTTTCCAATTCTATTATTATTTTTTTATGAACGCTATTTGGTAAAAAAGTTGGCTCGCGTTTGACAGTTTGTACAGGATCGCATCTCATAAATAACAAAGTGTATTCAAATAAAGTAGGAAGGAAATGTTTTTGGCAGGAAATTTTACTACCAAATTATTTCAATTTTTGGATATTTTCATTTAAACAACGGATGGTATTTAGACTTCCATTAGTTATAAAGCTTTTAAAATTATCTATGTTATCGTTTTGTAGTATTGTTAGGTATGGAATGCGGTGAACAAGAGATAAGGTATATTTTTTATCGATTTCCGGCAGTTTCAACCAAGCGAGGCGACTATTTGATTGATTTCTCTGTGCACCTAAATCGGCTGCTCTATTGGATCACATAATTTCTTTGCAGTTTGCTTTCTCCATCGTATGACATTTTGATTATTATTTAATTCAATTCAGAGACAATTCACTATACCATGCGTGATTCGTGTTTTTATTATTTAAATAAATTAATATATTAAATTGACATTTACATCACATGTCAAAACACACAAACTGTAATCCAGCTGATCGGGGGAAACAGTATGGCCGACCTGTAATAGTCAGATGTTCTGAAATGGTCTATTTGTGGAGACTAGATAAGAAGAGTACAAACTTGTGCAGGGAAATTGTCCAAAGGTTACAAAGCAACTTCTACTGAAGGATGGACTGATGGACACGCTAGGGCAGCTATTGAACTACCAAGGATTAGGCTGAGGAAGATAACAGGACTCCTAACAGGTCACTGCTGTATGAGGAAGCACCTCTACACCCTAGGAGTAGAGGAAAGTTCCCTATGTAGGGGTTGCGGCATGATTGACGAAACCTCCGTCCATGTTCTCTTAGAGTGTGGGGCAGTATTATTCAGGCGAATCTTCGGAGTCCCTGTTATGGCCCCTGGAGACACTAGCAGGCATTAACTGGAAACGATTGTGGCCTTTATTGAAGGGCTCGGCTTCATGGATGTCTAGATAGCAGGAATGGCACTATATGGGCCCGCCAGTGACTTCAGTGCCGGAACCTTGGCATGAGTTTGTCTAGGTCAAGGCTCGCCTGCACATTTAGTAGTAGTATTGAATAGCAAATGGCGCTTAAGTAGCTTGAGGTTGAAAAGAGAGAGTAAAGTGCACTGATCGAGTATGGACCGAGCTTACCTAACATAACAGACTTCCTATTAGTAGTGGTTATTTTCATAAAAGATATAAATGCATTAACAATGGGAAAAGTGTGTGTTGTTAAAAGTTGTCCAGCTAGATGTGACTTTAAAATTAAAAAAAAAGCTACACCTCCTTTCCCGTCTTTTTTTTCTAGCTAACAGTAAGTGAAATAGTTTTAAGTTAAGTAACTATTATACACTATCTTTTCCTAACATACGGCAAGATTGCTGTTTCATAAATCAGATCCTATCACATATTCCAACCATAAGCACTTGGTAGTTATCGAGAAAAAATAATAATAATATTTTCCAATCAATTATTAAGAAATTATAGAACAGACATCATGAAATCATTATATCTTGAAAATTACAAATTTTTCATACGTGAAGGTTATGCGTTTTTCACGTAAAACCCATTGAGGAATACAAAATTGATTAAAATTGTCACCACCACCAACATACTGTCAAATAAGCTAGCAGCCAACAAAACACCATGAACTCAATGTCTATGCAAGTCTTACGATTGGCTGTTATTGTTCTGCAGTCAGATGTTTTTGGAATTGGATTTGAAATGCATAACACGTTGCAATAGAATTTGAGACTGAAGCGTGTGTATGTCACACAAAAGGTTTAAGGATAAACCCAACGTATTTCGATGGATTCTTCAATATTATCATCGAATGTATCCACCAAATAATCTTGTGCTATATTCGACATATAATGCAGAAATAAATGTGTGAATAATTTAATTTCAAAGCATGGTGTAAATTTGACACACCCGAACATGTATGAGGTTTCAGTTTCAGGATAAACCCACGAATTAATATTAATTAGTCACTATTAATTTACGTTAATAATGCACGTCATCGTAATTAAAGGAATCGACGCATAATGAAGCTGTTACTATGGAAGGTCAAAAATGTAGAAAATATCGACATTCACTGATGGATTCTGGTAAATAGACAACATCGAAAATAATTGAGTATTTTCCAAAAAGATATGCTCAGTGCACAGGAACCGTTCAGCATGAATGTATGATTGTATGATTGCATAACTGGAGTTTTTAATATGCCGATCACTGGTTCAGGACACGTGGGATTTTATTGTCTACAATACCATTATGCCCCGGAATCCACTTAAGCGTTACCTATTTGTGGTTGACTAGGTTTAAGAGCTTTTGTAGACAGTCCCAGACCAGACTGGATCCAATCTGGGGGCAAAATTAGAACTTCAGTGCTGCCAAAATGACAAGGAGTACTGGGATCTTTTGACCACGATACCCTCCCCCGATGTTCATAACAGTTTCGGTTCCTCTCTCAGTTTTGGATCCGCCGGAGTACCACACCACCGCTCTATCCTTACTGCAAGTAATCGTTCCAGTTAAGCAGAATGTTGAATGGTTGTTTGGTTTCTCATGCCAATGTTTTTAAAAACCTTCGGGTGGACATTTTTCATCACATTCCAACTACAGGATTCGATGGAGAAAAGTGATTTCAATTCTTTTACAACTAATATTCGAGTAATTCGTAGTGGAAGTGAGTTTTTTGAAGAAAAACTTATATTTTATCCACAACCAATACGAACCAGAATAATTTAAAAGATTCCAAGCAGGGTAGGGGATCTCTGGAGGCGCTAGGGTGCTGACATTTAGAGAGTCCCGACAAATTAAAACTGTAACGCCGTTAGTGGTAGTTGCAAATTCTTCCACATGTATATTAGCGCTGGCATTCTAGCTTAACATGAACCTGACAACTGCAGTCCAACGTTTTACGACGTGTATCGTGAGTGGTCCAGGTTTTGTTTTAAAAACCATTTGACTTACAGTCTGTTCGCTGAATCTTTTCCCATGTATGAAATGATTCACATACTACTTTTTGTATTACGTCTCTTTCCTACTCACAGAATCTTAACCCCCGAAATGAAACCGTTTGTTCCATTACAACGTAATATAACAAACAGAGATAGCCATATGATGAATGTCGGCGATAGGTTTAACGCGAATCTGTACGTTGACGTCGTTGACAGACCAAAGACTTTGTTCACAACTACGACCTACGTGTTATTTAATGTATTGATGTATTGCGTTTGTATATTAATGATGACGCATGGGAAAAGATCCAACGAACCAACTGTATTTGTGTGTGTGATGAGTATTCGTAGTTGGTTTTTATTGTTTATAGTGAGACCTCTACTTTAAGAGACAATGTCGAGAATATGTATTGTGAAAGACTGTAATACTGTGATGTGAGGTGCACCCGGTAAGCTTTATCTTCATCAAAAAACATATTTCAATAAATAAAAAGTGACGGAAGTTATAGGTATTCTTTCATACAGCTTTGAACTTCCCAGCATAAATTTGATTCCAAGTCAAATAACCGAAAAACTTGCACTATAGAATCTTTTATGAAGTATATAACTAGATCTTCGAAAAAAGACTGTAGCAAGAAAATTGAGCAGCTTATGAACAAAAAAAGGTATGTATCTACTTGTGAAATTAGCCCCTCAGCCCCTTAACTATCTCTTCAATTAAAATGGATTCTCACCCTTTTGTGGTTAGCACAATTAATCCATAACTTTGGCCTTAGTCAAATAACAACTTTGTCATTGAAGATCTTGATCTTTATTTCTTATTCAACATAATGTCACGTTACGTATTCTCTACTTTCTGAGAGAACAAAGGTAGGATTCTTGATTTAGAGAGAACAACTAATTTGGCTTCATCACTAGAGTGACTAAGTGAAGGGTGACGACTAAGTAAAGGGTGACGACCTTTTGTGGATAAGTGAAAAGTAAGATGATTCCACAAAATTTACCCCAATGAATCACCATCAATTGAAAATTTTTAAACTATAGTTTATGTTTGTCATAAAAGTTTCTGGACACCACGTAATTTCCTTTTGAAGTGAAAAATTACTAGAAATTGTTTCAATGAAAATAAATATTATGTAGGTCTTTAATAAAAAATTGTCATGAAAGCGTAATTATTTATTCCAAATTGCAATACGCCGCTGCTGTTAAAATTATAGTAAAAACCAATTATTGGATGCATCATAAAATATGTAATCAATGGAAAAAGCATTATCGACGTAAAAATAATGGTCATTTTTCATAACTAAGTCAGAAATTAGTTTCATGCGCATCGACAACAATAGCACTTAATAACTACCAATGCTATTGATGACTACTTTACAAATATTTATAATATCATCACCTTTGAGAAAAATATTTCAATATACCTACACAAAAGTAATTGGGAAATACCAACATATTGTTTTATGATAATTTGAAATGTTTTACAAGAGAATATTTTTTCTATTTTCTTACGCCAACTTTCGAACAATATCAAAATCAAGATTTCCTAATCAATTATTCTTTATTCTACCTTCTTCTGGCTAATTGAGGCTAAGCCTAGGGCAAGAAGCGCTTGAACCCAGGTTTGTGTCTAATAAAACCTACATAATACAAATAAAACAGAACATAGATGCTGCAGATGCAATACTTATATATACAGATAGCTCAAAAATGAAAGGAGACTCAGAATGTGGAGTTTACTCCAGAGAACTAGGTATTAAGTGGGGAATGGGAAACAAAACCAGCGTTGTTCAAACAGAACTGACCAGTATCTCAAATGTCACAAAAGAGCTAATCAGAAAGTGAATTTCTGGCCAAAACATAACAATCTGCACTGATAGTAGACAAGCCCTATTAGCCTGAGGTAGGTTGAAGTGCACGACAACAGTAAAGGTAATCGCATTACCGGATCTTTAGCCAGGGAAGCGGCTGGACTCAAAATTTTAGTACCTATCAGTGACACCTACACGGCCTCACGACAATTGCAGAACTAGCCAAACGTTACACCCATGCTTAATCCCTCAGGATGCAGTGCTGTTAGGATCACCCTAGGCGACACTGGGAAACTGGCCCCGAAGAAATATCTTGCGATGACCAGGTAAAGCCTACGTTCAACAATGGGGTTTCTGGCTAGCCACTTTCAACAAAGGAAACACCTCCATACTGTGGGGCTAGTGGACACACCTCTATGCAAGATGTGTGAGCAGGAAGATGAAATGGTCAGGCATGTCTTATGCGAGTGTCGGGAGTTATCGTTAAAAAATAGTGTGTATGTTCGGCGAGTCTTGGCCGACACCTGCCGATATAAAGAAGATGTCTCCTAGTGACCTGTTCACCTTCCTGGGAAGGACAGGGTGGACGATGACCTAGGAGGACAACTCCTAGTGAGGATGTCAAATGAGTGACATGCGGCCTTAGTGCTGTGAGCCTACACTTACCCTCGCTACTCTACAGATACAGATACCTCCTTATTCTTTATCAGAAATATAATATGTGATAGATCCAATCTCTGGTTAACGCTTGCACATTATTTCTCCAACCACTACTTCTTGTAACATTCCATTTTGTTAAAACATTTCGAATTTTTTTGGTATTAGAGCTATAAAATCTCCCAATATATTATTGACCCGATAAATAGGGGACTGGCAGCACTCAAATGAAAAAAAATCTGAGAGAGATAAATCTAATGTTACACGCTCTGTTATTTGATGATACAGACAATCAGGTCAAGCTCCAACATGATCGATGCAAAGATTTTCCTTCACAAAAACGAACCACTTCATATTGAAAATCTAGTTCACCATGCATTTATCGACCAATTACGAACCTTGTTTTAGAAATCAATTATTTGCCTTAAATTACCTCTGAAATTTGTAGTTTTTATCGACACCCTATAATTGTATAGTCCTGACCTGATCTTGATAAATACCAATTGACAATGTTTCTCAACTTTTTTAATGTTGGTTAAATTTTGTAAACCCAATTATCATAAATAAGCAATCGCAAGCAAATGAATATTACCCCATTGCCTTAATAAATGATAAAGCTAATAACAAACACCACAGTCTTCGTAATTAGTATTCAGGAACGACCTTAAATTTTCTATTTTTACTGATCATTATTTGAATTCTGAAACATTCATTAATAATTTTTTTTCCAATATGGTACGGAGGATTAGCTTGAGACTTCAAATCAGCAAGCTCTTTATGCTGGAATGGAATGATTCAAACTTATATTTATGGATAGGATTTGAGCAGTTCTACTTCAATACAATCACGCAGCTACCTACATATCTCTGGTGTTGCCTATTTACGACCATGAGCACGAGACAACCTGTTAACTTTACATCCTTTCGTCCCCTGGCAGTGATATTAGAAAGAGTATATTATAGTAGTGTGTTCGAAGTACTTTCCGAAAGCACTTGCAGTTTCTTCCGCAAATACAGGGTGTACAACGACGATTTGAAGCTATCTGTATATGGCAAAATACTTATATAGTGAAATCATGGTTGTACCATCCGGTTGTACCTTTGTTATTTCGAATGGAACACCTTAAATATTAACACATTCTTTGAAATCTACGTGAAATTTTAGTACAATGTCCTCCATAAAGTTGGAACCATATGGGAATTTGTTTTATTATTGTAGTTAAATAACAGCTTTGGATAGCAATCACTTCTGCTTCTGAAATAACTTAAAATGGGCCAAGTCAAAGTTGACCGGTAATCTGTCAATTGTCAAGTTCGTAATTTTGGAAAAAATGTCCTAAACGGGTCAATTTGTTGAAATTTCGAAAAATATTACTTGGAAATTATGATTCTAATCACATTTTATGCTTATGTACCGATTTTGAGAAAGAAATTTTGATGTTCAATAAATTTCATATTTTCGTACTTTTTAACTCACCCCCGTATCTGGCTACTTTAAAATCATTTGAAACTCTTTAAAGTAGTCTGAAGGCTACCATTCCATTGCATATTGTGATCATAATATTCGTACGTAAGCTGGTTTTGAGGATTATTGATATTTTCAACTAAAAAAGAGGTCTCTGGATTATTTTCCAAATTTCAAAAAAATCAGAAATTGTTTTTCAAAATGTACTTTATTAAACTTTAGTTGGAAAGTAGGTACACAAATGAAGATGTTATGAGGGAAGAGTGTGCAAATATACCTAGGCAGTTCTTACTAAATGCTGTCAGGGAATTTTACCCGTCGAACAGAAAAATGTATGGAAACCGAAGGGAGGCATACGGAGATGTAATTTGCTTTAAAGTGTTCTATTTATTGTTTGTAATTTTGAAGTAGTCGATATGCGTTAAGATATTCAGATTATAATTAAAACCATTTTTGTACTATCCAACTAAAGTTTAATGAAGAAAAAGTTGAAAAAAAATTCAGATTTTTTTGAAATTTGAAAAATAATCCAGAGACTTTCTCTTTTTTAGTTGAAAATATCAATAATCTTCAAAACCAGCTTATGTACGAATATTATGATGATCACAATATGCAATGGAATGGTAGCCTTCATACTTCTTTAAATAGTTTCGAAGGATTTTAAAGTAGCCAGATACGGAGGTGAATTAAAAAGTACGAAAATATGAAATTTATTGAACATCAAAATCTCTCTCTCAAAATCGGCACATAAACATAAAATGTGATTAGAATCATAATTTCCAAGTAACATTTTCCGAAATTTCAACAAATTGACCCGTTTTTAGAAAAAATTTTTCCAAAATTACGAACTTGACAATTGACAGATGTTACCTGTCAACTTTGACTTGGCGCATTTTAAGTTATTTCAGAAGCAGAAGTGATTGCTATCCAATGTTGTTATTTAACTACAATAATAAAAAAAATTCCCATATGGTTCCAACTTTATGGCGGACATTGTATACTTATGCCTGAAAACTTTTTTCGTAAAATGCATACTTTTTGAGTTAATTTTGTTGTAAAAAATTTGACCGGTGCGTACCCCTTTTTTACAAGGGTACCCTCGAAGATGTGAAAATGATTTCTGTTCGGTTGCTGGTCAGACTTATTCAAATCTATGTTGAAAAATGTTTAATTCTATACAGGGTGTATATAAAAAGTGTTCAAAGTGTAAATTCATAAATATAAAATTTCTTGAAAAGAATCACCCGGTTTTTCCAATTTTAGTACATTCGGGATTAAAAAATAAAGCTAATTTATGTATATATTCCTTTACCTAAACCTCACCTTTATCCAGATATTTAATATTTTTAAACAGGCAGGTGTGGTCTAAATTTTATTTTCACCCAATGATACGATCAGTGAGAAATAAAAAAAATTATGTAAATTTGCTTTCAATACATGGTAAATATGTTAAAAAAACAAAAACTTTACCACAGCGCCGAATCGAACCGACATTATGCAGTTTAAACTTTTAAGCTTCCCTTACTTCTACCCGTATTGCCATCGCGTACTAGGTTTGGAATATTTGAAAGTGGTATGAAAATAGAGCTCGATTTTTTAAACTATCCTGCGTTATCAGGATAGCATCATAAGTTTTTATCCAGGTTTTCTTATGACTTATCATTGGAATAGTTGTTAATCGATACACATTTCAACACACAAAATCACAAAACTGAGCTGGTATGCACTACTACTACTACTAAGTTTCCAGGCGAGCCTTGTCCTGGACAAACTCAAGCCAAGGTTCCGGCACTGAGGCCACTGGCGGGCCCATTGTGCCATTCCTGCTCCCTAGACATCCATGAAGCCGAGCCCTTCTATAAAGGCCACAACCTTTTTCAATGGATGCCTGCTTGTGTCTACAGGGGCCATAACAGGAACTCCGAAGATTCGCCTGCGTAGTACAGCCCAGTGTGGACACTCTATGAGAACATGGACTGACGTTTCGTCAGTCATGCCGCAACCCCTACATAGGGAACTTTCCTCTACTCCTAAGTTGTGGAGGTGTTTCATCATACAACAGTGCCCTGCTAGGAGTCCTGCTATCTTCCTTAGCCTACTCCTTGAATGTTCAGTAGCAAGGAATAGGCTAAGGCTGGTATGCATATTTTGAATAGTGGACTGAAAAAGGGGCAAAAAGGTTTCAATATTTTTTTTTGAAGGTACAACCACGTGGTCTTCACAAAATGATAGAGTAGGTCCCTATAAGTTATTGGAATAAATTATTCTTCCTCTCTCTTTCATATATCCTTGTCGTACTTGTGTAATTCAAGACCCAGGTTCCGAAGCAAATTTCGCAACCTGTATAAAAATGTAAGCAAAGTCTTTGGTCTGTCAATGTTCAAATCCGCGGTTAAACCAAGAGCTGTTCTATCTCTGTTTGATATACTATGTTGTATTGGAGCAAACGGTTTTATTTCGTAGGCTCCGATTATGTGAAAAGAAAAGAGACGTACTATAAAAAGTGGTACGTGAATAATTTCATCAATGGTAAAAGATACACCGGACCAACTGTATCCATTTTTTCATTAAGCCAGAGAGAATTTAAGAAAATTAAAAAGAGTTATTGAACTCTCAACGACCTTTCCAAATCTGTTATTGTTTTTTATCAAAGGTAATACCACGAGTGCTTCAAATTTTATCGATAATTTTTTCTTTTCCACGAAAACTTGTTTATTTGGCAAAAATATGAAAACAAACCGATTTGATAAAATCACGACTCCGTTAGGAGGAGTGATTTTATCTAAATTCGGTTTGTTTGAATGTTTTTGCCTCAAATAAACAAGTTTGAGTGATGAAAATAAAAAATTATGTGATAAAATTTGAAGAGCGAGTTGTATTTGGGAAGATTATTTTTTTCAACAATTTAAAAGGATTTTTGAAAGCGCTTATTTAGTTGTCAATAATGACAAATTCAAAGTAAAATTTTGACGTTTCGATGTAAACAAGGTTTTATCGATGAGGAAGCATAATTATCAAAGGTAATACCACGAGTGCTTCAAATTTTATCGATAATTTTCTCTTTTCCACGAAAACTTGTTTATTTGGCAAAAATATGAAAACAAACCGATTTGATAAAATCACGACTCCGTTAGGAGGCCTCAAATAAACAAGTTTGAGTGATGAAAATAAAAAATTATGTGATAAAATTTGAAGAGCGAGTTGTATTTGGGAAGATTATTTTTTTCAACAATTTAAAAGGATTTTTGAAAGCGCTTTTAGTTGTCAATAATGACAAATTCAAAGTAAAATTTTGACGTTTCGATGTAAACAAGGTTTTATCGATGAGGAAGCATAATTATCAGTATAATACCGAATGATTGGCTAGAATAATGTATTGCTATTGGTTAAAACCACCAAAATGTCAGATTTTGACAAGTGAAAAAAATAATCAGTATAATACCGAATGATTGGCTAGAATAATGTATTGCTATTGGTTAAAACCACCAAAATGTCAGATTTTGACAAGTGAAAAAAATAATCAACGATATTAATTTAGTAAAAAAGCTAGTTCGCGTTTGACAGTTCTGTATAGAAATCCCTATGTCGCATCTTATAAATAACACAGTTTATAAAATTATGGTTTACAAGTTTTTGTAGTTATTTCTGATGAAATAATGACTGAGTGAGTTGCGTTGTGAAGGTTATAGTATTTTGAATATTTTGTAGTGGTATTTTTTGTTGTCCCATATATTGCAATAACTCTCAAATGAGGAAGTTTCATATTTCTTCATTTTACTCACATAGGTATAATATGCTATTAAAGGTTATGTTCGATTCCAACACTACCCGCAAACAAAAACAATACATGTTTACGTTAAACTCAGTGAACACGCTCGTCAATAGATGATAAACCACAAAACAATATTATTCAAACATGGATAATGGACATGTATTCAAACAATAGCTCTCCTATAGGGTGCGATTGGTAGGACCTGTATAACCAATTAATATATTTATGTGAAATTGTTTATTTTTACGTAATCGTTTGCTTAGATTAGGCACACAATGGCCCAATTGTTACCGTTTCCAGAAGTTTTATGACACCGCAAAACAATGAATAATAAAATGAAATGGGACGTTCACATCGTAATTGTTGCATGCAAAACAAACAGGGTGTAAGAATTTTAAGTCCAGTTATTACCTTCAACAATAACTTACATTGCATCCGAGAATTATACAGAGGGAGAGAGGGAAGTTTAAGATAGAAAATTATTAGAGTTGATGGAACACATTTATAGAGATAATATTTATATAGAATAAACAACATAAATTGGAAGGTACAAGAATGGAGAGTTTGATTTGACATAGCGAAGTCACTAAAAGTTGAGCGAATTTTCATTCGAAAGACCAATGACAAATAACGATAACTTAGCGGATTCATGTATTGAGCAGCATTTATTAAAAATCTTTTAACAATTGCGTTTTGTACTTCCAAAAGAGAATCCTGTTCTTTTACATCAGCAAATTGCGCAAAACTTAGATAAGTATGTACAGACTATGCGTTTTTGACACAGACTTCTCAAAAGCATTCGACCAGCTTGATCATAATTATCCAAAACTGCTTTGTGTACTGGTATAATGGATCCATTTTCTTGATAATAACAGGCGAGTCCGATAAAGACACTTTACTGACGTGGTGCATACAAACTTTTATCGCCAACTGTTCAGAATTCGGAATATAAGAAACTGAGGTATATTAATAGGGAGAAGCGTGATACTGACAGATAATAATTTTTATCGCCAACCGTCAGTAAAGCCGTCAATTATCAGATTGATTTCCGGAAGTAAACAAATAGTTTACCGTATCCTATACCAATAATGTACTTTATCTGCCTTGCGGCAGGTGAAGTGACATATGAGTCAGGTAAAGTGACATATGAGTCAGGTAAAGTGACATATGAGTCAGGTAAAGTGACATATGCGTCAGGTAAAGTATTTTGACTTTCACATTACTCGAAAATTAATATCTGTCAGTGTTACGCTTCTCCCTATTATGAAATATACCTCAATTTCTTATATTCCGAATTCTGAACAGTTGGCGATAAAATTTTGTATGCACCACGCCAGAAAAGTGTCTTTATCGGACTCGCCTGTTATTCGCCTCGCTTCGCTCGTCTCATAATTTCAGACTCGTTCGATAAAGAATCACTTTACTGCCTTGGTACATAAATAACTATTTCGAGTAATGTCAAAGTCAAAATACTTTACCTGACTCATATGCCACTTTACCTGCCGCATTATTGGTATAGGATAAGGCAAAATTTTTATCGCCAACTGTCAGTAAAGTCGTCAATTATCAGATTGATTTCCGGATTTAACAAACAGTTTACCTTATCCTTATACCAATAATGTACTTTATCTGCCTTGCGGCAGGTAAAGTGACATATGCATCAGGTGAAGTGTTTTCACTTAGACATTACTCGAAAATTATTATCTGTCAGTGTCACGCTTCTCCCTATTATGAAATATGCCTAAGTTTCTTATATTCCGAATTCTGATCAGTTGGCGATAAAATTCTGTATGCACCACGCCAGAAAAGTGTCTTTATCGGACTCGCCTGTTATTCGCCTCGCTTCGCTCGTCTCATAATTTCAGACTCGTCCGATAAAGAATCACTTTACTGCCTTGGTTATTTAAAGTCGGCCTATTTCTGCGACTGAGGCTAATCACCGACGCCGGGAGCACCCTATATCTAACTGGAAATTTTGGCAAATCCACTAATGTTCCAACCAGTGGTAGCCAAATTCAAGACAAAAGTTGAAAATAATTTAGAAAAGGATTTACCCTGTCGTCTGACTGACAAGTACACTATCAGTTTTTGATATATTATGAACGCACTCCTTATGTCATCAGTCATTTTTGGTTGAGCACATTTTTATTCAGATTATTTCACTCAATACAAAATACGCGCCTTCGATAGGTTTAAATATCAGGATTGATATCTGAAACCACCACGTCTTCCATTTTGTAATTCGGCACCTAATTGGATACAGACATGCAATCTTCCTATCTGTGTGTTTCGCATTGTCATTAGTTGTTTTATTCGATATAACAAATCTAGTTACTGACAGAAAATGTCAAATTATCAAAGAAACGTCAGAATCATTGTATCAAGAATGAATTCTAAAAAACGTTTTTTTTTTTTCGTGAAATAATCTTGACCAATACAACTCGTGTGATTAATGAATATCGGAAAATGTGTTTCTCAAAATCGAAGAAATTTGTATTTCGATAATCATTAACACACTTGTATTATTATCGATTATTTTCATTTGTCAAAATCTCACACTTTGGTGGTTTTAACCAATAGCAATACATGATTCCAGCCAATCATTCGGTACTGATAATTCTGCTTCCTCATCGATAATACCTTGTTTACATCGAAACGTCAACATTTCACCTGGAAATTTTCATTATTGACAACTAAAAGTGCTTCGAAGATTATTGAAAAATGATCACGAACCGATTCAGGGTTATCACCCAAGGAAATATTGGAAAAATAAAGCAGAATCCTTTTAAATTTTGGAAAAAAATAATCTTCCCAATTACAGCTCGCTCTTCAAATTTTATCACATAATTTTAAATTTTCATCACCCAGACTTGTTTATTTGAGGTAAAAACATTCAAACAAACCGAATTTAGGTAAAATCACTCCTCCCAACGAAAAATATTTTTGATTGTCTAGTTGTCAAGTTTTTTCCGTTGTGTCAGTTAGGAATAAAAATCAATTTTTACTTATTTTTTCATGAAAACGGTAGCTGGAACGCTACCGAAACGTTGAAATAAAGAATTCAAAAATATTGTGGTTTAATTTCCCAAGAAATTAAAAAAAGAATGAATAATATACCACAAGGAACATACAGAAGATATGAAGTCATGTATTTATGAATCGGTTTGTTTTCATATTTTTACCCAATAAACAAGTTTTCGTGGAACAGAGAAAATTTATCACTAGTAATACCACTAGAGGTCAAATTATTTCCGAAAATTTCTTAGAGCTCATGAATATTTTAAAAATTACCTAAAAATATTCATGAGCGAGAAAAAATTTCCTTAATCAATTCGACCTCGTGTGGTATTCGGTAAGAAAATTCCACACCAAATGTGTTTATTTCCAACAACATCAATTTTCGTCTCCATCAAGTACCTACTTACTTGCATAACATAGTATGTATATAATAATTGCGTTTTTAATATAAACATTAACCATAATGGTCCAAAGAATTTAAAAAACATCTATCCTTGTAGTTGAAATGAATCAAAATCATGATTCATGTGAACAAATAAAAATTAGATTCCAAAAAAAAATATTTGGACTTTATAAACGTGAAAAAAAATTTCCAGTATAATTCGCTGTTGGGTACCCACCAGGAAAAAATTTCCGATAAAATTCATCCGTTGCTATGGTGTTCTGACAGAAATACACGTTCTGATGGTACTCGTGGTATTACCTTTGATAATTTCATATTAATAGGTGATTTCAAGCAGCAAATATGTTAAAGATAATTTCTTGGGTAGAATGGATTCCAGCCCACTCTGTTTTTGAAGGCAACGAGATGGCGGATACACTGGCTGCGGAAGGAGCGGCAGCCGACCCTGTGTCTAGCAAAACAAAAAATACGCAAGGAGACGAAGAAGTGGCTGAGAAATCAGCACCTCGCTCATTGGAATGCTCTGCAGGGTCCTAGACAATGCAAACTTCTACTGAAGAGATGGAAAAATGAACACGTTAGGGCAGCTACTGAACTACCAAGGAGTAGGCTAAGGAAGATAGCAGGACTCCTAATGCCTCCACATCCTAATGCCTCCACATCTTAGGAGTAAAGGAAAGCTCCCTGTGTAGGGGTTGCGGCATGACTGAAGAAACGTCAGTTAATGTTCTCTTAAAGTGTCCACACTGGGCTGGCGAAGCTTCGGAGTCCCTGTTATGGCCCTTGGAGACACAAGCAGGCATACATTGAAAAAGGTTGTGGCCTTTACTTAAGGGCTCGGCTTCATGGATGTCTAGGTAGCACGATGGGCCCGCCAGTGGTCTCAGTGCCGAAACCTTGGCTTTGTTTGTCCAGGACAAGGCTCGCCTGCTCATTTAGTTATATTAGTATCTCCTGGGTAATACACATTCATGTTACACAAGTTTTTGTTGAACTACTATTCCTGAATTCTCAAAATATTGTCTAATAGTCCATTATTGATCTAGGTTAATAATAGAAAAAATTATTAACCACTAATAGAGAAATTCAACTTCTCAGTTGGCTAGAAAAAGCAATAATTTTCAACTTCACAGCTAGTAGTGGAAAATATACAATAAGACTTCAGTAGAGTTTTATTCTCTAGTGAATTCATTATCATGGAAACAAATGGTTTTACAGAAAAAGAAAAGGTTATGTAGTATCATTTCATAAAAAAAATAGTAACAGCTTGGTTACAGGACCTGGGGGTCAAGTTTTGAAATATTTCACAAGTGAATTAGCCAATATTTCGATCAACCCAAGTTTTGAACTAATTTCATGTGTGAAATAAATTCGAATTCGAAAATATTTCACAAATATAATTCGGATGCTGTCGAAATGCTCTTTTCACATGCGAATTATTCAGAGATTTTAGAATCGCCGGAATTTGTGTTGTGATTTTCTTTATATTTTACGTAAATTTTCTTGTTTTTAAACCTAGTTTGCAGTTATTAGTCTGCTATTTGCTATTTATTATAGTTAGGTGAGTAAGTGATGACAGTGACACGAGAACATTTTTTAAATGAAATGGTCAATTTGGAGGAACTGCAGTAAATAGTGGTAAACAACGTAGTGGACTTAGTGGAGGATGATTTATTATCAACAAGAACAGTACTACATCTTTTTAGGCAAGATCCTTTCAACCTGAGTGATCGCCATTCCTTAAAATTTATAAATTACATAAGGATGGTGCTTGTGAACTAATACCATTATTTGAACCCCATTTGGCAGCACTTTCAAGAATATCAGCTATTGACAAAGCTACTAAGGAATAAAAATGTATATAACCAAAATTAGATTCTAGAACTATTCTCAAATTTCAATATTATTTTTAATAATGACATAAGGAGTTATTGTCAACAATATAAGCTAACCTCAGAATTGTGTGAATTTAACTTGAGTTGAGTGATTCCATGTTTGTAACTAGCTAAGTTCTTCTTCTTTTTATAACCTACTGATCTGTTCTTTATTAACAAACAGTCATTTTCTTCTTTTTCTAGATTTTGTAATATCTAAGCGATGTTGTCAAATTAAAAAAGTCTTTAAATTCGAAGTAGTGAATTCATTTCATTTCATTATAAATTTCATTTCACTTCTCTTGAAAACTAGGTATAGCATTTCACTGGTGAATTGATAATCGAAATATTTCGCATATGAATTGATTTTCATCTTATTTCAAAACTTGACCCCCTGATAAGGTTTCAATGACAGGATATCTATTTCTGGATATTGCCCAGGTAAAAAAAAAGCATCTTTTGTTGGTTTTTGCTGAAGATAACTGGAATTTTGATCTCTTCCATATAAAATTTCCAATACTTCCATATTTTGGACTGATTCAGTAATTTCCAATATTCCCATATTTTGGACTGATTCAGTCCTGGAAACAGTTTCTCGAGGGAACCTTTATCATTTTTTTTCTATTTTTCTGTTCATTTCCGCTTTTAAGGCATATAGGTGAATATAATAAAAGCGCAATAAAAACAGTATTATCCGAGATAATAAAAAAATACAGCTTGAATTGAAAAATCTCAATATTCCTCGTGCTCATAAAACTGTGTTAGCTGATTCCATTTTCACATTTGATTATGTTTCACAATAATATACTAAAAAAACACTTCTTCAAAATCTATAACCTAGAATGGTAAACGAAATAACTTTTCAAAAAGTGAATAAAAGTCTTCGGCACAGAATTTACAGTTCAGATTGCATTTCAGTAACGGTTCAGGGAGTTTAATTAAAACCCGTCTTTTCTTCCGCAGCGCGTAAGCGTTATCAAATAATGTTGAAATTTACGATGAAAACTATAACAAACCAATAAATAACCTTCTTAATTGCTCCTCTCTCACTCATTCTCCGAGTTTAATCCGAAAACTATTGATTGAAATAACCACTCCGAAAACTTTTGGTTATTTAGGTTACGTGAAGCAGTTGCTAGGAACGATGATTAAAAGTTTTCATATAGGAAAATACGGTATCAACGAGCGAAAAAACTACACTTAAGCATATCCATGTCAGAATTTGTATTTCATAAGTATAAAGAGATACGAATTCAATGAGAAAAAAGTCTAGTTCAGTTTTGCAGTAGGCGAAATAATATTCTTAAGAGAAATGATGTGCAATGATATAGGAAACCAAGAAGATCTATATCTGCTGATCTTCAAGAAGATTGCGATGGTGGAGAGCTCCCTAGATTTATCTGTTCATTGACGACTTTATATTGTGGGTTTCTCAAGTTTCTTTAATTTCCAATTCTCTGAAGAAATCTAGTTCTTGTCGAGGGGTAAACCACGAGACCAATGTTGTGTACAAACCCAGACCAATTGAGATCGATGAAGGACCAATTGAGACCAATTAAAACCAATGAAGGACCGGACCAAGTAATGACCATTTGAGACCAATGAAGGACCAATTAAGGGCCAATCAGGAAACAATGAAATATAAAACTAGCATGCACTCTACTGCTCGCTCAGTCAATTCGGTGACACAGTTGCTAGACTGAACGCTTCAACACCATTTGGGCTATTTTAAATTCTCAGTTGAGGATGGTACAACAGCAATAACACCAAATTTTCAACCGCTTCTCCCCGTTTAATCTCTCAATTTAAAACATAAGAAATGCGGACACAATCACACCACAATATGCCTTCCATAGGCCCTACAAGGTAATTACTGAATATAACACACAAGGAACATCAAAAGGAGGCGCAATTCGCATCTTCACAGATGGTTCTAAAACCAATATAGGATCAGGATGTGGAATTTACTCCAGACCGCTGAAATTAAACAAATGGGCGATGGGCAGCAATGCCAGCGTTGCTCAAACAAAGCTCACTGCTATCTACATCGCCGCAAAAGAGATTACCAAAAGTAACACCACAGGTAATAAAATTCATATCCTCATGGATTATAGACAAACACTACTAGCCCTGAGCGGACCACGTATCACATCAGGCCTAGTACTGGAATGTCACCTGTCCTTGATCGAAGCCTGTAGCAACAACGAAGTCACTTTAGGCTGGATAGAGGGCCACAGTAAATCGGAAGGGAATCACTAGCCAGGAAAGCAGCCTCCCAAAAACCCTTGGGACCTGGCACTTTCATTGGTCTGTCGGCACCGGCTATGATTGGCCTAATAATAATAATAATAATAATGTTTATTCATAAAATACAATACAATTTGATAAAAACAATTTCAAATTCAGAATAAACATTGATACATCGCTGAGGCATAATAATGCCTGTGCGCGAGTTATAAAATTTGTAATATCATGTTTAAAACATATAAAAATAAAATAATTTAAAACAGCATAAAACAACATAATTTAGTGATAGGTCTTGATAGTGAGTTGTGGTCAAAGTCGGGAGTTAAGGTCTTAATCGGGTAATAAGCGTTTTTGCTTTGCGTTTAATTTTGAAATTAGGATAAAATTTTGTAATATTCCAAAAATAAAATTGAATAAACATAAATAAATTATTTTAGATACCTTAAATTAATGAAATCATCAAAAATATGTCTGTCTTTACTAGATATCCAGTTTTTCACAGAATATTTGTAGCGTGGCAGTTTATTTATTTCCTTAATATTATTTGGTAGCATATTAAAGAGTCTTGGTGCAAAATAAGTCGTACATCGTTGTCCAATGGTCTTTGAGCTCATTGTGAGATAGGTACATTTACGTCGAGTAGGGTAATTATGTTGTGGAAAAAGTATATTTATATTTCTTTTGAAGATGTTTATTAGAATGTTTTGGCAGTATAACTGTCTCATGTCAAAAAAAGTACTCTCCATAAAAAGCGCATCGCTGGGGTAAAACACTGGTTTTTTAAAAATTAGCTTTATTATCCATTTCTGCATATTTTCCAACTGTTTCAAATGGCAATCTGCCACACCACCCCAACCAATAATTCCGTACGTAAGATGCGATTGTACCAGGGACAAATATAAAGTTTTCAACTGGGTTTCATCTAAAAAGTCGCGTAAATATTTAAATTTATGTAGCAACCCTCTGAGTTTATTAGTAACATTTCTCACTTGTAGATCCCATTTCAGATGCCTATCTATAATAATACCTAGGTACTTAATTGATGAGGCTTCGGGAATTTGAGTATTTTCATCAACATATATTGCACCAAGATTCGGCAAATTATTTATGTAAGATGTAAATGGCAGATATTTAGTTTTTTCTATATTTAACGTTAGTTTATTTAGTTGAAACCATTTTTTAACTGTTTTAAAATCATCTTCAACTTCCATTTTCAGCGTTTGCCAGTTTCTTGATTTGTATGTTATGACTGTATCATCTGCGAAACTTATTATTTCTCCTTTTGTATTCACTGCCATCAGGCTGTTAATATATAGGGTAAAGAGAAGAGGACCAAGTACAGTCCCTTGTGGTACGCCATAGGTGATTGTTTTTGGTTCACTAAATACTCCATCCACTTCCACATATTGTTTTCTATTTTTTAGGTAGCTTTCTATTACACGATATATTTTTCCACGTAGTCCATAAACTTGAATCTTTTCCAGTAAACGCTTGTGACACACCGTATCAAAAGAGAGGTCGATAAAGATACAAATTGCAGGTGTTTTCGTATCTAAAGCATTGTATAGTTGAGAGATTAAAGTGTGTATTGCATCCACTGTCGATTTTTTCTCTCTGAACCCATATTGATTATCATTTAGTACTTGAAACTTATTTAAAAACTTGGTTATTTTATTTTTTAGAATTTTTTCAAGAATTTTCGAAAAAACTGACAGCAGCGATATTGGCCTATAATTTTGTGTCAATGTTTTGTCGCCAGTTTTATATAGTGGCTTAACAATTCCAATTTTGAGGCATTCTGGGAAGCACTCGTCATTAAAACTCTTATTTATTAGATAAGTTAACGGTTGTGAAATTTCATCTTTTATTTCCTTAATGGTTTCAACTCTGATGTTATCCCAACCAGGTGCTTTTTTAGATTTTAGTGTATATATTACATTTTTTACTTCGGCTTCAGTTATATTATGTATATACATAGTATTATCGATATTGTCCAAATGTTCTTCGAAGTCATCTGGAGGTAATATGTTGTTTGCCAAGTTCTGTCCCAATTCGGTATAGTAGCTATTGAAGTTATTTGCTATATCAATAGCAGCTGTTAATACTCGCCCATTTCCTGTTAATTTTTCGATTTTTGGTTTAGGTTTTTTCTTTCCACAAATTTTGTTCACACAGTCCCACAAAGCTGAAGAAGAGTTTTCACTTTTTTGTATTAAAGTATTTACATAATTCCTCTTATTTATGTTTATTAGGGATTTAATTTTACTCTTATATCTATTATATCTTTCTTTCAATTTTTTATTTTCAGGGTTTTCTAAAGTTAATGAGTACAGATTGTTTTTTTCCCTAATGGAATTCGCTAGACCTTTAGTCATCCATGGTTTTCTTACCAACTGTTTATTTTCTTTTATTTTCACCAATTTTGTATTTTTATCTATATGATACTTCAATTTATTTACGAAAGAGTCGAATGCTGCATTTACATTCTTTAACCTGTACATGTCTTCCCATTTTTCTTTTGTAAATCGGTTTTTAGTTTAACATGATTTAAATAGCTTTTGTAGTTTAATTTTTCTTCATTTGGAGTTCCTTGGTCAATACGTATAGTTAATCCTATTGGAAAGTGATCCGTTATATCGTTCTCAAAAATAAAACTATGCTGTCCTTTTATATTTCTATCTGTTTTAAAGAAGAAGTGATCTAAACATGTCTTACTAGCAGGTCTTGTAATTTTATTTATATACGATTCGAAATTATAGGTGTTTAAATAGTTTCTATAATTTTCAACATGTTCCTCACTACTTAGCAAATCTATGTTCATATCACCTACTATAACATGTGTCTGGTGTTTCTTGTTTTTTTCTAAATATCTTAGTAGTTCCAAGTTGAACTGATCTGGCGCTGAAAATGAATTTGGTGATCTGTATATTGCAGTTAAAAAAAGGTTACAATCTCTTAAAGAAATATGCATTTCAGCTGCTCTATGATCAGCGATTAATGTGGTTTCGAATTTATAATTTAATGAAGATTTGATATAAATAATTATACCATCATTTCTATTTATTATTCCATTATTATATACAAGGGCGTCGCCAAGGGGGGGCAGGGAGGGGCAGCTGCCCCCCCCCTAGAGATTCTAAAAACGTTGCCAAATATAATGCAACCAAAGTTTTGAAAAGAAAATTGGTACCTAACATTGCCAGGCTCTGCGAAACAAGATGGAGTGAGAAACATAAAACTATCATAGTATTTAAGGATGCTACTGTTGTTGCGGAGAAAGTCGTCCTGGAGGAGTATATCACTTCAACCCCGCGCATTGTTGGGAAACAACGTCATCGATGCAATCACCCAGCAGAAAGCCCTTCAGAATTCTGGAAAAGATCATTAATAATACCATACTTGGACTCCGTTATTACATCGCTTGAAACACGCTTTGCTGAAGAAAATACTCCATCATTTGCTTTATCTAAATTACACCCCGCACAAATGCAATGCACAATGCAAACGATCAGTCGAAAATCTCACAGAAACTTGTGAAACTATCGCTCAGTTTTATAATTAACCAAACATGAAAATTGAAGTTGAGTTTTGGCAGCAATTCTGGCATAATAAACCAAACTCAACAGATCAAACCGTTGTTGATATCCTAAAAGAAGCAAAAACCTTCTTTCCCGACACGGAAAAAGCGTTGAAAATTTTGATCGCTCTTCTATGCACGACGTGTACGGTAGAGCGATCGTTTAGCAGCCTCAGGAGACTAAAAACCTGGCTAAGAAGCACTATGAGTGAAAATCGCCTCAATGGTTTGGACATGATGAGTGTGCACCGAAAAATTATACATGGAAACTTACATTCATAGAGAATGAGAAAAGTATGAATAGTTGTAGTAGGTAAAGTCAACTTGCCCCCCCCTGCACCATCGGCTGGCGACGTCCTTGATTATATAGAATATCATACCCATCCAGTGAAAATACATCTAAAGAATCAGTAAGTTGGAAGGTTTCTGTTAAAACGATTACTTATATCAAACTCCAGTTTAAAATTATTTAGAAATATACATAAACTATCAAAATTTTTACTGAGACTACGTATATTCAAATGAATTATATTAAATTTGCCAACCGTCTTTTCTAAATATACTGTATTGAATTCAGAGATATTTTTAATGACCCTAGTGTCTACAGTATTATGCTTATAATTTTGAATATATGCATTCATTTTTTTTTTTTTATTTATTTATATTTTTCCACTAAACACTAAAAATAAATTATTTGTTTGAGTTTGTAGAACCAAACCGTGTTCTGGCTTTACCACTGTTATTTTTGTATGCTTCTGCTTTAGGAGTAGAGTCTGGCTGCTTCGTTTGAGTTTTAGAATTTTCTCCTTTCTTGGGTTTTTCTAAGTTTGGTACTGGTTGAGTTTGCAAGATCGGTGCTGAATGATTTCAAAGTTATTTACAGTGGGTGTACTGGGAGCGCTGTTTGTATGTACAGTATTATAGCTATCAGTTTCAGTCCCCTCATAGGCTAGTATGTCTTCAACAGAAAGAATCTCGTTATCGACGTATAGTTTGGCACCTTTTATATAACACCTATTTTCAGAAGTTTTGACTCTTTTTAAATGTCTTCTAAGTATGTCGTTTACTTCACGTTGAGATGTCGTTAAATCGTGTGAGATTTTAATATTAGTACCCTTTAGTTTTGAGCAATTTTTCAGAACTAGTAATTTTGTGATCGTCGATATAAATTCTACTTTAACTGGTGCTTGTGGTGAGTTGCCCAAGCTATAGGAGTTATTTATCTGATCAACTGTCAATTGTAGATTAAGAAGAATGTTCAATTTATTGCATATGGTTGTAATTGATATATCCGGTAAACTATTCTTGATGCCAAATATAATAATATTATTTTTTTTATTTTGTTTCTCTAGTAGCTCTACTTTTTCCTGCAAAATTGAGTTTTCCTTTTCTTATGTCTTGATCTTTTCTGTTAATTTCGATTCAATTTGCATCAAAATTCTTACTTCGCTAGCTTCAACAAAATTTCTTAGCTTTTTAATCTCGTCTAAAAGCTGAGAGTTTGTTGGCTGTGACATTTTACGTGTATGGTCACCTTTATTTCTCGAATAATATCGGTTTTGATTTCTAGTTCTTATCTACTGATATCGAATATTCAAGAACGAAATTGTGTTGTTTTGATATTTAGCTTTCTATGTATTATGTTTAAATTTGTTACTGAGAGTTTGGATTTTTATCAGGATGTATGCTTAAAAGCCTTACTTAACTAACTATATACAGGTAAGCAATTTTTGTGTATTCTTACTGTCTTTTACATCAGTGAAACAAGAGCACAAGATTTTCTAGCCATACACTACACTAGCCAGATAGATAATAAAGGAACACTCCCTTGAAAAGTTTAAAGGTAGATGGGACGATACAGATGTATGATCGTAGGTGTTGGGTCTCACTTCAAAATTTCGAATGGTTTGACCAATATAGACAGCGTTACATTATGGACAATTCAGTTTATATATCTCAAAATATTTCAATAGATATTTTCGTTTTTACATTGAAAATTTTTTTCTACTAGCGTGCGGAAAGATTCACTTTTCCGCAAACTTTTTAGTGTGGAATGAGTCACTTTTTCGTAAAGTTAAGTTTTTGAGGATTATACTGACATTTGAATATTCAAAATATGTACTTGTATGATGGTAGTTCACCAAATGACTGAAAAATTGAGAAATTCATTGGAATTCCCCCATAATTGTTTATAGAAAGAAACCATTTTTTTTCAATAATTTTTCAATGGCCCTGGTATAAGCCTAATGATATAGATGTCAAATAATAATAATTAAGTTGTTGATGTGTATTTATTCATAAATAATTCTTTATGTTGACTTTTGGATTTTTCCGCATGCTAGTAGAAAAAATAATGTACCCAACACGTGCGTAAAGAGACTTTTCCGCACGCGATTGCTAGCCGGACTCCTCTAAAGCGTCATTCGGCCATCTGTAATAGCGTGCGGAAAAGTATCACTTTCCACACTAGTTAGGTAATAGTATATTGTATAATTAGTGGGACTGTGTCACGAGTCGTGACACACGACTTTTAATATTTTAGTAAAGTGCACCACCAGTTCGATAACCCACCAGCCGCCACTGGTCACGACTGTGATGATTACCAGACGAGGAGCATAGCGACGAGTCTGGTAACACAGGAGTTTGGGAATATGCTTTCCCACGAATTATACATACTATTTTTTCTTCGATCGTTGATTTACATTTGAAAAATTAATTAAAAAATATTCCATTCAAAATGTGATCAAGTAAGTTTAGATAAGTTTCTCTATGTTCATATTGAAATATAGAAGTGGTAACGAGAAAAACCAAACAATTAGCCATGCAGCTTCAACGTCTATAAATTCTCGTTGCCCTCCAGTACAATTCACAAATTTTACGAACTGTACAATGAATGTAAATATTAACAACAATTAATTTGTGTTCAAGAATATCGTTATAAATTAGATGTTTCTTTTTAAGTTTTTCCATAACAACTTTATCAATATAAAAATTAAAACCATACTTTGTTTCAATTTATTGTAATAATCCGTTTGTAACATTACCGCACGCTACAGCAGTGCGGCAAGAATATTACCGCACTGTTATTAGCAGCTGCCCACTATTCTGGAATGTTGAACTTTGCTCATAGAAAACAGGTCAAAATAATGTATTTTTTCCCACGATCGGAGAAAAACTACTATTTCACTTACATTGCCTAGATTTTATTCAATTCGATTTTCTAGTTTTCATTCCACCACAAACGGATTTCGTGTTATCCTGTCAGAAGTTCACTATCCATTTGATGGTTTAAAAGTATCACATTTTTTAAATAATGGCCCAGGCAAAGGAAACTTCTCATTTCAAACTTCGTAGAATCACTCAAAAGCAATCTGGTCCACAGAAAGGCACTCAGTTTCAGGAAATTTCTGTTCAACTTCGTACAAGAGACAATCACAAAAGCAAACCAATGAATGAACATACAAGAGGTGCAGATTCAAAAATCGCTGATTAATTACAATTAATCAAATTGTAATAAAAAAAATTCACCCACATCAGTAATACCAATTCACCAAATTATAATGGCTTCTTGTAAGGGATAGGTAATCGGAAACTAATCAGTATTTCAATTTCAAGAGGAATGTTTATGAACAAAATTTAAATAAGCACAATAAATTGAAACTAACGACACTAAATTTGAAAATCAAATCATACCGTATATTTCGTCCCATAACTATGACTTCCTAAAAAGAAACACAATGTTGCTTGAAATTATCACTAGAATAATTTAGTAGAAATATGAGCTCTAGGAAGTTGTAGATTTTATAACCTCGCAAATGAATATACCTACACGTCCGACACGAACAAGCAACAACCAGCGACAACCAAAACTACTAAAACTAACAAAGTACAAAAAAAAAACATCCGAGTTTGTGTCGTTCTCCAGCATTAAAGCTTTTGAAAATTTACATGTACAAATCATTTTGCTACCAGGTTAAAATAAAAAAAAACAGAGTACATTGTACTTAATACAGCTGCATTGTATTACAATTGAAAAGAGAATATAATAGATTAAGGGAGTGTAAATGGGAAATAAAAAGAACACTTGAAAAATAAGCATTGTGAGTAACAGATTTTGGAATTAGGCGACAAGGAGCGGTAGTGTTTTATGAAGCGAAGACTTGTTTAAATAATATGTTCAACGACGTTTTTTCAATGAAATGTTCAAGCTGTTTCATTACTTCCCTTTTTTAGGATTCACCTCTCTAAAAACAGTCAAAGTAGTTCCGGTTTCTTGTCTTCCATATAGGCCACTAGTTTGACTGGAGGTATTTTCAGTAGTTGTAATGGTTGTATCATTCACCCTTCAAAGCCTTCCGACTGCGTCCTTGTAAGTTCCCACAGATTAGGTGTTTCATCGAAATATATTTTTTCTGCCCATAGGTTCTCTAACTCTGCCCCTTTTGTGAAGATGCGTCCTTATGCTGAGGTGTTTAGTCACCAGCCAGTGGAAATTTCTTCGTTCAGTGATCTCTTTGTATCTGGTAATCCCCACATACCCAGTTCCGATGCATTAAAACGGTTCTGGACGTATGATTCCTTCTTCAAAACTCTGTTTAGCTAACTGGTCCACCACTCTTGTGCAGGCATCCATATTAGAGACACTATGTTGTCTCTTGTCAGCCTTTTAAGGGACTCTTCACAGTTTTTCACCATTCTAGAAAAAGTTGTTGGGCCACTGATAACTTCAAGAAGAGCCTGAATGTCAGTGAATATTTGAATTTTTTTGTGCGGTTTTTCTTCTTCTGGAGCTTTTAATAATATAGGCTATAGCGGCAATTGTCTTCGCTTGGAACGTCAACAAAAGTAAACAACTTTTTCTTTCTAGGCCAATTTATGCCAGCCCAAGTGATGAGCAGAATAAGTCTTATTTTTGCGAAAAAGCAAGACCAAGGCCAATAAATACCAAGACTGAATATGCTGAGCCAAGACCAGCAACGCAAGACTCAACGTACAAAAAAATAGTTATACACTGATGTATTTTTAATATTATTTGAATGGTAAAAAAATAAAGACTTTTGCTAGATATATTTGATTATAAATTGTTGATAATGTATAACCATAATATTCTTCAGAAGTGAAAAAAGTAATAGGTGAAATGAATGAGACCAAGACTTTGTTGCAACACCAAGACCTAACATAACCTAACCAAACCAAGACCGGACGATTTGATGAGAATGACAAACCAAGACCGATTGAGCAAGATCAAGACCAAGACTCCAGGAGTCTTGCAGAGTTAAAAATTCTGCAGGTACAGAAGCTACTTTGACTAGAGCCTTATACACGTTCACTGATAATGTTTTTACTTTCTTCTTTCCAAACCGCATTTTCAATAAATTTGAAATCAGTCCGTTCATTATCTTGTATTTTACTGATTCTTGAATATATTAACTGAAGTGAGGTATAAACGCTGCTGCTGTTGCAGTTTTACCGTGTAATTGATATATTTCACGCCCACTTTTATTTTACTATAGTGGTGTTCGCACGGAATAGTTATTTGTTCAACTAGGCAGCAAAGTAGTAGATTGACTGCCGAGGCTGAATTCAGCTAAGGCAGTCAATCTAGTTTGCTGCCGAGTTGAATATATAATTTTTTCTCCGATTGTTCATAATAAGGATATTGTATTTGCAAATTATTACAATTCCCACAATCTCTTTATTTTGGTTAGTTGCTATGGAAATGTATAATCACAGGCAGCAAAGTAATCACTCTGCTGCCTAGGCAGGAAAAGTAATACTTTGCTGATTGATATCAGTCAGCAAAATTAATATTTGCTGCCAATCGGAGAAAATAACTATTTTCTACTAGCATGCGGAAAGAGCCACTTTTCCGCACTATTTGTATAGTTTGTATTTGAATATTTGAAATATGTATTTGTATGGTTGTAGTTTACCAAATGACTGAAAAATTATGAAATTTATTACAATTCTGCTATAATTATTTAATAAAAGAAACCTTTTTTTCAATATGTAATTTTTTATGTCCCTGGTAAAGGCCTTATCAAATGTATGTAAAATAATAATAATTGAGTTGTTGACATGTATTTAATAATAAATGTCTCTTTATGTGAGCTTTTGGGGTTTTTCCGGATACTAGTAGAAAAAATAGTGTACCTAACACGTCGTAAAGTGAATTTTCCACACGCGATTGCTGCAATAGCGTGCGGAAAAGTATCACTTTCCGCACTAGTTAGGTAAACTACTATTAAAACAGAAAATGGTGATATAATTTCCTGATAGCACAATCTCTCTTTATTTTTTATTCGCCAGGAAATTTTATTCTCATCACTCAATTCATATCAGTTACAATTTTATTTTTTGTTCACCACTGGTAAATTATGTTTTTGTAGAATTTATTTTGAGAAGTATTTAAACGTGCCATTTTGTATGTTATGGAAGTGTATCGGTCAAAAAGCTAAGAATGTTAATGATGGCTAAATTGCAGGTAACGAAAACAATGTTTACTCGACTTGATTAAGTTAAAAATATATTGGTATGTAAAATTCCAAATGGTTTCCATACAGAGACTTCCTCAATATATTTTTACTACTATTATCAAAATAAATAGCAAATCACTGTATTTTATTGTGTTGAGTTTCGAGACGTGTTCATTGACAAATATTATATTCAATTGGTTTGTTTTTGCAAAAGCACTCACGTATTAATAATACACACATATCTGTATCTGTGAAGTAGGAAGGGTGAGTATATGCTTACAGCACTTAGGCCACATGTGACCAATTAAACATTAATGCAGGGGTGAGAATTTGATATGAAAACTCATCCTCCTTTCAATATAATTTGACATGTTTTTCCATATTATGAAGAAACTCTTGGTTTTTGAGTTTCTGAGAGTGTGTAGTTTTCCTTGGAATACCCAGTATCGAAAGAAGTTATGAGGGGGAGGGATAACTGTGATCAGCACAAGCTGTCATTATCAAATTAGTATCAGTGATTTTTTCAAGAAACCGTCTCTTCGCTGGCTTCGCCACTGCCTCCTGGGCTTATTTTGGATCCTTCTAGTGTTCTGACTACAGCCTATTCAGCTAATCCGTTCCCTATTAGCTTATACAGGTTCTTTACTGGAGTCATTTGGGGTCAACCAGCTTTTACCATACAGCGTCTCACAGTTGCATAATATATGCAGAGATATTTCGGTGACCGTTTTGCAACTTCTGCATGTAAGGTCTGCGTTATACAGCCGTATTTTATGCTCCTTTGTGGGAAAGTGTCCCGTTACTAGCGCTGTTATGGGGCGTAGTTTGTTCCTTTTTCTGATGGTTCTTTTATGAATTTCTTCCCGTGTGTTTGCCTGAGAGTATTCTTCCAATGTTTATTGTGTTGTCTTTCACCCACCCTTTTAACCATGACCTAATTGAGCAACCAGAAATGCCAACAGTTGGTTCGGGTCCGTTCATCAGGGTTGACGATCCTGCTCTTCGTCAGTGATTCCTTTGTGGCCAGTCCTTTAGGTTCTTCGCCGCATTCCCGACCCAGCCGAGATGTTGGGTGGTATGAATAAAAACGAAGTATATGCTAACACTAGAAGTATTAGGGTTTTCTATTAAGTAGGTACTTCAAAACTAAGAAAAAACTACATTTCGAAGTAGATACTTTTAATTTTTCTGGAAGTTACTATACTATGTAGCACTCTCGCGAAAATGACTTAAGTATTCACTGCAATTTAAAGTAGCGACTTCTTTACAGTCGATACTTCGATTTCAAGAAGAAATTATAGTATTTGCTTAACGTTAGCGAAGTTGGTATGGTAGCAACTTCTTGAGAATTCTACGGTTAATTTTGTTTGAAAATAGATGAAATACTCAGAAGAAAAATATACAGTACAAGACGTCACTTTAATGATGATACCATATCATAAATTTTGTTTTGTATTTTTATTATAAATATTGGTTAACTCTTTAAGGACTGTATCTTTTGCAGACTTGAGGGCAGGTGTCATTTTTTTATCCGGTAGTATCTTGAAATCTTCTAGCATTATAACAAATGCTTATTGTATACCCTTCATTTTGGGACCCTTCTTGCTGGGGCATTTCTTCATCTGAAGACATTCTACTCAATCACGAACACTCTTTATAACTTTTAATAATTTAATTGACAAGAAAAATAGCAAATAATATTTCTGGTAGTTTCGAGGATAGTCTTGACAATTTTTTGTAACAATAATGATAGAACAGAAAATCTAATAAACTTGTCAAGACTAGCTACCCGAGCAGAAGGAGTAGGAGATGCTGCACGTGTCGAAGCATATACTACGGGCTAAAAAGTAGATACTACAAGCAGTTTAGTAAATACTTCAACGTTAAGCAGATTCTACCGGAACTGACCAGATGCTTCATGATGTAGCAGATACTTTGAAGTAGATCCTTAAATTTGTAGTATTAGCATGTACTTCGTTTTTATTCATACCACCCAGTACCTTAGAGCTCTGAAATGCTTTAAGGGCAGTTGGATGGGTGGTATGAATAAAAACGAAGTATATGCTAACACTAGAAGTATTAGCATTTTCTATAAAGTGGGTACTTCAATTCTAAGAAGAAACTACATTTCAAAGTAGATACTTTAAATTTTTCTGGAAGTTACTATACTAAATAGCACTCTAGTGGAAATGACTAAAGTATTTACTGCAATTTGGAGTAGCGACTTCTCACAGCAAATACTTCGATTTTAAGAAGAAATTGTAGTATTTGCCTAACGTTAGCGAAGTTGGTATAATAGCAGCTTCTTGAGAATTCTTCGGTTAAATTTGTTTGAAAATGGATGGATGGAAGGAAAATATACAGTGCAACGACACGTTAATGATGATATTTTGTATCATAAAATGTTCCAGTAACAAAAAATGAGGTGGCAGGTGTCATTTTTTTATCCAGCAGTATCTTGAAATCTTCTAGGATTATAACAAATGCTAATTGTATATTTTTTGGGACTCTTCTTGACAGGGCATTTCTTCATATGAAGACATTCTACCCAATCACGAACACTGTTTATAACTTTCAATTGACAAGAAAAATAGCAAATAATATTTCGGGTAGTCTTGAAAATTTTTTGTAACAGCAATGATGGAACAGAAAATCTGATAAACTTGCCATGACCTGCTCCCCTAGCAGAAGGAGTGGAAGATGCTGCACGTGTCAAAGCATGTACTACGGGCTAAAAAGTAGATACTACAAGCAGTTTAGTAAATACTTCAACGTTAAGCAGATTCTACCGGAACCACAAATGCTTCATGATGGAGCATATACTTTGAAGTAGATCTTTAAATTTGTAGTAATAGCATGTACTTCGTTTTTATTCATACCACCCAATGTATCAGTGATAACTGTACTACCAATTTCTTGTATAAATCAAAACTTCCCAATTTTTTTTTAATTACTCACACTTATGTTGAGACTTTTAGAGTAACCAACATATTTTGACTACTTTGATATTACACCGCGAAGAAAATGTAACCTCAATAATGTAGATTATGACAATTGGGCCACAGCAACATACGGCCATGATTAAGCTAGTTAAAAATAAAAATGATGAAAATCTTCCTGTATGCCGATAATACAGAATAAATCAAATCAATAAGCCCCATTCATTTTGATATAGCGTTTTGTTCACACTATCGTTTTCAGTCGGTTTTTCTATTAAAAATCTAAAATTACTTTTCAGGTTCTAAAACACTCGTGTGGAAATTCAAATTGTAAAAGGGTCGTTAATATAACTGGAAAGAGTGCGAAAACATAAATACACAATCGATTGCCTGCACTGCCAACGGTTGTGTCATCGAACACGGACCGGACGGGCAATATGGGATTATTTATGGTCCAATCAATCATTAACGATGCTAGATTAGCGCATATATTTTCGGGAAAAAGGGTAATAATTCAAAAACGAAAACACGGTTGACTTAAAATCAAAATAGGGATCGTATTCGATCAAAGGAAAGGGGATTTTCAAGATAAACTAGAAGGGTAGCTCTGTTTTCCGAAGAGATGAAATATTCCTTTGATTGAACCTTCAAATTTATGTGAATGCCGAGTTTACACAAGAGAAAATGTTTGTTCATCAGAAATTTTTATTAATTTCACAGTTTTTAAGAATATATTAAGCAATTGCACACGTCTTAGTACCTTGGGATCTAGACTATTATGTTCAGAAATATTTTATATACTTTAAAATGTATACAACATTTATTATGCTCCCTGATCCAGAATGGATAAATAATATATAATATGTAAACGACATAAATTCCACATTTTAGAAAAGAGATAAACCACAAGTGCAATTTATGTTTGCGACAAAGAGGAATGGCATAGCATGTCGACAAAAAATTATGATAAGACTACTGGAAATGACAGTTTCACTGAAGCTTCCAAATAGTTAAGATAGGGAAGGACATAAATATAAAAGACACCACATTTTTTCCCAATATTTTGATTGACTCAACATCTGGCCTTAACGATTTAGTAATAAAAGTTTCTGAATCCTTACAGACAATAGTGTTAATACGTAACGGGGATCTCTACTGCAGACTTTGTGGCATGGAAACCGAGACCGTAACTCATATCTCGTCTTACTGTGAGGCATTGGACTAGAGAAAACTAACAATTTTCGGAGAAGCTAATGTGCAGCAGTTGTAGATCTGCCTGCATGAGTTTTTCTCTCAAGTTATGATCTCGCATTTCTACTCTTGAAATTCTTTCTTTCAGATCACTGTCCTCCAATCTTTATTGCGCTGTTTTTCCGATTTCGAAATCTTTTGGAGGCTATAGACCGGCTGTGGTCGTGTGTGGTATAGTGACGGAGATATCAAACATAATATGACAGCAGCGACAGACAAGCAATATGTGTTGATTCTTCCATATCCATTTGGCTGTTATACAAATCAATAATTCCAATTTCTCCCAAGTTTTTATAATAAATTGTCAACTTGACGTTCACACATTTATCTCGAACTTTATAGTCAACGGAATCGTTATCGACTAGTTGTAGTGTGAAAATAGTATATTATTCAACAAGTATGATTAGGTGTTTATGTCATTAGCCTGCGGCTCACGACATAAACGCACCTTCGTGAATAATATCCATTATATACGAGTAGAATACTATACTTTGTCGACGACTATAAATTACCTGTTTAGGTATACCCACATTTTTTGTCAAACTAAAACGCTATAGTTTATTACATTCATATAGCTTATTACTTCTTATGTTATTGTACAAATTATATATTCAATTCATGTTAGTAATATCTCTCAAGCCAGTATAGTTATTGAAATTCTTGCAATAAATTATTTAAATGTCACTTCTGCTTTTGACATACATCATACACACTAGATAAAATAATACGATCTACTCCTATATATACAAAACCTAGATACTATCGTATATATTTTTATCAGATTGATTTCCGGAAGTAAACAAACAGTTCACCTTATCCTATACCAATAATGTACTTTATCTGCCTTGCGGCAGGTATAGTGACATATGAGTCAGATAAAGTGACATATGCGTCAGGGAAAGTGACATATGCGTCAGGTAAAGTGACATAATATGCATCAGGTGAAGTATTTTGACTTTGAAATTACTCGAAAATTATTATCTGTCAGTGTTTACTTCGTTTCAATAAAATGCAATGAAATATAACTTAGTTTCTTATATTCCGAATTCTGAATAGTTGGCGATCGAATTTTGTATACGCCTCGTCAGTAAAGTGTCTTTATCGGACTCGCTCGTCTCATAATTTCTCACTCGTCCGATAAAGAATCACTTTAATGCCTTGGTACATAAATATCTATTATAGCCTGATGGTTTGGTGCTCTGACTTGAAAAAGCGAGGCATTTTAGTCACAGGTTCGAATCCCGGTCTGGATGAAAATTTTTATTTAATATATTGTGTCGTTAGTAGGAATAATCAATATAATCATCTTCAATATAATTATATGTCATGTGATCTTTTCATTATCCACACCTATTATCCACGGGTGAATTATGTACGTCATTATCTCAGGTGCAGAGAAAACGGGCCACCTATTATTTTTTCAAAATCGGCTTAATTTGGTTATTATTTTGGTTTTTAAATTATATTTTGTATTCTTTATCAACAAAGGACTTCCTTCTAAATACAAAAAGTTGGAATACATGTGTATTTTCTCGTTTTACATAAAAAAAGAACATTTTGGAAAATTCAAATTCAAAAATTCTATATTTCATTCATGCAATTCGAAAGGAGCTTATATTTGTTTTCAATTGTTGGGCGGTTTCTAGGCAATTTTTTGTCATTGTTAATATTGTCAATATCAACGTTGACAATTTTAAAGTCTTAATCATGGTTTTAAGTGCTGAAGATTGTGCTAAAGCAGTAGCTCTTGTGGAAGATGGTCGATGCCAAAGATATGTGGCTCGATTACTCAATGTTAGTCGTTCTACCATTCAAAGGGTGTTACAACGTTTTGGGGATACTGGAAGAAACACAAGAAGGCCCGGTAGTGGTAGAATACGGGTAACTACCGCTCGAGATGACAGATTTATTGTACTAAATTCTCTAAGGGATCGTCATTTGCCTTCAGTACAGACAAGAAATCGACTTCTGGAGGTTCGTGGTAAAAATGTAAGTAAATGGACAGTTCGCCGAAGATTACATGAGGTTGTGTTAAAAGCTTTTAGGCCAGCAACTGGGCCTAAGTTACTTCCACGTCACCGGGTAGCGAGATTGCTCTTTGCTCGTGAACATAGCTATTGGAATCTTATGCAATGGGGTAATATACTCTTTACCGATGAGTCCAGGTTCTCGCTACATTCACCAGACGGACGAAAAAGAGTGTGGAGACGAAATGGGGAACGATTCCAAGAATGTGCTTTTAGCCCTAGGCTGAGTCATAACGGAGGTTCCGTAATGGTATGGGCAGGGCATATCAAGTGAAGCCTCTACGAAATTAGTGTTTATCAATGGGGGCTCCCTGACTGCACAACGGTATATTGAGGAAGTTTTGGCATATCAGGTGGTTCCATTCGCTCCATTTATTGGCGATAACTTTATGCTGATGCGGGACAACGCTAGACCTCATTCAGCGAGATGCGTCAGTGAATACTTGACAGAAGTTGGCATTGCAAAAATGAACTGGCCAGCATGTTCTCCGGACGCAAATCCTATAGAACATGTGTGGGACATGTTAGGCAGACGTGTTAGAAGTCGTGCTATAGCACCAACCACACTAAATGAGCTTCGTGTAGCTCTTCAAGAAGAATGGGAGAATATTCCTCAGAATGCAGTTCGTGAGCTCATTAGTGGGATGCCACGCCGTATGCAAGCAATAATTAGGGCTAGAGGAGGAAATACTAAAGTCTATTTTATGTGTTAAATTTTGTTTTCTGTACCTCTAAAGTTTGCTGTTGTTAACATAAATTTTACTAAGTATACATGTATTTTTCCTTTATTTATGTCATTGTTTATTAAGTTTAGTTTAAGTAACATATTCTTGTCTTTTTATACCAGGAGGAAGTCCTTTGTTGGTAAAATATAAAAAGTGTAAACCAAAAGCCAAAATAATAAACAAATATAGCCGATTTTGAGAAAAAAATAGGGGGCCCGTTTTTTTTGCACCTGAGTGTACTTGAAGAAGCACACGTAAAATGTTGGAATTATCAAATAGTCGTGGACAAACTATTTTATTATCCATAGGCAACGAATAATTGCTAACGTACTCTCGTCCTTACACATTATTTCTGGTATAATAGAGATTTTTTTTTCAAAAATACCGATAAAAAGAAGCTGTGAAGACAGGGAATTACAGGAAAAATTGTACAAACCATTTCTGTCATGCATTTAACTCGAATATCTTGAGCGATTCCAATCCGGGTTTTACAACTGGCAATTTAAGGATAATTCTTATGTTCGAACATAAAAATTTTTATTGCTATTCACGAAAGGGACAAAGGTAGTTTAATACTCGATATTCTTTAATACAATGTAATCGATTCGATCTAATCTTGTCTTTCCATAGAAAAGTAATATTAAAAAAGAAATCAGAGAAGGTTTGATTTATTCCATTGGGGAAAGTAAGGTAATTTATCGTTATTATGAGCGCGATAGAGTAAAATTTATTAGATTCGAATACTTTTCCTATTGTTTCGCAAACTTATGAGTTTGACCACAAATTGTTCTTATAAATTGGCTCGAGCTCTACACCGGTGCGGAGTTTCTTAAAGTAAGTATTTATAAAATGGTTGCTCTTTATTCGTCATAAACAACTTCCCTACGAACAAGATAATCTGCAATGTTGTTCACATTGTTAATTATTTTCTGAATTTCAATTGATCCAAAAATCTTTAAATTGTGCGTGGTTATAGACTTTTTATGTAGATCTTCCATTTATCCAATTATTAAAAAGTGATCTTGCAGACTTCATGATATTGATTGTAGAGGTTATGAGTTTTTCACATAAAAACCATTGAGAAATACAAAATTAATTGAAAATAGCTTCAAATGCCAGTGGCGTGAAAAATGAGAGGAAAGATGACATATTTTTCCAACTGTGCACCACTGGATCAAGAATGGAAACATCTGTTCCATCAAAATATGCCCTTTCACATTAAAAAACAACCTGCCAAATGGCGAATCAATTTGAAGTTATCAATTTATTTTTATATCTCCAGCTCCCCGTATTTCAAAAAGTAAATGAGTTGAATCCCTCAATCCTTATATAATTTTGTCCAATTTCACGAGGTATCTACATGCAAACGTTGTTGTCATTTGGAAACACCCTTTTTAAATGTTTATTATATGTGAACATAGTATCAATAAGATAATATCCAAGCTTCTTTCAAAAATAGATTGGGACAACTATAACACCTGTCTGAAAAAAAAACTAACATATATTCAGAAAAAAAGAAGAGCTAAACACCAGCTCGATCTGGAAAATCAGCTAAAGAACCTAAACAGTTCAATAATCGATTCATTTGAATCGAAATACCTTCTTCAAGAACAGCGTAGCAGCAATGATGCTCCCTGGTGAAATAAACATCTGTGAGAACTAGGAGCTCGAACCAGGGACCTTTTTCATGGAGAAAAACTCACCTGAGACTGGAAAAGATACACTGCGGTAAGAAACGCCCACTACAAGAGTACTAGCGTGTACTAGCTAAAAGAATTAGTTCCAGGAAATTATGTGAAGACATAGACACAACACCTGTTGCGCATGATTTTAGGTCATTGCGGTCATTGTGAAAACTAGGGTCAACAAATAGACGAGAAGGAGAAGGAAAAAGTGTGATCCTTAATAGTATATTTACCTGAGAGTAGCCCGAATAAGGAAGCTTATCATCTCAAAGGTCATAACAGACCTTCAAGAGATAGTACCGCAATGACTGAGTACGTTTGTAAGGTTGAAATTTGTTAAAAATTAGTCAAAGCAGCTTAGAATTGGGTTATATGCCAAAAACATTAAGAGGGTCAATTGCGACCTTCCAAAAGCTGAAAGAAGGGAAACAACAAACTCCAAATCCTCAAGACCAATTAGTCGTTTGTACTCGAGACGATGGGACTCCACTGGTACAACTGACGGAGGATTATATAGAATAAACTTTTGACAAAACTCCACATGAAGCTGTCAAAGGACCACTAGATAGAAGAGGTGTAGGTAGCAGAACATCCACATGTATATCGGAACTGATAACCAACAGAGTAGCAGAGACATGGGCGAGCAAAACATTGACAAACACGAAAAGGAGATTACATACAAAGAAAAAATGCCTCCAATGGAGCGCTGGTACTATTTAAAATGTCAGCCATGATAAAGAAGATAGATGAAAAATAATATACACCCATTACATTTTGTACGTTCAAGTTTTCCACTCGTTATTTGTTTTATGATAAAATAAAAAAGTTTGTTCAACCAAATAAAAATGAAGTGCACATCCACGAAAATGAGCAGCATCAAAAAAATCAGTTCATGATAAGTGTATACTCCATGTGTGAGTTTCAACATAAATTATGGTCTGAAATTCTGGAGTGCGTTAGTGTCACAATAATCACAGAGTAAAAAGAGCGTTGAGAGACAGTGGATGCTTCATTTCTTTCAGTTATGATCATATTTCCACTAACTTTTTGATATTCAGAGTGGTCCTTAGGTAATTATACATAGAAGTACAGTACTATACTCACTTCAAAATACCGCGATTCGAATCAAATAGCCCAAATAAAATGTTTATATAAAAAGAGATATAGTTGTTGAGTATGAGATTATTTTTTTCGTTTTTCACAATAACTTCAACGCTTTTCGACGAATAGGTAAAAAAATTTCATGTTAGGGGTTTTTAGATACGAGAAATCATAATTTTATTCATTTTTTGATGTATTCTGTAGAGGGCGCCACATAGGACAGGTATGCGGCCTAAGCGTACGCAAAACTTTGTTGCCTTTTACATTAGCGCCACTTCTGTAAAAAATAATTAATGTCACATCAATACAACAAGAAAAAATGTATACCTGTTAGTATCCTCAAATCTTGACGGTTTTAGTGATAATTACATTTTAGTGATTAACTACATGAAATAACGTTCGAAAAATTTGTGTACTGCTTTTCTTCCTCTTCTGAATCTACGCTGTAATTCTTCCAATATCTCTTCTATTGTAGACCTGATTCTACACACGTTTCAATATTGCTTTTTTACAACCACTATGGAAAGTCGTCTTTTGTGCATTGAAAAGCAGCTGCAAAGTTGATGTTTTCCGCGAGGTCATAATTTGACATTATTGGCGCTCTTAAGCAGAAAGTAAGTTTGGCGCACGCCTGTTTTTATTTATAGATAAAAGAAAGCTAAGTAGTTATTTAAATATAAACTGTACAATAAATAAATATTTCAGCTAATGTATATTATGTTAAAGCATCCAACAGTATTTTGGTGTGATCGAGCAGAAAGTACCTTGGTAGTCTCGACAAATTGCCGCACACCGCTGCAACTTTCTGTCTCGACTGTCAAAGTACTGATGCGCAAATATAGTCAAAGGCACTCTTAACGTGCGGGTTCAAAGGTCACTAACCATATGTATCAAATCAGAAAACACAGAGGTTACCAAAATGTGAGATTACACTGCAGATTGACGAATCTCCACTTCTTCTTTCATTCTCGAAATAATCCATCGAACTAAGTACAAAAAAACTGAAAATTGCTTCTTATTATTCATATTTTCACTTTGAATTGTCAAAGTGACAAAACTGACATATTTAAATAAAAATTCTGCTGGTGAAAGACTTTTTAGAATCGCTGAAAATTAAATACATATCCTTCTTTTTCCCGTCAAAATTGCATAAGTCTGTCTTATTTATCTAACGGATTTCATTTGGAAGTTATAATTTAACGTAATAAAAGAAAACAAAAACTGTGAGTATGTCTTTGTTGAATCGTATGACGCACGTTAAGAGTGCCTTTGACTATAGCTATTTTCCATTCTAATTATTTTCGTACCGATGACTTATGAACAAATAAAATAGTTACACTAATGTTAAAATCAATAAGAGTGATATATATTCTCGTGCCAAACTTTTATCTTTCAATTTTGTTTGATTTTTATCGGCCTAAATCGTCAACGTGTCCAGGGTAATTGTTAGGTTTCGATAAAAAAATGCTTCAACCGCTTTTTTTATTTTCTTCTCGTTCGTTATTCTCTACGTTACGTATAGTCTGGTCAACACATACCATTTTTCATGAAATTCTTAAAAAATAGTCACCGTAAATAACGATTATGTCATTTGATTCGGAAATCATGTAAGCAAAGTCTATATATTCATTCTTGAATATATAGTCTTTGATGTAAGTTTAAGGATAGGTTCCTACAGGGGGCGATAAAAATTGCAAGACAATTACCTGAGAAAAATGGGGTTTTTTTTTTCGAATATACTTATCGAAAACTTACGAAGATATTAGAAAAAGAAAAGATATTGAAAGATAAAAAAAATTCTGAAGAAAAGAGGAAATTAACTTAAAAAGTTCCGACCTTCGGAACTTTTTCTGTATTACTTATACCTAATTTTGATTCAACTCTGAACATAAGCGTTCATTTTTAGTATGCTATCGCCGTATCAAAATCAAGTAGGTTGCACTGAATAAATTTTTCAAGGTATTAATTATTAATTTGTAATTTGGAAAAAACATTTTGTATTTTGAACACTTCAAGAAGTTTATTGCTGTTTGAGAAAATTCTTAGAGTTACGTACTGATTTCTTATTTTTCAAACTTCCAGGACGTGATCTTGTATGTATACAGGAAGGGCTTCACGACCAGAAGCATTCTTAAGATAAACAATTTTTGTAGTTTATAATTCAAAAGGAAGTTCAAGAATTTTCGTTGCCAAACTTTATTAAAATATCAACCTCAAGAAGTGTTCAAAAAACACCATAATGTTTCCAAATATTCAAATCAACAATTAATACCTTAAAAAAATTGTTGGATATCTCTTGGATATCCATTTTCGGCGTCAAATTGAAATTACAAATTATATAGACAGGGTTTCGGGATTAGGATCATTTTCTCACAAAATTTTCGCTTATTTTCATATATTCTCCCAATTTTTAATGGTTTTCGGAATATTCGAAAAAAACCAAACCCCTATTTCTTTATAGATTGCTTATAACTTCTATAACATTCATCGGCCTTGTTTTGAACCTCTCCTTAAGTTTTCTTCATGACTTTCTAAATCGAATCACACCTTGATCGTAATTTTCGGTGACTATACAAGATTTTCTTGGAAAATGATCCATGTTGACCGGACTAATATTCGGTATAAATTGTTCGCACTGTTCGACCAGCGAGTGCGGCGCGCAAAAGTCCAATTATCATTAATTTCTCAACTATGCGAGTGTCAAAATATCGGATCGATGAACAAATTCATTTGACATAATTTTTGTGTCACACAATCAATTTATTCGATCTCCAAAAACGGATGTTGAAATAGAACATGTATTGGAAATGTAAATTGAAATCGAACATACAGAAACGATGACCCAACTTTGCCAGAAACAAGTTCAACGTGAATCATAAATTACGTTGTTTTAAATCGATTGAAAATAGTGTAATCTGGAGAATACTGTGACATAATTTAATTTTAAGCTAATATAGCGTCCAATCATCCTGCGCTATATTGTCTTGAAGAGCTGATCAAGCACAAAGTATAAATAGAAGCTTATACTTATATTTATAAGATGCGACATAGGGATTCCTGTAGAAAACTGTCAAACGCGAGCTTACTTTTTACCAAATAGCGTTGTTAAAAAATAATAACAGACTCGGAAAAGTCGTTGAAAAATAAGTTCAAATGCAATTTTACTTTTCTGAAATTCACTCTGTCTCAATGAAAAAATGTATAGTTATGTTTGAAAAAATGTAACTCCATTTTCATACCACTTTCAGATAATTTTGATCGATTAGAAGTTGGTTAACAGGGTAGTACGCGAGAAATTTGAAAGATAAACCTGTATGGCAGTTCGATTCGCCGCTGTGGTGAAATTTTTTTCTTATGGTTTTCAGTTATTTTTCCAAATCAGTTATTATTTTTTATCTACAACTTTCATGTAACGAGTACGATTTGACACTATTGTTAGTGTCATAATGACGTATATTACCGCACTAGTTCGTTTTTGATTACATTACCGAACTAGTGCGGTAATGAGGATCTGGAAACAGATTAATACCAGAATAAAATATTTAAAATAACACTGGAAGCTGCATTTTCAATTTCTGGAAGGAGATTGTCTTCGCTTGAACTCATTTTCATAGATTTTTGTTCATTCAAATTTGAGAAATTGATGACATAACTAATTTATTTTATTTCCACATCATTGTTTGTCTTTGATGAGATGGTCACAAAATATGATACACAGTACCTTATGTTTGCAGTCAATATTATTAAAAATACGTTGGATTGTAACTTCATGCACACTCTTCTAAAATGTATACCTACTATAAGGCTAGTGAACATAACAGAAACACAGAGGAGCCCCACAAGGCAAACCGAGCTGCAAGAAAGTCTCATCCATAAAACTGGAACTCAACTGTCTTCGCGCCGAGTTTTGTTTAAATACTTAGGACATTTGAGATCTTACAACATTCAATGCGCTGTATGATTGAATTAAATAAATCAATTGCTCTGGAATATTTATAATGATCAAGACGTGTTGAATAACCTTGCGAACCCAACCGAACGAATAACGCTCACTGTGGCACCTTTGAGCTTGTCCTGTTCACCGACATAAAATGTATACCTACTATAAGGCTAGTGAACATAACAGAAACACAGAGGAGCCCCACAAGGCAAACCGAGCTGCAAGAAAGTCTCATCCATAAAACTGGAACTCAACTGTCTTCGCGCCGAGTTTTGTTTAAATACTTAGGACATTTGAGATCTTACAACATTCAATGCGCTGTATGATTGAATTAAATAAATCAATTGCTCTGGAATATTTATAATGATCAAGACGTGTTGAATAACCTTGCGAACCCAACCGAACGAATAACGCTCACTGTGGCACCTTTGAGCTTGTCCTGTTCACCGACATACGACCAACGACCGCAAAGCACGTTCACACAGACGGAGCATGTAGCTCGCGAGCCAGTGCACTCGGTGTGGCTAATGACTTTTTTTTTAATTCACGGGCTTGTCCGCTTTCAATAGCAGTCAAAGATGAATTAAATGACGCTTGCTGTTGACGGGAGCTGTGTTGCATTTGAAGTTACTGAGAGGTAATTCAAAAAGTCACTGAAATATTAAACTGTCCTTATACAGTGTGTAAAAGCCAAATGGAATAAATTCATTATTTCGGTTACTGTACATATTTATAAAAAATCCCGAAACACATCAAATTTAAATTATAACTTGACATTCTTTAACGTGAAAATGCAACCCCTACCTTCAACCCCCTTAGAATGACAGGTACAACCCCCAATTTTTTAAATGGGAAGTATAGGCTTGTGATATATCATTTGAAAGGTCTCTTCATTCTCTATTCAAAAATGTTATTGTTTTTAAATTTAATGCAAAAATTAACATAAAAAAAATTAATATCATGTTGTTACCGAAATTCGCTACAATACAATCAAAAACTAAAATGTAATGCAAAACGTAATAAAATGTAGAACACGAAAAAGAACTATGAATGTTAATGAAGTAGATGTTCAAAATGTTCTCCGCGAACGTCTTGGCAACATCCTAATCTCAAATAAAACTGTCTTCTAACATTATTTAACATATCAGGCGTGATCGACCTAATCGCAAGCGTTATTCGTTCTTTTAAGTCATTTAAATCAGAAGGTTTAGTTTTGTACACATGGCTCTTCACATATCCCCATAAAAAGAAATCTAATAATGTAAGATCAGGTGATCGCGCTGGCCATTCAATCGATCCTCGCCTCCCTATCCACCGATTGGGAAATATTGTATCGAGGTACTGCCGGACATTAAGTTGGTAATGTGGTGGTGCTCCATCCTGCTGAAACCATATCGTATTCGCTGGAACTTGAGGATTACCTGGATCAGGATATAAATCTGCCAACGTTGGAATGACATCATTTTGAAGTAGTGCCAAATAATTGTTGCCATTCAAGTTGCCCTCAATAAAAAAGGGACCAATTATATTGTTCCCTACAATCCCTGCCCAAACATTAACCTTTTGAGGATATTGAGTGTGTTCTTTCTTCTCTCATCCAGTGAGGATTTTCCGTGGACCAGTAGCGGCAATTTTGCCGATTAGCATGACCGTTAAGTAAAAAAGTACACTCATCAGAAAACATAACGTCTTCTAATTGGATAATATTGTTATCCAACATGTCCATCATTTGCTCACAAAAAAAAGTTCTCCTATCAAAATCGTCTTCCATGAGCTCCTGAGTAGGTATCATCTTATACGGATGCAATTTATTTTCTTTTAATATGTTTGCTATCGATGTATGGCTAGCATTGAATGTAGTGGATGCCTGTCTACTCGATGTATGTGGGTTTTCCTGAAACTCAAGCAACACATCTAATTTGAGTTCATCACTCAGTGCATTAGCAGCTGCTTTTTTTATCTGCCTTACATGACCAAACTCGCGAAACTGCTTTTCTATTTTACTTATTGTTCCTTGGGATATAGGCGGTAAATTAGGAAATTTCTCATGAAATAGGCGAGTTACTTCCTGTTGTGTTCGGATGTTATCTCATTTGTAAAACTGTTATTTTATGCATTTCCGTTAATCTAACCATTTTTCAGAATTGAATTGAACAAACTTTATACTTAAATTACAACAATGACAACTTAAATAAAACAATTTACTACTGCTTGTTAAAATAGCGTTGCCACGGAAATTCTTTAAAGTTTTTTAATGGTTACCATCTAAAAACCACATTGCTACGGTTTTTGTTCACTTTCTCATTATCAAGACCTAAACGGGAAATAAGTTGTAAGTAATATTGTAATAAGTTCCGAGTATATTTTAGCGAATTTCGGTAACAACATGATATTAATTTTTTTTATGTTAATTTTTGCATTAAATTTAAAAACAATAACATTTTTGAATAGAGAATGAAGAGACCTTTCAAATGATATATCACAAGCCTATACTTCCCATTTAAAAAATTGGGGGTTGTACCTGTCATTCTAAGGGGGTTGAAGGTAGGGGTTGCATTTTCACGTTAAAGAATGTCAAGTTATAATTTAAATTTGACGTGTTTCGGGATTTTTTATAAATATGTACAGTAACCGAAATAATGAATTTATTCCATTTGGCTTTTACACACTGTATACAAGAAGTATAAGTCAAATTTAATAGAAACCTTGGCGGCGCTGAAACGGTTACCCCTCGGTCATCAATTTTATATCAACCAATTTAACCTAAAGCATTATTGGAAGTATATTTTTTTTCTTCAAAATTGAAATTACTAAACAAAGAGACATTTCCCAAACTGGATCGATTCACTACAATTAGTTTATTAATAAATGAAAGAATTCAAGAGAGAGAGAATTTCGAGAAATCCAAAAGATATTTTTTATTCAAGGGTTAATTTTTTTTTCAACAACTTTCCCCGTACAACTGTCACGTCATTTCAAACTTGGTTAGTGAAAAATTTATAGGACTTTGTATTTTTACTGTCTCCGTACGATAAGGCGAGTAAAATTTCCAGACATGACATTCAAAAGGAAAATAAGTAAGCCATATATAAAGTAATTGGTTTCATATACGGAGTTTTGTTTGTTCGAATCCCTCATGAATTATTCGGTGTCTATTTTAGGAAACAATAAAAAATATCATTGAAGTGGAAACATCAATCTTGATAAAATTATGAAGCGATCGATTCAATTTTTTCCTTTTCAAAAACAGAAGTTTAATTCAACAACTTATGCCCATTCGCACCGATTTCAATTCCATCCATGATTAGTTAAATTTTACTCATGGATTAACTGGTTTTGATTTGCTCGGTAGCCAAAGCAAGTCGGATTAGGTAATCCCAAATAAAAGCGAAAACATTATGCGGCAACAGCGCTTTTTCTGGGTGGCAATTCGACAGTTACAAAGTTTGTAACTTTTCCTCGATATATTTTCAGGATATAGTATGGTTTTCTTTCTTGATAATTATTCATACGATCTTTTCTTAATTTTTATTACGTTACGTAATTTTTTCACAATGGATAATAATGAAGAAAAAGTAATAAGCCATAAACGGAAAAGTGGTTCTAATTTGAATTATAGAGAAAAAAAAATTAGTTCCATTAGTTGAAACTTCTAAGACGATCATTGAAGACAAACAAAACAGATAGTAGGTACAATAAGTTTTTTAGGAGACATGGTCTTTTAAATAAAACACACAACACTCACAAATAAACTAGCTAAACATCTTAAAATATCCAAAAATCAAAAATATTCAACAGGGATGAAATTCATAGTCGACACTTAAGGGTCACTCATACACAAACTCAACTCGAGGCGACATTTCATATCCATTGTCATTACTCAAGTAATACTTCAATTTGAGCGGAGAAAGTTTGGTATCAATGTTATTATCAGGAAGTTTTGGTTGCGTTTGGTTAACAGTTGTGATTTATGAACACCATTCAACGTTCATCTGACATCTGTTACAATACATTTATACTCTAATTTGTGTTTGGTTCATTTCGAGTATTAGTTCTCTGCAATTATTTTATTCTCAGTTCAGTTCTCTACTGTTCATTTATATTTTTTATTTGCTGCGTACGTTTTTTTCAAGCTAGTTTACAAAATCATTAAAACCATCAATCATACTAATTTTCTTGAAAAATTTTAAACTATAAGAGACAAATAACAACCAAACAAAATTTCGATATCGTAAAATGACTGTGTAAGGTAGAAACGTGGTTTATAGGTCAGAAATCTTCACGCAAGGGAGCTCGAATCTGTACTCATATTTCACTCAAACTAAACCTTACTTTTCTCCTATGGAACCCTCAAGTGCCGACTATGAATTTCACCCTAAAAGATTGCTTCAAAAACTACCTCAAATTTCAATAATAAAATGACCGGTCGTTACTTAGCGACATAGACGATTTTGGTTTCTGCGCAAGTCAATTAGCAAACTTCACGTGGCTTCTTCTTATGTCAAACGGAATCTACCAATGCAGTTTGCTTAAACAAGTTTCACAAACTATTTTATCGTGGGACTCCTGCTTTAAAATTTCTTTGGGATGGACTGCTGTAGCGTGCAGATGTCATAGTAATATTGGCGTGTATTTTTGACGGATATTCATTTTAAAATTATTTTAACCATCCTCCGCCACTGTGTACGTTTTACTTTGTCATACATAATCTTGCTCAACTAATGTCGACTAGGAAATGTCAAAAGAAGGTGAAACCAGGGACGATAAAGAGTTTCCCTCAGTGAGGATGTGGAACTCGAAACTGTCTTTATGTGACCCATTTCTCGAAGAATTAGCTTACTTGGTGAAATAAGGAGCTTAACAAACTAATAACAAGCACTTGAAAACTGTTAAATATAGGACCGATGAAAAATGTTTCTGTTATACCTGCACTATGCTAGAAATTAATACGGGAGCGTAGGTACAGCGTACATATTAAATCTCCACTATCGCTACATTGTGTTGTCCATACGTAAAATTATGATTATATAATTATTTTGACGTTTCAAACGACGCGCTGTCAGAAGCGATTTGCGTTATAAGGTATTTGACGTTTTAAAAGAGACGATTTGATTTATTCATTTTGATTGAATAATAGAATGTGATTGACTAACAAGAGTTAATTCTTTTTCATTTTTCACAGAATTCATATCATTGTGCGGGTATAGTTATTATCCTAACAAGTGCGGAAAGTGATACTTTCCCGCACGCGACCGCAGTTGACCCAAACGACGCGGAGCGGAGTTCGGGCAAGCGGTCAAATGTGAGAAAGACAATTTACGAATGAGTTAGGAACATTATTTTTTCTACGACCGTATATACCTACAAAAAAGAATACCAACCCATTTTTCAAAAATTATTCCATTTCAACATACATATACAAAACTTTAACTAAAAACTACTAATTATTATAAATATTAATATCAAAACACAATTTTATGCATTCTGTAAATTACTTAAAATTGCCGGTCCAGTGGAGTTATTTGGAGTAAGGGTTATATAAAAATATCTTCAATATTTTATATTTCCAAAAACGAAAAATGCAACAAAGAAAACATTTTTTTTGATGGACTGTTTTGTAAATATTTATTTACCTGCAATCACAATAGTTATAACTTCGGAAGTAAAAAACTATCTAATAAGGTCATAATTTGCATAATTTTACTTTCCCGCACTAATTTATTACTTTCCCGCACACTTTCAAAACTAAAATGCGTGCGTGAAAGTGGGTTAAGCGCACGGTCGTAGGAAAAATATGTATAGATAGGTAATTTGTGCGTTATTATTCAGTCGTGGAGAAAAACTATTATAATATGAGGATTAATAATGAATTGAAAATTGTTCAGCTGCTATGTGTTTCAATAGGTTCCACACATTATAATAGTTTGACGGCATTTTTTGGTCCCGACAAACCAGTGAAACTTTTGAACTGCAATGGTTCAGTGCATTCTAATACCAAACAAGATTTTCATTGTTTCTCAACATCATTTTCCAAACATTCACCAAAAAGAAAGTCAGACAAATGCCGAATTCAACGCGATCTTGCAGATTGTGAGTTTTCAACTATATGTGAATGTATCAAGTCTGTTTCTATCGCAGGCATTTTTCTCAGAGCACAATTTTTTTGGTGAGTTGCTTTATGATTGGTTAGTCAAAGATTGAATCTTTCGAAGAAATATCAAAAAAGGCAAATGCTCTCGAAGTCTTGGAAATAGCACAGCACTTAGAATTTGATTACTTACCTATATAGTTTCGAAAAGTGTGTTTATCATTCAGTTTTATAACAGAAGATATACAAAACATGCATTTTTTTACTCACCGGTTGATTGTGTGGTATCGGCATACCTCTTAGATTTCCACCATAATTTTGAAATCTTTGAGAGTATCCAGCTACATTTTTACCTTTCTCTATCACCGGCGTACAAATTGGCATGGACACTTCCGTTCCGCAGTCTATTTGGGATATGTTATCATCGTTAATCATGGTTGAATTGCTTGGCACAAAACCTGGATTTGCATGAACATTTCTATTGCTCTAAAACATAAATGTTCCATTACAATTTTTATATCTTGAAAAATAACATTTTTTTGTTGTTAATTGTAAGTGCCACTTAATAGTACATTCAATAGCTTTTCTGGTGTTTGTCATCGCTTGTGACGTATATCTGCAAGTCACCTGAGTGAATATCGGCCATAAATAGCGAGTACAATACTATAATTTTTCCACAACCCTTGATTTCTTTATTAATAAAAGTCAACTAAATAATGCGAGAGTAGAACGGAAAGTTTTTATTGTACTGCAGCATTGGGTATAACTTATTCATATAGATTTTCTTGAATAGAATTAATTATCTTGTTTTCATTGAACTCCATTATTGCTGAATTCAAAGAATTCATCGGTAATATAATATAAAGACTATCGGCAAGTTCGTAACAATTTGGTATTACTAACCCCAAAATTAATAAATTTCTGCGATAGGTTGTGTAGCCAGAGATTACAAAAATAATTTGACATATATACAGTGATGGGCAAATGTGTGGAACCAAGTAAATATATCTAGAATTATTAAAGATATCAAAATGAAATTTGGAAGGTGGATACTACAGTGGATTGCCTATTTGTTTTTATATTTTTCAACAATTTTGAGCTTATAGTAATGTCGATTTTAAAATTTGCAATGGAACACCCTGTATATTATTTTAGTTTCTGATAAAAATTTTTATTACAAATACAGAAATATTTTCGATATTTTTTTTTAATACCTACCGAGATATTAACAGAAAAGTAACTAAGAAAAGGAAACATTTGATGGTAGCTAGTAGATAGGAGTTAGGTATTTACAGGTCTTAGAGACATAAGTGATTCCGGCATTGGAGGTAAATGGACAATTACAAAATAGTATCTGTTTTCAGCAGGAGCACCACCCCATTACGCTCGCATTGTTCGAGATCATTTAGATAGGACATTTTATCTCAGATGGATTGGAAGAAGGGGTACTTATAAATGGCCTGCACGAAGTCCCGACCTTAATCCTAGACTGTTTTCTGTGGGGTTATTTAAAGTCTAAGGTTTATGTTGATAGACCAAATTATTTGCAAGAATTAGCTGCAAGAATAACTCAAGACTCTCAAGAGATCCAGAGAATTCCGCCTGAAGTAATAGCTAATGTTACTAGAAAATTTACAAACCGACTTGCCTATTGTAAATAAGTAAACGGTGCTTAGTTTAAACATCTAATACATTGATTTTAGTTTAGTTAAGTTTAAATGTTTTAAAAATCACTTAATTTCAGTTAATAATCATTATTATTTCTTTAAAATGGATATTAGATTTTTCCAGAGATATTTACTTGGTTCCACACATTTGCCCATCACTGTATACCTAGAGATGAGCGATACTGTGTAGAGTATCAACACAACGTACCGCCACAAATATATTGTTTCAAAATACTTAATATTAGATAATATCGTTATGAAAAGTATCAATACTAAAAATCTCGATATTTTATCGATACGATATATTTCAGAAACAAATTTCCTGAACAAAGTACACAGATTTAATTGTTTATTTTATATTGTACCACCATCTCTAGTCACCTATGTAACGAAATATTGTGAGCGTGAATTATTAACCATAATACACTCCAGTGTATTATGAACCATAATTCAGTCTAGTAGATATACAGGGTATCCCGCAAGTCACGACGAGTGAAAACTATCTGTCGAAAACGGAAAACGGAAACCATTTTTCCTCCTACCCCTATAGAAAGTACACACTTTCCTCCCTCAAATCAGGGAGGAAACTCATACTTTTTCTCCCAGGGAGGAAAAGTACTTTCCTCCCTAGGGAGGAAAGTATTTTTCCTCCCTCTCATTTCAAGTAAGTTGTAAACGATGAAACTTGTGAATTCATTATATTCATATTGTTTCCATAATTTCTAGAACATCCTGTATATCCTGTTTTTTTGTGAAAATCAAACATTAATGATACTTCAACGTAGTTCTTCAATACAAATTTCAGCTTCAGGAATCTTAGATAGGTATACGTTTTTTGAGTTCAGAATAAGAAAAGCATAGTATGCTGTGGCTCACTGACAGTAAACACAGCGATTGACTTTTGAGGTGCAAAGTCGCTACATTCATTAAACTTAGTTGAATTTTTGAAAACTGGAGAGCGGTTCAAGTGATTTTGAATTTCCAAATACACCACCTAATATTAAAAAACATACTAACATAGCGTCATTAACCTTACTACCACAAAAATCTAAAGATAGGTATGAAAAACAATATACACAATATAAGCAATGGGCTGAATTATATTCGTTACCTATTTGTGTCGTGAATAAATTTTCAAAAAAAAGTGGGTAGGAGGAAAAATCATATGTATCACATGGGAGTAAAGTGCCTTTTCCTCCCTTGGATGTTTACTGCCCTCCGCTTCGCGTCGTGCAGTAAACTACATCCTGCGGGAGGAAAAGTGGCACTTTCCTCCCTAGTAATACAAATAGCTATTCAATCTTCGTCTCCTAGTCAAGGGTCTTCAACGGTTTTAATTTAAAAAAAAAATTAATAACTCAAAAATTGTGCATTTGTCCAAAGAAGTTTTGAGACAAAAGTGAAATTTTACGTAGATTTTAAAAACGTATTAAATACAGCGTGTTCTATTTATAATAACAAAGTTACAGTCGACTTCCGGTAAAACCGGAAGTCGGCCATATTTGGTAATATTTTAGTTGAAAAGATCGTATCCGAAAACCCAAACGTAGAAATCTTCATGATTTACTATGAGTATTTTGCCATATACAGATAGTTTTCACTCGTCGTGGGACACCCTGTATAGGTACCATATACTTATCTTTTGTTAGGAGGTAAAATATTGGCGTATTATTAGGTGGTCGTGAACAAATAACATTAGAACATAATTTACATATTGATTATGTTTTAAGGTTCGTTTTCACGTGCCACAAAGACGCGAATTTTCATGTCACTTATTTATTTTCATGAAATAAAATGTCACGTGCAAACTAATCTTAGGACTGCGCCAATAAGTAAAATTGGATCCAAATTGATTACAATTTACTTAAATGGTAAACTTTGAAACTGTTTATTTTGACATCAGATAATACTTCTGTTTACTCTTCTAATGTTCATTGTCCGTAGGGTTGAGTCTAGGAATGATTTCGTTGTAATTTTAACAATTTTTTCCAATTTTTGACATGGCAACACCGCCAACATTGTAACACCTTAGAGAATCCTGAGGAAGCCATTAAAAACGCGTCACGTATTTTGTTTCCTGCAATCCGAGCACGAAAACACCGATACCATCTTAATTCAAACAAAACGAATTGAAAATTATTGCGATAATACGATTCCGTACCTTCAACAACTAGAGAAACTAGACAAGATGAAGAATGAGACGAAAAGGGATAAAATCGAATAAACGTTGGAAATTTCATTATCGAGAAAATGCGAAAAAGATTTATTCTCTTAAATAAATAAAAAATGGGATTTAAGGTGTTGGCTCTGCTTGAAAACTAAAATTCAAAATGCTACATTTATAAGTAGATACACTCACGGACAAAATTATTGCATATTTTATTTTAGGTCTTTATTTCTTTTCCCTTAAGCACTTTTGTGATTTCGGTTGCTAAGTCTGTTACATTGGAGTGTCCTACGTATTTTTCAATTTATTACAGAAAGAGTATTGTATGGACATAGCTTTTATAACTGAATAAGCGATAACGTTAAATTAGCGGAAAACTATAAATGTAGCATAGTGTGCCTTGACGACTAAAACAGTGTCAGAATGACATTTTCAGTGCATTATTTCTTCAATTTTCAGTTTCAGTTAATAAAATGCCTCGTTTAAATGAGTTAGTCGCGGTTAAAATTGTTTGTTTAATCAATGAGGGGTACAGACAAGAAGACATTGCACAGAGATTGAATGTCCATCAATCGACTGTTTCTCGCGTACTAAAACGTTACAATGAGACTGGAGGATACAAAAGGCGTCCTGGTCAAGGACGTAAAAGATGTACAACGCTGTTTCTACCAAAACAATAATAAGGAAACTTCAGGAGGTCGATTTAAAGCCAAGACGTCCTGCTAGAGTTCCTCGGCTTCTTCCACGCCATAAAATCGGACGGTTACAATTTGCAAGAGCACATATGCTTACTGGAATGAACATCAATGAGGAAAAATTCTTTTCACAGACGAAACAAGAATACAATTATGGAAGCCTGATGGACGTGGTCGAGTGTACAGAAGACCAGGAGAACGTTTCGCAGAATGTAATCTTGCACATAATCTTAGCTTTGGTGGTGGTTCCATTATGCTATGGGCTGGCATTTCTTTGGAGAGTCGCACGGAGCTCATTGAAGTGAATTTGAGGATGAATGCTGACTGGTACATACGCAACATCCTTGCAGAACATGTTATACCGTATGTCGGCTTTATTGGATATGATAACTTTGTGCTAATGCACGATAATGCCCGTGCCCATGCCGCAAGAACAGTGAATCAGTACATTGAGGATGTCGGGATTGCGAAGCTAGAGTGGCCACCATACAGTCCTGATGCAAATCCTATAGAACATGTATGGGACATCCTAAAAAGAAATATTCGAGCACGGAATCCAGCTCCTAACTCAATTGCAGAATTAAGGATTGCTGCACAGGAAGAATGGAATCGAATACCACAAGAAACCATCAAAGATCTTTTGCGCAGCATGCCTAGGAGGATGCAGGCTATCGTTAGAGCTAGAGGAGGAAATACTAAGTACTAAATTGTTATAATTTTGTCTTAAACTAATGTATCATGTCCATGATGTTGTTCTTTCCTAATTAAACGTTATTATCAAAAACAGGCCACTTCACTAATTTCCTTACGAATCTGTTGTAAAGATTAAATATGTAATTAATTTGATAAATAATAACGTAAAAGACTCTAGTGTAACAGATTTATCAACCGAAATCACAAAAGTGATAAAGGGAAAAGAAGTAAATTCCTAAAATAAAATATGCAATAATTTTGTCCGTGAGTGTATAACGTAGGGAATAGTCAGAGATAAAATTTACATTACAAACAACTTTATCGATAAAAAAAAATAAAGGATGTTTTTGAATTCAGATTTTCCATTAAATAAAAACATCACAACGTATAAATAAAATTCTTCTGCTCCTTGGAAATATTTCAATATTTATAAATCAATATTAAAATATCAGGAAGCATTCTTCAGATTCCTTAATACAAACAAATTGTTTTCATGCTTTGCGGTGACAACTAGATTTGTCTTATTTCCGCCAAAATTCACGCCAATCTCGTACATATAAATACAAGATATAAAAGCGTAATTATAGCTCCTAAGGTGTAACATTATCAAACTACCTAAAAAGACTCTCCCTACTAGGAGATCTGGATCTGGATCCGTGGCCATTCTGGTATGGATCTATTTGCCGCAGGTGATTTTATCAGACCAGACCCTACAATTAGGTTAGGTTAGGCTCTATGTGAGGGGGGGCCTTCACGCCACCTCCACTATGCGACCTTCGTTAGGTCTATTGTGGCTGCAACCATAATACTACAAGTGTCAAAAAGTTACGAGTATTCGAGTGGAGCGAAGCGCAACATGTGCTCCATTAAACTAGGTGCTCACTATACTTTTTCTACGCCCATAGGAAAAAATAGTTATTTGTTTAACTTGGCAGCAAAGTAGTAGATTGACTGCCGAGGCTAGGAATTCAGCTAAGGCAGTCAATCTACTTTGCTGCCAAGTTAAACATATAATTTTTTCTCCGATTATTCATGAGGATATTGTATTTGCAAATTATTACAATTCTCACAATCTCTTTATTTTAGTTGGTTGCTATGGAAATGTATAATCACAGGCAGGAAAAGTAATACTTTGCTGATTGATATCAGTCAGCAAAATTAATAATTGCTGCCAATCGGAGAAAAACAGAATCACCCTTATTATATTATTTCAACTATATATTCACATATGACAAAAAATGATTGACGTGTCATTGAAACATCAAATAACACAGAATTACAAAATTATCACGGAATATTAAGCATAAATTACAGCAGATACAATTGATGTGGTGTAAGAAACAGAAGATATACGAGATGTGACTTTTCGCACTTTATTTAAGCCCCAGTGTTTAAAGAAACGTTTTAATAATGTCAAACTCATGTTTTCGATGTGTTTTTATTGACGGAAGTAGGAAAACAAAATAAAAAAAATCAAAGGATATTAAAATATCCACCGAGTAATCTCCAAAATTACCGAGAAAAACCACGAATGGCATTTATCTACATACACTTTTATGGACATTTAGTATTTTTTAGATTTAACGTCCACATCTCCTAACCGAACAGATACCGTAAATTCGCCATAAAACGAAATTTAAAAACGGCGAGTTGCTTGATTCAATTTACCATTCGTAACGTTGCCTCAAATCCCGCGTAATCTATTTATTTTGTTACGTATAAAAACAAAAAGCCAGTTATAATTGATTCAAAATAAAACACGTGTATAGATTGGATTTTATTATGGATTAGTAGCTTTCGCACTAAACTTCGCTTTTTAAATTTCACCCCAATTCGAATTGAACGTGGAACAATTTATTTTGCGGAAAAGCAGAACGGATTATTACGAGACCATTTTGATATTTCAGTGACTATTTAAATTTCCCGGGCATTAATTTTAAGCACTACTTCCGTCTTGCGTGCGAAAAAGTCACTTTACGGACGTGTTAGGTACACTATTTTTTCTACTAGCATTAGGAAAAAAACCAAAAGTCAACATAAAGGAACATTTATAATTAAATACATATCAACAGTTTAATTAGGTATTATTATTTGACATCCATTTGATTAGGCTTATACCAGGGCCATTAAAAAACTATTGAGAAAAGAATGTTTCGTTTCATAAAAAATTATAGCGGAATAATTTAATCACCAAAAACTGAACAAATTTACTCTTCCAGCACTAAAAAGAGTGCGGAAACGTGGATCTTTCCGCATGCTAGTAGAAAAGATATTTTTTCTTGATTTTCTTGTTATTGTTGATAAAACTACAAATTATCTATCGATTAAAGCAAAGATTACGCGTATCAATAGCGTTAGTTCTCATGAAATAAGACGATTGAAAAAAAAATGTTTAGCGAAATTTTGTAGATATACCAACCCTGTTTGACTTTCAAGTGTAATTCAATATCCGTCGAGACCTATAGTCCGGAAAGTAGTTGTTGCCTCGTAGTTGAACGGTCACTCTTTTTGAGTGCTAGAATAATTATTTTTTGCGATATTCAGTGGTAACCCGCTTTATTAAATACGACAGTATCATAGGAAACTGTAATTATAGTTTATTATTTCCCGGACTTAAATCATGAAAAATATAGTACACAACTTGAATTGTAAGCTTATTACATGCTTGTAAAATTTTAAAACTTTTTTACATTTAATAAGCTTCTTACAACTCTCGTTAAGTAGGTAAAATACTATTATCAAAGGAGATCAAATGATGATTTTCCATTTCAGCAAGAGACGTACTAATGTGAATTTGATATACTTATGTTTCTCTACAGGGTGCCCCAGACTAATTTATTGCAAAAGATGGTGTTTTGAAAAATGAAATCCAAAAAATTCACAAAATAAAGTTCGTGGAGGCATTTTTTCGGGTCGTTTCGTTTAGCCGAAATCTTAAAAAAGAAAAAAAAAATTTTGTCATTTAGGTACCTCAGGGAGTATATTACTGAAAAAATTTTGCCGCGGAAATGCGCTGTTGCCATTTTTTAATGGGGTTTAGAAGTAACGAGATAAGATACGTGGAAAATTAATGTTATTTTATATTGTAGACTTATTTTTAAGCACCGATATGAAACATACCAGAAATCTTATAGCACGATTCGAAATTTGTAACGGTTGCAGCAAGTGTATTACAATTCGAACATCTAATGTAAATAATTGTAATTAGTTAATTGTTATTTCCATTTATTTATTTTTATTCAATTTTTATGACATTTATTTTATAGTACATTTAAGCTTTAAGGCTTTTTTGATCAATTTAACAAAAAAATTAACGAATTTTTTTGGGTACTCACGAACCGATTTTATTTTGGAAACATTTGTTGAATAAACGATGGAAGGTCACATCCAAAATTATTAAAATATGCACAGAGTGCTATCAGAAAATTTAAAGTTAGAGGCTGTAACTGAGGGATGAATATTTAGGGGATGATTTTTTCTTCGCCATATTAAAGTGTATAAGAAATGAATTAGATCAGTTTTCGTTCCATTCGAAAATATCCATTCGTTTAAGAGATATAGCCTGTATATTGATTTCATATATTTCGACCGTAGCACGATAATAGTTATTCAACCAACAAAAGTTATAATGAGAGCTATTAACAATTGATATATTTTAATGTTATTGTTTGGGATTGAACCTCCCTCAAGTGGTTCAGGAAGATTATTTTGGAGATAAGCACTTCCATTCAATAACTTGGGCAGGAAATGTGGCCCAATTAAGTAGTCCCTTATAATTCCAATCAACGTATCAACTGAAAATACATTTTGAATATTGTGCTACATAATATTGTAGCCAAACAAAACCATAATGAAAATTTATTTTGGATACTCATGAAAAATGTGGCTCATCTGTTAGAAATTCAGGATTTTCCTGCATCTTTTCTGTCATCCAATCACAAAAGGTAATTCGCTGATGATAATCGCTAACCATGTAGTATGTGTGAGGTTACACTTGCTGCTCTTTTAAACCTTGCCACATACAATAGTGTGAACTATATTAAAGGTATTTGCAAGCCAGAAAAGAGCTGCTCGTAGAATGCTATCAGTTAAGAAGCAAATAAATGAAGAGAGTCTGAGAGATCACTCGGGATCGATGAGGGAAATACAAAATCATCACATTCTTGGGATGCCCTTAGTCCTTTCTATCACAAAACTGCACGTGAACAATCCCTTCAAGTTCCTCATTCCCACGAGAGACCAATGCGATAACGAAGAAATCTCCTTCTCATAAACGAACCACGTCATTTACACTGACGGATCCAAAACCATTGCTGGAGCGGCAGTTTTCTGTAGGAAACCCAGAGTTAAAGTCACAGCCAACTTGGAAAGGTACGCTACCGTCTTTCAGGCTTAACTGGCTGAAGTATACGCCATTAAACTGGCTGCAAGAGAGCTAATGAATCAACAGCCTGCTGTAAAAAAGAACATACACATCCTGTCAGATAGCCAGGCTGCTCTTAAAGCACTGAGCTCGAACAGGATAAGATCTAGGATGGCAAAAAACTGTCTACAATCCCTTTAAATACTATGCAGGCTAAACAGAGTCATTTTGATCTGAGTGCCGGGGCATAGAGGAGTAGACTGCAACGAGAAGGCCGACACTCTGGCAAAAAAGGGATCAGAGACTCTATATACCGGACCAGAACTATTTTTTGGCATTGCGGAAAGCACTGCTAGATCAGCCATAGCTACCTAGGCGGAGAGGAAAACCGACAAGGGCAAACATACCGAAGCTCTCTCACTCGAAGGCGTTCATATACTACCCATAGCAAAAAATGAGCAGCTCCTGGAAAGGAGTGGAACAAACCTACGCATTCTTTAGGGACTGCTTATATGACATTGGTGACGAAATTACCAGCTAAAGAAGGTGAGGCTGGTTCTACCACCAAATACAACCATGGTCTTCGTCAGAAGCAAGGGCTCGTGGGATGAATTGTAATACTTAGGGGTGAGTTACAATAGACTCAATGGTGGTCACGATGAAGGTAGCGAGAGGGCACAACTCATATAGAACCCAACCTAACCTAACTTGTATGTTTGCAACAATAGTGTTTGGTTCTGGGTGTTGATCCATTTCATCCAAATAATGTACAGGGTGTTTCAAAAAAAGGTGACCCCGTCTTTAGGATATGAAAAAAAATAATTGGGGTTTGCTTGGTAAAAAGATTCGGTAACACTATGCGTATTGCAATAAAGGGCGTTGAAAATAAAATGTACATACATTTTTCACTATTTTTCCGAAACTACCGGCAATATTGTAATGAAATCACTTTTATCACGTCCTAGGTGCTACATTCTCAATAATATTGAAATATTTTATACTCACCGATTGATTTTGTTGGTTCAACATCCCTCTCATATTATTACCATTATACTTTTGTATTCTTTGAGCAAATCCAGGCATTTGTTTACTTTTTTGTACAAGGGGTGTAAAGTCCGATATGTCATCGTTTATCACAGACGGCGTACTAGTTATAAATCCTCCTGCATTTGGATGGCAATTTCTATTATTGTTCTAAAATAATATTGACTATATTTTGTTGTGGACGTAGCACAAACAACAACAACAACAACATCAGTCCAAATTCACATATTGATTATAACAAATTCCTTCATAAAATACGCATAAAATACGCACATGGTATATGCTCATACAGTATAAAAACCGTTTTTCCCACGATCACATAGGAAAGTGACATATATTGCACTGTCTAGTTCTATGGAAAGTGGCCTTTATTCATACGCGTATGGATAAAAAAACTTTTCCTACGATCACATAGGAAACTGACATATCCCACTGTCTAGTTCTATGGAAAGTGGCCTTTATTCATACGCGTACGGATAAGAACCTTTTTTTTATTGGTGAACCCTTTTACCTGCTTAAAGCACGACCCAGCGTGTTTAAAACGAACTTTAAAACACGCGCGTTTTTTAAAGTTACCATGGCAACATCAACATCTCGAGACACGAAGTGTAATGTCTAATGGTATAAACGTCTAAATGACAACTATTTTATTATTGATCTGACAGGAGTAGGTATACTTTGTAACGTCAAAACCTTTATTTGAACAATATTTAACAATTTCAATTTAATAAATGGAAATGGAAAGTGCAGGTGATATTGTTTGAAATATTAATATTTCGATTTTTCAAATTGGAGGAAATGGTATTTAATTTGATACTATTAAAATTTCCATGACAACGCAAGGTAAACTAATGTCATCACGAATTCAACCATTTCACATTATCAGTTATTTCCATTTATTTTTCTTGTAGTAGTAATAAATACCAATATTTATAATTTCAAAGTGCACCAATAAAAAAATAGCGTAAAGTATTCGTGGATAACTGGTCTCTAAAACACTTGCTCTATTTCGAAAAATCGCGCGTGTTTTAAAGACCTTAATATCCACTTATATACTTTAATATACTAAGGGCCGGTTTCATAATTCGATAGTTAAAGTGCCTTTAGTAAAAGTAGACTTTATCTTAAAGTATCCTTTAAGACGACTTTAAAATAATTGCGTTTCATAATGAAAGTAGCACCTTCTTTTAATAAAAGTAGCATTTAGCTAAGTTGGCAGCCCTGAAATCTGTTTTTCGATACCTTTGACACTATTTAATTCAGTTATCTAACCTAAAATTATTGTTTTGACATGGGTTTGACGATCAAAAACGTCAGCATCATCATTTTCAAAGTGACACTTTCTCTTTGAATAATTTTTTATTTTTTTCAAATAAATTACTTCGTCATCGGATAATGAGCTAGAGCTGGAAGAACTATCAAGCATGTTCATCATTTTTTCGTGAAGTATTCAGCCTGGTTGTCAAAAAATATGGAGAAAACTAGGTTATGTTTGCTTTAAAGCCACTTTGGGCCATTTGCACCGGTTATACTTAGCGGAAGATAAGTGAAGCTTAACTTTAAGGTGACCTTAATATAACAATTTGGTTTGCACGGGTTATCAACTGAGGTTTAAGGTGTACCTTAAGGTGTACTTAGTTAAGCCTAAGAATTGTGCCGCTTAAAGTTCTCCTTAATGTCATCTAAACTTCAATCTGACAGTAAGTTTACTATTTGACATGCGTGTTGTTGTGGTATTTTCCTTTTTTTTTAGCTGTGGATTGTCTTCATTATTTATTGAAAAAATAATTATGAATAATTTATTTGATCATGACGATGACGATTAAGACGATTTTAACTTGATCTTTCATGGAAACCCCAGAAGGATTATCATAGAAATTAATATTTCAACAGCTGGGATGATTTGACATTCTTTTCGCGATTTGGGGTGACAAAACCTATGCCTAAACATTTTGAACCTAATTGAGGTAGAAATCGAACACGACTCTTTTGTTCGTGGTATTCCAGAGATTGGCTATTAAATAACGAAGTTATTTTAATCCGCGCGTTTTCCTTCTCACGCCAGGTAATTGCATCGGTCCTTTTATTTTCAATAATTGTTTTATGACTAAATATTAGGTTTAAAAGAGCTGTCTTCTCTCGTCCAGTGAAATTTGGAGTCCTCTTTTTTCTAATATTATTATCATTACAATTATTAATATTAATTTTTATTAAACCATCAGTCACAAAAAGAATCAAAAATCAAACTTCGTGAAATCAAACTCGATAACACAAATATCTCTTGAATGTCTATAGCTTTCTCAGTGTTGCCATAGCTTCTCGCCACTTATCTAAGATTTCATTAAGTAGCAGATTAGCAAACCATCTAAAGTTTAAGGTTCACCTTAACTTTAAGTAGACCTTAGATGAGATGAACATTTAAGGTGGACCGGTGCAAACGACCCAAAATCTTCTGTAAAGTTTAGAAATTCGCACTTTAAGTTAAAGGAAACTTTAGGCACTACTTTATCTTAAAGTGCGATTATGGGACCACTTTTTCCACTTTAAGCCAACTTTAATATTTAAAAGCACTTTAAGTTGATTATGAAACTGGCCCTAATCCGTACGTGTGCGGATAAAAAAGCTGTCAAATTGAATGCTAGTCTATTTACCCCGCAAATTCATGTATAATTGTGTCAAATGCGTATTTCCTAAGTTGATTTGTCCATATAATATAATTTATTACTTTTAATTTTCACAGTGATTCAAATGAATAATTAATTCTGAATCGCAATATTTTTGTAACAAAAACATTTTATTTCTGATGTTCTGTTTCCAATTGTTGTTAGTTGTTAAAATAAATGTTCGTAATATTTTGTGTACCAATATTTATTCTAACTGTTTTATAAAGGCACTCTTTTTCATCGCATAAAAATCACAATTTTTTGGGCCACTTTCAAATGGTAATCAAAACCATATAAAGTAATTACAAATACACATACGTAAAACCTCTCACATCTACATTAAAACGCAAGAAACGCAAGATTGTACATGCCTGATTCGGTTAAAGTATATCACGTGGTCGTAGGAAAAATAGTGTACATAACTTGTGCAAAAGTGATTTCTCACACTCGTGGGATTGTCTCACTCGGCTTGCGCTCGTGAGACAATACTTCCCACTCGTGTGAAAAATGTCACTGTCCGCACACGTTACGTAATATACTATTGCATGACGTCTGTCGTAACTGCACTATGTTGCCAAACACTTGGTATGAGTACGAATGTAAAATGAATTTTATCAAATATTCTCCTTTTTGTTTAGTTATAGGTTGGTTTTTTCTTTGTCTAACAATAGTTTTATTAATTGCTTGGAAACAAACTTTAAACATTTATTAATAACATGCTACTTATACATTTAAATATTGATGGCACTTGCACCAATTGGTATTTAAGTCGACTTAAAGTTAAGTGGCGCTTTAAGATAGTTTCGTTTTGCACCATAAACAGCTTGTCATTTCAAGCTGCACCTAGCTTAGCTTAGAAAATCGCTCGCTTATTCTCCAGTTATCCTCAAAGTGGAGATTCCTAACCAAACATTCTTGTGTTTTCATTGATATACGTCAGTGTTTTTCCTCTTTTTGGGTTTTCGTTTTCAGGGGTGTTTCTTTTAGTTTTTGAAGAAGGATGTTTATGGAGGATGATTTGGAAGTACTGGATATTCTTGAAAATGGGTTTCTTATTTTTCACATTATGAAAAATTTTCTTATTCGAAAAACAAGATAAAATCCTTTGATTTTCAAAGAATTGACTTTTAACAGCTTTTAATTCGATATTTCAAACCACAAAAACGAAAAGTTACCAGAAACCATAGAGAAATTAATAAAACTAAACTTAAATAGCAAGGTTGACTATTGTTACATTGTAAAACACTTAGCTGAGAAGCAAAAACATTGGTGCAACTGAACTTTAACTAAGCGACCCTTAAATTTTAAACTCGCCATAGCTATAATACTAAGCTTATGCTACTATTGGTGCAAACCATAGAGATAGTATAAAGGAAGGAGACGAAATCACGTGATCTAAAGCGTATTCGGTCAGCCATTTTCGTACCACACTAATGTCAAAGTTGATTGATGAATGTTTTTAAGTGTTATCTGTGTCGAAAATTACATTTTTGACAATACTTTTCTTTTAATTGATTGACTAAAATGGTGTCTTGTGCTGTTAAAAGTTGTACCAGTCGAAACGTCGTGGATACTAAGAAATCTTCTGGAATAACGTACCACAGGTGAAATAAATAATGTGCAGGAGTGTATTACAAATATTTCAAACATGAATCTGTTACACAGTAATAGTTGTAGACTATTGTAGTAATTTAATCCGGCTCTGTACGTTGCGTACCACACTTAGCCACGCCCACTGATTCCACGTGTACATATGGAACCTAACACTAGATGTCGTCTCCTTCCTTATATTCTATCTCTATGGTGCAAACGGTCATTAGTAAGTTAAAAGCGACAAAACATAGTGATTGGTAGTGGATTGACAACAGCAAACAAATGAATGTCTTTGTATCAGCACTTTGTCACGTGGAAAACGATTCTTATAATGGATGAGCCATACTCGGTGGCCTCAGCCAAATAGTCAGATGCAGTCTTATCATGCGGGTCATACGATTCAACAAAGACATACTCACAGTTCTTGTTTTCTTTTATTACGTTTAATTATCACTTCCAAATAAAATCCGTGAGATGAATAAGACAAACTTATGCAATTTTGACGGGAAAAAAAGGATATGTATTTAGTTTTCAGCAATTCTAGAAAGCCTATCACCAGTTTTTTTTTAAATATGTCAGTCTTGTGATTTTGACAATTCAAAGTGACAATATGAATGATAAGAAGCAATTTTCCGGTTATTTGTATCCTCAAGCAAAAAAAACTGGTACTTAGTTTGATAGATTATTTCGAGAATGGAAGAAAAAGTTGAAATTCGTCAACCAGTGTAATCTCATTTTGGTAACCTCTGTGTCTGATTTGATACATATGTTTAGAGACCTTTGAACCCGGACGATAAGAGCGCTTTTCACTATACCACCTGTAAATTGATGTTTCCTTTTTTTTGTTGGAAAACATCAACCCTTCCATCCATTGTCGTGGAATGAGAATGGAATTTCATAGAACTTTTAAAAGCTTTATCTGACTGTTTATACAAGAAAACCAAATTAGTCTAAAATAACACTAAATGTCATTAGTGACATCTTGTCAGTTGGTTAGGCCCTATTCAAGTCCAAGAGAACGCCGATGTAAACAAGTACTAATGAATAATATACGTCCATCCACGTGAATAATGAACTGCTATTGGCCAAATGATATCGTTTCTTTGGCCAATGGCAGCACATCACGTCAACAAACATCGAGACAAACATGTGAAACGAACGATACCAGAGCTTTGTAGACTCCGTTTCACATAAGAAGGAGCCAAAATCAGTCTTGTATATCTATGTCGCCATTGGCGTAACAAACGATGTTTAATGGGACAGCAATTTTATTATTGATATTCAAGGTTGTGTTTGGAGCAATCATTCACTGTCGAATAATTTTAATTTTTGAATATTTTAAGAGGGTTAGCTATTTTATTTGTGAGTGTTGTGTGTTTTAGTTGATGTTAAGAGAAAAATTATCCATAGTCAAGAATGACATTATTCTAATTTTGTGCAATGTTAACCAAAGAAATGTTGAATGATTCGGAGTCGAATGTCAATTTTACAATATGGCGCTGTTTTTGAGAGCAGGGCCGGTATTCTCAACTCGCTCCGCTCACAAGCGAGCGATCCATAAAGGGACTGATTTGATTGGCGGCGATGTAGTATTTGTAGATTCTCATGCACCCAGTACCACTGCCCTCGCAATCGGAACGCTCCAGAGAAGAGGAGTGCTTTATTTCACTCGCATTCTCATCATTGACATAATATTATATGTCAATGATTCGCATGTAAATAGACAATTCTAACGTTTAATTTTGTTTGAAGCATGAAAATTATAATTGTATACAAATCATTTATAATTGTTTTCATATTATATAAGAGATTTCCGAGGGCACCGGTACATGAGAATCTACAAATACTACATTCGCAGCCAATCAAATGACTCCCTTTATGGATCGCTCGCATGTGAGCGGAGCGAGTTGAGAATACCGGCCCAGGATCGCGCTTACGACTGCAACTTCACATGGTTTCTTCTTAAGTGAAATAGGTAGAATCTACCAAAACACTATATTTGAAAACTTTAACGCCTAAATGTTGACACAGTCAAGAATAAGGAAAATTTTTAAATTTTTTCTGTTTAATCGTTGAGTCACTCAACGGTTTAATTGAAAAGTATTACTAAGTATTCAAATAATTATTACCAGCAACATATTTCTCATCATCTTATTCTCGCTCATAGCTCCCTTCAGTTTGTTATAACAGGAAAACAGTTGTCCTTTGGCATATTGATATTTTTCAGCTTGGGCTTGATTTAACCGTTGGCGGTGCAACATTTGAAAATTGTAAACCTGGAAATTTTAAATGAAAGTTTTTAAAAAAAGTACGGGAAACATTATTTGTGCACGAAAAAAAAGGTCTTCTCTATCGATATGTTCGCTTTAAAGGTGTGGCCAGGGTTGTGTGTTACTTGTATGATCTGGCAAATGCTCTCCCCCAAAATTTATATATTTCAGTTTTTCATGTAAGGAAACAAGAGGTGGCGAAATTATTAGAGCACCAAAACTATTTCGCGACTGGCTTTGCCTCGAGCGAAAAAAGTGGGAGACTTATAAATGTCTTCACCACCGTGGTGTATATGTTATAGGCCATCTGTATAATCCGGCATTGTATAGAATGCCTGATGGGCATTATATACATTGCCAAAACCGTTCAGGCAATGTGTATAATACGATTCATTTCATACATTGTCTAGGTATTGTATAAAATGCCAGTAGCGCATCAGGCAATGTGTATAACGAACGACCACGGGGGTGCGGGACTACCCCGTAAACAAGTTGCATCTCGTTTGGTGTGTTAGCACTACTTTGTTCTATGCAGATGTATTTTATTAGTTTACGCATTGTTTCTAAACTAAATTATCAAGTGCGATCATTGATTGTGTAAGTGTGTGAGAATATTTAATGGAAAATGGCTACAGATCAGCGGTACTTAAAAATGAAAGAAAGGTTTTACTCAGGACTGCGTACTCAAAGAGAATCGGCTTCTACAAAAAATCGAGTGTTCATTGATGATTTTCGTTACACACAATTGTTGGAGGAAATGAGTATAGCAAAAAGGTTAGACAAGAAAACTCCGCGTGATTATTGGTTGCTGAAACATTACGACGTGATCACTGTTGGACAAACCCGTAAGTTGATCTTCCCTGTAAATTCTCCGTACGCTGTTATCAAATACTATGTCTCTGATAATGAATTATTTCAAGTGATTCACGATGCACATAAGGATATTGGTCATGGAGGACGAGACCGGATGCTCAAAGAACTTAGCCACCGTTACAAAAGTATAACGTGAAGCCCATACTGTCATCTGAATTCAATTCCCGGTATCAAGTTGATTTAATTGACTTTCAGTCACACCCTGATCGAGAATATAAGTTTATAATGGTTTACCAAGATCCCCTGACCAAATTTGTCATCCTCAGAGCACTCAAAACAAAACGTACAGAAGAAGTAGCATATAATTTACTAGACATTTTCACATTTATTGATGCACCAGCAATACTGCAATCCGACAATGGAAGAGAGTTTTCAAACCAAATAGTTAGTAACCTAAAAATATACTGGTCAACTTTAAAAATAGGCTATGGTAAGTCTAGACACTCCCAGAGCCAGGGTAGTGTAGAAAGAGCAAACCAGGATGTTGAAAATATGTTAACAACTTGGCTTCAAGATAATTATACTGATCGCTGGGGTAACTATGAAAAATCGATTACATACATTACCTATGCTTCAACCGGAATTCTATACAATGCCTAGGTATTCTATACATTTCCTAGGTAGAGTGTAAAGTAGTTGAACTATTTAATATCATTTCCTACATTGCCTGAACGACTCCGACATTCTATACATTTCCTAGGTATTGTGTAGAATGCCTGCATTATACACATTGCCTATAACATATATACATTTCTTCCCACTACTAGCCAAATTTGAGAAAAAAATTAATAATAATTGACATTATACACTATTTCAATGCTAAAATTTTAAAGCGGTGTATTGCATCAACAAAAAACAGCTTGTGTGTAAGAGCTATATTTATACACCACAGTATTTGTCCACGACCACCTAAGTCAATATTTCACCTCCTAACAAAAGGTATATGGTACCCATATATCTACTATAATATGGTTCATGATATTATGGTTCATGATACACGCCATGACAACTCAACACTCACAATATTTCGTTACATAGGTAACAAGAGAGGGGGGTACAATATGAAATAAACTATTAAATATGTGTATTTTGTTTAGGAAATTTGTTTCTGGAATATACATGGTGTTTTCAAAATGACACAACGTTTGCATGCAGATACTTCTCGTGAAATTGGACAAAATGATATAGGGATTGAGGGGTCCAGCTCATTTACTTTTCGAAATACGCGCGGGGTGTTGAAGTTATAAAAATTAAAATGTTTTTATTTGATAACTTTAAAATGGATAAATAAATTGATTTGATATTTGCAGGTTGTTTTTAAAAGTGAAAGGCATATTTTAATAAAAAAATATTTGTCAATTCTTGATTCAGTGGTGTACATTTGGGAAAATATGTTACTGCTCTCCTCCCATTTTCGACGCCACTGGTATTTGTGGCTATTTTCAATTAATTTTTTATTCCTCACGCAAAAAACACATAACCTTTACATATCAAAATATTTGTAGTTTTCAAGATATTTAATGTGTTCACGAAGTTTGAAACATCATTTTCAATAGTAGAAGCAAAAGTTTGGACAAATATTTTTGAGAGTCTTCTCCCAATGTTTAAGATACATTGCTGCTTGTTGAAGATTTTTTTAATCAGCAAAACATAAGTATCATTCAGAATAGTTCAGGTACATCAGTGGGACTAAAAAATTTTTAAATATGTAAATTTTCATATCAATAGTTTGTGCAATCTACCTATAACAGTTATGGGTACTTACTGGTTTATTTATATATTTAGACATACCTATACCTTTTCCAGATTTTCATCAAAAACATTATCTCGTTACGAATGAGTTGAGAAAATGAACAATCGATAATATTACTCAATCAGCATTAAAATCAGTTCTAATAGTTATTTATGCAACAAGTGCAAAAAGTGAGTGTTTTTTGCACGCGACGTGAAATTGTCCAACGAGGTCTTTAGGCCGAGTTGGACAACACGTCGAGTGCAAAAAACACGTTTTGCAAGAGTTGCATACAATATTTTTTCTAAATTCATGCAAAAACTGGAAAATTAGAATATAATATGTCAAAAACCTAACTTAACCTAATTAAACTCAACCCGTTCTTCTTTTTTTGTATCTTCATGGCCTCCACTTTGTCAGTACTCAATCATAGCTGGTTTTCGCCTTGACCATTTAAATTTTAAATAATTAAAGATTTTTGCAATAATTGTAATTCGTTGAGACTAAGTAGTAAGATATACATATATTATTGTTGTATTGAAGCAGGATCAGATACTTGCTATGGATTTTTATTCAATTTAAATGTTTATGTTTGTCATTAATCATCACAACACTGACACAAGAATGACAGATGAGTGCAATAATAGTATATTATTCAACGAGCGTGTAATGATGGCTATTACTCATGAGAATGAAGTTTGCGACGTGAGCCGCAGGCGAACGTCGTAATCATTCGAGTGAGTAATAGCCATTACACGAAAGTAGAATACTATACTTTTTCTATGACTGAGTTTTCACTTATCAATTCAAACGAACGAGATATTTAGAGAATATTTCATTGAATAAACTTAATGCTTTATGTCAAACAATTCCATTTTGAAAGCTACAATGAAAATTCATTTATTGCTTACAATATTGATGGTGAAGTTTGAGCAGTTGAATTCGTTTTCACGTTCTGTATCCATTCTAACAAAAAGTCAGCTCTAAATCACCTTCGGTAGGTAGGTATAGGTACTGTCAAAGTAAAATTATGACATTTCATGGCGAGTCTGATTCAAACATTACACCAAACATAGTCGTGTGTAATGGCATTCTTTGACGGTGATTGGCCAGATAGTCGTGTGTAATGGATTATTACACACGGGGCGTGGCTTGTTTTGTGTAATGCATCCAGTTACTCAACAAAAATGTTACATAAAAAGGGTCCATTTTTCAACAGTCATAGAAAATAGTATATTATGTTACTAGGAGTAGAAGGCCAACATTATTGTTGAGCCCAGATTCTTGCACTGCCGAGGCGCTAGCCGAGGCTGTGCAAACTGGGCGAAACATATAATGGGCCTTCTGCTCCGAGTAACATATACTATTTTTTCTTCAAGCGTAATAATGATTAAAAAGAAATAAGAAAGTACCTACCTTTGTTGCTAAATAAACATTATTTGGTGCATCCTTGAGAAATTTATCAAATTGATCTTGTGTTAATACTTTTGATTTTTTCGGTGTATAATTTTCCCCTTGGCGCTTTATAAATGCAATTAATTTGCTATATTTTTCTATTTTAACATTATGTTTAATGTTTAATTGACTTTTAATCATTGAATACTGTGCCCATAGAGTAGAACTTTTAAACTTTCTGGACAAATTCGTGAAGTATGCAAGCATAACGTTTTCCGTGTATTGCTGTACATTATATTCATTGCACCATTTTAGAAATTTTTCGTATGCTAAATCATACAGTTTACGCGACTTCGTTGGAATTAGAGTTTCAATACTGGAATTAGCTATTTCAACTAATTCCGGAGGCGTACATTGCAATTCTTGAGACATTTTTCACAAAATTTTCAAAACAGACAAACGTCAAATTAAATAAGTTTAAAAATGACAGTTCCTACCTACTTGATTACAACGCCCCATTATTTTATTAGTACAATAATGAAAATTAATTTTTGTACTAGTAAAATAATGGGATATTTCTACGGTCTGTGTTGCAAAAAGTAATATAGTTATTATTATACGCTTGAAGAAAAAATATTTTATTGCACTAGTGCAATAAAGTACCACTTTTTCCATTAAATGTGGTTCACAAAAGTGTTGTTTTTGCATGAATGTAGAAAAAAATTATTAATACACATTTTGATGCAGGTCTAAGTATTGATACGAGAACGTTGATGAAAACTCCTACGAATATTGAATTCATTTACAATGGTGACTGCTAGTTCATCTGCTATTTCATTTCCTTCTATTCCAGTGTGTCCTGGAATCCATAGTGAGGTATATTGTTCTTGCCTAGTTTATTAAGTTTGTCTAGGCATTCCCACACTATTTTAGAACTGATTACGCAAGAGCTCAGTGCTTTAATGGCTGCTTGACTATCTGTTATTATAATAATCCTTTGTCCTCTGTATCCTTTATCAATATTGAACTGGGCGCACTTTTTTATGGCGTGGATTTCCGATTGAAGGATACTTGGGGTCAGCTTTAACTCAGTTACCAATTGATATTATCAAAGATGTTATTGTATAGCCGATCCACTTCATTTTTTAGAATTGGTATGTATGTATGTATGTGTGTGTGTTTGGGGTAACATTCACTGAGACCTAAAAGATCTATTAATTGTGCCCCCTTACTTCTACTTCTACTGAGGAGAGTCTCTGAAACTAGTAGCTCCTTTAGTCCTATTTCCCGGAGGAATTTTAGGATATCTGCAGGCTTCAGCTCAAGTAAATGTTCCTCTTCTATCCAGTAATCTCCCAGGTACTGTGCTCTAGGATTCTGGAGTGCTGTGCAGTTGGAAAGTAGGTGGATGGAGGTTCCTTCTTCCATGCCACAGTATCTGCATTCTTCTTCCTCCACTAATTTGAGCTTTTTCAGGTGCCCATTCAGGCGACAATGTCCCGTTAGGATCCCTGTTAAAACTCTTAGTGCAGTCCTGCTTTGACTTATGCATTCATTTGATCTCCTTTGGTTGTAGTCACCCAGGAGAATCTTTGATTGTCTAAGCCCTACTAGATCTTTCCAATGGTCAGATCTTCTCTTTCTTTCGGCTTCGCCTATTTCTTCCAATATTACATTGGGGCTGATTCCGCAAAAAGGTTCAGGCCCCCAGAAGGGTATTTCCGACCCCCTCTTTGCTAGTTCATCTGCTATTTCATTTCCTTCTATTCCAGTGTGTCCTGGAATCCATAGTAGGGTAACTATATTGTTCTCGCCTAATTCATTTAGTTTGTCTAGGCATTCCCAAACCATCTTGGAACTGATTACGCAAGAGCTCAGTGCTTTAATGGCTGCTTGACTATCTGTCATTATGATAATCCTTTGTCCTCTGTATCCTTTATTAAGATTGAACTGGGCGCACTTTCTTATGGCGTGGATTTCCTCTTGAAAGATACTTGGGGTTTTTCCCAAGCTTTCGGAGAGAGAGAATTGGTAATAATGAAAAGATTGTTAAACGGATGGCGTATTGGAGACTTAAGTTACCAAACCAAATGGAGTTGTGCTTAACAAAACGAGATATCCGAATTGCTGGAAATAATTAAAATGCCTAGTGCAATTCATCGTAGCACACGTTCCCTCAAATTATTGTCGAACTGGAAAGAATTGAAATTCAGAAATTTTTTAAATTATAATGGTTATGTGGTACTATCTGAGTGTTTTAAAATCTTTACGTTATCACGAACACTTTTCAAAATTATTCTGTGCAGCTAGAATTTGTTCTGCAGAAAAATATTTCACTTATTTAAAGTTATTAAAATTATTATTCAAAGATTTTATATTGAGTAGATTTAAATTTCAGGACGCCTTATTTTGTACAAAAAATTATAAAATTATATGTAAGCGTCATGCGTATGAAAATTCTTCTGAATTCTTTATTTAAGGAAATAAAATGAAGGATTACTCCGAGTTTTTTCAATCACCTTTGAAATCATCATATTATTATTTAGATATGTACATTGCAAATATAGAAAATATTAGTCAAAATAATCCCAGACGTATCAATATACAAGAAATAATGTGCAAGTTTGTAGCTATACAAAGTCAAAATGTGAAAACTCACGTGTCCATTCCTTTAATAAATACAATTAGAATATCTATACTTATATATGAAATAATTTGTAACATTATGCACAAAAAATTGACACCATATATAATTCGAACGATATTAAATGTTAGTTTGGGAAAGTATCACCCACGGTGGTGTGGTGCAGTGGTTAAGGTGTTGGTCTGGTAATTGAAATTTGGAAGAGGCGTTGGGTCGAGTCCCGGTACAGGTGTCACCGAATACTACTCTTCGTAGAGTAGTATTCGGTGACAGGTGTGATCATTCAGAGTAGTGTAAAAAAATAAACTAGGGGATTTTTCGGTGAAAACAAGAAATTGTAAGAACGTATGAACATGTAAAAAAGAAAGGATTATACAATATTGAATAGATGAGGAATTTTTTTATTTTTATTTTGAAGATAGTCACATAACGGTCATTTAACAGTAAATCAGAGGGTCAACTAATAGTAATTTAATGGTCATTTAACGGTCATGTATTAGTAATTTAATAGTTGTTTAAGGGTCGACCAAATGTACGTGGGCGGTCAATATGAAGTTATTTAAAAGTAATTGATACATAGGTAATTAAACGGTAACAATGCGGTAATTTATGATCATTGATTACGTAATAATACAGTAACTTTGAGGTAATGAAACTTACCTTGAAATGGTCAATTAAGAGTTGGTTAGGGCGCCCCTTTTCCAGCTTTAATGACTCTTAACTGACGGTAACTTAAGCGAAACTTATTGGTCATATAATTTTTAAAATGTTTACTGGGAACAACTTCATCGCTTTCATTATTCATTACAGGATAGTCTTGATTTTCATAATTCTTATCGTTACTGTCAGATTTACTGTGAGAGTTGGCAATGTGTCTCATGTCATCTGTAATTGTAGATATTTCATACCAAGTCATAAAGAATAAAATTAAAATACTCACTATTGTGGTGGGAACGAGGGATTGTTCTTTGTACCTGTTTTTTATATTATAATCATTAATTTGATTAATGCCTGGTCCAGATAAATTGAGTGAAATCCACTCCTTTTTCTTTTGTTTGGGAGGTATGCATCGTATTTTTAATACGTATTACACCGTCATAAAAAAAAACACTGCCTTTTATTCACAGTTAGTTTAAAAAATAAGTTATGTCTGCAGACACCAGTAAATTAACTTACCAATAAATTACTCTGGATAATTTCTTCATATCTATCCTAATATTACTTTTAAATAACTCTACAGTTTAAGGTGAATAATGTTACTGTTTAATGACTAATAAGAATATTTGGGTTACCTAAATATTTCTATTACAACTCGTTAGTTGAACGTAACTAAAATTACCACTAAGTGCCCAAACAATCATTTGAAAATTTCCATAAAATTCCTACTAAATAACTAGTCAGTTGGAAGTCAACTGTAATACCCCTAAATTACCCGACTGTCAACACTATACATTACCAGTTACCATATAATTACCATTAAATAACTAGTCAATTACATCACTATTAAGTGACCCACAAAATAGATAACTCGATACCACTTACCATTAGGTTACTTTTTTATTTCCAGTTACTTAAGGGTTACATAGGTCACTCTTATACTACCAAATATTACTCCAATGATTACTGTATTCAGACAATTGTATGACTTTTAAGTTACTCTAAACAATCCATAATATTACGTTAGAATGACCCCAAAAATTTAGTTACCATTGAATGACTTATTCTGTATGACTACTAAATAACCAAATTAACTGACCCAATGTTTGCTGGGTCACAAATTAGTTTCTGATACATATATTTTAACCATTAGTAGTTTGAAGGTTATTAAAAAAATACAAAAATAGTTATTTATGCAACAAATGCAAAAAGTGAGTGTTTTTTGCATGCGACGTGAAATTATGTTTGCCATCATCACAAAGCTGAAACAAGAATGACAGATGAGTGCAACAAAGATTTTGTTACACTAGTGCAAAAAAGAGCCACCCTTTCTATTAAATGTGTTTTACAAAAGTGTTGTTTTTTGCATGAATGTAGAATCAAGAATTGACAAATATTTTTTCATTAAAATATGCCTTTTACATTTTAAAACAACCTGCTAAATATTAAATCAATTTATTTATCCATTTCAAAGTTATTAAATAAAAGTATTTAAATTTTTATAACTTCAACACCCCGTATTTCGAGAAGTAAATGAGCTAGACCCCTCAATCCCTATATAATTTTGTCCAATTTTACGGGAGGTATCAAAATTTAGACCACACCTGCATCTCTAAAAATTTACAGAAAACATTTAATATCTGGATAACGGTAAGGTTCAGGTATAGGAAAGTATACATGAACTTGCCTTATGTTTTTCTCCTGAATGCATTAAAATAGAAAAAAACAGGGTAGTTGTATTCAAAAAAATGAAGAAATTTGATATTTACGAAGTTAAACTTTGAACACTTTTTATTCACACCCTGTATAAAATGGAAATTTTTTTAACATGGATTCGATTACGTTTGACCTTGCTCAAGGCAACCGAACAGAAACCATTTTCATATCTTTAAGGGTCTCCTGGTAAAAAAATAATTTATATGGGTCTTCAACGGTCAAATTTTCTACAAAAAAATCAATAACTCAAAAGTGTGCATTTTTCGAAAAAAGTTTACCGACAAAAGTATACTAAAATATTACGTAGATTCCAAAAATGTATTAATATACAGGGTGTTCCATTTGAAATAACAAAGTTACAGTCGGAAGTCGGAAGCCGGAAGTCGGCCATCTTTGAAAATATTTTAGTTGAAAAGATTGTATCCGAAAACCCAAACGTAGACATTTTCATAATTTTACTATAAGAATTTTGCCATATACAGATTGTTTTCACTCGTCGTGGGACACCCTGTATAAGTCAATATTTTACCTCTTAACAAAAGGTATAATATGGTACCCATATATCTGCTAGAGTGAATTATGGTTCATAATACACTGGAGTATATTATGGTTCATAATACACGCCATGACAAGTCAACACTCACAATATTTCGTTAGATAGATAACTAGAAATGGGGGTAGAATATGAAATAAACTATTAAATAGGTGTATTTTGTTCAGGAAATTTGTTTTTGAATATATCGTATTGATAAAATATCGAAATTTTCAGAATTGATACTTTTCATAACGATATTTTCTAATATCAAGTATTTTAAAACAATACATTTATAACGGTACGTTGTATTGATACTTTACACAGTATCGCCGATCTCTATATAGGTATGTCAAATTATTTGATGTAGCTACCACATTTTGAGGTTATGGTTAGTACTACAAAATCGTTACTGACTTTTATTTAATAAAGAAATTAAGGGTCGTGGACAAAGTATAGTACTCGTAATTTATGGTCAATATTCATTCGGGAGACTTGCGCAAACGTCACCCATCGTGAATAATGGCTATCATAAATCAGGAACGTCGAAATTTATAGACGTACGTTATTAAAAACTAATTGTTACCAGCATATACAATAGTTACCACGATAAAATAGGGCTTGTGTCAGTTATGTTTCAGGGTCATTTTGACAGAATAATCATATCGGATTATTTAAACTGTCAAACTGACACTCTTTGTAGGTAACTATGCAACAAGTTATCGATGTATAACCTGATTATTTTGAAATAGTTATAGTATTATCACTGAATATATCTTTTAAACAATTAAGTACCCAAGTTCCTAAGTACTACTATTTTTTATTGATGTAATTTTATTTATGAACTTATGGATCATGGGTATGGTGGAGAGATAATCTACTTTTAGCGAATTTAGATTTAAAATGACCTACCTCTATTATTTTCTTCATTTGAACTTCAAAAGGTACAAAAAATGGTTGAGCAGATGAGTGCATATCTTTACCGATTAATATAAAATTATTGGATTTTTGGCACACAAGACATTTTTCATCACCTAAAGAATAAAAAAATGCGTAATTACCTTAATGAAATTCCAACATAAAACATAAAGTAAAGGTTCTAGAACTTACCAACTCTTTGGATGCATTTTTCGCAAAAAACATGAGCGCATTCCACAAGATACATTTTAATATCTGGTTGTACTTTTATTGAACATTTATTACAATGCAACCAGTCATTCATTTTTTCAATGTAATTTCTTAAGTCTAACTAAAAAAGTTCCTAGTAACTACTGAAATATAGAGATAGGTTCTATTATTTGCTTTTTTAGCAGAGTAGCAAACCTAGACAGGTATACAGGTTTGCCAAACTAATTAGTGCAAAATTTAAATGAAAGGATAATAATTTATTCTCCATGATTTATACATTTCGAAACATAGAATTGACTGGAACATGAAGAAGAGACTAGAAGATCGCATTTTTTTTTTTGGAATTTAGGCTTATTACCATTTTTCTAGTTTTCAAAATCTTTGCATTGTCTGCGCCATCTATTTGATAATAGCTCAAGCAGTAACCACCTTAATCCTACAGTATTTAAACCAGTTTTAATTTTGTGTGAGAAAAATATTTCAAATGTGGTAAGGTAAGTGTGACATAATTGGCTGTGTCAAGCATACATTTAAAAGTATTTATTAAAAAACTAATACATATTTTAAAATAGTGACAGTTTCCTATATTTATTTAGTGACAGTGCTCAGTTCCCTACTTAAAATCAATGTCAATAAAATCTTAGGTTATGTTTATGACATTTGAGAAAATATTCGCCCTTTTTAAATTCTAAGCTAAATAAATATTTGCACAAAATGAATTGATGTTATGATATTATGTTAGCTGTTCATAGAGATGTTGTTAATATTGTGCAGGCCAAATTTTTATCTGCAGAGGTAGTGAAAAGTGTATCCTTTTTAAAAAACTTTGAACTATACTGCTCATAATATCATGTTAAAGTTAAGTTTTCTTTAATTATAGTTAGATTCACTTAAATGTCTACACACTCGATGAAACTTGGTCGAATGAAAATCGGATCTTAGCCTTAGTGGAATACAATAAATCATTCGCATTATTTGTCCTGATTTCATCCAAACCTAAACCAACAAGTATATCGGATCTCTCAATTGAAACTGTAACACCTATAGATGAATTCTTCTCTTGTGGTAAGTATTTAATATTCTCTAATTTGGCTACTTATATTATGTAGGTATACTTTCAATCATTTATAATAGTCTTACTGATATCCCTCGCAGATTTTGTGTTATCTGTTCGCATAGATATCAGATTTGATATTGAAATAACTCCTCAAATAACTTGCAAATTAGATTATTGACAATTACTACTAATAATTATTTTTCAGATACTGAACCAATAGAAGAAAGTCAAAGCCACATTATTTTTATTATTACTTACAAGAAAATTAAAAGAGCATTTAAAATTGAAATTGGTGTAGAAAGTTCTAATTTTGCTTCGGAAGTTATCCGTTCAAAAGAATGTAAGTATTATTTCCCTGTTGAAATATTATTTTGTCGAATAAATAGAAATTTAAATGTGCAAACTGAAAGATAATTGTTAGGTAGGTATCATTATTATTCTTGTTTAATAAATTATAGCCTCTTTTTTATTCTGTCAATATCAGTTTTTCAGCTATAATAGTTTATATATAATCAAAGATCACTCTCCTTTTTATAATGGGGCACATTCCTCTACCTCATGAATTATACTTGGAATTATATTATATATTGGTGTATGAATATACAATGTCCGCCATAAAGTTGGAACCATATGGGAATTTTTTTTATTATTGTAGTTAAATAACAACTTTGGATAGCAATCACTTCTGCTTCTGAAATAGCTTAAAATGCGCCAAGCCAAAGTTGACAGGTAACATCTGTCAATTGTCAAGTTCGAAATTTTGGGAAAAATGTCCTAAAAACGGGTCAATTTGTTAAAATTTCGAAAAATGTTACTTGGAAATTATGATTCTAATCACATTTTATGCTTATGTGCCGATTTTGAGAGAGAAATTTTGATGTTCAATAAATTTCATATTTTCGTACTTTTTAATTCACCCTCGTATCTGGCTACTTTGAAATCATTTAAAACTCTTTAAAGTAGTATAAAGGTTACCATTCCATTGCATATTGTGATCATAATAATCGTACGTAAGCTGGTTTTGAAGATTATTGATATTTTCAACTAAAAAAGAGGTAGTCTCTGGATTATTTTCCAAATTTCTAAAAAATCAGAAATTGTTTTTCAACTTTTTCTTTATTAAACTTTAGTTGGATAGTACAAAAATGGTTTTATTTCTAATCTGAATATCTTAATGCATAACGACTACTTAAAAATTACAAACAATAAATAGATCACTTTAAAGGAACTTATGTACAAAAAATCAGTACATCCATGGAATGTCGTTGCTATAAGTAACCAAATGAAAGTTTTGAAAACAAAATACGAAATTGACAGTTTATTAGAAAATATTAGTTGTTATTGTCGGCAATAACAAGATAGATTCATGCAACATTACCTAAACTAACACTAATTATTTAATATTAAGATCAAATTTAAACTAAGAATAAAGAGCTGTTCATGTAACATACCTAAATTAAGAAAACAACTGGAAATATACAGTCTTTTCAATCATTTGTCAAGACTGTGTTATTAACAAAACTTTCCCAAGATACATGAAATATTTGACTCTGCAGAAATGCATAAATTAATGTTCATTATGTTAACATCTTAATTAGCTAAAGTACTATTCCTTGTACTATTCATTTGTGCTAGATTTCCAAATTTTTATAGCTTCAACTTGAAAAAGATGTATTTTTCTCAAAGATGCATATTTTTCAGTTTCACTTTATGATAAGCCATTATTTGTATGGTTGGACAAATACATTGGTACAATGAGTCAACCTTGCTGCAGTGTAGATATTGATCAGGTAAATATTTCACCATTTAAAAAGTTATAATTTTTCATTTTTTAAATATATGCTTAAGTAAACCAAACATTGAATTGTGTCAAGGAAACGCTTCCCAAAACAAAAGATATGTATTTAACATTTTCAGTGTTACAGTTTTCCCTGAACTGCTGGAAAAAAATTAGCTAGGTGTTTAGTGGGTAATTCTTATATTTATAGCATTTGATCAGTGGAGTTATTTCTAGTAACATATACATAATTAATTTGAAAAAGTTAAGATATGCAGATTTTTTTCAAAAAAAACAAAAAATTTCCAATTAGTAAAAGTAGTAAAATAGTAATCTTCATTATACATTAGCCATACTTGACCACTATAGTAATCTTCCTTTCATAACTTTCATGTAGTTTGATCAGTGATTATTTCAATCCACCATAATATATGTGATCAATTAAAAAGTAGATGCAATTAATATTTTAGGATGATATTCCTGTAACTAGAAAAATAATAGCTCAAGGTCAAACTTCCATCAACCGAGAGTCCATGTTAAAGTATCAATTGAAGTTGAAGGAGCCTGAATTTACACAAAAGCAAGAGTTCACGTAAGTATCTAAAAAGTATTCATATCATATTTAACTTGGAAAACCTGGCAATATGCAAAAGTTCGGATGATCAATTGTATTATTAAATAAAAAGATACGTTAACTTCTTTCTATACTGACAATCTATTACAATTGTTAACCTTTCAATAATACCAGCCAATTTTATGTTAACAGGAGACATAAATCTCACGGCTGAACATCGATTTACGCAAATTTGTTACAAATGTAAACTTAATATGATTAATATATGAGCTAATCATATCATGGGGAGCTGATAGCTTAGTGCTGCTAATGCATTTCCTGCACATGCGATATACAACTGTTCTTACCCGACAGAATAAACCAAAAAATCAGAAAATATAACAAAAAACTTTGACATACACTAACGTTAAATTAATAATTCAAATATATAAGTCTACAAACTATGGTCATCCCTCCCAATTTATCTAATGCAACACACTATACATTATTGCATTCTCCTCTGCAAGAGGATTAGAAAAATGTACAATACATAAGTGAAAACTCAAATAGCTGTGAGTTTTCTTTTTTTTTAGATAAGTGTCGCCTCCAGAATTATGTGTGGTTTTCATTAAATTGCTGTGAAAATTGAGTCAATCACAATATAAGTCACTGTTTAGTGGCATAACATAAATAGTAACTACTGTCATTCCAAGGATGATATTTCAATATTGAAATATATGAATATATATAAATATAATATCTTAGATTTTTCATATTATCTGGAATTATCAGAAACAGTTAGTTAATATGTGCAGATTCCACAAAGTAAGGGTCCAAACAGTAAATTCAAAACTACCTTAACTACAGTTCAATAGGGGTATTTAAAAAAAAATGTATTGACAATTACAAAATATAATTAAAGAAATTATGGAATGAAAAAATTATGTCATTCCTTATTAATTTTGTATTATCTTAGATAGATAGATAGATAAATTTATTAATCTTTGTGTATCATTTACATGACATAAGACAAGTCAAATACAGAATAGTAAGGTAAAAGTAGGTTAGACAGTAATAAACTTGATAAGAACATTAGTAGCAAACAATAAAATTACAAAACAGAGTAAAAATTACGAGACTGATAAAGTATTGTTAAAATTTAAAGTAAAATTAAATAGACAAAATTACAGAAATTAAGTCTTATCGTTCCAACCAATAAATTCGTCTAGCTAGAGAATAAAAACAATTGTCAGTTAAAAACAACTTTAAACTTCTCTTAAATTTGTTAAAATGTTTTATTTCTTTGATTGAGTCAGGTAGCAAGTTAAAAAACTGACCTCCTGCATACATTGGAGACTTTTTTAGTTGACATCGATTTAGGTGGATATCATCTCTATTTCTTATTGATATCTGTTTTAGAATTTTTGTTGGCACCTGGAATGTGAATGGTCAGCCACCAACAGTATCCCTAAAAAATTGGTTAAGTTATGATGAAGATCCTCCAGATGTATATGCAATAGGATTCCAAGAAATAGATTTAAGTAAAGAAGCTTTTTTATTCAATGATACACCTAGGGAAGCAGAGTGGCAGTAAGTTTTGTATTTATTCTATATATTACTATAGGGTACAATGGATATATTGTGTGTAACCAACTGAAATTGAGCTATTCTTTTAGTTCTAAATTCAAAACAAAAGTTGAAAATCTTTGAGGTCACTGCTTTTTATTATAATGTGTTGTGATTCTGAATGTATTGGGCTATTAAAAATATTGCCACAAGCTTTGAATTATTGTCAAAACAAAAATCACTTTCTGGGCAAACATTAATATTCCAAAGTAGGTAATTAAGTTTAAAAAAGCTTATGTAATAAATTGAAAAAATGATACGACTATTACCTATCTGTCTGTAGAGTAGGGAGGCCACATGTGACCCATTGTACATCCTTCTGAGGAGTTGTCCTCCTAGGTCATTGTCCATCTTGTTCTTCTCAGGAAGGTGGATAGGTCACTAGGACACATCTCCTTTATATCGGCAGATGTAGGCCAAGACTCACCGAACACATACTCTCTTATTTACGATAACTCCGGACACTCGCATAAGAAATGCCTGACAATTTCATCTTCCTGTTCACACATCCTGCATAGAGGTGTGTCCACTAGCCCCATAGTATGTGGGATTTTCCTGGACATCGCCAAATATTTCTCAGCTGCCAGCTTCCCAGGGTCGCCCAGTGTTATACTGGCAAGACTGCATCCTTTGATTCCATCCCATCTGACTCACGACTATTACCTATCACAAATATCAATATTTATGATCCACTCTGGTATATGTAGTTTTCTTGTGTTAAAAACAAGATGACATAATTTTTAGCTACTTTCCTGCTTATCAGAATAAAATTAAATTTACAAACTGTAAATACAGTTTATACTTAGTGAATAGGCCTGTGTACTGGTAAATTGCGTTTACCTCTAGGCTTTTACGAACACAGGAAATACCTGTACTCTGTAAAAGTTTGGATAAAAATAAAGAAGTTGATGGATAGGGCAAATTACAGTCTAAGGCAGCGTTTCCCAACCTTTTTTACCTCACGGCACACTAACCAAAAATCATATTCACTCACGGCACACTGGCCTCATTATCTCCTATAGTTCCTATAGCTGCTATGGCCTTTCCCTATCGTTATCCTAAAGCAGCCTATACATTTTCACAAAAGTAGAAAATAGTAGTACATTGTATGTTTCTAGGGTACACAAATTAAAACCTACTCGTTTATGGTAATAAAAGTATCAATATCATTTAATGTGCAATAGTTCACTACAAATATTGTATTCCAAATTGCTTAAGATATCTCAACACTCAACATGTAGTGAACTTGAAGTAAATTTTAATATTTAATATGAGTCAAACTTAGTGTGAAATTTGAGCCTGGTGCCCCTTCATTAAAAGTTTCTTCCTTGGGCGAATGGTTGACAAGCATACTCTCATGTTGTCTTCCAAATTCTTTAGTTGGGAACGGTTTTTAGTCTTGATGGCGTTCATTGACGAGAATGCAGCTTCACATATATAAGATGTAGAAAAGGGCAATATTGAACGCTCTGCAGCAACAGTACGGAGCAATCACTACTAATGTCAAAAACCATTTTAAATTTTTTTTTTAATTTTCTCGCGGCACACCTGCAGAGCCCTTGCGGCACACCAGTGTGCCGCGGCACACCGGTTGGGAAACGCTGGACTCTAAGGGTTGTCAAAACTACCATACGTTGTCAAATCAGTTGGTGAAATTCTTCAGTCTATTAGTTATTCATACAAAACTATGTAATTTAACAGTAAATGTCAAGAGATAGTAACATCTTTGTTATTTTTAACGAAAATACCAAAATTATAATCTGCAAGCATTTTGAGTTGAAAACCATCCACAGTATGCGCTTCTCACATTTTGCATACCTACTCAATTCTCCTCAGCGCCTGGTCTATCAAATAATATAATTTAAATATACTTTTTTTTTCAGTAAATTCGTCACTGATGGGGTTCATCCTAAAGCTAAGTATAAGTTAGTAGGATTAACTAGACTTGTTGGTATGCAATTAATAGTTATGGTAAATAGTCAACACTACCACTATGTAAGAAATATATCCGTAGATACTGTCGGAACGGGTTTATTAGGAAAAATGGTAAGTTTTTTATATCTGTGGTTGTACTTTTAGTAGAGAACTTTTATTTTTGACCACCAAGCAATAGCAGCTCCATATCCGATCATTTATCTACAAATGTGTTGGAGTCAGTTGGGGTAAACAGATAGTGTCATTCCATCTCCACAAATACAGTTCAGCCTTCTGAAGAAATGTTTCCTCTTATTTTATATTTATTGCAAATCGAATAACCTTACAATTGTAGTTTCCATATTCTAGCGAATGAAACTATTAGAGTTTTGCATATTTCACATATTTTGTGAAGTATCACAGACTAGTAGCTCCTTGAGACCTATTTCCAAAAAATGTTGAGTATCTGCAGGTGTCCCTTGTCCCTATTCTATTCTATAGTCTCACTGATGTTGTGTCATACATATTTTAGAACATTCTGTCTGCTCCCATATCTTAATTGGTCCCTGCTTGCAACTCTACTCCTCTTCTTTGGGAGAGCACTAAGCAAGTCATCAATCAAGAGTAACCACAGTAGGGGAATCGCATCCCATCTTCTAGGTAGCTCCAGGAAACTTAAAAGCTGATGGCTTCATACCTCAGAGATGTATAGGCGGTTTCTATTGGTCAGTATGGCAATTCTTCAGCCATTTGTTGATCTGTTATGTTATGTTATGTTATGCCATGTTTTGCAACCAGCCAGCTGATGTTGAATTTTCAATTATATACGAGATATACAGGGTGAATCACGACTAACGGGACGGAGGTTTATGGCGAAACCGTAAAAATTTTGATACGTTTGTCACTTCAGTAGTTTGTATATCCATATAGGCTACATTTTAAAATTATTTTGAAATATACATGATGATTCAATAAAGTGTGGCGTATCAAAGTTATATTTTCTCTTATGGAACACCCTATATTTTATTGTATTTTCTGATTGCTCCTAAAAAATGAAATACTGTTCCATATTCATAGTGGTTCCCTATACCTAAATACAGAGAGATCCGAGTTATGCTGACTTTTTTAGAAATGTGAACATTTCGAATAAAATAAATAACTCATTGATATAACAAATTCTAGCAAATTTTCTCTTACATCTCAATGGTCGGACATCCATTGAATGTATTCCACGATCAAGTAATAAACATCTCTTTACAGGGAGTTCAGAATTGTCAGTTAAATTATTAGTTCATTCAATGTGTAATATCGGGCTTATTTTAAATGGAATACCCTGTATTTTGATAGTTCACCATGTTCAAAAAAATGTCCTCTTCAGAATGGTACTGTATTTTGATAGTTCACCATGTTCAAAAAAATGTCCTCTTCAGAATGGTACTGTATTTTGATCATGGAGCTAATATTGAGAGGAGATGACACAGTCGCCTATCTTATAATAGGAAAGTGGTATCACATGATAGACATTGTGATGGTAGAAATATGGCGCCGACGGCAGAGCCAGACTATTTAAATTTCCAATCAATAAAAATATATTCACTAGTAAAATTCTTGGCTGTCAAGAACCTCTTTTCACAAATTTCAACCACATATCTCTAATTAATTGGAGTTCTAGGAAATCTACAAACAATAAATATAGAAAACTTATTGAAGCACAAAGCAATATATTTCAGTACAGTCCTGTTCGATTGTTTACTAACTTATGATATGTTGTTCCTGATGATTTTTCTGTATTTACACTGTCTCTACTTGTACAACTTCGTAGAGCACAAGAAACCATTATTGTTCAATTAATAAAATAGGAAAAACGACACTAACAAAAAGAAAATCCAAAAAATACACATTTAACATCCACAAAACAACACTAATGTCACTTTGACAAGAAAGTGGTAGTAAAATGGCGAAACCGATACCACTTTTATGACATACGTAGCGACTCCTTTTAAATACTAGCTCCATGATTTTGATAGTTTACCATGTTCAAAAAAATGTCCTCTTCAGAATGGTATAAGGGTGTCCTATCCCTAGGTTTTATACTTTCCGTGAAAATTTGAGTTTTTGGAAGAAATACTTCTAGATCCTTCTCGAAAATCTACCACTTAGCATCCGAAAGAAAATGTGACTTCAATTAGACGGAGCTTCAGCTCACTTTTCTTGTGCTGTTAGAAATTACCTCAATTGAAAATAAATGGATAGGTAGAGGCCAATTGAGTCACCACAACTGACCAAGATGGATTTCTTCGAATTGGGTTATAATAAAAATATCCTACAATATGAAATTAAGAATTTCGCACGCTTTCGCGTCTATAACACCCGATATGTTGAATAATGTAAGTGAATGGTTGGAAGCCAAAATCACGTGTTGTATTGCGAAAGATGGCAAACATTTCGAGCATCCATTATAGTAATTTTTCAATTTTTGCTTTTAATAATTTGTTGCTCGTTTCGTAGTATTTAGGTATTTGCTTTATTGAAAATATGTTTTTGTTTTATAATGTACTCAAATACTTATCGACAAAAAAAGAGTTTTTGTACCTCAGGAACTACAAGTATGCATATTTATTAGCAGCTTCACTGTTTTCCTTCACAATAACTTTGTCAAGATAATTAGTATAAAATTTAGATAGAGCTGCAGATGTTTTAAAATCAATTTAGCATATAATTTAAGAAAATTGTAATGTATACGGAAAGTATAATACCTAGGTATAGGACACCATTATACCATTCGAAAGAGGACTTTTTTTGAACATAGTGAATTAACAAAGTACAGGGTGTTCCATTTAAAATAAGCCCGATATTACACATTGAATGATCTAATAATTTAACTGATTATTCTGAACACCCTGGAAAGAGATGTTTAGTACTCAATCGTGGAATACATTCAACGAAAGTCCGACTATTAAGATGTAAGAGAAAATTTGCTAGAATTCGTTCAATGAGTTATTAATTTTTTTCAAAATGTTCACATTTTTAAAAAAGTCAGCATAACTCGGAACCCTCTGTATTTAGGTATGAGGAACCATTATGGAACAGTATGTTATTTTTTAGGAGCAATCAGAAAATGCAATAAAATATAGAGTGTTTCATGAGAAAAAATATAACTTTGATACGCCACACTTTATTGGAACATCCTGTTCATTTCAAAATAATTTTAAAATGTAGCCTATATGGATGTACAAACTACTAAAGTGACAAACATTTCAAATCTTCCACCGTTTCGCTATAATCCTCCGTCCCGTTAGTCGTGATTCACCCTGTATAAGAAAATATGAACTACCTAACTAGTTAACTCACTCAGTCATCCTCAAGATTCCAATTTCTGTGCTGCAGCATTGTGATAATCCTACTTAGGGAAACTATTCAGACTATAACTCACGACATGATTAGAAATATTGAAGTTGCTTATAGGTGTATATATATTTCATCAAAAAAATATATAACAATTAGTTGTCTCTTTTTTATTTTTGATATTTTGTTATTTAGGGAAATAAAGGAGGTGTCGGTGTCCGACTAGAACTGCATAACACGTCGTTATGCTTTGTGAATTGTCATTTAGCAGCTCACATAGACGAATACGAAAGAAGAAATCAAGATTACAAGGATATAAATGCAAGAATGAATTTCAAAAGAAGTCCACAAGCTGTTAAAGACCATGAGTAAGTAAATTTGACAAGTCTAATAAAATTACCGGGGTGTATTAGCAAACATCGAAATCATTTAATGCGCTAACATTAAAAGTTTAGAATAGCGCAGATCATTTTAGGGTAAATTTTTATGACAAAAATCCTAAGATGTAAAAGATATTATGTAGTATTAATCTAATATTTCCGACTCGAAAATGTTGTTCACAAAATTGTTATGGACCAAAAACGTATTATTTTTTGTTCATAACTTGGTTTTTTCATTTATTTTCAAAATTTTCAGGCAAATATATTGGTTGGGTGACCTTAACTATCGTATAACAGAGTTAACTACATCACAAGTCAAAACTCTTTTGATGAGAAATGAATTACCTACTCTGTTGAAATCAGACCAGTTAAATCAACAAAAAGAGAGAGGAAGTGTGCTTTTGGTAAGTGTACACATTTAAATTATGTGTTTTTGTCATTACCGGAATAAGGGCCGATTCTACAATGGGAGTATAAAAGTCGGTATAGTTATTCCTTCAATATTTTATACCCAGATTTATACCGAGAATAACTTGTTGTCGGCTCTGTAATAAGTACCAAAGGTAGAATTATGGGAAACATCACTCTGTATAGCAAATTTCACATATATACAAAACATCATTAATTTCGTAAGTAGTTTTGTAAATAAGTTTTGTTTCGACACTAAACTTGAAAGAATTCTTCGAGAGAGTGTCTACTGTAAGCGCTAGAAAAGTAATTCGATAAAGAGGGTAACGAACGGCCAAATACGATTTGCTAGTGGCATACTGGCTCGATAGAAAATCTACTCCATTCGGTACGTGTGCTGGTGTCAACGAGCGCCGGGTAAGCAGTCTTCATCACCTTTGGAGAGCACCCTACCTGCAGATTGGTGAGTCTGGTTGAATCTTGTACTAACTGTGTAACAAATATTTGTGTAGTTTGGTTATCCTGTATCATGCCACCTCATGCACAGATTATTTCTTATATTTTATTTTGCAATTTCACACTTATTTGATATACACCTACTAATATAAGGGATTCAGTCGTCATTCTCAAAACTGAGGTGTAAGGAGCATTTAGCCCTTGGAGCTAGTATTTAAATTAGCCCAACCGAAAAATTTGCAACTAAAGAATTCATTTATCAATGTAGGTTATTAAGTTTACATACGTAACCTATAATTACGGTTTTCGCCCATTTCAATTAACTGAGTTAATTATCATAGTCATATTTTTTTCATATAAGTAATTATAATTATCATTTCATTATTTAATTTCTATTCTTGGTTTTCTTTTTTTTTATTAATAAACCAATGAAAATTCGATAACGAATGGATTGCTTTCATACACAGATATCCCATAAGACCACCTAACAAATTAGTAGTAAAACCTTATCCTAAACCTTATACCAGACGTAACCCTATACGTAAAGACCTCTCATTATCAACAACTGATAGCAGCGGAGGCCGGATCTATCCCTTCGGACATTTCTTACGGGAGTCGTCGATTCATGTTTCCCACGTACTCGTAGGTGGTGACAGCCAGCGAGCCAGCTACGCTGCCTTGCTATTTTCAGGGACATACCAGGAGAATTTTACTTTTGCAGATTCCGGCTCATGAAATTCGGCACCAAGGTGCTCTCTGGAGTAGCAGCTTTTACGGTGGGTCCGGTAACTTTTAGTTCCCCTATCACAGTTTGTTGATTACTAACGGCCGCCGGTATTACAATTTCTCAATAAATTTCTATGACAGGTGCAGTCATTCCGAGAATATCTCGCTAGTAGTTCCAATCAACCAATGACATTTAACGCTTAGAAAAGTGGAAATTTTTGACAATTCTTTATCATAACCCAAATTATTAATTTAGTTGATTGCTTGATAGGATTTCAGTATGATCTGATCTCAATGACTTCATCACATGATTAAAAAATTTTAGGAAGATTGAAAGGATCCATCTCAAATTTGTTCAATGTAGATATCTCAATTCGTTTATTGTAGATAATTAAAATTTAACAAAAAACGCCACGAATTTTAGTCGAAACAAAGAAGTAGGGTTATGTAATATTTTTAGGTCAAAACCAACCAATAGAAATGCAGAATAAGTTAATCCCTCGGTTATACCTTCAAACTGGTATAGATAACTTGTACTCTGGTTTATACCTTGGAATACAGATATACCTATATTGTAGAAACGGCCCTAAATCGATTTTTATCTTTTTAATAATTTTAAATTGTAGATAATTGAAATTTTACAAAAAACGCCACGAATTTTAGTCAAAACAAAAAAGTAGGGTTATGTAATAATATTTATAGGTCAAAACCAACCAATAGAAATGCAGAATAAGTTCTTCTTCTTCTTCTTTCTTTTTATTGGCCTCCACCCATTAGGTATTTAGCCAGAGCAGGTAATTATTCTAATTTTTTCGGGAATATTCCTTACGGAATGTCTGGAACTTTCCATATTCCCTCTGATTAAACCATTTTACTATTTCCATTATCCATGATTTCTTCTTTTTAAGGCTAACATGTTATGAAACAAAACAACATAGGTACAAACTTTTCTCGCTCAGGGGCAACTGCCGAGCATTCACAACCCCGAAATGTTGCCTCGGTTAGGATAGGATAGGTAACCCAGAGTGAATAGAGTTATAAAAGTAAGAATTAGATTTTAATTTGAAAGGTATTAATAAATTTCATAATAATTTTAATTAATTTTATGTTAATTTTATATAAAATACTTGGGATTGAAATGGGGGTGGGATAACCCATTTTTATCAATTCTTTATATAAATCAAAATTTACTGTTTGATTGATGGGACATTCAAAAAATATATGGTGTAGGTCCTCAATTTGACCACATTCACAATATTGCTCATTGATAACTCCTATTTTAAATAGATGTGATTTACAAAGTGTATGCCCCGTTTTAATCCTTATGATTGTTGTTATATGTCTACGATCTATATAGGGAAACTTCAAAAACCACGGTTCATGAGGAAACCTTTCCTGACTGGGATACCATTTTCCCTTTGACTTGAATGATTTTACCCAATTATAATTATGAATCTTTAAAATTTCCTTTTTGAAAAATGGGAAATAATCATATTTTTCAACTTTGAAATCAGCAGGAACATTAAGTGTTCTCCCTACATTAGCTAGTATATCAACTTCTTTATTTCCTTTTACACCCTTATGTCCGGGAATCCATACTAGGATAAACTCAAAACCACTTTCGTAAGCATCTAGAATAAGACTTTTAGTTTTCAATGCATTATAATTGCTATTACCATATTTTTGATTTTCAATTTTATTAATTGCACTCAATGAATCTGTGAAAATTAAACATTTCTTTAAGTCTTTTTCCATACATATCCCTACCGCTTTATTAATAGCTATAATTTCTGCCGAGCATATCTGTGTATGATCATAAAGTCTGGTTGAAAAATTATATTTAATCTCCGGAATGTGTACTGCACATCCTGCACTATAATTATTAGGATTAACTGAACCATCTGTATATACCCATGTATATGAACAAAATTTAATTGCAAATTCATTAAGAAAATCTTCATTACTATAAATATCACTTTTGGATGATATTGCCCGGAGGGTTTTGATTTTATTAACTTGGACATCTACATCTATTTGAAAGCAAGGATTTAAATCTGTTTTAAGAAGATTGATAGTTACTTGATCTACTCTTTTTTTAGCCTCAATGAGATATGGCAAATCTCTTTTTTTCCAGTAATCCCTTCTATCTAAACATTTAATATTCAATGATTTCAATATTTCATTTAATGGATTTCTATCATAAGATTTAATTTTTAAATAAAATTTTGTTGCCAGCATCTGTCTTCTATACTCAAGAGATATTTCTCCAGATTCTGCCTGAAGACAATTAATAGGAGTAGACTTCATTGCGCCTGTAATCAATCTCATACCTTTATATGATATCTTATCTAATGCATTTAATATTTTCTTATTACATGGTTTGAATACAAAACTAGCATAGTCTAAATGTGATCTGACTAAGCCTTTATACATCAAAAGCATAGTGGCTGGATCTGCTCCCCAATTTAACCCTCTTACCGCTCTCATTATGTTAAGACCCTTTTGTGTTTTATTTTCAATCTCATCTATATACTTATTCCAATTCAATTTATTATTAATAGTTACCCCTAAATACTTAATATTATCTTTAATTTCTATACTACTACCTTTTATCTTAATTATATTGTTATTTAATTTTTTCCTGAAATTGTTAAATATCACTGCAGCTGATTTATTTGTTGATATTCTGAGTGTATGATCTTCTAGCCAGTCGGCTACTTTATCTAATATATTATTCATTTCCTCACACATATTTCCTATATCTTTCCCTTCAGTTATAAATACCAAGTCATCCGCGTATTGGATTAATTTTATTTTTTCAGATAGTAACTCATGAAGTGAGATCGTATATATATTAAAAAGTAATGGGCTCAATGGGGAACCCTGCGCAAGACCTTTACTTGTATAGCCCGGACCCGTTAAATCATAATTCCTATCTCTAACATATACCTTTTTACTATTAAGTAGATTAAATATTAAATTTGTATATTTTGATGAAATCTTGAGATCAAGCATTTTTCTATACAGGATGTTAATATCTACATTGTCATATGCAGCTTTAAGATCAATAAATACCGCGATTACAATTTTTTTATCGTTAAATGCCTGTAATACTGAATGGGTCAATATTGCGATTGCTTCCCTACATCCCATTTCTCTTCTAAACCCGATTTGAAAATTTGGTAGTTTTTTAGAATTTTCCAGAAACCATTCCAACCTTACCTTGATCATCTGTTCTAGAACCTTACCCACACATGAGGTTAATGAAATTGGTCTGTAATTTTCTTCCCGATCTTGATCTTTCCCTTCCTTTAATATAGGTACTACTATGCTTTCTCTCCATTGACTTGGAACCATACTTGTTTCCAAACTATTATTATAAATTTGTAACAGTTTTAGTTGTGCTACATGAGTAAGATTTTTTATCATAGAGAATGACACATTATCTATTCCGGTTGCTTTATCCTTTTTACCCAATACAACATTACAAAACTCATTATAAGAGAAAGGATTTACTTCTATACTATTATTTATTAATTGAAATTCAGGGTCTATATTACAGCTCGTTAATGATTCTAGTAGCTTTCTGGATATTTCATTGTTTGGTAATATTGAATTATTGTTAGACATATAAGATTTAAAGCTCTTAACTACTTTCCATACTTTTTTTATAGGGGTTTCTCTACTTAAAGTTCCGCAAAATTCTCTGAATGATAGTTTCTTTTTTATTTTTAATTTTCGTTTTACTAATGCCTGCATCCTTTTATATTCCACATAATTTTCTATATTCATTTCTTCTAAGTATTTATGTATAGCTTGTTTTCTTTTGTCTACTAACTCAGAACACTCCTTATCCCACCAACTATTAACTTTATATTTACTATTATTACTATAATAAGGTATACTTTCTTCTGCCGCCTTATTTATAATATTATACCAGTTTGAATAATCTACTTCTACACTCAATGTTGTCAAATTTTCTTCTATATTCTTTGCGAACCTATTCCAATCTGCTTTTTTAAAATTTCTTCTTTTGACTTTTTTATCCACTTCTTTATTGCTGAATATCTCACATATGGTAGGGTAATGATCACTACCCCCTGTGTCTTCGTGTACATACCAATGGCACTCCATACCTATGTCCTCTGTTACTATAGCTAGATCCACCGCTGATTTGTTTTGATGTGGTAAAACCAATCTCGTAGGGCTGCCATCATTCAATATGATCAACCCCTCCTCTTCCAAGGAATCTTTGACAATTTTCCCATTGTGGTTACTATCTACACATCCCCATAGTTGATCGTGTGCGTTGAGGTCCCCCATCAAAATATATGGTTTTGGCGTTGTATTTGTTAGTAAATTCCAATGGTTTCTATTAATTTTATTACCTGACGGATTATAAACATTTATTACGTGTAGATTTAATTTTTTCAATTTAATAATCTGTATTTGCATTGGATTTAAGGATTCGTTCCCATTATTGATAATTTGGTGATCTATATTATTCTTTATTAAAGTAATTATACCTCCAAACCCATCATCCCTATCCTGTCTATAAATAATATATTTTTTAATTTTAAAGTGATATGTGTTGTTTAACCAAGACTCATTAATTAAAACTATATCTGGGTTTTCTTCTTCCAAAAATCTTTTTAATTGATTATAATTAGCCCTTATACTCCGGATATTCCACTGAAAAATTTTTATTTTTTGTTTATTACCATGATTATTTTCATAGTGCGTGCTATTTATATTTACATTATTATAACTATTAAAACTATTGCTAATATTATTTACAATAAAATTACTTCCTACTAGGTCTTTACTCTTAATTTGTTGAGACATTATCGTTCAATTTAAATATCCCAGGAGCTGACGCTCTCATTAATTGATCCATAAACTTGAGAACGTGTTCTCTATCATATGTATTTAGTTTACTAGCTATATTCATGATATGGTGAAGCATCTGAGCTTCACAGTCATTTCTGTTTAAATTCCTTGGCATATCCAAGGTTATATCGCACTCTTCATCTACTGAGGGAGGAATATAATATGTTCCAGATGAACCTGGGGATCTCCCACTAGGATTTAGTAGCGCATTGTTATGAGCTTTCGTATCATAACCTACTCTGTAATCCGCTTTCCTTTTTTTTGACCCTACAACCTGTGAATATTTATTACTCATGGGTGTTTGTTGAATATGTTCTGTTCTTCTACTACTAATTGTTATGAGATTATCATTTTTATTTACATTTCTAGGTAGGGAGGGAAAATCGTGGGGGTGTCGCGAGAATTCTTCATTATTATTATTATTATTCCCTGATTTAGGGAATTTTTCTGAGGCTTCAAAGAATGAAACATTGTCCAATGACATGGCTTCTCTTATTAATTTTTGTCTTTTAAATTCTGGACACATCTTATAAGTACTTGAGTGCTCAATTGATTTGCAATGAACGCATTTCATAAGACAAAATTCATCCTTCTCATGAGCTTCTCCACATTTTATACATTTACTTATTTTTGATTTGCACATTTTTTTAATATGACCAAAATTTAAACAGTTATAACATTGGAATACCGGCATAATGTATGGCAACACTCTATGTTCGATACCGCATATTTTAATACTTCTAGGTAAAGTAGTACCAGTAAAAGTGAAACGAATCGTCCCAGTCGACACTATTTTATCAACCGAGCTCTCACCCGCATCACCCTCACCTTCCTTTTGCTGGTTAACTTTCCTCATGAACCTCTTTACCTCACTTATCTCAACATTTTGACAACTTGTTTCTGAATAATTCAATAACGTTTCATCCGAAAAACTTTTATCTATATTTTTAACAATTCCTTTACATGATATATTTTTGGAGGGTATAAACAGGGCATAACCCTTTGCTTTCAAAGCTTCATTTTCTAAGAAGTTATTCGCATCTTTAATCCCTGAGAATACTACACCAATTCTATTTTTGCCTTTTTTATTAATTTTTTTAACATTATTAATTTTTAGGTCATACAACTCTCTTGCAATTGCTAAATAATTATAATTCCCTATATTTTTATTTTCCTCTTTAGCTTCAACATATACCTCAAATGGGCCTTTATCAGTATAAGTATAATTTTCTCTAGTTTTTAGATTCTTTTTATGTGCATTGTTTATTTCATTAGAATTAACCGGGTTTTTTTTGAGTTGTTTATCTATTGTATCCGATGTTAAACTATCCATTTCTATATCATGTTGATTTATATTTAGCTCATTATCAATAGGGGGGCCCGCCCCCCCTGTGCTATCCCCCATCTAAGTCCCTTCTGTTTTTTTACTAAGAAAAAATGTATAAAAACCAAATATTTATTCCAATCTAAATTATTAATACCTCTTATATTTATTATTGAATACTAAGGAGAGAAAGGTTTAATAACAATAGGAAATTGTTAGTAATAGCCTTATAAATACCTCGTATCACTGTTTCTGCTTTTCCTCGAGCACAATTATTTCAATGTTCACTCGACGAGAGCTCAACACAAAGTCCTGCAGAATAAGTTAATTCCTCGGTTATACCCTCAAACTGCTATAGATAACTTATACTCTGGTTTATACTTGGAATACAGATATACCTTTATTGTAGAACCGGCCCTAAATATTTTTGATAATTTTAAATAAATTTTATGGTTATAGCATATGCGAATTAGAGTCCATTCAATAGCCTTTTTGGTGTGCGTCATCGTCGAAAGAATTGGAAAAAGGGCAGGTCTGTGATTAATCCTAAGAAAAATATCACAATAATGAGCCGTTAAAATGTATTACAAACGTGACTGATTGATTGACTTACCAAAATTTGATTGGTTGATGTTTAGATTAAGCGCAAGTGCGACCTATCAATCGGGAGAAATTTCTTTGTATAAAAAAGGATGCAGACATACCTTTCGAAATGTCAATGTGTCTTACATATTTTTCTTCTGTCCCACTGACAGTTCTTGTCAGGTCTGTATTTTGTTTTTTACGATCAATTATTATTTATGAAAAGTGAATATGAATATTATTGTTATATTTATTTGAATAATACAAAAATATGACTAGATACACGGAAAAACATCAGCATTTTGAAAGTTTTGAAGTATGTTAAGCTAGAAAAAGGAGCTGGCAATTATTAATTTTATAGCCTTTTCGAATTTCGCTGAATGCAATGCTGATGATTTTATTTATCAAATTTAGGGTTAGATATGTCAAAATAGCAAATAAAATAAACGATATCCGAAAACCCGGTTATACGTCACAAATGATGACGCACACCAGAAAGGCTATCGAATAAACCATAAACTTCTTTTCCTTGTATGTTATCCAAAATGTTACTTTTTCCATTCAAAGTAAAGTATAACCAATGTTAATTTGATGACCCATATTTTTAATTCCATTGAAGAAAGAAGCCGCCCAATGGCGTGCATAATTTTTTTTATAAATGAGGACTGCTGGTAAATTTCGTAGATAAGTTCTTTCCTTGAACTATGTTGTTAGACTACGAACTACTGACAATAACTCTTTGACTTCACCATGGAAATCCAATAATATATAGGTATTATTATCCCTATCAAAATATCTATTACTCCAAGAAATCTTCAATATCAAGGCTATAAATTTATTTTCACTGATGGATCCAAGAATAAGGATGGAGTAGCTGCAGCTGTCTATGATGCAATGAAACTTGAAAAATAATGCAGCATTGAATTTTGGCATCACTTATTCTTTGAAAAATATCAACAAGTCTTATAAAGGTTATAACATTTTTCTTGTGATAAGGTTGAACAAAAAAATTAAATAATCAAAAATCAAGGGTTTATAATATTCTCGATAAAATTTGGTATGGGGGAAGTTGAAATTATTCAGTTCTTTAATACTCTACACCATTATTTTGAAGAAAGAACCTATAATCATAGGGGAAAGCAACCACAGTAGAATGAAACCATTTCATGATAACGGTAACTGGAACGATACCAAAAGGTTGAAATTAAAGATTGTTGTTCATTTTCCCAATGAATACTCAATATACCATAAGGAACATAGAGAAGACACACTCAATTTAGTTTGAATTTGTAATAAACTCAAATCAATTGTTCTACCCTGTGAACCAGAAAATCCCAACTATTAATATCCCGTGTTTTTTGCACACCACACAAAAAAACATGTATGTGTCACTTCAATAACCACGAACACCGCAACTTAAATTGCTTATAACAATAACAATACAATTAAAGTTGACGCGAAAAAGAACGATGGTAAACCAAAAGATAACAATACGATGAATAATAATAGCGATTAGGTACTGGTTTCATTTACATTCTGAAAGGTATTGTGTGATACGCATTTAAATCGTAGCAGGTGATTTAACACTGCTAGACAAATTAAACCAAGGAAAAGTTATGAACGATTTCTGCTAATAACGTAAGTTTTTATTATACGAAATAATATACTTTTATTTGAACGGAATAAAATTAAGACTTTCTCTTGTAGCTTAGCGTAGTTTGTCCGCTGAGGAAGTTTTTATGACTTTATTTTCATGATTGGCTCTTTCTTCTTTTCTATTCACTCAATACTTTTTTATTTTGTTCCTGTAGTCATAGTTCAGGTGTATCGGTTTTATTGCAATATCGTGCACGATTTAGTTCCATAAAACTCCTTATCGGGTATCAGGTTTCAGTTGAAATTGATCCTTATGTTTGTTTAACGTTTTCCCCAGGTAAGTATGGTTTTATTATACTCTCTTTACTTATTGTTGATTTTCCATTAGGTTTATTGTTTATTGTATTTCTGTCAACAATTCTACACCCTTTTGTTAATTTATTCATCCATCCAACAATAATAGTTTAGTATAAAAAATGTGATAATATTCAAAGAATGAATCCATAAGTCTAGCTTTTTCTCCAAGTACCTTCATGTCTTTAGGTATAGAGATTACGAAAAAGTTGATTAGGTCATACGATTTACACAATACGACTAGTTTTTGTTAAGACATATCCTGTAGTGTTGATAGAATTTAAGCTACTACCTTAGATTTAGTTAATACTTCGAGTTAAAGTAGGAAGTCAGATAATCGAGAAATTTAGTTTTGATTTCTACCTTGTCAATTAGTTTTTCAAGCACTGTAGAGTCAAGAGCATCATATAAATCAAATACAAACAATGGCCGCGTTCATCACAACGTAGCGCTACCGAAGCAATCATCAATTTTCTGCTGAACGCGTGTTTTGTTAACTGATCAGATTGATCGCTGTGGTATCAGTCGCCATTTTTTTAATAAGAATTGAAATATGCTACACGCTACCGATTGATTGATGCATTAACTGTCATTTATGTCATAGGTTGAAAACATAATATGAATATTTTTGTTTGGAGATATTTTAGTGTGTATTTCAGTGAAAATGAATGAATAGTTGGAGGTGAATTATGATTTTAATAATAAATTGTATAGTGTGTTAGGAAGTTCCACTCTTCATAGTATACTCCAAAGTGGCGTAAGCTCAACTTATTGTGATTAACTCACATTTTTGAATGGTTAGAAGTAATACTTATTTCATAACTATTGTATATGTATCAAATAAAATTGAGTTGTTGTTATTGAATTCATTGACATTGACATATATGATTTTATTGGCACATTCAGCAAAATTACAAACTGATGAGTCGCTCTAAAAATCTCTACCTGATCAGCTCTGTTGGGATGAACGCGACCAATGTTACTGAGAACGTGAACACAAACCGCAACTGCGCACATCCCTGTATGAAATAAGAATTTTCGTGTTTAACTAACAATTATATGTGATTTAATTGATATTGTTGATCAAAGTAAATTGACTTTTAATGACAAACGTGTAACTTGTAACGTCGATGTGGGCTTCAAAATTGAAATTAATTGAACACAATACATTACTCTCAATGTATGTCATCAGCCTGGTATAGTTTCTGTTCTAACGCATTTTTCATTTATTGATCAGTTTGTTTCCTCGAAATTATTGTTGCAAAACTTAGTTTGAAATTATTACAGGATTATCAAGAAGGTGACATCACATTTCAACCTACCTACAAGTACGATTTAAACACAGATACGTTTGATACGAGCGAAAAAGCAAGACCTCCAGCATGGACTGACCGAATTCTGTGGAGAGGAAGAGGTAAGATGTAAACATGAGAAATATTATACAATGTATGTTTCTTTGAGATATAGTACCAAAACCGTTTGATGTAATGATTGAACATTATGGATATTTTAATATTGATCAAACATTAACCAAGTATTTATTTCCAAAGAAACTCAAAGTAAAACCACAAAATATAATATAGAAACTTCAAATCGGAAAATTAGCAACGAGTTTCGGTTAATACCACCATCAAGTCAAGTTATAAAAAAACATTTGATAAAATTATCTCTTTTTAATTTTGCTTTTCTACTGGTTTTTTCTAAATTTACATTATTTCAGGTTTTTATGTTAGTGTATCTTTGTTAGCGAAGTGTGTTCAATTCATATGATTTGATTGATATGACACTGACAATCAATGCTCTTGTCATTTGTCAAGTATTCTTATATATTTCATTTTTGGTAGTCGAAACTCATCTTGTGGTGACATCCTGAATTCATAGTAGTAACGTTTGTTAATGGAGAATAATAGTCTTATTACAACGAGTTTTTACTCTGTAACATATTGTTTCTTAATAAGGTTTTACAAACATCAATTCATCCCTTTCAAGTGTATATGTTAAAGTATATGTTACAAGTTATGGTAGGTTAATTTCTAGTCAATGTCTACTATAGGGGGGAAGGGGCAGTTGAAATGGACTTCCATTTTTCTTGAATTCGCTCCGGCTTAATAAAAAATGGATAGTTATGTGAAACTCCATTTTCATCCCACTTTCAAATAGGTACTCTCAACCGTGTAGGATTCTCTGCTGTGGTGAAATTTTTTTCTTTTTGTTTTTAGTTCTTTTTCACAATTTTTGTCTAAAAAACAAGAAATTTTAAATAAAAGTAAAGTTATTTGTCTCTTTCCGTATGTATGTGACCGAATTGATGACATTTTTCATGTGTCTTCAAGTGGATTCAAGAATGGTTTAAATTCATAATTAGTTCCGGTAGGTGGCGTTGCAATCGAGTTCACACTTAACTAAACGACTGTAAGGATTTTGATGAAATTGAGTGTGTGCTTAAATGAGTTCCTGAATTATTTATATTCATAGTTGGTTCAGGTAGCAATTAACTCCACACCGAACTCCCAAACGGCTGGACTAATTTTGAGTAAATTTTGTATAGGGTTAAATTTTGGTACGGTTATTTCAAAACGGGTAAAATTTGCAAAAATTAATTTGCTCGCTTAGAAAATTGAGAAAAAAATCAGTAAAATCAAATTTCCAAAGTCAAAACCATAACAGCTCTGAGAATCGATAGCGGAAGAGTGACCCTAAATATTAAACTACTTTTAGTTTGTACGATTTCGTCATGGACAAAGCTTAAGATGAAAAATATTCAAATTTTTTAAAAACAGTTGTACATTTTTTCAAACATTTTTCAAGTGTGTGGCTATGCTATCAATTTATTTTCATATTTATCACTTTTCATGCTTCTCTGAAGTTATGGAATAACTTTCCAAATATTATTTTTAAGGTATATATCAAGTGGAATACCGAAGTCATATGGATATGCGAATAAGCGATCATAAACCAGTCAGTGCTCTCTTTAAATCAGAAATTAGCGTAGTAGACCCTATAAAATACAGGAAAATTCATGAAGATTTACTTAAAAGAATGGACAAATTCGAAAACGAGTACTTACCTCAAGTGACAGTCGATCAAACTGAAGTTGTGTATGACTTGATTAAATTCAGGGAAATTCAAAGTAGAGAAATCATTATTGCTAACACTGGTATGGTAAGTTTCTATAAATTGTGTGTTTCTTCTATTTTTCCGGACTGAGATGGAAAACTTATGTTCGAATTGGTTCTATCACGTACCCAGACAGCGTTGGACTTTCCCCGAGGAAATGGCTACCAACCAAACCCACCTCTAACTCTTGCCTTGGAATCACTACCTAGCATACAAGTCGGGCAGTGGTCCCTCACACACTCTCCGTCATCTTCTCCCCCTATCACTCCACTCATCTACGCCACTTACCTCCATTCATTCCTCCTCACCTCTCAACATGATCTCCACCATGTTTTAAAATCACCGTCTCCTAGTTTCTTCTTCAAAATTTTCAGCACTTCCAGCATATGAACACTTTTGTTAAAATGGTTTTCTAGTTAGTGTAATCTCCAAAGTGTTGCTTATCACTTCTTCTTTCTCAATTTGTATATTAGGAACGTTTCGGAAAATAGTACAGATCTTCTAATTTTTTAATTTTTTCGTCGGGGTCTCTATAACCTTACTTAATGTCATGAGATTAAAGTGAAGGTTAAACAAAGAGAAAGACCCTTAGACCGTAAGATCAGAGAACGAGTTAACGAAATACTGTGAAATGTACTTTACCTACTGTTAAAACCATTTTCAAAAATCATATTCAATCAATCATTCCTTGTATTGGCTCATCTGTAAAAACTCCATACTCCGACCTTGACTTCAGGTCAATAAGCAACGAACACCAATAATAATAATGGTATTCTACTATAATATATCTACTATACAGATTGAGAAAAAGTTTATCGAATCATGCAATTTACACAAGTACGACAAGGAAAATATGAGAAAAACAGCCTGAAAGAGAGAGAAAGAATAATTGTGCGTGGTCAGCGAAGGTGTATACTTATTTCCCGAGGCTGGACGAATGTTCATTGCCCCCCTATTTTAACCGCTGTTGCAAGAAGCGCAAGTTAATTCGTACAAATAATATTTTTGTCTCATTATCGTTGACTTTTTTGTATAAAGCTCATGCACTACTATGTAAAACTAAACACTTTCATCCGACAACAGTGTCCTTTACATGTTGGGAACATACTGAATAACACCAACTAGTGAATTCTCTCTGTAAAGGATACTGTTGTCGAATGAAAGTGTTTTACCTATTAATGCATGAGCTCGAAAAAGAATCAATGATAACGAGACAAAAATATCATTAATCTGCGCTTCTGGCAACAGCGCTTAAAATAGGGGTGCAATGAACATTCGGCTAGCCTCGGGAAATAAGTATACACCTCCGATGACCAAGCACAATTATTCTTTCTATCTATTTCAAGCTGTTTTTCTCATAATTTCCTTGTCGTACTTGTGTAAATTGCATGGTTCAATAAGCTTTTTCGCAATCTGTATATCTACCAACCTAAAAAAATTTGTTATTCTATTGAACTAGCTAATTATTATACAACAACCTAACTTCATTTTAGTTGATATATGACTTCAATAATTCATTTATTCTGTGTATAATATTTTAATTTATTAAAATATCTTTTCACATTTAGGTACCTGCTGAGTTTGAATTTATCAAAAAACTGGATGAAACTAGTTATTGTAAAGACTGGATGAGAATAATTCCTTATTGTGGCAGTATTAATCCAGGTAAGAGAAGGTAATTTTGTAATAGTATTTTAGTTATTTGTAATTCATTCTTCACATTTCTCTACCAAGTATTTATTGTCCTGAATGAAATAATTTTTTGATATTCTAAACTGTCTTTGTTAAGTGACGCATCGTCCACGTCTGCATAACGTCATTTATTTTCAATTTTTAGGTGAAAAATGTGATGTTAAATTAGAAGTAAGCTTAGAAACGGATCTTCCCAAAATATATGACATATTAGTTTTGCATTTAAAAGGTGGGAAGGACATGTTTATAATTGTTAGTGGCGACTGTCAAAAATCTAGTTTTACTGCATCCATTTCTACTCTGTGTAGATTACCGATACCAATTTTGAAGGTACCTGAAGAACAATGGAATTTAGCGGTAAGCAAATAATATGAAAATATACGTCAGTGTATGTCCAAGCTTTTTATTATATTTTCCCTTTTTTTTCCGATATTCGAATAACAGTTGTGTGTCACACAAGCAGGAAACCTTTTAGCAGTCATTAATTATTAGCTGTCCTCGCTTCGGTACTCCTGCTCCTGCATCTAATAGTCTCGGGCTGCTGAAGCTCATTTTTTTGCCTTGTGAGAACCTTTTTACACGTACGAGAATAGGCCTCTTGCATAGATTTTTATTTTTACCTTAAAGTATTCTAAAAACCTCTTAAAGTATAATAAATATCCTTCCACATTTTTTTTTCCAAGAAGTACTCAAAATTATCTCATAAATTCCCTAAGAAAGTTTCACGAAGCCCTTTAAATTTGACGTCACACGAAAACACAATGAAATTGGTCGTGACGTCACAAGGTACACCTGTCGTCCGCTAAATGTAAACTTCAAATCTGGTTTCCCGTTTATCCATTTTAAAAGCATTTTTACTTGAAATATGTTAGCATCAATTTATTGTTTAATAGTGTTTACTGTTGTGTTTCTTTGTTTATCGTTAATTTTAAATATTAAGATGTCTGAAGGATTTTTAAAGGCACAATCTGATAATTTACCTCTGGGTCCTTTTTCGGAGTTTTTCTTCAATGGGTAGCTTAATGAATGTTTTTCCAAGAGTGGAGATTGTTGTACTTCCACAACCTGGCACGATACAATACCGATAAACCATTTTTTCTCAAAAAATTACCAAAAACAACGTCAAAATTAACTTTGATAGACGTCAAAACTTGGCATTATTACCTTGTGACGTCACTGTTGCATGAAATGTGTTTTTGGCGGCATTTTAGTCGTTTGAATTTCAATTATTTATTACGACTTTAATATCAAACAAAATTTGAAAATATTCGTGTGGGATGATATTTACGTATAATTGATCATTTTAATGCAATAAAAAAATTATCTGCAAGGGGCCTATTATTGCGAAATTTACTATGAAAATAATATTGGAGAATTTCATGAGAATTTTAAAAATACTTCACTGTTTGACCGTTTGACACATAATATTTTTACCACTAAAAAGTTGTCATGGTTACGATTTACATATTAACAATTTTAAATAATCAGCTGCATTTGAGCCGTTTATTTGATTGATTATTTATTCTAGTAATTGAGATTTGTGTTTATGCCACGGTTTTGTCTTTCCTAAATAAAGAAAACAACACACATTCACTCCATTATTGTTTTTATCGGCTTCTGCGTCGATTCTCGCGCACTTTCTAGTATATTGTCATAAAAATATATATTTTCACCGAGATTTCTACTCCGAAAATTTTGGCAATAATTCTTTGACGTGTAAAACAGCAAAAACTATTCTTATGAAAATTTTCAGAGTGAATTTCGCAATAATTCTCTTACGTGTAAAACGGCTCTGACACAATATGATATCAAAATTGATTTGTTACTAAACATGTTTCAGGTAAAAAGTGAATCGGCAGTATTGTATTCTATTCCACGAGAATTATGGTTGTTAGTTGACCATATTTATCGACATGGGATGAAAACTAAAGAATTATTTGAGTCTAGTGCTCTTCACGAAGAAATAATTAGGATAAGAGACTGGTTGGATATGGGCTCATTAGATCCATTTCGTATCCTTTTAAATTATCCCGTAAAATAAGTAAAACTTATTGAATTTAATGTACTGAGAAAAGCTCCTAAAAACTGATTTTTTCTTAACAGATTTTTAGCTGGCAATGTTCAAGCCGCTGCTGAAACTTTATTATTATTCTTATCTTATACCAGGGACCCTGTGATACCTTACGATTTACATGACAACTGTATAGCTGCTGCTAGTAACTATCAAAATTGTAGACAGGTATTATCAATTGTAATTTATATTCAAGGGTAACTTAATCAAAATTATGAATTTCGTGGTCCCGGTAGGAATTTTCACTATGAATAAGATTCGATATTAAGCCTGCCAACATTTAATGAAAAAAAGAAAAAAAAATATATGATAATAAATATATTCAATTATGATAATGGATGTGGAAGGTAAAGGATTATCATAATACGGATAGTCAAGCAACCATTAAAGTAGGTACTGAGTTCTTCTGTAGTAATCAGTACCAATATGGTATAGGGATTCCTATTCAAACTCGATGAACTAAGAGAGAACAACTTACTGTGGATTCCAGACACTGGAATAGAAGTAAATGATATAGCTTATTAGTTTGGCAAAGAGAAGGACCGAAACACCCTTTTGGGGACCGGAACCTCTTTGCAGTATTAGCTTCAATGTAATATTGAAAGAAATAGACAAAGTCGAACAAAAGAGTTCTGACATTGGAAAGGTGTAGTAGGGCTTAGAGAATTAAAGACACTTCTTGCTGTCTACGAGCTGTTGAGATCAAATGAATGTCCAAGTAAGAGTAAAACCGAAAATGAGGGGGAAAGAGTTCGACTCTTACTAGAAACTCATTTTCCTGGGAGTACCCCAAATAGGGGAGATAATCCTTTCGAAGCTCATGATAGACCTTCAAGAGCAAGTATTACAATAGCAAAACACATTTCTAGTGATGATAGGTTGAAATGGGTCATGCACACCTTTTCACCTTTCAAGGCACCGGGAGCAAATGAAATTTTTTTAGCATTGCTCCAGCAAGGACAAGACGAAATTCTACGGCATCTGGTTAGAATTAGTCGAAGTAGCTTAGAACTGGATTATATACCAGGAGCATGGAGAAGGGCAATAGTATTTTTCCTTCCGAAAACTGGAAAAAGGGACACAACAAACCCCAAATCCTTTAGACTAATTAGCCTAACATCGTTTGTGCTCAAAACCTCTCCAAAATTCAAAGACTAGCCTGTATATGCATTACAGGAGCAATGAGAACATGCTCAACCGCAGCTATGGAAGTGATTCTCAACCCCACCCCTAGAGGGGGAATCATTAAAAAAACCACCTCCTCACTTCTTAGAAATCAGACGACGTGGGAAAAGCCACAAGCCGGTAGGATGAAAAAGTGCAACTTTTCGAAGAAATTCGTTATGGAATTGAGCAACAAGAAGGAATGGGATCCAAATACCATTATCAGACTTGGAAAGAATACCATTCAATGCTATACAGACGGCTCAAAAGCGATAGGAGGAACTGGGATAGAAGTGTTCGGGCCAGGAACCAAACACTCCGAAAGCTTGGGAAAAACCCCACGCCATAAGAAAGTGCGCCCAGTTCAATATTGATAAAGGATACAGAGGACAGAGGAATATTATAATGACAGATAGTCAAGCAGCCATTAAAGCACTGAGCTCTTGTGTAATCAGTTCTAAAATGGTGTGGGAATGCCTAGGCAAACTCAGTGAACTAGGCGAGAACAATATAGTTACCTTATTATGGATTCCAGGACACACTGGAATAGAAGGAAATAAAATAGCAGATGAACTAGCAAAGAGGAGGACTAAAATACCTTTCTGGGGGCCTGAACCCTTCTGCAGAATCATGCCCAATGTAATATTGGATGAAATAGGTGAAGCCAAATGAAAGAAAAGATGTGACCATTGGAAAGATCTAGTAGGGCTTAGACAATCAAATATTTTTCTGGGTGACTACAACCTGTTGAGATCAAATGAATGCATAAGTCAAAGTTAAACTACGCTGAGAGTTTTATCAGGGATCCTAACGGGACATTGTCGCCTGAATGGGCACCTGAAAAAGCTCAAAATAGTGGAGGGACAAGAATGCAGATATTGTGGCATGGAAGAAGTAACCTCTCCATCCACATACTTTCCAACTGCACAGCACTTCAGAATCCTAGCGCATAGTATCTGGGAGATTAATGGATACAAGAGGAACATTTACATGAGTTGAAGCCTGCAGATATCCTAAAATTCCCCCGGGAAATAGGACTAAAGGAGCTACTAGAAGTAAGGAGGCACAATAGATCTTTCAGGTCTCAGTGAATGTTTCCTCAAAAATACATACATACAAGAGTAAAACTGAAAAAGTTTTAACGGGGAACCTAACGGAACATTCTCGCCTGAATGGGCACCTGAAAAGGTTCAAAATCGTGGAGAAAAATGAATGTAGATTTTGTGGTATCAAAGAAAAAGCCTCCTTAGTCCTGGAGAGAAGAGGGACACTTGATTTAAACAAAGCCTATAGACATCCCTAACATTCCTCCAAGGAATAGTAAAGTCTCTGAGACTCTGAGACCAATAGATCTTTTAGGTCTTTGACATAATAAACGTTCATCAGAGTATTAAAACATATCGAAAGAACCGTTTTTCACTTCTCATAAATAAGTGATAAGGTTTGAAATAAATCTTAACATGTTTTTGTTTCTCTTTTTCAGATTATTCTGCAAAAAGTTACAGATCTTCACCGAAATGTATTTCTATACATTTGCATGTTCTTGCAGGATTTTCTCAAATGTCAGAACGACAACGGCTACGATGCTAAAACCCTTGCCTCGCTCTTCGGAGACATCCTATTACGAGACCAAATACGTAATTCCAAACCGCAAGCATCCAGAGGAAAATCCAATTTTGTTTACAACTTCTTAGTCAACGATTTAAGCTCATCAATTGCCCCCCCAAAATAAATTAGAATCAATTTATTTTTATTTAACTGTAGAAAATGTAAGTAGATACAGTGGAATGATTGTAGGTGGTCGATTGGGATTTAATTTTTTTATTATATAAAAAAATCTACCTTCAATTGTTATTTTTGGATAATAAAATTTATGTCTGGTTTCTAGCCTGCAGTTCAAAAATTTTAAGGAAACAAAATTATAAAACGAGATTTTAAAAAATAAGCAACATTTATTTCTGATTTTCCGGACTACCTCGTTTTTGGTTTTTTCCCTTATTTAAATTTGACTTCCTAATTTTTCTTCCCATCCGTTATAATAGATTTTCCTTCTCAATATAGCCTATAACTCTTGTTCATGTTGTTTGCATCATACCAGTACCTTGTAATGTCATGGAATAAAATCCGACATAAACATTATTTCACATATGCGTAATACGAGTTTAAAAATTTAATCGGTACCGAAAGACGTCTCAGCGCGCGAAACACAGAATTCTCCATAATAGAGCTGTGTATTTTAGAGCCTTCTTCTCTTTTCAGAAGACAATATTCTCACTTGAAAGATATAGTATTTTCACTTATAATTGCACAAGAGGTTTGTATTTTATCGGGTAAATATGGATTGTTTAATGAGAAACTGTTTCCTAGCAATTAGACGAGAACAACTATCAACTATTAAAAAGGCGACACCGAAGGTGGAGCGTTTTTAGGTTGACAGTTTTTCGAGTCTAATTGCTAAAGGAAACAGCTTAGAAGTTGAACAACACAAATTTACCCGATATCAATACAAACATCGAGTGCAATTCGGCAGGACAATTCAATGAATCGGCTCATTGTTAGTGTTTAGAAATTCAATAAGTTGTTGACAAACATGTCAAATTATTTATCATGGTAACAAATGAATAAGTGAAAAAACCACAAGTGCATTTATCGCTGAAAAAGTTAAAGCTAACTTTTGCCGGTGTCAAAGTGACAATTACACTGAGGCATATGCGATTTTTTATACATGAGTTGAATTGTCAACATCAAACCCTCTTTCCTAATTTTTGTGTAAAATCCAAATTTTGTGCTTAGCTGCTTGAATCAGTCTTTCTTCTTTTAATTGATTTGGAAACCGCGGCCGATTGCATTTAGGCAAGTTTACATTGTTTGAATGTGTGATAAATTGTTGATTACGTTGTATTTCTGGCAACGTTGCATATGCGGTTCAAATATAGTTTTTAATAAGCAGATGTGGTAGTGTTTACTACATGTACCTATGGCAAATGAATATTTGCGGATAAGGGCTTCAACTTGAGTATTGGGGATTTCAAAACGATTGATCATATGTTAGGTATTGTTAGAGTTTTATTAATTCATTATAATATTGTACCCAACTATAATATAATCTTACACATATTTCTTAAAAAATATCGGGTTACGTTGGGATGAACGCGACCAAAATATTTTGTTTTATCTGTTTGAAAGACATGACAAATAACATTTCAATCCCTGGTCTACTACAGTCTACTATCCAAATAATTGAATAATTGTTTATCCTCAGGGCGAATTAGTGCCAATTTATCAGAATTTCTCAGTTTGAAGAATTTAAACCTAGTCTAAAGCTCAATTCAATTTTCTTTTTGTTTTAAATGAAAGCATTTGAAGTTAGAAATTACCAAACAAGGTAAGGAACTATCGGAAGAAGATTAGAGAATTCGATTGTGCTTGTAAAATGTGATCAAAATCGTAACACTAGCAACTTTTTTGCTACATAATCTTTTATTATTCAATCATTAATTCATTCACGAACACATGGTTAAAATATTTTGTTGATTATTCAGCATCACTCCTATAATAATGTGCTGAGGTATTGTTTGGAGAAAGAATATTGCTTCGTGAGAAATGTATTAAAAACAGTACGAGGAATATTCTTTGTTCACAAGGAGTTTAACACAGTCTATAAGCGACGTTGGAATTAAATGGGAAATCACATCTCTTATTATTAAAAAGGAATTTTGTATGTACATTTATACTTTTAACATGTAGATTGAAAAAGAAAGAGAGGAGATAGATGAAAAATATGTTAAGAATTGAATATTCCCCATTTTATTATACGTAGGTACAGTGTTTAATGGTTACGTTTCAATAATATATCAAAAAGTAGCCTATTCAATATCATCTATCGTCTATTTCTCTTCACGAAATTATTAAGCTGCTGAAATTTGATATACGAATGACAACAGAGACGTCTCACAATCTATTATAGTGATTCATAATTTCACTGTTTATGATATCCTGTGAAAAATAGTAATAGGTACACTGAAGTTATACTAGGTTCTTTCTAAATACATTGTCGCTCATGTTAAACTTCATGTAACCATAGAATATTCCTCGTACTGTATACTACAGTTATTTGGGTGTGTAACTTAATAACTTGTGAAACCAATCGATGTAACAAATTGCATTCACATAATTAAAACTTTATTTATTAGCAAAGAAGTCATATTCGTATCAAATGCATATTTTCGTTTCCAGTTTGTCAAAGAGTTGACATGTTTAGTATTTTCATTAATGACAACCAATAACGAAAACCAGTCGATAAAGCTTGCCTTTATCACAAGTCAAAATTTGTACATATATTTTTTTATTGTATTAAAAATTTACCAGTTCATATTATTGATTTTATTATACTTCCAACACCTTCAATCTAAATTAGCTCAAGGGCCAAGTGAAATAGTGCACTGCTATTTCAAAATGAAGAATCCTATCTTAACTCCATTTTTACATACTTTTCTTGATCAACGTCAATGCAAACTATAAAACAGATTTATCTGCTGTACAAATATATAGCCAAATTCAAGTGAAGAATGTAAAGTTCAGCTATTTTTGTTGTTGTTATTGATGATGACTGCTCGATTGGCAAGCGAGACTTACCGACAGCCTAAAAACTTTTTTACAGTACTACATGCATCCGTGAAAAAGTCAATCGTGAGTAACAAAGTTGGCGTACTTAACAGGTAAAATAAAAAGCTCACCACTGTCTATTGAGAAGATGGAAAAGTTGTAAGAGAAAACGGGAGGACAATAGGTACCTACTTAAAAAAAATGAAGAAAGACATATAGTTTACCTATGTCTCTTGGAAAAATAACCAACTAGTAAAAGAAAGGGAGAACAATATTTTGAAAATAGGGAACGAGATAGCTCTATAGGTTTGTTCCAACCCGTCGAAAAACCACTAAAAACTGTAACATGACGATCACGCTCATGCGCAGTGATTAAAATGCGTTCCAACCGAAACGTGATGGTTTATCGGACGATCCTATTTCCGTTCCAACCTACCTTTGGATCATTTTTGTAACGGTTTCAGAACGGGTATTTCGATACACAGCTCAAATTGAATACTGTTTGGACTGACCTGCGTATTGATACTGTTTTGAATTAAACAGCTGTTTTATCTGTCATTTAGCTTGGTTGTGTTTTTTGACCGATTTTTCAATTTTTCTTTTTTCTAGCTATTGTTTTGTGTGTGGCGTTTGGTACGTAACGGTATATTAATCTTCGTTTAATAAAGAAAGTTCTATGTGAAAATGAGTGACGATAATTTAAGCAATTTTTCATAATTTGATAGTACAAGCAGTTGATCGTACGAAATGCAATAACAAAACCGTTCCAACCAGGCAGTGATTTTTATGGACACGTAACCATGTAAAGTTAACGCCTGCGCATATAATCGATACAGCACTTAAGCGCACTCGCTCCACCTGGATGACTGCTCGCTGATCGCTTTGCAAACAAGGCTTACATACATCCTCTAGAACGAGCACTTTCCCACAGTGTGGTATTACATTACATCATCCATGCGGGAAAAGTAACAAAGCTGGTATACATCTGACGTACCTATATTATCAGGTAAAATAAAAAGCTTACCAATGTCTATTGAAAAGAGAACCAACTTGTTGAAGAAAGGCAAAGCAATATTTAGAAAAATGAGGAAGGATTACCTACCTATATTTTTTGAAAAAATTACCTCGTTAAAGGAATGGAGGACGATATTTAGAAAAATTTGGAACGATAGGTATAGATTATATATGTATTTTGAAAAAGTGACCAATTTGTAAAAGAAAGGGAGGACAACATTTGTAATAATGAGAAACGACATATCTCACATATTTCATAGGAAAATGAACAATTCGTGAAAGGAATGGAAGACAATATTTAGAAAAATAAGGAACGACATAGCTTACACCTATGTATTTGACACGACTCGAAAAAATTACCTCGTGAAAGGAATAATGGAGGACAATATTTAGGAAAACGTGGATCAATATAGATTACATTTTAAAAAATGACCAATTCGTAAAGAGAGGGAGGATAATATTTGGAATAATGGGAAACGACATATCTCACCAATAAGTCTTATAGAAAAATGACCAACTCGTGAAAGGAATGGAGGACAATATTTAGAAAAACGATTATGACGACATAGCTGGAGAAATTTGGAACGACATAGATTACCTATGTCTTTTGGAAAAATAACTAGCTTGTAAAAGAAATGAAGAATGTTATTTAGAAAAATGAGGAGCGACGTATAGCTAAGCTAGGTCTTCCGAAAAGTTAAACAATTAATGCTAAGAGTTTACCCCTTGTAAATAGAAGTTTGTCCCCCATGGCTGGAAGATGACCCCAGCCAGTAGAAAATATAATCAATCATTCAAGAAACGAAGGAAAATATTCCCCACCGGCATACAGGATCTTTTCTACCAGCTGTACAGTAATGAAAATATACAAACAGAAACAAATGAATCAATCATAACTAAAATATTACGAAAAATTGTATATAAATGTTTAAATCAAAAATATCCGAAGTACTGAATTAAAATCATCGTCTCTGAGATGTAATATTATTATCAGAGCGTTTGAGTCGACAAAATCTGAGTACCTATCTATTGGAAATTAAAACCGTTAAAACAAAACTCGCTGTCCCTCATGTCAACTGTCAACGCCTCTATCATCTAGTGCTGCCAGAATGAAAAAGCAAATTGTACTAAACCGAACAAAAAATGTACTTAGCGAGACAAAATAAATAAATATGAAATAACTATGTTGGAACCCTTTGAAAACCCAATCGACCACTCCCGCACATCCTGGATTGGATTCGAATCAATGACATAGTTATTTAAGATGATAAAATCATAGACAAATAAAATTTATTATATTTCTCTATGGATAAAATGAAATAGGTTTTACAAATAGAGATACAAAATAGAAATAGAATAATTTCAAATAGCTACCCACCTCTCGCTAGATCGGGACCTGATTTTCTTAAAGCTTCCTGGGATGCGCTGACTTTCTAAAGACATAGAAAGTTGCAGATGTACATAGGATTGACCAAATAAATGGTACCTGAATTAACTGCGGTGAAATAGAAACCCTGGATGTATAGGTTTGCAGGAAAAAGACCAGTAATAGTGACATAAAAGAAGACGGCTTTACCCTAGCTAATTTGAGAATTCAAAACATTGATGCTCATGATGGTTACATGTCAAAAGAATGGTCATTGGTTATGCTAAAATTACATAAAATATATTGTGTTGATCATGTCTTTCCTAATTCGAAGAATGTGTACAAGGAAATTACTGCATTTAATGAGAGGTAACATTGTAAAGCAACATTTAGCAGGAACATTATTTTTAGAAATAACTGCTAAATGTCCTGTTCAGTTTATTAGATATAAAAGTAAAGGAAACAAGAGCAAAATACCTCAATGGGTCTCCGAAACAGAAAGTGATGATGAAACTAAAGACGAAGATATTTTTAATGACTTCAAAGATAAGCATACTAAAAATATGACACTACATGTTCCTTCTATGCGAGTGGATACTTTATTGAAGGCTGGACTTGGTATTTCTAGGAATAAATTAGAAGTGATGTTTTATGAAAGTAAAATACGAGTCAATGGTGAAAAAATCCCCAAGAAAAGCATAGGTGTTAGAGAAGGAGATGAAATCGATATAATTAAAGGTGTAACTATTAACAATCCTGATCTGTTAACAGTGGCTAGAATAGAAATATTGTCTGTAAAAGGAGAAGATGAAAGTATAAGTGTAAAAATAAGAAGGTGCAAATCACTTATAATTGAAAACTATGAAGGACATAATAAGTGGTCGCATTCTCAAGAATGATATTTCAGTGCGTTTAGTTAGTTTTTACATATTAAATTATGATAATTATTCACATTCCTTTGGGTTTTATTATTCGTTCACAAAGATAATCTAAATACCAAAAAAAAACATACAGTACAATAGTGAATATATGTAATTATAGTAACAAGGACCTACATAAAGCATAACTAAAAGGAATTAACTGTGAAGTAAAAAAAAGTATTGAAGGGTTAATAATGATTTTTTTTTGAAACCTGTTTTAAGATTGGTTTTGAGATTCATAGTTTTATGTACACAAAACTGGAGCTCAATTCAAAGTTCACCTTAAAATGAAATGTATTTCTCATTATAATTCCTTAATCCAAAAAATATTATCGAATATAAAAAACAATACAAATAGGTCATGCTTCAATGGCTACATTAAATTTTGGCTTGTAGGTTTTTTCATATAACTGATGTTTTTTTATTTACATTTACATTGTCTGATCGTTTACTTTCCTAGCATAATATCACAAATATCTAACTGCTTGTTTTCAGTTATAGTTCTCCATGATATTGGATTTTAGTTGGATAAAAACTATTTGAATATTACCTATCTAATCATTATGAATATAATGTACTGTTTAAAGTATTCTGGATACTATATAACTTTTTTGTGATATCTCTTAAATTGTGTTAAGTAGGTATAGAAAAATATCTTGTATATCTATAAAATTTGAAAAATAAAAAAGATATAAGGTTAATTTGAGATAACAAAGTTCATTGTATTTCTAAAAAAGCAGAAGAATCGACATCAGTAATGTACATACTACCATTACTACCATGTGATTTTGGCCATAACAAAAAAACAAAACAAACCAGAATTTATCAGAATTGTACAAGTATGTCCATGAGCATACTTTTTGAAAATTGTAATTATTCTGTGATGAAGAGAATGAAAATGTGGATTCATGCACGCAGAAATTAACTTAAATTGATTTAAAACTAATAAGAAAACTATGTTATGTTGTGTAGGTCTTTTTTCAAGAAACAGAAATTAAGATTTAAATTAAAACATACAAACAAGTTAGGTACACTACTATTTTCGATGAAACTATAAGATTCAATAATTTACTCCATTTTAAAATATATAGGTATATGAAAATTCAAAATTGATCATCATTTCCATATTTGACAAAAGTAAATTCAAGTTAGGTAGGTACCATCTCCATGTTAGGTACAATCATGAAATAAACAATATTCAAAATATTTTAAAAATTACAGTTTACAACGGTCTTGGTCAACTTTTTGAAACGTTGACTAACAGTTTCATACTAAACGATACTAAGGAAAGGGACTGATTTAAAACAGTTTGAAACTGTAAAATTACCAGCCTTTCTGTAATTCAACCTTTGGCTTTCCACCGATAGATGGTAAAACGCGTCAAAATTGTTATTTAAAGATGTCTTTTAAATTTCAATGCGCATGTCGACCTTCCTTCCTTGTCTAGCACACATTCACCCGGCTTTTGGTTTCCCGTATTCCGTTCAACACCATTCAGTTTGTTTTTAACAAGCAGTTGTCGGTTCGAACTTAGCGTATTGTGTCCTTTGTCTTCCAACCTCGAATTTTGACGGAAGACGACTAAAACTAATCTTTATATGAAAAACTAAAATTTTTTGCGTTAGGATACTTCTTTCAGTGATAATTTTTGAAAAAAAAGTGACAGTGTTATGTGAGACAAGTGAATTTTGTTTGTTTTGACCCACACCCGCCTCTGTTTTTTGTTTTGTTTTTTTTACTATAACCTCTGCTATAACCAAGTTTTGTTGCCGTTTGTGGAATTTTCTCATCTTTTGTTAAACGTGAAAGAAGCACAATTTTCCATGGCTTTCTAAAGGTAAGATTTTATATACATCTACACATATAAATATAGGTAGAGGTTAGAAATTCATTATTAAAGAGGTTGAATGCCTTTGGTGTAAAAAACTATTTATAAACAACTTATAATAAAATACTGTTACAGTAACAACTAGCTCGATAAATAAACAAAACTGTACATTCGTATAATAAGCTGTATTTAAGATGAGAGCATAATACTATTTTTTTTAAATTTGATTTTTGAAAAAAAAGAAACTGCTCCCAAAAAAGAATTATTGAACCTTCTCGGAAACTACCATGCCTTTGTGTCACTTGATAACTGGATTGGATAGTGATCCATAATAAATGAATAATTAGGTAGGTACACGAATATTAGCTAGAATGGAGAATATTATTTTGCAAATTAAATTGAAGATAAAATTATAATACTTTGCTGTATATCATAAGTATGGGATGTTGAATTTATAAACTACTTTAGTAGTTATTAGGCTTTTTCACGCGTGAAAAGGAAATTCACATTTGGTAGGTATTAAACCAAATATCGAGCCAAATAGGTAGGTATTACCCTCGGTATTACCAAATTTATTTTGTTCTAACATTTCCAACAATAATTAATTGTAAATTATGATAGAATTTTTTATGTGATAGGTAGGTACCAATTTAAAAATGTATATAACAAAATACGAGACAAAATATTAAACATAAACATGCCAAAGTAGGACTGCGGAAATACCTATGTTATTTTTATTTTTTAACAAAATATTGTAATCTTTAGAATCGATTATTACATGAATAGGGTTGGGCCGGCACCGCTTTGATAACCATACAGTGCCACAGCGAAGTGACACTGCTATAAGGTGTGATATGTACGGTGAAGCCTTGCGTTTAAATGAAAATGTGCTTCTGCTTTAAAGTGAGTATAAAATGACTAGGAAATTTAGAAATTCATTAGAATTCTCCAATAATTTTTTTTCAATAAATTTTTAATGGCCCTGGTATAAGCCTAATCAAATGGATGTCAAATAATAATAATTAAGTTGTTGATGTGTATTTAATCATAAATGTTTCTTTATGTTGACTTTTGGGTTTTTTCCGAATGCTAGTAGAAAAAATAGTGTACGTGCGTAAAGTGACTTTTCCGCCTGCAATTGCTGGCCGAACTCTGCTAAAACGTCGTTCGGCCATCTGAAATGGAAACTCGAGGGTAAGCTACTATATTCAATAACACCTGTAATGTCAAATGACATTTCAAAAACTAAATTTATAAAAATTATCGGAAATGAAACAAAAATTTAACTGCAAACTTTTGGGTCAAAAATAATAAATATAGGTAGATATATTATGTACGTACCTGAAATAAATAAATGAACGAAATTTCGACAATACCTTTGCAGCCATGCGGGAATAACTCGTCAAACTCTAAAATCACCGTAGGTAGTCCATTCGAATTTAATAATTCAACCCACAGAACATACACCATCGGATCCAACCTATATTTCTTACAATACCACCTCCTATGTCAAATTTTATTTCAAAAAATATTGTGGTATAATTCCCCAAAAGATAAGAAAGTAAAAAAATGTCAAATTAATAATAAGCTTGTATATTATGGTGGTTCGAAAAGCTTTAGTTACCATGTGTAACTAACCAGCTATTTACTTTCATTTTTATCGTCAGAAAACTGTCAGTGCATTTCTAAAATATTTTGCTCGTGAATATGTGAATCCTCACACTCGTAGAAAAACTATTGTACCTAACACTTGCGGAAAATGTTTGGGAAAATTGAGGGGAAAAATTCATTTTCCGCACTAGTTAGGTATGCCGCTTTCTTAATATAGAAACCTTGAAATATTAACAATGTAAAGGTTGAGCTAAATCCTCTCCCCGAAAGATATCGCAGAATAATTATAATTCCCGGATTTTAACACAGATCTTATTAGTTATCAGCTTAATAACGTCAAAAGACAAACTTAATCCGAGCAGCTATTGTTGCCATTGATAAAGCCCCTTCTGAACTAGGTACCTACACCAACACAAATTCGGTCATGATTATCCGTGAGCAAATTTAAAAGATAAAATAAAATATTTAAGGAAAAATAAAGTTAAAAGTCTTAACTACTTTGCTAAACTCTTTTTATGGCGAAAGATGAATGTATATTAAGTTGCGGGTGACTTTTTGCAGGTCACGTTCCGTACCGGCTCATATGCGTTAAAACGCACAGAATAAGGGCCACTTTCCATAGAACTAGATAGTGCGATACTCGGTGTGATATATGTCACTTTCCTATGTGATCATAGGAAAAAGAAATTTTTTTCTACTACTGGCTGTGAAGTTGACAATCATTGCTTCCGAGATTGCTTCTTCTAGCCAACTGAGAAGTTGAATTTCTCTTTTAGTTGTTAATAATTTTTTCTATTATTCACCTAGGTAGGTTAATAATGGGCAAATTCAAATATTTAGAGAATTCAGGACTCGATTCAGGGATAGTAGTTCAACCAAATCGAGACAAAAACCCGTGCAGCATAATTTTGTTTATTCAGGAGATTGTATTCAACATATTTGCTGCTTGAAATTATTTAAATAGGAATGCCATTAGTTTAAAATTCGCGTTCAACCAAAAATATCTCATGACCTAACGAGTACGCTTATAATAATCGAAAACAGACAGTGTACTTGTCAGTCAAACGACGGGGTAATCGCTTCTCGTGGTATGATTTTGAATTTTTGTCTTGAATTTGGCTAGTAGTGAAAAGTGTATGTATACACCATGGTGGTGAAGACACTTATTCCGCTCGGTTAATAAAATAGACTTCACCACCTCAATGTCTGAACATTGTATACAGGGTGATTCATTAAGAATGTCCAATCTTGAACTGTAGATTCTAGACCTCAAAATATGATAATTCTGCTCAACAAGCCTTATGCAAATATTGCTAGTTTCCGAGATACGGGGTGTTCAAATTCAAATTTTGATTTTCGCAATAATTTTTTATGTTTTATGCTGGGCATTTTGAGCATTTGCTTAAAAGTTTTTCCTTTTTGTTTACAAATTTGTTATTGTTACATATTGAAGAAATAATAAAAAATTTTTATGGAAAAATCAAAATTTATTGAACTTTCTAGAAGCAAATAACTCGATAAACGATTGAGTTACACGAATCAAAGAAGAGTAACTTTTTTTTGTAGCATTTAACGCTTTTTAATATTTTTTTATTATTTTAGTCGTAAGCTTAGCACAAAAAAAGTTTACTTTTATTTAATTAACACTAACAAGTGTAACTAGCGCCCTCTATTAGCAATGTTAAATTAGAGTGCAAATTATGATTCATCATGCCAAAAAACGTAAAATTGCCAATTTTCAAAGAGAAATTGTGAAACATAGAAAATTATTGCGAAAATAAAAATTTAAATTTAAACTTTGAACACCCCGTATCTCAGAAACTAGCAATATTTGCATAAGGCATGTTGGGCAGAATCATCACATTTTGAGGTCTAGAATCTACAGTTCAGAGATTGGACATTCTTAATGAATCACCCTGTATATTACATATTTCCCGATTTCTTTTATTTTTTGAAATAAAAATATTATGATTGGCCACTTGCCAGAGCCATGTAAAAAAAACAACACAATTTAATTTTGGAATCAGTCATTTACATCCAACAAATGTCTGATTATGTTTACTTAAACACCGTAGAACGTTTGAACCATCCAATGTACTATATTATGTTTACCTCTACACGTCCATTACTCGTAATTGGCAAACAGGAATGTAATTTACCCTTCACTCCAATCATATAGTTTCTAATTTTATAATTTAACATTAAAAAATTTTAAATTTACAATAATTACTTATTATTGGAAACGGGCTCGGAAACAAGAAAATGAACTATACTTTGAAACATGGATACACTCAACACTGTAACCCTGAGTGCAGCCCGAATAAATAAAAAGAATCCCTTGAATGATGTGCCATGATGTGCCACCTGTTGTATGGGCAACTTGAACAGCATCTGTCTTAAAAACTAAAGATCCAACGACTCAAGTCGACACAAAATTTTATGCCAGTTTTTGCATTTTCTACACCCTCTTGCAGTTTGTAACAACTATCCACTCGACTATCCATTAACTTAACGTAATGTATAATGACCTATTCAATAATTCTAAATTCGTTATTTTCACCGCACTTCATCTGATTTCTGTCCCAAACTTACACATATTTCCACTAAACTTCCACATACTTCCACTGCGGAGTACACCTACTTCCACTTGCGGTTTACCCGTGGGTTTACCCCTCGCTTTGAGGCGAGCTTTGAGGTAATACTGTCAAAATTGCGTAGTCAAAAATACCAGAAATGATACACAAACCGTTCCAACCGTATTCATTTATTTCCAACCAAATGATAGTGCTAAACACGCGCTTGCGCCAAAAAAGCTGATTAAACGATGCAATTTATGGTTTTCAGACGGTACAAAAACCGTAGTTGGAACCGGTTGGAACAAACCTTAAGTATCCCCCATTGTTCAATAATCGATGTGACTCTCTCTATTTACAAGATTGGAATTTAGCAGCTATTAACAGTTGTAACAAAAGCCTATATTATTACAACTGATACAACGTCATGAGATACTAGGTAATATCCCATACTTATTATGAAAAAGACAAATATCAAATGGTTTTTATCCTTATCGTTTTTACTTGACCTACACCACTGTAGTTCAATTTACTTGTACAATCAAACAGTTGAGTCACATAACTATACCTCACTCTTTCCCATCAAACGAACCAATATATTATACATATATTTATTTTTCAATATCCCATATTTGGAAAAATCAACATCGGACTTGGCTTTCCCACTTCTGGTTCGTTTCAATATAATAAAATCTGCTCAGTATTCTCGGTAAATACAGATTGAACACGGTGAATAGAAATTTGAAATTCAGGTTTTTTTTACAATTTTAGAAATATGAATGATGCACACAGTGCTTTTTAAATTTATTAAATATAAGGTTAAAAGTGGCTGAATCAGTCTATACAGGGTGTCCCAGGAGTGCGTACCAAAAACTTGGGAGCTTATAGAGACTAAAATTAATGATGGTATTTCCTCGGGTATTTCATATATAGCTATTTGTATTACTAGGGAGGAAAGTGCCACTTTTCCTCCCGCAGGATGTAGTTTACTGCCCGACGCGAAGCGGAGGGCAGTAAACATCCAAGGGAGGAAAAGGCACTTTACTCCCATGTGATACATATGATTTTTCCTCCTACCCACTTTTTTGAAAATTTATTTACGACACAAAGAGGTAACGAATATAATTATTCAGCCCATTACTTATATTGTGTATATTGTTTTTCATACCTATCTTTAGATTTTTGTGGTAGTAAGGTTAATGACGCTATGTTAGCATGTGCCTTAATATTAGGTGGGGTATTTGGAAATTCAAAATCACTTGAATCGCTCTCCATTTTCCAAAAATTCAACTAAGTAATGAATGTAGCGACTTTGCACCTCAAAAGTCAATCGCCGTGTTTACTGTCAGTGAGCCACAGCATACTATGCTTCTCTTATTCTGAACTCAAACGTATACCTATCTAAGATTCCTGAAGTTGAAATTTGTATTGAAGAACTACGTTGAAGTACCATTAATGTTTGATTTTTACCAAAAAACAGGATATACAGGATGTTATAGAAATTATGTAAACAATATGAATATAATGAATTCGCAAGTTTCATCGTTTACAACTTACTTCAAATGAGAGGGAGGAAAAATACTTTCCTCCCTAGGGAGGAAAGTACTTTTCCTCCCTGGGAGAAAAAGTATGAGTTTCCTCCCTGATTTGAGGGAGGAAAGTGTGTACTTTCTATAGGGGTAGGAGGAAAAAATTTTTTCTTCATGCCCTTCGTTAACGAACTATAGGGCTTTAAAGTTGGAAATGAGAAATGGTTTTTAATTTACAATTATTAAATGGCTGATTGGAAATTAGTAATATTTTAACCGTTAATAAACACCATAATTACACACTTTTTGGCGTGATATACAAGTCTACAACATACTTGAGAACGCAGGTACCGACCAAGTTAAATGATGGATGATTAAAGTAATATTCGTTTTCAATAAAGTATATAAAAACAAATTCATCGGATATGTATCAGCTTCCAAAACATATTCGTTTGAAATTTTATTACAATGTTGCTGGAAGTTTCGACAAAATCGTAAAAAATGTGCATTTCAACGCACTTGCTATTAAAAAGTTATAGCATAGCATGAACACTTATGAATGCATTGTAACGTTTATTTTAATTTATATTTACAACTACTTAATTTATATTTACAGATTTATATGTACTACAGTCCTTATTTAATAATTTATATCATTATATCATACACTAAACACACTAACTATAATTTATATGAAAGTCACTTTATCGATGCGCGATTGCTTTCCAGTATAAACACTAATAATTGTCCATCTGTTTGTCTTATATATGACGACTATTGTGTGTGCAGCGTTGCTGCCTATTTATATCACCCGTGGGGTAGATTTCTAGAAATCTCTCGTTCCGTCGAAGGCGCTAGATAGACTAGAACAAGTAGGAGGGCGAGGGGTAGGTAGTCTCTGGATTGTTCTCAGCTAGTTGCGGGGGAGTCAAGGGCAGGTAGTCTCGATCATTCTGAGGAGTCATAGTCGTCTCATACGGGAATTTCACTGGGGTACTCGCGTAACAGTATACTTGCAGAATGGCATTTCAACAAGAAATTTTAAAAGGCCCATTAAAAACTTATTTTTAAGATGAGGCATCTAAATTTCAAAGGATTAGTTACAGAATAGACCCCATAGATAGTTTAATATCTAAATAATTGCAGACATGGAGTGTTTATTTTGGAAAGCTTCAAGAATATGTTAGGATGAAAGCGAGGATAAAAGTATACGAACCCCTGTTACCACGCCACTGGCTTATTAGAATTTGATAACATTATTATTGTGGATGTGCGAATAATATAACCTGTACATTTTATTCTCGACTTTATTAGCCCGTAAATCAAAAACTAGTTGTAGAAAAATTGTATTTAAGTAAATTCCTAATACTATCTAAAGCCTAGATACTTTCTGTATAACAACAAGAATGGTAGTGGGAAATAGAATTTTGTTCAAAATAAAAATGTTTTCAATAGTACGTGTGGATTTATGCAGACACATTTAACAATTAGCAATTAACATTTATCAATTATAAGTTAAACTACTCATTTCACTATAACTCTATTTATGCACACAACTAACAATCATCATTTATCATTTAACATTTACTAAGTTGGCCAACTTTTAACTTTCTTAAATTAAATGTACCGAATTTTCATCTAGTGCGCAACAGATCCTGAAGTTTACCTCATTTTTTCCTTAAAAAAAGTAGTTGATTTAGGGCGAGTTGTACCAAACGCCTAAACTCGGTTTAATGTTAACTGATGATTAGACTGATGTAATTGTTGATAATAACTACATCAATCAGACACAGTCTAAACATCAGTTATCATTAAACCGAGTTTAGGTGTTTGGTACAACTCGCCCTTAGGGTTGTGTTCTGTGTCAGCATCATTATTTAAAGAAAAAAAGTCTCAGCTTTTTCAATTCTACTATACATCTTCAAAATTGTTCCAATAGTCATGAAAATGTAGGGTTATTGCGAGGGTTATTGTAAATAATGTAAATAACCAGAATTGTGCACGTGCTTACTATTTTCTCCTAATTTATAATTGTGTCTGCATAAACGATGGCAGTTCTACTAATTGTTAAATGATAATTGTTAAATTCTAATTGATAATTGTTAAATGTGTCTGCATAAATCCACACTATAATACAATCATTATAAATCAATTTTTTTGGTATTATACGAGATAAATTTTACTCAAAAGTAAAGTCTGAAAACAAAATATTGATAATCCAGATTATAAAAAGAATATTTCTGAACACAGATTTATTTCGAGATGCAAAATCAATATTTGGCACTGGTGAATCGAATGTAACATAGACGCTCTCGATTTGATTAAAAAGATCTTGACTCTTTACAGTATTTGTTGATCGTATCCTATGTACATCCTCAAACCTACAGGTGTTGTTACTATTGACGATTGATATAACAAGGTTATATTTGAGATGAACTATTCATCGACAATATTACGAGTATGAATTAAATTTTGTGTAAAGTGTAGTCGATGGGAAAGAGAAATCTGGAATAGACATCTACCATCTACCTCTACCTTATGGATATAATATATTTTCCATTACTTATATACCTCGTTATATACAAAAAATTCTAAGATGTAAGTATTTCAATTGAAGTTAAGGTGGCTTTTATAAGGCAAATAAAATCAAATTTGGAGCAGGGTAAAATAATTCGAAGGGTGATCGATTGAATTATGACATATTTAATCTTGGGGTAAACCGCCGCCAAAAATCTTGTACACGTACTTCCACATTTGAAAAAACTCTCACATAATTCCACCAAACTTCCACCTCTACTTCCACACACTGTTTTGTAATGCAATACGCTTCCAGAACGAACACAAAAATTTATAATTTCTGAAAACACCGAGGGGTAAACCACATTGTACATTGAAAGTACAGAAATTACTCTATGAAATACTAGTATTATTAAAAAGTACTCCTGAAAATACATGGAACGGCGATACCTCATACATTCCCTTCGTCGGAGTCGGCCTCCTCACACGAATTAAGTATACTTGGAGAAAAAAATTATAGCGATAGTGTAATTTGGTGCTGACGAAGTATTTAGTTATTTATGTATTTCCGACAATTAAAAAGCTATAATAAAGATGCTGCAGATATACATGATAAGTAGAGAAATTGATTTGGATAAAATTATTTAATTAACAAGTATTCTAATTGAATTAATATTAAATTCAACTTAAATGAATTTTAAATTCAACTTCGAAATAAAAACGCTAAAGTCAAGATTGTTTTTAGAATTTATCACTGCCAATTTTCTCTTTAGCTCGAAACAACTTTAACTACTGTCCGCCCTCTGTTGGGGAGTTCCTATACTATCTGCTTCAGTATCACTTTAAAATTTAGCACATCAAATCTTATTGTCGAGATCTAAAAAGTGGAAAATAAATATAGTTTGAAAAAAACTAAAAAAACATGCTTTCATAATAGGATAAACTAAAAAGTAGAAAATAATTTTGATGTATAAATTAATAAACAATATATAGTGAAAAGCGTGGGGTGCTCCATATATCTGTTCTTAAAAAAGCACCCCATATTTGTTCCACAATAATACTATTTATTGTTTATTAATTTATACATTAAAATTATTTTCTACTTTTTAGTTTATCCTATTATAAAAGCGTGTTTTTTAAGTTTTTTTAAACTATATTTATATCTTTGTAGGTATATTTTCCTGAATTAAAAAATACTTATTACATAAATTGAGAGAATGAGAGCGTAGATATTAGAATATAAGTAAACAAATTAAAATCAGAATCTACCAGTACTATACCCAATATTTCAAAAACCTTTTACATTTTAGGGGATTCTATTAGATTAAAATCAAATACTCAGGCCACCCTGCAAATCGAGCCACATTCACCTGTTCTTACTTTTTCGCCTCCTGTCTGCCACATGCCGCCGGTTTGGTAGTTTACCCCTCGCAATATTGAAACATAATGAATGGTTGAGAGAATATTGAGTGCATTGACCCCATTTATGAGATAAGAATTTGAACATAGACGTTTACATGGTTACTGGAAAAACTTTTAACTTTTAACAAGTTGGTAAATGCGACTCTAAGAAGTATTATACTTTATAGATTAATCTGGTTTTCTGTGTAACGTACTCCAGCAGTATTTACTTGACTGGGTTCATAAAAGAAACTTGAACTTGGAAATTGATAGTTATCCATTGAGCTATTGTGTCTAATATGTTCAGCTGGAAATATCTTTTCCATAGAAAATTGGATTGTCATTCACTTATAATAGGAAATAAATTGGTCGGATTTTATGGGTAGATTCGTGCAAGCAGAAATTGAAACATAAAACTGGCAACTGGACAATATCATGGATGGAACAGTTGAATCTATGATAACTAATGTTGGAGTTGAAGACCCGTCAGATTCGGATAAAATGAGCTACAAATCATTCTTATATGTCGAATTTACTAATTAGTTGATTGTATTGAATACTCGAAGATCTCATTTTTAACTCGCTTTTATTAGCTTCACTTGTATGTTTGTAACTCTCATCTGGCAGCTGCTGTGGCACTTCGCTACACCCCACTCCGTTGGGCGTATTTATATTATAGCGCCGAATAATCAACAAGGATCACTCTCAATCCCGCCTTCTTTTACGAAATTTCCATTCTGTGGCATCGTCGCAACTATTTTTTCGGAGTCTGTCGGAGTTAGACTCCAGGATAAACTAAAAAGTAGAAAATAATTTTAATGTATAAATTAATAAACAATAAATAGTATTATTGTGGAAAAACCGTGGGGTGCTCCATATATCTGTTCTTAAAGAAGCACCCCACATTTGTTCCACAATAATACTATTTATTGTTTATTGATTTATACAATGAAATTATTTTCTACTTTTTAGTTTATCCTATTATAAAAGCGTGTTTTTTAGTTTTTTTTAAAGTATATTTATTATCCAAGTACATAGCACTGACTGCAAATTTATGATTTATAAATATATTTGAATGGTAATAGTATTAGGATTCTATTGTTCTCTCCTAGATCATCGTCCATTCAGTCATTCCCAAGAAGGTTGACAGGTCACTAGGTGACATCTCCTTTATATCGGCAGGTGTAGGCTAAGACTCACCCACACGCACTCTCTCATTTACGATACTTCCGAACACTCGCACTAGCCCCATAGTATGGAAGTGTTTCCTTAGTTGACAGTGGCCAGTCACAAATACTACAGTTACAAGTAGATTTTTCATGGTCATCGCCAAATATTTTTTCGACGACAGCTTCTCAAGGTCGCCCAGGGTGATCCTGGCAAGACTGATTTCATTCCATCTCATAAGGGATTGACCATTGGTGTAACGTTTGGTTAGTTCCGCAAATGTCGAAGTCGTCAGGCCATATGTGTCAAAATTTTCATTCCAGCCGCTTTGATGGCAATGTCGTGACCTTAAACCCACCACAGGATGATATTGTTATCTATCGAGGTGTTGCTAACTCATAATGATACTATAAAGGAACTATCTGTTGGCTGATCATATAATTTGACAAAAATTTATATTATAAAGAATTAAATCATCAACAGAAGCAAATGTTGGGAAAATAACATTTTTTTAATATAAAAAAACTTTTACAAATATTTGATTAGGCGCAAGGTTATACATATAAAAATATACTTTTTCCAATGTAGTAAAAAACAATACCTCGAGTTTAAATATTTATACTACGATAATATTATAACTTATAGAATTGTACAGTATCCTATAAGTTTTTAACTCGGTTTTTAAGAACATTCAGCATACGAATTAAATAATTGCCATTTGCACAGACTATTCAGCTTAGATCATAATATCTATTCAGGTATTTAATTAAGTAAATTGAATGAAATATAATCAAAAACTAACATCTGTTTTCAATATTTAAGCATGTTGTCTATAATAACTGCATGAGTTTATTTTTATGTTTTGGCGCGACTATGAAGGAGGGGAACACTTTTAATAGTAGGGGAGCCCACGATGCTAAATGGGGATTTACTCGAGCGTCGTAGAGACCTATTGGGAAGCAAAGCTTGGATGATAAAAAGAAAAAAATGTTATATGATGTATACCTTTACATCGGTGGGGGAAGCGGCTATAGATTTTTAAATATGTAAAAAAAAACTGTTGCATGGACATCCTCGAGCGCGTCAGATATTGATAGCATCAATGCCCTACGTATTTTTAATAATGTACGTATATTAATCTGATCGTTTGCATGATGCGGGTGGTTGTATTTAAGGGTTGAAAATGAAAAAAAAAAAAATTAATCGAGCGCGTCAGATTTTCTAAGGGAGTGTTAAGTGCACCAAAAAAAAGGTCTAATTCACTAATCTGACGATTTCGATGGGACGCAAACTCGCGGCCATTTTCATAATGTGCAAAAAAAAATCGCCATTTTGAAATACTCAAGCGCGTCAGATTAAGATATATATGGTTCATCTTTATGTTCTGAACGTACTGTCTTATAATCTGACGATTATCTAGAGGGATTCGCCTGATCTGACAAAAAAAAAATTAGAAAAACGGTTCACATTAAAGGCCATCCCTGCAACTTCCCTATAATTCTATTCCTTGGCGCTTAAAATTGTACTTATGACATTTTTGAGCTCAAAATATAATTTATGTGATATTTTGAGCTCACTGAGTTCAAAGAAATAATATTTCCATGCATTTGAGCTCTCCCAGCTCGAAAGTCTGATAGAAGTTTCATAGAACACTATTTTTGGAATCTTCAAACCGCAATAACTTTTGAATAGATCAAGCAATTTTCACGCGGTTGGCGGCATTCGACGCAGTTTTATCATCCTCATAAGTAATTTTGCAATTTCAATTGATCGAACCACAAATTTCGGAGTAATCCCGAAAAAACACTTTTTCGGGTTTTTTTCGTTCACGATATCTCTTGAACGAATCAACCAATTTTGACCAGCTAGGTGGCGATCGACGTGGTTTTTCAAGCTCAAAGGCGGATCAGTTTTTGAAGTTAATCAATGAACCTGGTTAAAAGTTATTCCAAGAAAACCACTTAAAAAAAAAATCTTATTTTTTTTGAGATTTATCAAAAATTTTCAAATCTATCAGTCCGAATCGGTTAAAATTCACAGGAAATCTAATTTATTTTTAGGGAAATCTTTAGAACGCCGTTTAGTAGATTGCGTTCGGTTTAGTCGTTCAAAAGTTATAAGCGAGTCACGCACACAAACACCCACACATACATACACACACACCCACACATACATACAGACTTAGTGACAACATCACGGGGGTAGTCAGGGAAGCTTCCTATGACCTTTTAAAACGTCAAGATCTGATGAAAACTCGATTTTCGTAAAACGGGGTAAAACCAATAACTTCCCGAATTGTTTAAAATTTTTAATTTTTCTTAGCGGGAAGTCAAAAAAAATTTTATTTTTTAAATCATTGAACTTAATTAATTGAAAAGTTCAGGAAATAGCATGCAAATAAATAAGTGTATGCTTTTTTAGTAAAATACATGTATTTATAAAAAAATTACTTAAGAAAAGCTTAAACGCGGGGAAGGAAAAGTAGGCATCACGCAGCTGCACATTCGTCGATAAATTTAAATGCTTAAATTTATCGACGAATTTCTGTTATTTCGGCTTGCGGAAATCGTCAGATTATATATTTTTCATTATTCTTGAATTATTTCCTTCAAAATAAAAAAAAATTTAGCTACGCTCGAGAATGTCGAGATGGCGTTTTTTTTTTACAACTTTGTTGCCCTCCCCTTTTTTTACGTCACTCTCAAATTGTCAGATTAGTGGAATATACACTTTTTAGGATGTAATTAACTCACCCTACCTTAATCTGACGCGCTCGAGAATTTCTGATGGTCAATTTTTTTTTACTAATCTGATCCTATATCCTTCACGGGCGGCCTTATATATGGGCCTCTTGTTTTGTGGAGGTACTTAACCGGGTACAAGGTATCCCTCTGTATATTAATCTGCCGCGCTTTAGTAAATCCCGAAATCCCCGCTTGGGCTCCCCTACTATAACAAAATATGAAAATAACCGAATGCAGTTTTTACTGACATGAAGCTTATATGAAAAATTATAAAAGGTGATACCACGAGTGCTTCATAGTTTAGCGAAAATTCCACACGTGTGATTTTTAACCAATCAGAACGTGTATTTCTAACAGATCACCATCGCAACTAATGAATTTTAGTGGAAATTTTTTCCTCGTGAGTACTCAACAGCAAATTATACTGATTATTTTTTAAACGATCCTGTCAGCCAATCGTAATGAGAAAAAAATTTAAATTGACCTATAGCATCAAAATTACACTGAAAATTCCACACATGTGATTTTTAACCAATCAGAACGTGTATTTCTGTCAGATCACAATCGCAACGGATGAATTTTAGTGGACATTTTTTTATATTTATTATGACATAATATTTTTTTGACAAACTAATTTTTATTTGTTCACATGATAATTTTGAATCATTTCAACTAGGTACAAGTTTAGATGTTTTCTACATCCTTTTGACCATTATGATTAATGTTTATATTAAAGACGCAATTTTCACATATTATGTTTTGCAAGTTACTTGATGAAGACTAAAATTGATGTTGTTGAAAATTAACACATTTGGTGTGGAATTTTCTTACCGAATACCACACGAGGTCCAATTTTTTCTCGCTCATGAATAATTTCAGAAAATAATTGGACCTCTAATAGTATTACTAGTGAAAATTTCGCTCATGTGATTTTTAACCAATCAGAGCGTGTATTTCTGACAGATCACCATCGGAACGGATGAATTTTAGTAGACATTTTTTTCCTCGATGAGTACCCAACAGCGCTGGAAATTTTTCTGACGTTTATTATGACAATTTTTTTGACAATCTATTTTTATTTTGATAATTTTGATTCATTTCAACTACAAGTTAAATTATTACAAAAATTATACATAGGTATACACTGTTTTGCAACGAATTTTGAAATTTGGCACTTTTCAAAATGACAAACGCGCAAGTTTAACACTCGTTACTGTAGATACGGACATATATACAGGGACATTTTCGATTACTGGCGGGGAAATTTTCGCGAAAAATTTCCGCTTCATATGGCATGAGCATTTTCATTACTCGGATAATAAATGTGTGTATTACATAGTATAAAAAAGTGCTGCGCTCTAATGAATTGCTCGTCTATATCTATATCAGAAGAAAGCGAATATTAAAAACTCAATAGTAGATTCTAACAGAAACACGTGAAGATCAGATAAATATGTAGAATTTATTGTAAAACATTACTCATTAGTCACATGTAAGATATCTTAAAATTCGTTACAGATAGTGCATAGTGCAGTCTAAAAGTTTTATTCTATTTTAGCAGATAGCACATGTAGATAACTTTTGTTAACATTGGCTATACATCAAAGTGAGATAAAAATATATTTTCCAGGAAATTAAGTAATCAAAGTATTACTACTTATTTCCTGCACTTTGTCACTTGTTTATGAACATTTGTATAAAAGTGCACTTCGGAGAATTCGAATTTTTCAATAAATTTACAATGAAAGGCATTGAATTTCCTGTTAACATTTTATTCTTAAATACAAAAACACGAGCAAAAACATCTATCAGTCACTAAAATCCGAGCTAAAATCATTTACATTAAAAAAAAAAGAATAACTTTTGTGAAGAATACATAATCGTGATTATCAATTTTGTTTATTCAATGATTCAGATATTTTTTAATTTTTCACTACAAATTGGGAGGGCACTAGTTATAGGTAATTAAATACCAAACATCTGACAGCAGAACAATAACATCCAATAATAAGCCTTGATACAATTTTAGTTCACGATGTCTTATTTTTTGGCTAGCTCCTTTCCAATGCGTGAGATAATTGATGTGTATAGCGATTGGAAATTTTGTAGAACAGAAATTCGACTTTCTGTTCATCTTCTAAAATATCGAAAATTGTGATAGTAATGGTGGTACCTCGGGTGGTACCTTTCTTTTACAATCGTAAAAGATTTCTTCATGAACCATCTGCTTTTGTAGATGGTGCATTAGAAGTACTAGTAACTGTAAAATTGTAACTTGTAGTGATGTAAAATTTAGCTCAGATCGTCTAGCTAGAGAAAAAGTCGTCCTGTTATAATTCGTGGATAAAATTCATGAACGATATTTAACGATCGGATAAAGAAAGTGCCTGTGATGGCTGAGGTTGTTGTTACCTATTTAATTCTAAGTGGGTAAAGTGTAATACGATTCAAAGAAGAATGGGCCAATACGTTCATACTAAACGAAGGCAGAAACTAGTGCGTTCTCTCCTCCAGTGGAATATCGATTAGAGTTCATATAAATCACCTTCTTGGTGTGCGTCATCGATTGTTAATGTCCTTATAACACATTATGCTGGAAGAAATTGAAAAAATGCAGGTCTGTAATTAATCCTAAGCAAAATATCACAATAATGAACTGTTTAAATTTACCCTAATATTTGACTAAAAAATTTGATTAGATGATGATTAGATCACGCGCAAGTGCGGCCTATAAATCGGGAGCAATTACACCGACAAAATAGGATGCAGGCGTACCTTTCGTAGCGGATATTGGTCTCACGTCTTTTTCTATTGTCCCACTGACAGTTCTCGCCAGGTCTGTACTTTGTTGTTTACGGTCAATTATTATATTTATTTCTGAAAAGTGGATATTAAGTTTATTGTTTAATTTATCTAAATATTAAAAAAATATGCCTAGATACACGGAAAAACATCGACATATTGAAAGTATTTTCAGTTGAAAAAAGGAGCTCATAGACCTTTCGAATTCTTCTGATTACAATCCTGATAATTTTATTTATCAAATTTAAGGTTAGCTTTGTGTCAAAATAGCGAATAAAATAAACATGGAGACTAGTACAGTCATGTCATGTTTAGAGTACTTTTTGTATATTTCTGAATCACCCTGTAGTCACCAAGTGAATGAAATCCTCTGAAATATTGGACACACAAACAGAATAACAAAATGCTAGACATATGATGTATATATTCCGAGATATATTAATTTGAATTTGTATAAATTCGATTTGGAAATAATCCAGAACACTTCAACTTGACACGAATTTCCCAAAGGCGCGAAGCAAAGTTCGACTTGGGACCGTCGTCACACGTTTACTGCTTGAACTTGTCGCAAACTATTTTTGTCTTTTAGAGACCTTGACATGTACATATTGCCGAGTTTCACCTACGATGGATTGTTTTCAGTGACATGCAATTGAAACTAAAGATTACTGAATATGTTCGATTTAGAAATAATTTGAATAAATTAGAAACTGAAATTGCTTGATGCAATAAATTCTGCTTTGGAATTTCAGTCATATCAATTTTGTTGCAGTGGCGTATTTAAAGAGGTTCCAGACTATAGTAAAAAGAGACGTTTGAGCCTTTTTGGCTCTTGTGCTTTAGTCGGAAACGTTCGTTTTCCTTGCCGCCGAAATACACTTTTCCAAAAAATTAACGCATCACTTATTGAATCAATTTGCTTTATTGTGTTGTTCTCATGATTTTTTTTTTATGAATACTTCGTGAAACATTTTTTTACTAAATTCAAATTCGTACCGCTTAGACGATGGTTATTTGTGTAACAAGTACCGAAAGTTATATTATACGGGATGAGTAAGCAGTTTTCAGGGCGAGTCCCGTAAAATCACTTTCGGGTAGCGTTACGTACACTTCGCGTCATATAAAACTGGTACACTTTTTTTCTCTATGTGAACCAAACTTAACTAATCAAAATGACAAAACAGTCACATGTGTCAAATTTGACAAAACGCATTATCCACGATGCCAGCACATTTAAGTGAATTTGATAAAATGCGAATCATTTCCAAAATAGAGGATGGTTGGTCCTTTTTTAGACAACTTGCCCAAGAGTTTAATAGGAGCAGAGCCACGATTCAAAACATTTAAAAAAGGTGGGATAACGATCAAACTGTTAGCGGAAAAGAGGAACTGGAAGAGTTTATAGTTTAGAGTTTATAGACCGCCTCGAAGTAGATTTAATGAAAATTATATTTCTTCTAATGATAAGTCTGGACGGTTTTCTGTAAATGTTTGGGCTTGGATGTATAGAGGAGGTTTAGGAATGTGCTGGAAAATCGAAGGGTGCGAGGAACTATTTGGATATTTTAGATGGAGTGATGTTACCATCAGTTAAGGAAATCTTCCCCAATGATAATTTTATTTTTCAGCATGATAATTTCTCAGTGCACACTGCTCGCAGCGTACGCAATTATATTGCTGAAAATAACATTGAAACGCTACCATGGGTCGCTAAAAGTCCAGACCTTAATCCAATAGAAAATGTTTGGGGGCTTATGGTAAAAAAATTAAAAAATTTAAATACAATTCCACCAAACAAAGATCACTTATGGACACTAATAGAAGAAACCTGGGAAAGCTTGAGAGAAGATGAACATTTAACATTAAATTTAACTGACTCAATGCCTACAAGATTACAAGAAGTTATCAATAATAATGGGGTATGACACGTTATTAATTATTGAATGTGAACTTTCATGGCATCCATGCTACCATGGTCTATGATCTATTTGTTAGTTCATTTATTTGAAATGTTTTAATTCTGAATTACGTGGATCTCGTGTCCAAATCTAAAACTGTAAACTTTTCTATTGAAATTTTGTAGTTATTTTTGAAATTTTATGGCTAAGAGCTAAGAATTCTTTTAGTCAGGTTTTCTAATTTTTCTCAATTCTGTTGTTACTGAAGCATAGTTTTCTGCATCTTTTGCATGTCTTGATAAAATGCGAATCATTTCCAAAATAGATAAAGATTTGTCTAGCTCTATTCTAGTTAAAACTGGTTTTCCATTTCCAATTTTTCCTACAACAGTTTGATCCTTGTCTCACCTTTTTTTTAAATCAGTCATCTAATTAACCAACCAAATTTGATTTAAGAAATATTCGAACCTGTAACAATGTAATACTTTTGTATTTATTACAATATCACACTATTTCTAAATTTAAGCTAGTTACTGTTTGTGTATAATAGATTTTTATTTTTTCCAATTTGTTTTATTGCTTTACAAAATTTAATTTCATCATTACATATAAGTACTAACCTTTTTGTTAAGCTGGCATCACTGCCCTAGAAATTATACGATAAGAGCTGGTTTAAAATTGACAATTTTTAAAAGATCAATTTACACAACTACTAAAACACTATTTTTGATTATAATAGTTGTACCAGTTTTATATGACGCGGAGTGTACTATATTTCTTCTGCAGCCGTTTATTAGGTTAAATATTAAAAAATAATAGAGATATATACTATAAATATTTACTTATGTACAATAAATGTACCATTATAGTCTATATTAGAAAGGTATAGAGTAATGAAACGGGGAATAGGCATGATGACTGATTTTGAAAAACTACTCCACGATGTTTTCACGTATATACTTTATCTACAATAAATGTTATTTCTGTAAGAAAAAAGGTTTTTGAAGGAATAATTCAACTTTAAAAAACACATTTTAAATTATGCGCCAAAACGCTAGAATAGTAATGGCGGCTGTCTATGACATCATCAATTCGTAACAATGTCAAATGTCGATAGGTTATCTATGATCTGTGTCATGTAGTAAAATCGTCAAAGTCAAACTTCAAACACTTGACAGCTTGCAGGTTAAAAGTTTATTTTGATACATAAACATAATTTCAAAAACGGTTTTTTGTGGTGATAAAAAACAGAGTACCTACTTAATAGTTTATAACGAGAAAATATCACATGAACCAAGCAAAGCCAACAGCAACAAAGGAAATACAAAACCATAGATAATATAAAGACGACAAAACAGATGTTCGGATTTGGTTTGGGTCGGATCATGGATATTTGCGAAAATATGACGTCACTCTCTTCTGATTGGTGTTTCAGATAAGATGGCGGATGGTTAAATTTTGTGCTCATATTTTTAATAAAATAAATGTAATCACACATGAAAATGAAAAATAAGTGATTTCTGTAGAATCTCTGTATCTTAAATAATTATATCAAATCAATATTTTGGTGATTCTTAGTGACTGTCATCATGCCTATTCCGTCCAGTTCGGCTCAATTTCGGTCTCGGTCATAGGCGTAGGTCTTGAAATAGTATTGTTTGTAATTTAAAATTTCAAGTAATTGTGTAAGAAAAGTATGTTTTTTTGCCCTGAAGTGTCAATATCGAAATATCGTGTAGAGATTACTCAGGTAGTAGATTATACATTATACAGTCACGTTTTGCGTTTAACAGGTACCTTTTAACCTTATATTAGTGCCTTTCCCCAATTCCAACCCTTTTTTGTATAATGATCAATGAAAAATAAGTGTATACGTAATACTATGTACATAATGCCTAATTTTTATTCTGTTAAAATAAAATTCTTTCCTTATCATGAGTATCCTATCGGCACGCCTATGGCACACTATTTTCAGTGTTGAATGTATAACAATAGTCTAAACTCATATATTGACCCCAAACCGGGTGGTACTACCTGCACTTGATAAAAAGAAATAATTTTACAATGAAATCAATGCCAATCTGTGAAAGTGGCTTAAATATTTGTTCGGTCACTCTGTGCTCCCTTTGCATACGTAATGAGGTTTTATTACTCTATACCTTTTTGAAATAAACTATAGCAGCTTGCACTGATTTCATGTGGAATAATTATTTTCTCATCACGTTGTCGATTTCCACACCTAGATCGGAAAATTGAAAATACAGTGGAACTATCGAAAAATTTATTTTGATAAGCGATGTCATAATAAAAAATCCGTAAATGTCTTTGCTAAGGTCGCCTTCATAGATATTGAAAATAAATTCGAAAGTAAAAAAATCGTCCCGAAAGTAAAACAAAATATTCCGAAAATAGCTATTTTCGGTACGATTTGTGTAAAGTTTCATTTTCGATTTAATAAATCATACCGAAAGTTCCATTTTCAGGACGGCTACGGAAAAAATAATTAAATGGTCACGTCTGCAATTCATCTATGGTCTGTAATGGAAGGGTTTACGAGTTTGACATGTGAACGAGTCAACAAGCTTCAAACCTTGCTTGAAGCGAAACAAAAATAAATACATTGATCAAAAGTGAAGGCGATGTTAACTTTTTTCTGCGTCTTCAGTGGCTTCAATTTCAATTCATTTCAGTTCAGTTTGAAACTGACTTATGAAAGTCGAATGAATTGAGAACATGTAATGCCAATTACTGCACGGGTTTTCATGGTAACTTGCCAATTTCTACACATCATAAAATGAGAAATATATTTCTTGGAAAATCCTAAGGGATATAATTTATTTTGATTATATTAAAAGTATAGGTATTGTAAACAAAGCTGGTTTCTATGAACCTAAGGCACTTTTTAAAATAACAGTTTGGTACATTAAAATCCTTATATTCTTAATACCACTCTAATACATAAATAAATGACTAAACAATACCATAAAACCTTTGAAGAGATAGAAGAGATGTATGTAAGAGTCAAAGAATATAATAATCAATCATAATGTCTCAAGAAAATTTCAGATTATTTATGTTTGTGGTGTCATTTTAAAATTATCTGCTTAAAAGTTTATCGCCTGTGAAGAAATTATACTTAGAATAGAGGAGTTCAGTCTAAGGTCAGTATGACCAACAAAAAGTGTTTTTTTCTGACAAGAATGACTGTTAAGGTCTACCGTTCAAACATAAGATTCTGCATGTTTTTTTATCATTGCGAACATCTATATTGCTTTATTAAAATAATAAATACACCCCCGAAGCCTATATCCAACCGCACAGCACTCCAAAATCCTAGAGCATAGTACCTGGGAGATTACTGGATAGAAGAGGAACATTTACCTATGTTGAAGCCTGCAGATCTCCTAAAATTCCTAAAATTCTTCGGGGAAATAGGACTAAAGGAGCTACTAGTTTCAGAGACTTACCTCAGAAACTAAGTAGAAGTAAGGGGGCACAATAGATCTTTCAGGTCTCAGTGAATGTTACCCCAAAAATACATACATACATACATATATACATTGACTATAGTGACTGAATAACAGAAATGAAATGATGACATGACATTCCTAGAATTATTGTTATCTGACCGATTACCGGATGACCTGGTCATAATTTCTTTCTTTTTTGAGACACCCGACCTTCGTTTTCCGTTTATTGTAGGTCCTCTGTTCTATCAACTATTTTAACGATATCGTTTTATTTTCTATATTTTTTTTGTAGGCTTTAACACTATTTATTTTAGTTTTGCAGAATAATATAATAAAAATGATCGGTACCTAAGTCAAGCCAGAAGGAACTTTTGAAAATACAAAGTAGACGAAAAAATCAGTGAAAAAAAATACCTGTTTATGTTTAAATGGAAACAAAGCAAATCAGATGGAATAACTAAAAAAAATAAGTAAATACGAAACGATAGAAAGACCCTCATAGTAGTTTCTTGGAACCGAGCACGGAACAACCCGGAAATCTCCGATTAGAATGAGGAGTGACTTTACGAGAAACGAGAAATTTCCTTTCTATTCTCATACAGAGTTCACGTGCTGGTGTCTGGTGTCTTCAGTATTTTCAGTAATATATAAATAACATCAATTATTGTAAACCCAAATACAGCTGTTTTTAATTGAATAGGAATCCACAAATTCCAAATAATCGGTAAATAGTTTTTTTCCTTTCTGGACAATCATTTTTTAATCGCTGTAGAATTCCACTCTCAGTTTTCGAACGTAGGTACAATTTCGGTTTCGAAATATAATTAAAGTGGTTCACCTCGAGTTCAAGGCTCCTAATTAGCTTGTAACTCGTTGTTAATTATGTAAAACGTACAACCAGATAGATTAGATAAAGTCGAAGATTAAAAATGCAAGTTTTTAATGAGGTTATGAAGGTACTTTTTTCATGAATTTTACATAAGGTTGTTCGAAAAATAAGTACAACGATGCAACTGCTTTGAATTGAAATATTGTCTTTGTTATTATGCGGTCTAGATATTGAAGGCATTGTTTACTTTACGGCATTATTAAATTATTGATTATTGAACATTTCAAAATATTACAAATAAATTAAAAAACACAACTCTCAACAAATTATGTATTATTTAATGAGCATAGATAATTGAAACCTGGTAATCCTTTTCACGCTTCCCTCATTCATTCACTAAATTGTTTGAGTTGTGCATGAATCTAATATCTATGTAGCATTTCCCATGATACGAGTATATACTTTAATTTCAGAAGCTTTGTGTCTTCTATATAATCTACCAGTTTTACTTTGGAATTTTGAGTAAGTAGTTGTAACGGTTGTATTATTTCTTCTCCAAAATGCTTTCGTTTGAGTCCTTGTAGAAGCAAAGTATGTGAATGAGTGTTTCATTTTATGTATAGCTTCGCACATAAATTCACCAACTTCTCTTATTTTGTGCAGACGTTTTCTCAGAGTTCAGTCTCCAGTGAGCAAGTCGTTAAATGTCTCGAAATATCTATTACCCAGTTTCCACAGCCTGTTTGGGAGAACATTGTTTAGTAAACTCTTTGAGGTGATATTGCTTGTGCCAACCTCTATTTGAATTGGTACTAGTTCACGATTCCGCTCTTATTAATCGACAAAACGGTTCTGGGAATTAAAATACTGTAACAAAATTCTGGTGTACACTGTATATTCGATAATTCTGCAAACTATAATTTTAATTTTGTGATGTTTTCAAATAAGAATAAATTGAATCAACATTTTTAATTAAAAAGTGAAAATTAATGTAAACGGGGAAAGATTCAAAGCCTTCCTCAATTATCAGGAAAAACCCTCTGCAATTCCTTGTATCTGGATTTTCAATTAAAAACATTATTTTAAGCTACAGAGCTTGCAAAGTGGAAAACACAACCCTCTTTTGGCAGTGAAGTAAAATAGTGTATTACACACCGAGGTGGGAAGAGTTTCATTACTGTCGAGATGTTAGCTGTTATCTTGAGACAGAATGAAGCTTCCTAACGAGGTTTGTATGCTGTTTTATTTACAACCATCATAATTCCGATCAAAATTAATAAATCTTTGTCCACAACCACCTAATCATAAGTCAATATTTTACCTCCTAACAAAAGGTATATGGTATTTACCCATTTATCTACTAGAGTGAATTATGATTCATAATACACTGGAGTGTATTGTGGTTCATAATTCACGCCATGACAACTCAACACTCACAACATTTCGTTACATAGGTGACTAGAGATGGGAGTACAATATGAAATAAACTATTAAATCTGTATATTTTGTATGGGAAATTTGTTTCTGAAATATATCGTATCGATAAGATATATACAACAATATATTTATAACGGTACGTTGTATTGATACATACTTTACAGAGTATCGCCCACCTCTATATAATAATATGTCAATCAATTATTCTATCTACCTACCACAACCTACTGAAGAAGTTTATTTATTTTGAGGTTAGTAATACCAAATTGTTACGAACGAAGCAAGGGTCGTGGACAAAATATAGTATTCCACTCGAATTGCGACCCTCGCCTGCGGCTCTGGACGCAAAAGTCACCCAGCGTGAATAACGGCTATCATAAATTGCTCGTTTAATAATATACTATTAAATGAACATGGTACCTGCAATTCATATTGTTACGAACGAATCAAGGGTCGTGGACAAAGAACTATTAAATGAACATGGTACCTGCAATATTTTTTAATACTGAAATTCATTTGATATAAAAATGAAAATATTTTGCCACTTAGAAGACTAGTTTCTTTTAACAAAAAATATTTCTTTTATCCAGTAAGTACATTAACGAACAGCCACTTTTATGTCATTTTGAAGGTCAACGTCAACCTTTCCATTAGTAGATACATTTTCCAAGCTTTATGTTTTCACGTCCAACGTTTTAAATCAAGATTTATTACAGCACTGTACTTACGTCTCCTACAGTCCTACATCATTTTTGCGATTTCAAGGAAGGCGAATCCTTGGCCTGACATTGTTCCTACCAAGTGCTGGAAGTAAGTGGGAGAAAATTTTTAGAGGGTGATTTATCAGTGCCTGTATAGTTTGAGTCTTGACTGTTGCAATTATATTTTTTAAAATTCATATCCTCGTCATTTTTCAATCGCAAGAGCTGAAACTTTGTACAAAAGAAATTCTTCGTATGCCCTATACATGCGCGAAGAGCAGACGCCAAGCGACTGTTACTTTTATCACAATTGCAATTTTCATTTTTTCATACGATTATTTTTTTCACTTGTCAAAATCTGACATTTTGGTGGTTTTAACCAATAGCAATACATTATTCTAGCCAATCATTCGGTATTATACTGATAATTATGCTTCCTCATCGATAAAACCTTGTTTACATCGAAACGTCAAAATTTTACTTTGAATTTGTCATTATTGACAACTAGAAGCGCTTTCAAAAATCCTTTTAAATTGTTGAAAAAAATAATCTTCCCAAATACAACTCGCTCTTCAAATTTTATCACATAATTTTTTATTTTCATCACTCAAACTTGTTTATTTGAGGCAAAAACATTCAAACAAACCGAATTTAGATAAAATCACTCCTCCTAACGGAGTCGTGATTTTATCAAATCGGTTTGTTTTCATATTTTTGCCAAATAAACAAGTTTTCGTGGAAAATAAAAAATTATCGATAAAATTTGAAGCACTCGTGGTATTACCTTTGATTATTTTTTTCACTTGTCAAAATCTGACATTTTGGTGGTTTTAACCAATAGCAATACATTATTCTAGCCAATCATTCGGTATTATACTGATAATTATGCTTCCTCATCGATAAAACCTTGTTTACATCGAAACGTCAAAATTTTACTTTGAATTTGTCATTATTGACAACTAAAAGCGCTTTCAAAAATCCTTTTAAATTGTTGAAAAAAATAATCTTCCCAAATACAACTCGCTCTTCAAATTTTATCACATAATTTTTTATTTTCATCACTCAAACTTGTTTATTTGAGGCCTCCTAACGGAGTCGTGATTTTATCAAATCGGTTTGTTTTCATATTTTTGCCAAATAAACAAGTTTTCGTGGAAAAGAAAAAATTATCGATAAAATTTGAAGCACTCGTGGTATTACCTTTGATAATTTTCAGCGTGTCTGGGTGCGTCTTCGATTATCCGCTTTTAAATTTCAACACGGTTTTAAAAAGTATAGACGTATAGACAAGACGTGTATTTTCGATTTCCAAAATTTATCCATACATATGCCATTGAGATTGCTTCAATACGTTTTACGCTATATGGAAAATTCCAAAAAAATAAGGTTCTTTTCGTTTTAAATATTTCTAACAAATGACTGTACAACGTGTCCAGAACATATTAAAATAATACTACGACGCAATGTCCTTTATATGATGGCAACATCCGTTTTCTACTAGGATTTTTGTCGAAAATATTTATCTATTGCTTGGCGTATAGTTTTATAATTCATGGTAACATTGTGAGATTATAATCATTTGTAAGGTTTGTTAAATCCATTTTCAAATTTAATGGTTGTAATTTCATGAAGAGGTTACTGCTAGAAATAATGAATAATGTATATAGGATTTATAGGAATATACCTCGTAATATACGAACATGATTATTTATTTTATTTGTAATACTGACAAGTACACACTATGTTAATCACTGTATAACATTGTTGATTTTACGACTACTATGACCAATATTATGTTGACAAGGGAAATGTTATTGTAGTCTTTAACTTCATAGTTTATTTTTAAACAAGCAATAAACGTGAATACACGATTTGCACAAGGAAACATTATTACAAAATCGAAAGATATCAATTTATACGGTAAATTTAAATATTTTATTTTCCATTTAAACAAATTATAAGTTAATTTGCCAAGCTATTAGTGCTGCTAATGAGAATTGTATACATTTTTTATATGTTGATTTCGTTTATTGCAAATTTATTCAAATATTTGCGTTTTCCATTAATTATTTTATATTTAATTGGAAATTGCTTAAAATTTCCTTCAAGATAGTTGTCGTGTTGTCGAAAAGATTTGTATGCATGGAAAAAATTGAGATGCTTGTAGTTTTTCAATTCGCCATATTTTTCGTGGAGGCTGCTCGAGGGTTGTCTTTCAAGTGTTGTATACAACAACAGAGTTGGCGCCTGTCAACATAAATTAATTGTCAAAACATTCGGTGATGCTTAGTTAGATCAGATTAGAATTGAGTGACACTTGGCAGATCTCTTGTGGTCCTTCCTATAAATAGAACTAGATATCTAACTTTATTTTTTCATTAGACTTATTAGAACTTGGATACCGCCTCCCATGAGTAGGCCTTTGACCTTGGTTTTTCTTCTCCGAATGGATGAAATCGCACTCTGGCTAGGCCTTCGCACTAACAGATAATGTGCTCTGCGGTTTCGACTTTTTCCTGGCAGAACCTACATAGGCTGTCATCTGATAAACCAATTTGTGTTCATATGTTTGCTCAGCCTACAATGTGTTGTGTTGTGAACGCTATAGTTCAGCATTGAAATAGTGTATAATGTCAATAATTTTCTATTTTCGTGTCAAATTTGGCTAGTAGTGGAAAAAATTGTGTGAACACCACGGAGGTGAAGACATTTATAAGCCTGGCACCCTATTTCGCTCGGTCAATAATAATAGTCATAGAGGAGTATAATATACTCTACTTTTCTTCTACTTACCTCTCGTCGCTTAATCCCACATTAAAAAACATTAAATACGGAAAAATCAGTTATTTTTTGTTTCTTTCTTTTTCCGAGCTTTTTTTCCTTTGCTCATGCCTACCTATGCGATTTTTTCTAATCCGAAACTAGCAGAAGGAGCAACAAACAAAACAGGAAATTTTGCCTAGGTGAGTTGATCTTCCTTGCTCTTTCTTCACACTTTTTGATGTAGCCATATTAAGAATGGCACAGCATTCTTGCCTATCAGACGCAGGACAATCGTGGCATAAAACTTCTTCCGCACAATTTTCAATCATATGAATTTCACACGAAAGTTTATGATTTATAGATTTTATTTAATGTTCTGGGGGTCTTGTTTCACTTGAACGTTATAACCATAAGTCGTTCTTGCAGATCTGAAATGAAATTAAGCCTAAAAACAGCTATACCCAACTACATAAATAAAATCGCATAACATGAATTGATAAGATTGATTCTTGTGCTTGTTTATTCTCAGAAAAACCCTGAGTTTACCCCAAAAAAGCAGTGATATGGACAACCAAATGATAACTTTAACTAATTTGTATAAGTTTTAGGATTAGATTAAAATATGAGCACTTATACTTTTTTCAGTAGGTACCACCAGAATAATCAATTTTTTCATAATAATATATTTATGATGTATAATTAACTTTAAAACTGTATACAATTATAAATAATACCCTATTCAAATTTCAAGACGCCTCAAAAACATTTTTCATACTTTTTTGCAAAAAAAACGTCTGGCAAAGATAAAAACTTGAATAAGTCGACTGGCTCTTCAAACATTGAACATCAAGATATAAAAATTTCAAATGGCCTCAAAAATATTTTTGGCAAAAAAACATTTTTTTTAATTTAGGGTTGGATCTAGCACCGCTACTCGTAAACATCGTAAAATAACCCACTGAAATCCATATCTACCATCTCGCTTTTCCTCAGTGGCAAAAAACAAATAATAAATAAAAAATACCGAGTGGCGTATGGCGTGTGATGTCTACATCGCATTTATTTCCAACCGTTCTAAAAATAAAACAAAATAAATCTTCTTGATTATTCTTTATACAATAAAGCTATTTGTAGCGTATATCTTGTTTACGAATAGTTCGTATTAATTGAGATAAATTCTTTTCATTTATTTTGTGTAAATAACAATGTACGAATAGTTTTTAGAAAGTGTTTGGAATTTCTACAGTTTTATTACATTTATGCACTTTTATTGGGAGAGGAAGGGTGTGTAGAATTACGAGAATGTTCCGATTATTTTCCAATCAATTAACTAAATAATATATAAATTAATTAATTGTCTTTTTGACATACTTTAATTATTGTGATCTTCTAAAACTGTAAAATGTATGAAGATATCAACGTATCAATTTCTTTATAAATTCTTTTTATTTTTTCATCAAAAAAGTAAATCATTTGAAAAATGTTATAAACAAATAACAAAACTAGAATTGCAGCTGTTGCGCAGCTTCTACCGCAGTTGTCGTTCAATTGCTTGAAGTCTAGAATATAATTTAAAGAACTTGAATAATTTAAAAATTTAAACTAATCAGGGAGTCATAGGTCTGTAGACTCCGTTTCACATAAGAAGAACCCACTTGAAGCTGCAGTCGCATGCGCGAACTGTTTGTCTAAACCAGCGCCATAGGTATTATAAAATTGACATTCGACGTCAAATCAGTAGCGTAATGTTTCTGCATTTTGTAGGTTAATTCAAAATTAGAATATTGGGTCAAAATAAAATTTAGACCACACCTGCATCTTTAAAAATTTATAGAAAACATTATTGGATAAGGTTTAGGTATAGGAAAGTATACATGAATATGCCTTATTTTTACCCCTGAATGCATTAATATAGAAAAAACCAGGAGGTTCTATATAAATATAAATAGAGTAATTTTATATTTTTCAAGTTGAACACTTTTTATACACACCGTGTATAAAATTAAACATTTCTTAACATAGATTCAAATACGTCTGACCCTGCTAAAAGCAGCCGAATAGAAAGCATTTTCATATCTTCAAGGCGTAAAAAAAATAATTTATAAGGGTCTTCAACGGTCAAATTTTCTACAAAAAAATCAAAAAGTATGCATTGCTCGAAAAAAAGTGCTTAGACAAAAGTATACCAAAATTTTACTAAGATTTAAAAAAATGTATTAATATACAGGGTGCTCGACAGGGTGTTTCATTTAAAATAACAAAATTACAGTCGACTTCCAGTAAAACTGGAAATCGGCCATCTTTGAAAATATTTTAGTTGAAAAGATCGTATCCGAAAATCCAAATGTAGAAATCCCCTTAGTAAAAAATTCGTTCACTGGTACCGATATGTAGTATTTTGGCTTGCTTCACTGGTACTACGAGACAATTGGATAACTTCATTACTTACATTAACTTAATACATAAAAATATCAAATATACAGTAGAAATTGAACAAAATAAATTCAAAACTGAATAAATCAGGAGCTTATACAGTTTAAAGTGTGTAATGACAACTGTGATTATATTTATATAGGTTAAACTTTTAGGATTTTTAAAACTAGAATTTCAGAACACAAACTTGGATGACAACCAAAAATCAGATTCCAATTACTCAAATCATTTATTAGCAAACTGTAGGATTGTTGTGAATGAACTTACAGGTAAACTTGTTAAATACTTTAGCTAATACCATATTTAGACACATTTTTCCCTATTTTATTTACATGTAAATAGATCATAATTTTATTGTTTATATCTTAATGTAGATTCTAACAAATTAAATTGTGTTATTTCATTATTCAGTATGGATCTACATCAAGTAAAAGCCGGATCTATTCAAAAAACAAAGAAACAAATCAAACCGTTTTAAATTCAAAGTTGTCCAATTATCCTCAAACCGCAGTATTTAATTATAACTTTATTGGTGTTGCAGCTAGGGCGACAATAATTAAGAATCTCCAATAAAATGTCAATGTACTTATAGAGTTATAGACCTTCGTTGCCGATGAAATACGAAAAAGCAGTTGCTAAAAATAAGTTTTATACATTTTTTCATCAGCTTGTCGGGTGGATCTATTAATCATGTTGTTGAAAACGATAGATCAATTTGAATAATTTTCATCGTAAAGTTTAAGCGCAACTAATAAATATTGGTGATGTATTAGACGATCGTTTTGGTTAGAGTAAACATAAATTCCGAAAAAAAAATTTTAAAAATTGCTCAGGCTTCCCTGTAGTGAAATATATCAGTAGCGTTGCCTCTGAACCAACTTTAAACACTCCATTCTTCCTAACATTTATTTCCATTGAACTCTCAGTTATGGCATTGGAAATAGCTTGCATCCATGGATACCCATACGTCTGCAATGTAGGCTTAAAAAAATTGGTCTTATAAATTCTTATCGATTTAATATCTTGTTCACGAGTTAATTAACGTCTTATTATCATGGAATTTTGGTGTTTATGTGATGCATTAACCACTAATAGAGAAATTCAACTTCTCAGTTCTAGAAGAACCAATAATTGTTAACTTCTCAGCTGGTAGTAAAAAAAAGAGATTATATACAAAGCAAAAATTACTTTTATGATGTGCAGGAGAAATTGGGGCTGTAACCTAAAAATCCTGAGCTAGATGAACACTGCCATAGTAAGACCAATTATCTCTTATGAAACCATTGCGTGGAGTAGTAGAACGGGTGCACCTGAACTGCGCCAAATTTATCTTGAGGATATAATCCCTCACCCGAACTGCGCCATTTTTTTTACCTGCTTACTTGATGGTTTAATCCTAGTCCGAACTGCGCCAAAATAATTTTTTTAAGCGAGTGTCACAAAAAATGAAGTTTTACGGATCTATTAACGTCCCTAAAGTGTATCTTTTTTGGCCGCTTTTTTACTTTACGGCCGCTTTTTTACTTTACGGCCGCTTTTTTACTTTACGGCCGCTTTTGCAAACAAAGTCATTATGAGGGCAACCTACTAGAAACATTTAATTTGCTTATTTGAGTTATTTCCACGTCCGATATTAAGATTGTCAAATTATGAAGGCGGCCTACTAGACACACTTAATTTGCATGTTTGAATTATTTACCCATAAAACAAAAGGAAAGGTTCCGTTGCCAGGCTGTTTATTTACAAGCTTTCCGTTTCTGTCAGTGAAATGAAATGTAAAATAAATAACTAACAAATAATAAAAACCACATTTACGGTGTATACTGTGATAAAAAACAGTTAAAAAGAAAAATGAGTGACAGTGATAGTGACAATCCAGCTGAAATTTATGAAGCCGCCAATGCAGCGACTCTAAATTTATTACCTGAAAAATCCAGGCAGATTTACTTAAACCAGTATGAGATTTTTATGGAATGGTGCAACATACATAAGATTAAAAAATTAAAAGAAGAAGTACTTCTCGCATTTTTTCTGGAAAAGGCCAAGGTTTCAAAATCATCAACATTATGGTCCGTATACTCGATGTTAAAATCAACAATTATGGTCAAAAATAACATTGATATCAGCAAGTTTTCAAAACTGAATGCTTTTTTGAAAAAGCAAAATGTGGGTTACGAAGCGAAAAAGTCGGCAGTTTTTACAAGAGACGATATCAATAAATTCTTAACAGAAGCTCCAGATAAGAACTACTTAATGTGGAAGGTAATAAAACACAATATTTTTAAAGTTCATTGTTCTTATAACTATATTGTAATATTTTTAGGTTTGCTTGATAATTGGATTGACTGGTGCTTGTAGGCGAAATGAACTAAGGCAGTTGTCTATAAATGATATTCAAGACAAAGGAAACTTGTTAGTAATCACAGTCCCGGAGACAAAAACCGGTAAAAAACGAGTATTTACAATAACTGATGAAATAATTGAAAATATAAGTGCCCTACAGCTGATTCGAAAATACTTAAATTTACGACCTTTCAATGTACGTCATCAAACGTTTTTTATAAATTATCGCCAAGGAAAATGTTCTACACAAGTTGTTGGTGTTCATACCTTTGGAAAAATACCATCACTTATTGCACAGTATCTACAATTACCAAATGCTAATAAGTATACGGGTCATTCTTTTAGAAGAAGTTCAGCCTCTCTCTTGGTTGAAACAGGGGCTGATATTTTAATGTTAAAAAGCCACGGAGGTTGGAAGTCTAACTCTGTAGCAGAAGGCTACATTGAAGATTCCATTTCAAGAAAGAAGGAAATTTCAAATAGAATTCTTGCAGGAGGAAAAGGTACTTCAGGTATGCGTTCTTCTGTTCAAAATAATTCCAAAGAAATTGAATTAGATGGTACTTCAGTAAGCAGCTTTCCAGCAAGAACCATTGTTACGGAAAATCAAGAAAATGAAATGTTTGTTAACAATGTCATGTCTAAAAGTGGTATTACATTTTCAAAATGTAGTAAATGTACATTTAACATAACAATTAATAGCAAATAATGCCCTAATTTATTAACTTCGTTATGACCCAACTTCTGTTTATCATACTTACTGTAAGTAATTCTGTACACATCTTTGTTACTTAATAATACACTTTTCATTTGGTTAATAAAAATTTGAATCTAATCTTCCAGTTTCGTCTCTGTTTAGAAACAAAATTGTAAAAAAAAGTTGTTACCTATTTGATGAGACACTCGCTTAAAAAATTTTGTGTGCACCTCGGCCGTATGATATTTTTGGCCTCACCTGAAATTTGCTTGGCCTCGGCTACGCCTCGGCCGCAAATTTCAGATTCGGCCAAAAAAGATCAACATTACGGCCTTGGTACACAAATAACTATTTTAAGCGAGTGTCACAAAAAATGAAGTTTTACGGATCTATTAACGTCCCTAAAGTGTATCTTTTTTGGCCGCTTTTTTACTTTACGGCCGCTTTTTTACTTTACGGCCGCTTTTTTACTTTACGGCCGCTTTTTTACTTTACGGCCGCTTTTGCAAACAAAGTCATTATGAGGGCAACCTACTAGAAACATTTAATTTGCTTATTTGAGTTATTTCCACGTCCGATATTAAGATTGTCAAATTATGAAGGCGGCCTACTAGACACACTTAATTTGCATGTTTGAATTATTTACCCATAAAACAAAAGGAAAGGTTCCGTTGCCAGGCTGTTTATTTACAAGCTTTCCGTTTCTGTCAGTGAAATGAAATGTAAAATAAATAACTAACAAATAATAAAAACCACATTTACGGTGTATACTGTGATAAAAAACAGTTAAAAAGAAAAATGAGTGACAGTGATAGTGACAATCCAGCTGAAATTTATGAAGCCGCCAATGCAGCGACTCTAAATTTATTACCTGAAAAATCCAGGCAGATTTACTTAAACCAGTATGAGATTTTTATGGAATGGTGCAACATACATAAGATTAAAAAATTAAAAGAAGAAGTACTTCTCGCATTTTTTCTGGAAAAGGCCAAGGTTTCAAAATCATCAACATTATGGTCCGTATACTCGATGTTAAAATCAACAATTATGGTCAAAAATAACATTGATATCAGCAAGTTTTCAAAACTGAATGCTTTTTTGAAAAAGCAAAATGTGGGTTACGAAGCGAAAAAGTCGGCAGTTTTTACAAGAGACGATATCAATAAATTCTTAACAGAAGCTCCAGATAAGAACTACTTAATGTGGAAGGTAATAAAACACAATATTTTTAAAGTTCATTGTTCTTATAACTATATTGTAATATTTTTAGGTTTGCTTGATAATTGGATTGACTGGTGCTTGTAGGCGAAATGAACTAAGGCAGTTGTCTATAAATGATATTCAAGACAAAGGAAACTTGTTAGTAATCACAGTCCCGGAGACAAAAACCGGTAAAAAACGAGTATTTACAATAACTGATGAAATAATTGAAAATATAAGTGCCCTACAGCTGATTCGAAAATACTTAAATTTACGACCTTTCAATGTACGTCATCAAACGTTTTTTATAAATTATCGCCAAGGAAAATGTTCTACACAAGTTGTTGGTGTTCATACCTTTGGAAAAATACCATCACTTATTGCACAGTATCTACAATTACCAAATGCTAATAAGTATACGGGTCATTCTTTTAGAAGAAGTTCAGCCTCTCTCTTGGTTGAAACAGGGGCTGATATTTTAATGTTAAAAAGCCACGGAGGTTGGAAGTCTAACTCTGTAGCAGAAGGCTACATTGAAGATTCCATTTCAAGAAAGAAGGAAATTTCAAATAGAATTCTTGCAGGAGGAAAAGGTACTTCAGGTATGCGTTCTTCTGTTCAAAATAATTCCAAAGAAATTGAATTAGATGGTACTTCAGTAAGCAGCTTTCCAGCAAGAACCATTGTTACGGAAAATCAAGAAAATGAAATGTTTGTTAACAATGTCATGTCTAAAAGTGGTATTACATTTTCAAAATGTAGTAAATGTACATTTAACATAACAATTAATAGCAAATAATGCCCTAATTTATTAACTTCGTTATGACCCAACTTCTGTTTATCATACTTACTGTAAGTAATTCTGTACACATCTTTGTTACTTAATAATACACTTTTCATTTGGTTAATAAAAATTTGAATCTAATCTTCCAGTTTCGTCTCTGTTTAGAAACAAAATTGTAAAAAAAAGTTGTTACCTATTTGATGAGACACTCGCTTAAAAAATTTTGTGTGCACCTCGGCCGTATGATATTTTTGGCCTCACCTGAAATTTGCTTGGCCTCGGCTACGCCTCGGCCGCAAATTTCAGATTCGGCCAAAAAAGATCAACATTACGGCCTTGGTACACAAATAACTATTTTCCGCAAACGTCAAAAAAAGTAGACATTATTAACGTCAATTCATGATGTTAAAATATGATTTCACAGACGCCACTTTTTTGTACGTCCGTGAGCCGTACATTTTTGTACGCTGACGGCCGTACAAAAAAGTAGAATTTTTAACAGACACGTCGGGCGGTGTACAATTGGGTTCTGAATCCGAAATAATATAATCTAAAAGAAAATTTCAGTACACTTCACTACAACAAACGAAATTTTGATGCTCAAGTACTTACCAAAAATGCACAGTCCAATTGTTGCTTTAAATCACCAATATTTCTGACATTATAGAATATTATTGAACTGTCAAATTTGTTTGGCAATCACAAAACCAGTAACCACAGAAATGTAGTGCGCAGTTTTATAATTATTATTCTCTGAATTTATCAACTTCGTTGCAATCGTTTTGAATTTTTATTTAAATATTAATTAGTTCTATAGTCTGGATGCCGTTTGCGGAAAAAATAGCATGCTTTATCCGGAGCAAAAGCACTTTTTGTGGCTCGTCTGAAATTGTCGGCCTCACTAACGTTCGGTCATCAAACATTCAGACTCGCCACAAAAAGTTATACTTTTACTCCTAATAAAACAATATACTATTATCTAATTACTTTGTTATTGAACGCCAATTTTTATTCGGTTAGGTTAGGTTAGGTTATACCTCGGGTTATACTTAATTGATTTTAAACTTTATACCACCTTACTCAAACGCAAACGAAAACTAAAAATAAAATTGATATAATTTGCTACCCTTCCTCCTGTTAGAAGACAATTAGGAGTTATCATAATATTTTCAGAAATGTTTACTTTTAAATAAGATTTGTTAATTCCTAATAAAACGATAATCCCTATAACCGGCGCAATTCAGGTAAGACCTTCCATAACTGCAATTCTACCTGAGGATTAGTTTGGCGCTATTTGTGTGCGTCCAGTAGAACTAGCCTATTCACGACGAGAGAAAACCTCTCCAAAATTCAAATAGGTACTAGCCTGTACCCAACAGCAGTCAAGGCAGAAAAAACAAAATACAGACTAAGAAAAAAGGAGATCATTGAAAAAAACCCTCCTGACTTCTTAGAAATCAGAAAACCTGGGACATGCTACAAGATGGTTATAACTTTTCAAAGATATTCGTTACGGAAATAACGAGGGGCAAACAACTCGCATAAAAGTGTACACCATATTTAAAATATTTGATACTTGCAAGTAATCAAAATATTTGAAAGTATTTAAAGTAATTAAAAAGTAATGAAGAGTAATTAGGATATTAAAAAGTAATCGGAACACTTAGGAATAATTAAATTATATATAAGATACTTGGAAGGAATTGAGAAGTATTTGAACATATTTAAAGTAATTAAGAGGTAGTTAAATATTTGTAAAGTAATTAAAGTTTATTTAAAGATAATTAAAGTATTTAAAATATGAATTTAGGGGTAGATAATAGTATATTATTCACCAAGCAGACGAGTGACATAAACACCTAAGTGAATAATAGCCATTATATGCGAGTAGAATACTATACTTTGTCCACGACTATGAATTACCTGTTTAGGTATGCATTTTTTGTCAAACTGAAACAATATAGTTTATTACATTCATATAGCTTATAACTTCTTACGTTATTGAACAAATTATATAATGAATCAGTATTCAATTCATTGTCTAATTCACTTTCCATACTAAATTTTCTAGTAATATCAATGAAACACCAGTAAACGAGCCAGTAAAGTTATTTGAATTTTTGCAATTAGCAATAAATTATTCAAAACGTCACTTCTGCTTTTGACATACATCATACACACTAGATAAAATAATACGATCTACTCCTATATATACAAGACCACAATAGATGTGCAAAGGTCGCAGTGGGATAGGACAAAGAGCCACTCCTATATATACAAAACCTTGACATATTGTGTGTCTCTATGGCCTGATGGTTTGGTGATCTGACTTGGGAAAGCGAGGTCGCAGGTTCGAATTCGGATCTTACTCTTGATGAAAATTTTCAACTAATATATTGTGTCGTTTGTAGGTATAATCTTCAATATGTCATGTGACCTTTTCATTATACACACCTATTATCCACGGGTGAATTATGTACGTTATTATACTTGAAGGAGCACAAGTAAATTATCAAATAGTCGTGGACAAAAAATATTTTTTCACCAATAACTACTAGCATCACTATTATTGAAGCAATGCCTCTGATTAGATGTAACATATTGTTACTCGAATGCCCCAGTGAAATTCCCCCATAAGACGACTATAACTCCTCTAGCCACTAGCCGAGAACAATCGAGAAAACTACCTGCGATTCCCGCCACTAGCCGAGAACAATCCAGAGACTACCTACCCCCCGCCCTCCTACTTGTTTTAGTCTATCTAGCGTCTTCGGCAGAATGAGAGATTTCTAGAATCATACCCCACGCGGGGTAAAATAAACTTTACAATATGTTAATTTAAATAATGAGAATATTTTAAAATAACTGAAACCAGCAGAAATATTTATCACCAATAAGATAATAATTATTGTAAGTCATAAACTAAGTAAAATGCCTTCACATTCTCTTCAGGTTATTGAAAATATTGTAGTAATACAAGAATACTTAATTCCGAATTGAAACTGATAATGATTACCTTGATTATTACTTATAAATTGTCATAATCATTCGCGAACTGGATAGCGACCGTTTAATATTCTGCAGTCAAGTGTTTCATGCATATGAAAAAATACAAAATATGAGACGGAAAGTATGGTATATTGAAAAAATCATCAATAACACAAACATACAAATAGGAACTCAAACAAAGCAGTCTTCTATGATAAAATATGATAAGTAATAAAAATAAGAACAAAAATAATATACATTATAATAAAATGAACTATATACCCACAAATACTCATCATTTTCTTGTGATTTTCTCAAACTTTTATATTTGAGATCTATCACTCTTTTCGTTTCCGCAGTAATGGTGAAAGGACATATACCCGACAGCTTTATAGGCCCATCAAAAATAAAAATGTTTTTAACTAACTGTATATCTTCCCGTTGCGGCCAGATATACCTGTCAAGATCAAATTTCAAAAATTTGAGTTTTTATTCTACTTCATTTGCATTTAATATGCGGCCAATATAATAATGTTCAACTAGAAATGAACAACCAATTATAAACACAGTTCTAAAATAACAGTGCTTGGAGGGCGACGTCCCGTATAATATGCCAAATTAAATGTAAGTAAGGACGTAGTGACATACTGTACCATTGTGCCAGCCTCCAAGTTATCAGTTACCAGCGGCATCAATTCTTCGATCCATAAATTTGAACAAGTGAAATATCTTATATTTTTATTCTGTAATCTTTGGTGGTTAGAAAGTCAACGAGTTAATAACATACATATAAAAAAGTAACTCGACAATTTAAAGGGCGCCCCGTGGTTATGGTAATATTGATTTTATGGCTAGTTCCATGAAGGATTATGTGAAATCGCAAACAAAATAATGTGAATAAAAGAAGGAAAGGAAATAAGAATTTAAGGGTGGATAAATGCCAAAGAAATAAGAACTTTGACAAATATCACCCCGAACACCAAATGTTCGGTTTCGATAATGAACACCTGTATTTACTATAATTATTACAATTTTTAACTTTCTCAGATTCAACGTACGATATTCAATACGTATAATAATTACGCATGCAAAGTTCAAATTACAAATATAATCTAAACTCTTCTCTCTTATTGGTGGAAGCCTTTCTGCAGAGTTTCGTCTACGTTAACGTTTGTTGAATGTTCAAAAATCCGTCGCTCTACACGGCAAACATTTCTTGTTCCGGTGTCCAACGGAATCCACTTATATTCATGTCGACGAGATATTTTTTTCTGGTCTTTGGAAAGCATTTGAAGTAATGAAGAAATAATCAAAGTAATGAAATAGTAATTAATATAATTTTAACATAATTAAAATACTTTAAAAATAATTGAGATATTTGAAAAGTATTCAAAATACTTAAAAAGTATTGAAAACACTTAAAAAGTATTGAAAACACTTAAAAAGTATTTAAAATATTGAAAAAATAATTAAAATACTTTAAAAATAATCGGAGGTACTGAAAAGAATGGAAAAGTAATTGACAGGGAATTAAAATAATTAAAGGACTTGCAAATGTAATTAAGTATTTAAAAATTTGTAGTGTACACCATATTTATAGAGTTGTTTGCCCCTCGGGAAATAAGCAACAAGAAGTAATGGGATCCCATTTGGGTCGAATGCTATTCAATTGTATGGTCGGACAGACGGCTCAAAAGTAATTGAATCAACTGGGATAAGAGTGTAAAACGATCGGTCAATTTGATGAAATTTGATTTACTATTGGTCAATTTTGACACCACATATCCCTTGTGCATTAAATTTTCCCGGAAAAACGAGCTTTTTATAATCGAGCTTATAATTTGTTTTAATAAATGGCTAGAGCGATTTTTCAACTTTCGCGAATTCTTTTTCCGGAAAAACTGCTGACAGCTATGTTGGCAGTTGTTAAGTAATTTTTCCACTCAAATTTTTTATTTGACTTACCAATTCTTGATAGCGATTGGTCAAGATTAAATTGCAAGGAAATAATCTACCTTAAATTTGATTAAAGTAAGAAATTCTTCAAATTAAAATAAATCCAAGTTTCTAACCTTTATTGGCAAATAGGTACTTGTTAAAATAATCTTATGATACGGCTATAATGTAATATTTAATATACAGTGCTTTTGTCCTGTTCAAATTTTTTTTATTGTTCTGTCCATTTTCTGGTTATAAAAGACGGAAAACTTGTATTAGCTCAGGTAAATTTATAAACAAGAGGGGTAAACCGCAAGTGGAAGTAGATGTACACCGCAGGTGGAAATATGTGGAGGTATATGTAAGTTTGGTGGAAGTATGTGGAAGTTTAATACATAAATCCAACGGAGTGCGGAGAAATTATTAATTTTTGAGCTCGTTGTGGAAGCGTGTTGCAATACAAAAAAGTTTTATGGGTTTTTACCGAAGTGGAAACCGCTGAACAAAATTTGTAAACTAGAATACCATTTTTGACAAATAATACCAAAATTACCAGAAAATACCAACATTACCTCAAATATCTATCTGCGTTGACACGGTTATATCTTGTTTATCTGTTTATATTAATTGTAGGACGCTCAAGAGACAAAGCGGGAAGATTTTAAAAAGTGTGAAAAGCCTAATGCATCGCATAAAAATCGTCAATCAGATGATGTGGTTGTGACAAGGGAAGCGACGTTGCAAGATTTCCTCATATTTTTCTTTTTTAATTATAGATGTTACTGCGCACGCGCATATTAAAAAAGTATCCTGGAAATGTATATTACCACAAAATTACTATAAAAATACCAATAAATCCAAACAAAATACCAATTAATACCAAATATTACGAAATAATACCAATTTTTTTTAAATACCCTAATATGACCAAAAATACCATACTTGTATACCTATATCAAATACCATCAGCGTTTTCCTCCTCGGTTTTTACATTGTCAACTATCTTAAAGTGTGTGAAAGTATAAAAATTTTAGGAAATATTTAGATTATTCTGTAATAATATTTGAAATAGTCGTACTAAGCTTTGTAGTAGAAATTAGAATTTTTTCACTCTCTCGTACATTAAAATAGACTATAGCATAATGATAAATATGTCAATGAATAGGTTGTCTGTGATTCTCCACTCTAATAGACACCACTAACTTTGATTTTAAATAAGGCTGAATTTATTTACTGGAATCGTCACTCATTCGTAGTACTTACTACATAATCTATGAGAGACTTTAAATTGATTTTTATTAGAATATTTGTTGAGAGGTAGATAAAATATTTAAATAATTACGTCAAGATCCGCTAACATTATAGTCTTAAAATAATCTCATTCAGTGGGTATTCTAAATATAGATTGTAAATAATATTGAAAGTTTATTCAATCTCCTTCATTATTGTAAGTTATTTTACATAAAATAATAAATAACGTAATGAATAACAATTAATATCACGGAAATGGTTTAGGTGGATAGATAAGCCTGGTCTGCAATATCAAATGTAATGTATATTTATTGAAGTACTCACTTAAGATCGGAAGTAGTAAATGATCAAGACAATAGTAACCATGAGGACCTTAGCTTAAAAAATTACTATTTTAAGTGCTTGGCAACATAGTCCAAGTATGACAAACAACATGAAAAACAGTTCTTATACATTACATATACTAGAATGAGCTTTCGTTCAGAAATGGTGTTGACTAGAGACTAGACGACACTGAGAGGCGGCCGTACAAGAGCCACATTTTGCGGTTGGCCCGACCACATAATTGCCGTCGCGTTTCGGCGAACTCAAGCTGCCTATAAGAATTACTGTAAAATAGAAAAAATAATGTCTCTAATAATATCTAATCAAGAATCTATACAGCATTCTAAAATTTTCCTCACTATAGAATTCCATGAGATTGCACATCTCGAATATACCGTTTTGGTATACCGTTTTGGGCGGGACGAAGAGTGTAGTCGTCTGTTCTGCCTACTGTCCGGGAGACGAGCCAGCATGCCCTCCACAGGTACTAAAGGCTGCAGTGGACTATTGCCGAGAGAGGGACATGCAGATTATATTAGGATGCGATGCCAACGCCCACCATACCATCTGGGCCAGACTTTTGTCACGGCAGTTAGGAAAGAGGTATTAGACCTGACCTTGAGTACCAGCAGAATAAGTGATAACATAGTAGCTTGGCGGGTTTCACAGGAACCATCATGTTCCGACCACAGGCATATAAGATTCGATCTTGAGTCACCACCCCTAATAATGAGTAAGTTCAGAAATCCAAGAGAGACGAACTGGGAAGGATACAATAAATCCCTCAGAGAGTCACTTGAGAAAGGGACAGTCACTATAAAAGGGAGAGAAAGCCTAGAAGTGGCAGTTGACCAGGTTAATGAGGCAATCTTGAATGCCTACCGAGAAAACTGCCCAGAACGAACAAGGCAACGCAAAAGGAACACAGTTTGGTGGAACAATTACCTGGAGGGATTAAGAACCGAGGTAAGAAGGTTATTTAATAGAGCCAAACTCAACCAAAACTGGGACCTATACAGGAGTAAACTCACTCTATACAATAAGGAGATCCGGAAGGCCAAAAGGGACTCATGGAGAAGATTCTGTGAGGAGGTTCTAGAGACCACAGAATGCTCCCGAATCCATAAAGTTTTGTCCAAGGATGGCTCTAAAGACAAGGTGAGTCTCCTCAAGAAAACGGACGAAGACTATGCAGAAACGGCACAGGAAAGTTTGGAGCTGTTGACAAAAGCACACTTTCCTGGAGCCACCATTGATCTAAGTATGCAGGAGGTAGTCAGCAATCCCCAAGAGGCAGGTAGACCCAGTAGGGAAGACTGGCAACTTGCCACTGACATTACAAGACCAGATAAGATAAGGTGGGCCATAGACGAATTCCAACCCTTTAAATCACCAGGGGAGGATGGAATCTATCCGGTACTACTGCAGAAAGGTAAAGAGGCATTAGCGCCACAACTAAGTAAGATCTTCAAGGCTAGCTTAGCTTTAAGGCATACTCCGGTAATATGGAGGAAGGTGAAGGTCATATACCTTCCGAAGGCAGGTAGAATTTCTGACCAAACGCCCCAGTCATATAGACCAATTAGCCTAACGTCCTTTCTGCTCAAGACTTTGGAAAAGCTAGTGGATAGGTACATAAAGGACAACGCTCTGAAAACTCGCCCTCTAAGCGAGAGTCAGTATGCGTATCAACAGGGTAAGTCAACAGACTTGGCTCTGTACGATTTAAACAGGCTACTGTCCAAGTCGATCGACGACAAGGAAATAGCAGTAGCTACTTTTCTGGATATAGAGGGAGCATTCAATAATGCTTCTCCAATATCTATAACAAGGTGTATGGAAAGAAGGGGGGTCGAACCCATCATCTGCGGGTGGCTTGCAGCTAATCTAGGGAATAGGATAATCACATCCACCCTGGGGGAGGCAACCATCACAGCGGGTGTGGAAAGGGGTTGTCCTCAAGGAGGCGTTTTATCGCCCCTTTTGTGGGCGATCCTAGTAGACACGCTTCTAGTACGGCTATCAGACAAAGGTATTCGGTGCCTGGGGTATGCGGACGATCTTGCCATCGTCATAAGAGGACGGTTTCCGGACACAATATCGGAGCGCACCCAAATGGCGCTTGATATAGTGAGTGGCTGGTGTAGGGAGGAGGAACTAGCAGTGAACCCCTACAAAACTACACTGGTACCGTTTACAAAAAAGAGAAAATTGCAAGGACTACAAAAGCCGCAAATCAACGGAGTGGAGATTCCATTTGCGAATGAAGTTAAATACCTAGGGGTAATATTTGACCAGAAGCTCAATTGGAACTCCCACATTGAAAAAACCGCACATAAGGCCAGAATCGCTCTTGGAATATGCAGGCAAATGTGTGGAAAGAATTGGGGATTAAATCCTAGCATGACCAAATGGTTATATACACAGGTTGTGAGGCCAATGATAACCTATGGATCAGTTGTTTGGTGGCCCAGAACACTGCAGATCGGAGCGCAAAGGCAGCTAAGTGGTATTAAAAGGCAGGCCTGCTTGAGTATCACAGGGGCCATGAAGACGACTCCGACAGCGGCTCTGGAGGTGATACTAAACCTACCACCACTGCATATACTTATTCAAGGAAATGCAAGATCTGTTAGCCACAGATTATCACAGGGACCTTCTCCGATAAGCCAAGAACACGGTAAGGTCTACAAAGAACTATATGATGGAAAAAAGGCAGATCCAATACTGGGAATGCCAAAGGATCAGATTGCCCCACAATATAGTTTTAAAAACGAATATACAATCGTAATTCCAGAGAGAAAGGACTGGGAAGCAGGGCCTCCCATAATGGCGAATCTCAACTGGTACACTGATGGCTCTAAAACAGACTCTGGAGCAGGAGCCGGAATATACGGGGTACAGGAGAAGATAGCGATCTCTCTAAGCCTAGGGAAACATGCCACTGTCTTTCAGGCAGAGGTAATAGCGGTGCAATGCTGTGCAGAAGAGTTGATAAGACGGGAGGTGAATAACCAAAGAATCGTCATCTACTCTGACAGCCAAGCAGCACTAAAGGCGATACGCTCATATAAGATAACATCGAATCTGGTGTGGGAATGTCGCAAGGCCCTCAACAGACTAGGTAGTCATAATAAAGTAACCCTAGCCTGGGTACCAGGCCACCAAGGAATAAAAGGCAATGAAAAGGCCGATGAATTAGCCAAGCAGGGAGCAGCGGAGGTCATGATAGGGCCAGAACCTTCCTGTGGAATTGCCAAATGCCTAAGTAAAGGAAGCATCCACAAATGGATAAACAACCAGGCGTTGAACTGGTGGTATGGAACCCCAGGACAAAGACACGCTAAATTATTCCTTAAAAGCCCTCCGGCCAAACTGTCACACGACCTACTACGCCAAAGTCGAGAAACGACGAGGATAATAGTGGGAATGCTTACAGGGCACTGTAGGCTAAGGAAACATATGCACACAATTGGACTAGCAGAAGACAGCCTATGCAGGTTCTGCCAGGAAGAAGAAGAAACCGCGGAGCACGTACTTTGTGAGTGTGAAGGCCTAGCAAGGTTGCGGTTTCACTTATTCGGAGAAGAAAAACCGACGGCAGAGAGCTACGCAAAGGAGGCGGTAACCAGGCTATTAAGTCTAATAAAAAGAATAAAGCTGGATATCGAGCTCTAATATAGGGAGGACCACAATAGATCTGCAAAGGTCGCAGTGGGATAGGACAAAGAGCCACTCCAATTTTAATCTAATCTAATCTAATCTACCGTTTTGGTAAGAGAATATCTGGCATTTCCTCATCAATGTATATAAACTCCAAAAACTCTTCCAAATTTCCAATAACTTCCCAATCCCTCCAAAAATTTAAAGTATGACAGCTGAGACAAATTTATTAAACGAATGCTGTCGACAAAAACCGAAGACATACAAGTCGTGCTTAAGGTTGGTCTCTAGCGCTGTAATCTTGATTTCTGTCCGAAATGTGTGTAGTATACAGACCCTGTCTGAGGTAGTGCTCAACTTCAAGTCCTGACTATAGGTACGGGCATTAAACATGTGAACATGTGATCAGTTCCCAAGCAACCGGTATTTTAAGTGAAAATGGCCAGTATATCTACTGCTCTTTATTTGCAGTATCTCGATTTCAATTAAATTTAATTTCACTTTATCAAATTTGTTTTCTTACTTTTTCAACTGTATGACGAAAGATTGACAATTCTGTGGTTGGTTGATACAATTAAAAATTCATATCAGTGATACATCCGTTTGTGATAATGTGAGTTAATAAATGCTCGTTGATTGCCAATTATTTTAAAATCTTATTTCAGATGTTTTAGCATAAAAAAACCTGGAGAATATTGGGTGTAATTCAGAGTTTGTATCTTAGTAACTATAGTAGGTACAGTTTAGTGAAAACAATTTTATAATAAGGTGAAATTTTAGTAGTAAATAGCAAATAAATAGTAATAGCACACAATAACCTACTCACACAGAAGGGACACCTTTGGATATTTTCATAAAAAATGCATTGTTTGTGCGCCTTTTCGGAAACTCGCTTTAGTAAGCACAAGTGGAAGATATGGCAACAGCGCGTTGTTTTGAGATTACAAATGGTTAAGAGACTGTCATTGTCATAATTTCACAAACATTTTTCAGGTTCACTCGCTCCCTCTTTCTTTTTATATCCCCTTTATTTTTAAATATTTATGATTTAGTCAATAAAAACAAATTAAATACAAATTTTAGTTTGAATGAAACAAAATTTCAGTCATCCGGAATATCTATCCTAAAGCGTCGATGACACTAGGCTAGTTTACAAGCTGCTAGTCGGCGAGTCTACAAGCTAGCGAGTCAGCGAGTAAGCGAGTATCGATGACACACAGAAGGTTCTACTAGCTCAGTAGCTAACTATGTAGCTATCAAGTTGAAATCACGTGTTTGTTGTTTTTCATCGACATTTTAGCTTTCAACTGCCAAAACGCAAAGATACTCGCAACTAGTTACTAGTAGCGATGATGACACACGGCTAGTTAACTAGCATACAAGCCAACACGCCTGCGAGTGGCGAGTAAATTAGCCCGGCTTTCTATTTTACTAGCAGCGTTTTTACAATCGGATAGTTGACTAGCAGATTGTAAAAAAGCAGATGACACGTGGTGAGTTTACCAGCTACTAACGAACTCGCTGGCTTGTAGGTCGTAAACTAGCCAAGTGTCATTGAGCCTTAACAATCCGTACCTTTACCCCTACTAAAATTCACACAACGCGGCTTAAGAAGTTTCCACTTCAATAAACTATAGGTAAATTAAACTATGCATACCCGTGTGTTGTGTTAATCTATTTCTGTACCGTTTTGTCGCCTCGTATAGCTTCTTTTCGGTTTTAAGGCCTGTTCATATTATCAAGCACGTATATCGTTTCAGTTCAGGAAAATATTGGTAAATATTTTTTTCTACTAGCGTGCGGAAAGATCCACTTTTGCGCACTAAAAAGCGTGCGGAAAGAGTCACTTTTCCGCACTAGTGCGGAAAGTAGATTTGTTGACATTTGAGGAGTATACTGACGTTTGAATATTTAAAATATGTATTTTGTATATCCAAGTTTACCAAATGACTGAAAAATTAAGAAATTTATTGGAATTCTGCTATAATTTTCAATAAAGAGGAACGCGTATCCTTGAATAATTTTTTAATGTCTGGTGTAAGCTGGTATAAGCCTCATCAAATGATTGTCAAATAATAATAAATATCTGACATTTCTCATCTGTCACATTGAATCAACAAAGAAAAAATAATCCTGTCAATCAATACCACGTCAATACTATACGTTATCAAAACCAATTTTACCGTCGCAGCTTTTTCTAAGAGATAATTTATCCATGGATTCTTCAGATGAAGATTTGCCAGAGTCAGATTTGGAATCAGCCAGAGCTGCAAACTTGGATCTATTACTATCAAAATCTCGTCAAAGGTATGAAAATGAATAAATTTGCAGAATGCAACAAACTGCACATTTAATATTGATATTAATAATAATTTATTTGATAAGTATTAATTTGATAAGTATTTTATAGATCTTTTTTTTATATCAACTTTTGGGTTTTTTTCCGCATGCTAGTAGAAAAAATAGTGTACCTAACCCGTGCGTAAAGTGACTTTTCCGCACGTGATTGCTGGCCGAACTCCGCTAGCGTCGTTCGGCCATCTGCAATAGCGTGCGGAAAAGTATCACTTTCCGCACTAGTTAGGTAAACTACTATTATATAAGGGTTTACATATGAATTGTACGAATGCATTCACATTATCGGGCACGTATCGTATCAGCACGTTACGCTTCCGTACAGTATTCTCTCGGAGAATATTTGCCGGATGTCGTACATACGGAGGTTATCTGAACGCATAATATGAATTGCCATCAGTTCTTTTACAGCATTCCAGCTTTGTTCTCATATTTTCTTGTCTTCATCTCAACATTCTGAACAGAACTATACTTAAACGTTTCTTGTCGTATAATGTGAACGCTCGGTCCGTTTGCTGGAACCGAAACGATACATGCATGATAATATGAACAGACCTTCACAGAACCGGTTACTTTTGAACATGAATAGGGTTTTTATCTATAGAGTTAGCACAGCCAAATGAGCGCAAACGATTTTAATTAGCACAAATATTTAGTGCTTTTTTTGTGCTAATTAAGTGCGCAATTTTTAATTTTTGTGCTCTCACCATTTAGCTAAAATCAATGGCTGTGTCAGCTTCAAAAGAAGCCAGCACAGCCATATATTGAACATTGTTTTTTTTATTTGTTTGACAGATCGATTTAGTGCTTATTATGTGCTTTCAGAATATGCCATAGAAACAAATTTCGGATCACGTTTGGTCAAAAAACCACCTCCGACCGATGAGGAAATTATCAGCACAATCGAACTCATTAATAACGGGCTTTCAAAATACGTATGTAGAGTTTTTGTTTCTCAAGCCTTAATGGCAAAAAACACTCCCGTCCGATGAGCTCGGTGTTTGTGAATTCTACAAACGTCAAAAAATCACAAGGTTCGAGAATGGACAACAATATGCGAAGTGGCCCTTTTTCCATTTTCCTTTATTACCATACTTACTTCGCACACTGCATGTAAACTAAATGGGATTTCAACCTTTATGGTCCTCAATCAAGCACAAATCCAAGAAATCATTTATTTTATTTATCAATGTATAACAATAATTAAGGCTTCTAAATTGTGAGAGAATTCAACACTACCTAATTTTATTTATTATTTATAATGTTAACATATCGTAGTATTGGGAGTTGGAAGACTATCCATTTTTGATTTGCATGCAACTGCCGTAGAGGAGACAGCACTTGATCCTGAAATTTCAGTCTAAAATTTTGTTTGCATCTCATGCGCAAACTACTTTGGTGATCTCGACTAATTTTTTAAAATGGCTGCGCCTCGTTAAAAAAATCAGTTCTTGATCACCAAAGTGGCATTTCGCGCCATAAATACAAAAATAACTATTAATTATCGCAAATGAAAATTGTATTGTAGAATTAAAATTATGTACTTACACCATTTTTATTAATAACCGAAATTTCGCAGAAAGAAATAATGTACTTAATTTTTATTTGAATATTTAAATTATTTACATAATGAAAATTGACAATGAATATTTATGTACCTAGACATAATAAAAATTACGTGCGATTTGAAATTTATTTTTTCTACATTCATGCAAAAAACAACACTTTTGTGAAACACATTTATGGAAAAAGTGGTTTTTATTGCACTCACCTGTCATTCTTGTGTCAGTTTTGTGATGATGTATGACAAACATTTAATAGTAGATATATTACGTAACGTGTGTGGTAAGAAGCATTTTACGCACGAATGGAAAAGTTACGTAATTCCGTGAGTGCGTAAAATGCTCTACAACACTAGTTACGTACTATACTTTACATACGACCTACTTCTACTTGTATTTATACTCTTATTTTTGATAATACTTGAACAACATCACAATATTTGGATATTTCTGCGATTTCCATGATAATATTAAATCCATCTCACTTTCACTCGACATTTTTTAATTGAATAAAACTTTCCACAAAATACACAAACCAGTTATAAGTTATAAGGATAATAAAAAAGTTTTTTGAAAGTTTCTTGACAGGTCGTACGCAAATCGCTATTGCGGCCTGCTTAAGTTTGATGTTTTGACTGCTTATGTCATATTTTTCAATAAAATGGCGACGTCTACTGACAGTTACTAAGGTGTTGCTAGGGAAGCCGTGCGATTTACTTTACAGCTGTGCTTTTTTTTACCGTGCGTAATAGAGGTCATTACATTAGCGCCGACTGTGTGTTATTGACTGATTACAGGAGGGGTCATAGGTAAATAAAATAAAAATCCAGAGCAAGTGTCTGATCCTGCCCTAATACAACAATAATATACATATGTATATCTCACTGATTAATCTCAACGAGTTACAATTATTGCAATAATCTTCAATTATTTAAAATTTAAATGGTCAAGGCGAAAACCAGCTTTGATTGAGTACTGATAAGGTGGAGGCCATAAAGATATAAAAAAAGAAGAACGGTTTGAGTTTGATTTGGTTAGGTTCCCAACATATTATATTCTAATTTTCCAGTTTTTGCATGAATGTAGAAAAAATATTGTATGCAACTCTTGCAAAACGTGTTTTTTGCACTTGTTGCATAAATAACTATTAATTAATTGAAATGTTATAATTGTGGAGCAATAAAAACTCTAAATCTTACACCTCGTCGGGCTGGGGGTGGTTTTTTGCCATAAAGGGTAGAGCAATAAAACCTCGACATACATAGGTATTTTGAAAGCCCTTCATTAATCAGTCAGAAACCGACTATTCAAGTTCGATTGTGCTGATAATTTCGGAGAATTTACTCTTGCGCCTTGTCGGTAATTGGTGGTTTTTTGACCAATCGTAATCCGAAATTTTTTCTATGCATATTCTGATAGCATATGATTATTACTAAATCGATGTGCGAGAAAAAATCAGAATAAACAATTTTTCATATATGGATGTGCTAACTACTTTTGAAGCTGACACAGTCATCGATTTTAGCGAAATGGTAAGAGCACAAAAATTAAAAATGGCGCAATTAATTAGCACCAAAAAAGTACTGAATCGTTGTGCTAATTGAAATCTATTATGCTCATTTGGCTGTACTAACTTTATAGACGTGGATTTTTAAAGGCTGTCATTCAAAATATCTGTAATAAAATCTATTTTTCACTTTTTTGAGTATCTTCGATTACAGAATAGATATTAGGATGCGGATTTTAGAGCTTTCTCTGACTTGGAAAACGATACAACTTACGGTGATTCTGATCCTGAATGAGTGCACAATGAGTGCACTGATAAGTGCAATTACTAATACCAAATTAACCTGTTTAAACGCAGCTGCCAAGTAATAGGGACAAGAAAATGGTAAGCTGACTGACAAATATAAATTTAATTATCAATAATCATGACCATTTTTAAAAAATTTGCTTAATCAAATTATTTTCAGAAACTTATTTCCGAGCTTATTTCATTCAATAACATATTATTTTCATCTGGTTGGCACGTCAGTGAAGGATGACCTCATTTCGTATCTTGGACTATTATTCCTAGTTGCATATTGAGAGCGATTGTATCGATAACATAATGCAAACAAATTCATGCACACAGCTATTTGCATTACAACCACTTTAATCTTTTAATGAAAAGTTGCAACATGACCCAATTCGCACTACCTACTTTAGAAGGTTTAAGTTCATCCAAGATCGTCGATTGCTGTTTGTATTTTTTCATTTGCACCGACCATAGAGAAAGAGTGTTCCCACTTTTTGGTTTTCGTGACGAATCCATGCTTGATGGTTTCTTGGAAACAAATTTAATCCTCTATGAAATTGGCACTTTGAGAATACCTTACGCTGTACTGTGATTTGCCTAATATTAACAAATTGAAGAATGGGTGATGTTTATGTATAACTGCTCCATTATACAGGGTGGTCCGTAGGTAATGGTCCAAAGTAAAATGGAAGATTGTTTGCCTAAAAATATTACAATCTGACGCAACTTCCTTCAATAAAATATTGATGATAAGAAAGATACAGGGTGGCGAAGTTGAAATGTCAAAAATGTTTTTCCTCGGTGAATCGGAAGATTTTGGATACACAAACGTAAAAACTCGAAGAAAGTGGTTTTAGGGCCTAGGAAATCATTGTATATTATCCGTTTCGATGTATTTTCTAAAAGGCGACACAAAAGCTATATTGTTGATGTAAATGTGCGATTAATTATTAATTATCTTTTTCTACATTCATGCAAAAAACAACACTTTTGTGCACCACATTTAATGGAAAAAGTGGTACTTTATTGCACTAGTGCAATAAAATATTTTATTGCACTCATCTGTCATTCTTGTGTCAGTTTTGTGATGATTAATGACAAACATAAACATTTAAATTAAATAAAAATCCATAGCAAGTACCTGATCCTGCTTTAATACAACAATAATATATGTATATCTTACTACTTAGTCTCAACGAGTTACAATTATTTCAAAAATCTTTAATTATTTAAAATTTAAATGGTCAAGGCGAAAACCAGCTATGATTGAGTACTGACAAGGTGGAGGCCATAAAGATACAAAAAAGAAGAACGGGTTGAGTTTTATTAGGTTAGATTAGGTTTTTGACATATTTATATTGTAATTTTCCAGTTTTTGCATGAATTTAGAAAAAATATTGTATGCAACTCTTGCAAAACGTGTTTTTTGCACTCGACGTGTTGTCCAACTCGGCCTAAAGACCTCGTTGGACAATTTCACGTCGCGTGCAAAAAACACTCACTTTTTGCACTTGTTGCATAAATAACTATTAACGGTATCCCTATTGCCTCTTTAGTTTGACAAATGGTATGTTCTGTTGGAATAGATTTGGGAGTAATTGCAAAATTGTAACTTTTTGACAGTACCTTTAAGGCTGTATCTGGAATGGTAGTGTCTGAAAATATGTGGATAACAGATTTGAAGACGTTGAAGTTTGGTGGGTTTGTTTCAGGTATAAGTTGATTGATTTAATTTTATGGATTTGGGTCTTTTGTTTGAAAATATAATCTGGTTTTTTATTCGTAATTTTATCGAAAGTATTCCAGAGAGTGAATGGATATAAAAAGAATGAATATTTGTGAAATTTTATTTCATCTAGGGTATATTGGATAGTGTACGAATTGATTTCTCAAAAACTGCGGAACCTGCATTTTTGAAGATTTTAGAGATGAAATGAGTGGTCTATACTATGCAACACATATTTTCAAAGTTCGAAGATTACTGAAGTTTGAAAAAAAAAGATCATAATAATTCTGTAAAATTTTCAATCCAGCTTACCGCGGTAGAACGAGAGCCCGATCCCTAAATACTGCTCGTTTTGCTGAGAAATCGATCGATTGAGAGTTAAGTGATATGAAAAATTAAATGTCAAATTTTCTATCAACATTAAATGTTCAAGCCATAGGTTCAAGCCTTGGTTCAAGCCATCCTCGATTTCTCGAATGAAAAATTGTTAGCAAAAATACTACCTATATGCGAACCGTCACTTATGTCTCATCGAGTGTCACATAAAAATGTGCATAACGAGCACTACCAAGTGAATGAGCAAAGCAGAGGGAGCAAAAGAATAATTTTATAAAAAATTCGTTAGGGAGAGAATAATCGGGGCAAGGAACTGGCATACCCTTCGTTGAAATTGACTGTTTTCGCATCTGTTTTAAATTAATGAAATATATTCATGACATGCCATGGTCGGTTTTTGGGGGTTTTAAAAATATTAATTAATTGTAATTACATGAACTTGTTTGTTTTTACACAAGCACATCATTTCGCAAATATTTTTATATTTAAAAATCTAGTTCACTTGGCGACTATTTTGCATAAAGTGGGCGGTCGAGGTAAAATCAAGGCAAAAATCCTATAGAGTGGAACTATGAAATTTTATTAAATAACAGGTTTGTTCCAACAGCAGTCAGAAACCGTCAGAAACGATCAGAGAATAGTTGACCATTGCAATCAGTGATAGGAATTACGCGGAAATAACTCGTTGTTTGCTATGGTCGACTATTCTCTGATAGTTTCTGACGGTTTCTGACTGCTGTTGGAACAAACCTATTGAAACCTTTTCTCTTAAAATTCCTAGTAAATAATAATAGCATTAGTATCCTGAGATGAAGATGTACAAGTTATTATTATTATTATTTCTAACTGCCTCAAGTAATCTTTAACAGTATCCATCCATACATCAAAGCGTCCGAGAAGTGTGTACTATCCGGGCCGTGCAATCGGTTTCACTTTAACATTTGAAGATTAATTTTTTATTTTTTTATTCCAGGTGAGTCCTCATTGGTTATCCGTGACGTTATCCATACAGTAAGTAAATATTTAAATTCGGTTCTTTGTTACTGAACAAAACGGTCTCTAATTTTATTAATGAAACATAATTAGGCAATCTGTCACTTGTCATGCACGTTTCCATCTGATGGTGTGGCGGCTGCTCAGTGCACGCAAAAAAGACAAGTATTTTTCAAATGCTTTGTTTTTATAATTTTCGAACTAGTATCCAGTCCATCCGTAATACACATTTACATTTTCAGAATGCCATACAACCGCACAGGAGGCACAGCACATCTCTCCTTCTGTGTGCGAACGAAACAGGCATTTCTAAGTGGTCCATTATAGCATTTCATTATGGACGTTTACTAAACCATAAAAGTCCATCTTCCTTTTATCACTCCATGGGGCTGGTTTTAAGGGAAACATAAAACAATAATTTCTTGAATAGTCTAGAAAAATCTTACAATAATCTAATTTTATGCGTGGACATTCTTTCTCAATTCATTCACATAAATATGTTATAGATTTTAAATATATGGCGATTATTAGTATAAGTCGTAGTACGGGTTAATTTTAGTCGCTCGTATTTCAAAGTTTTAATCTTTTCAAAACTAGTCTTTAATAAAATCTGCAAAAGTCGCAATATATATTCGTTTAAAACTCTTACCATTATTCATAAATGAATTGCGAGATCCGAGATAAATACGCACCCATGACAAATGACCGAAAATAAATCTGAACGTGACACGGTTGTTTTGAACTTGAAAATGGTGCAGATTGTTGAATGACTATTTTTTATAGATTTCAACGAGGCGCTTATAAACTGTTGAAATTTTGTTTAATTTTATTACAGTAAGTAGACATTGTTAGCGATTTTAATGCAATTTTCTGAATAAAATATGACATCTGTAGAAAAAACCGTTGCAGTTGGTTATTACCGACCATATTTATATTGACAGTTACCTGTGGTGTCGGCAACCAAACATATATTTACACCTTTAAAAATTATTACTATAAGATTTTTACGATGAAAAGACGATGATGTCATTTTAACTTAACTTTCCTGCTTATCAAAATAAATATTAATCCACCAACCGTAAATACAATCTATCCTCAACAGCCAGGGCAATTTACAGCTAACGGGATGGCATAATCTCAAAACGTTTTCAGATCAACTGGTAAAATTCCCCAGTTTGTTTTGATGTTTATTGACATTCGATCATCGTCTAATATTTACAAGTTGGGACGATGTTTTTTACTTTCGGAATTATTTTCATTTGCTGTTTTCGCGGAGCACATCCTGAACGTATTCGGAGGGACTTCGCATGCGCAATTGAAATTTGAGTGTTCGTGAAGTACTTCAGAATGTGTTCAGGATAAAAAATCCCGTGTTCGAGGAAGACTTAGATTCAATTTCGAGTATGCTCAGTACGTGCTCGATAAATCCTAGGATGAAAGCTGGGATTTTTAGTTCCGAACAGATTATAACCTCAAATTTTTTGTTGTATGTGGTTATATGACAATTTAATGGTTTGATTACTTTTTAATTTGCGTTTAAAACCTTAAAAACTATTGGATTATATATTTTAATGATAAATAGTTATCGTTGAGTAATTGTTTTTTTAAATTTTTAATTTATTATAGACTCCGTTTTTAAGTTTTATTTTATAAACAAATTTGCTTAAAGGTAAGGTTTTTATTTATAATCAATATACATTAATCAGTATTATTTTTAGATGATGAATTTGAGCTCCAGTGATTCATGTCACATCAAATTCGCCTTCGCGCTACCTCTAAAATTCGGAATGAGTCTGTAGGCACGCTTGTGCATTGAAGAAATCCAGTATGTACTCGGTTTGTGCTCTGGATGTGTTCAGGATTTGCTCCGCGAAAATAGCTAATAAGCGACCTTATCAATGGCATTCACGGAAATTTTATTATGACATCGCTTGTTAAAATAAATTTGCTGAAATAAAAGTTCCACTGTATTTTCAGTTTTCCGATCCAGGAATGGAAATCGACAATCGACGTGGAAATATTATTCCACACGAAATCAGTACAAGCTGCTTATTGTACATTTAATGTACATACGCAATTTTTATAGTATATATCACTATTATTTTTGAGCATTCTATATAATAAACGGCTGCAGAAAAAATATTGTACGTAACGCTACCCAAAAGTGATTTTACGGGACTTGCAGACTTCCAGGACTTCCCTACGACTCGCCTTGGTAACTGCCTACTCGTCCCGTAAAATATCACTTTCGGAACTTGTTACGAAAATAGCTATTATTTAAAAAAATATTTCTTACTCACGCCCTACCAGGCACGGACTAATAAAAAAGAAGAACTGTTGACTTTTTTAGTTTTCGTTAGGAATGTAAAGAAAAAAACTACAGCTTTACAACATAACAATGTTTTGTTTTGCAACGAATTTTTATAGTAAATAAATAATAGAAAATAGGAATTTCTGCAAATCAAGTAACCCTGAGATGTCATGCTTCAAATTGTTAGTTCTGTATTCGTAGTTTGTTTGCCTTATACATTTATTCATAGATTTTCCATTTTTTCAGTCTAAAAATATGTTCACGGTTTTTTCAAAGGTTTAATCGTAAGTAGTAATGGCTCGTTAAATTTAAAACGCACCGATTGTAACATCGCACAAAATTGCAAGCTCATGAAACATTGTCTGCGATGTTTTGCAAAAAAAAGTCGATGCTGGAGACCAGAAAAACTGTTTAATCGCAGTATTCTCAGAGTACATTCGTCACTCTCATCCGCTGGGAAATATATACAATCTAACGGCTTTTATAATTCCAGTATAACCGTAAATAATGCAAATAATCTACGTGACTATTCACTCAAAAATATTTGTCACATGCATTGTTGTGCGTTTTAAACTTTATGAGAAAAAAATAGTCTAATATATTTATCAAAGGTATTATAGAAATTCTTCAAATGCAGATGAAACTCATCAAATACTATATCCTGAGAGGCAGCTACAATGTAGAAAAACGTTCAATCATTGGTATTGGATGTGAAAGATGGCCCACCATCCAAAAACTCCATCTTCGCTGTCAATAACTGTTATGATTGATATTTTCCTTTTTCCTGAGAGTGTTTTGATTCTTGTTAATCCCAATAAGATTCATGTCAACCAATATTTTTTCAACCTTGATCCCAATTTTGTCAAGGGTTAAGACATAAGTACCGACTTTCTCTAAGAAATTCTTCACATTCTCCAGGATACAATTTCGATTTCTTTCAATATTTCAATAACTTTCGGTTAGTGCAGAATTTATAGCGGGTTTCTTTATAACCGAAATAGTGTTCGTTCTTTAATCCATTGTTTCCTTCTACTTTTATTTGGTATATCTTCATCTTCTTCTATGGATTTCAGAACTCAAGTTGGAGTTGAATTTCTGAAATAAAATTCATTTTTTCCAATGATATTCAAACCGAACAAAAAATTGTGTAATTTTGAACATATGTCCATGGACCAATCCCAATAAACGAGAAAGTTTTAGGTGTTAGTTTCATTCTACTACCCTTTTAAAAAATGAAATATAGTCTGTTATAATATTAATGTAGTAAAAAAAAATCATAACATCCATTAGTAATGGCCACAAAATTATAGTTCGGCAAACCTATAAGCCTATACAGTATACACGTTGCCAGAATTTCTATGACTGACCTTGCTAGGGAGGGATAGGAAATCCTCTGTTGTTAAATGTTCTGAAATTGGGATGTACAATAGGAAAAATAACGTCTCTAACAATATTTTAACAGTCTCTAGTTAAACAAATAACTATTACTTGAACTTTTAAATTTTATTAACGATAATAATTATGAATAGTAAAATTACAGTTATTTAAGGTTGCACCGCACATATTTGATGCATTATATTCAGATGCAGTCTTAACGTGCGGGTCATACGATTCAACAAAGACATACTCACAGTTTTTGTTTTCTTTCATTGCGTTTAATTATAACTTCCAAATGAAATCCGTTAGATAAATAAGACAAGCTTATGCAATTTTGACGGGAAAAAGAAGGATATGTATTTAGTTTTCAGCGATTCTAAAAAGTCTTTCACCAGCAGAGTTTTCATTTAAATATGTCAGTTTTGTCACTTTGACAATTCAAAGTGACAATATGAATAATAAGTAGCAATTTTCAGTTTTTTTGTACTTAGTTCGATGGATTATTTCGAGAATGAAAGAAGAAGTGGAAATTCGTCAATCTGCAGTGTACTCTCACATTTTGGTAACCTCTGTGTTTTCTGATTTGATACATTTGGTTAGTGACCTTTGAACCCGCACGTTAAGAGTGCCTTTGACTATACCTGATTTATTCACTTCCAATTCAAGCGAATTTTGTGCAGAGTTGAAAGAGTTCATCTACAAAATTTTTCGTTACTCCTCACTTGTTGTTGATTCTGTTACATCAACGTCGACATAATTTCGCTCATGAGAAGCTGCATTCAGGTACAGTGAAGAAGAATTCGACATCAATATTTTAAATAAATCACTTACAATATTTCTGACATTATAAAATATTATTGAACTGTCAAATTTGTTTTTGACTTGGCAATCACAAAACCAGTAACCACAGAAATGTAGTGCGCAGTTTTATAATTATTATTCTCTGAATTTATCAACTTCGTTGCAATCGTTTTGTATTTTTATTTAAATATTAATTAGTTCTATAGTCTGGATGCCGTTTGCGGAAAAAATAGCATGTTTCATTCGGAGCAAAAGCATTTTTTGTGGCTCGTCTGAAATTGTCGGCCTCACTAACGTTCGGCCATCAAACATTCAGACTCGCCACAAAAAGTTATACTTCTACTCCTAATAAAACAATATACTATTTTTTTTTAATAAGACTACTAAAAAGGTCGTAAATCTTTAATCGAAATCGACCTCTTAAAAAGCTTTTAAAATTCATGTTTATCGCCTATAACTAACATGGTTGATGCGAAAATAAAAATAGAATTTAAAAAAATCATTTAGTCACTTGCTTATTATTTCTGACCCTGATTATGCAAATATTATAAATTGTGAAAGCGATCGAATTTTCATTTATCGATTTTATGTGATAATTATGAGAATCTTCCTCCTACTAAGGGCTGAAACTAATAAGATGTTGATTGCTGATCTGGATTTATAAACTCTGCTTCTCCCGTTGACCGTTGCTCGTCCTGTTTTTTTTTTCCAAGTTTCACGCGATTCGTTATTCACTGCAGTTGTTCCCGAGCCGACAAATTTTTATAGGTTTCTCGTTGCTGGTGATGTTGGAATTTGATTGGTCATGAGGTAACGTTTGTCATACGAATGGACAGGAACATTTACATGACATCAAAATATGTAAAGTTTGTCAAGATTGGCAGATATCAAATCATGTGGCACTAACTTCAGTTTTCATTGGCGGAACTGTGAATACCAAATAACAAGATATGAAATTTGATTTCAGTGCAGCGACGAACAACTGTTTATAATAGTTATTTACGTAGCTAGTTATGAAAAGTGCGATATTGTTCAATGAGCGTAATATTTGCCAAAACGAGCGCTAGCGAGTTTTGCAAATTACGCGAGTTGAACAATGTCGCTCTCTTCATAACGTGTTTACGTACAAAGTTTTATCTAATTCCGCGCTTTTATAATATTCAATAAAATTTTCAATTAGAATGAAAATATTAAGGTAGAATCAAATGTTATGGAAGTGTTACTATGGAAACAGTCAGAAACAGTTATGTAATGTTTTTACATAACTGTTTTTACTACTTTTCATAACTGTTTTATGAAGGTTATGAAAAATGTGACGTTACCTAACGTCAAAGAGTAACGTAAAGTGTCACATTTGATAGCGGAATTAGATAAACACATGTACGTCATTGTGATATCAATGCTTTATTCTCGACCAGCAGGAATAACGAACAACAGTGGTTATAAATGCATTGTGCTCACATTAACCTAATTTTAATTCCAATTTCTGCTAGTAAATACTACGGTTGCTTGAAGTCTATTTCACTGCCAATAGCAATAACATTTTAACGATTGTTTTCATAATAATATCAATAAACATAATTTCCATTTTTATATTAAAAACGAATGTGGGAATATAAAGCTTCGCCCACAGCTCGTTATGAAAACGTCTCGCCTGTGTGAAAAATGATCACTTTAGATTCATGTGGTAAAAATATATGGGATTAGTTTGACGATAAAACGCATAATTTTTTCGAATTAGCGTCGTAAAAGACTCAAACCAAAGCCTTTAATATTATTTTAATTATCAGTAATTCGTATTCGCCAAATCTGTGATAAAAAATCGTTATGATATAAGAAATATTCGGTTTGAAACTGATTAGCAACCATCAGAATAATTTGCTGACTAAAAAAAATTTTAAGTTGGAGAGTTGTCAGACAATATCATTGATAATTATCCGATAGGAACTAGGAAGGAGCTGATGATTTGTTTGGTGTTTGCATTTGATAACATACTCATTTCGTAACAAATTTCTTCAAAAAGTTATACTTTCTCATCATACCGTGTCTAAGTGGGTGACATCCAATGATGCCTTCTCTACTCAGTCTGTATCACTGTATCACTCACCCCAAAGTATGGAGGTGTTTCCTTAGTTGACAGTGGCCAGTCAGAAATCCTACTGTTGAGCGTAGGTTTTTCCTAGTGATCGCCAAATACTTCTTCTACTCCAGCTTCCCTGGGTCGCCCAGGGTGATCCTGGCAAGACTGCATCATTGGTTCCATCCCATCTCTCAAGGGATTGATGTAGTAAAAGCTATTCTAATCAATTATTTTTGTATATTCCTTATAAAATTTGACATTCACAATTAAAGACTAGAACATACCGTACCTTAGATAACAAAGCAACAATAAAAATTTTGCATTAGCTTCCGTACCAAACACTTAATCTATAAGTAAATCACCCCGCCCCTGTATATAATTTGCACGTGTTTGTCAGCGACCGTCCTCGTCTTTTTAAGCGGGACATAAAAGCGCAGACGGCGGGTAAATCTACTCATTGTTTATGTGCTACTAAGTTCATTATCAAGTTTTATGGTGTGTTCAAGACAGTGAATGTGTCGACTATGCCATATTCGTCCGAATTTTGTATAGTAGACCTCTCTACCACTATTTTAATGTTATTTAACAACGATTGGACAATACACATCCAATGGGACGCTTATCTTGTTTATAACTAATATTCACAATTCAACTGAAACATTTAACTTTATATTTAAAATTGGAAAACAAATACTTTTATGAAATGTTCAGCTACTACAACACAATGCCTCTACAGCTCGCTCTACAGGTTCATTTCCTTTTTTGGAACTAAAAAGTTCATATCTACAAACACGTATTAGAAGGATAACAATATGTTAACATCAATAATTATCAACGAGTTTATCAGGAGATGTTGTCATACGTAATATAACAAGTGATATGATTATCATCGATGATATTTTCGAGTGAAACCGAGCTGCAGATTTAACGAGTCCGAAGGACGAGTTAAATGTGCTGCTTCGGTTTTACGAGATATATCTTCGATTATTAATCATATCACGAGCTTATATTTAATGAGAGAATATAATGAATTTATAGTGACACTTTTTTATATTTTCAATATGAACTGTCAATATGAAAAATTAGCCTTAGCAACGAACCAAAATAAGGTGATAATTTCTTTTGTTTTTTATCATCGCTGTGATAGACATGTATCTAGGGAGATTCTCAATATTGATTGGTGGAAAACATGTCACGTGACTTATGAATTATATTCTCAAGTTTATTTTATTGTCCTCGCTCAAACCACCATTTGTATATTTAAGGGTAGGTTTATACAATTCTTTGGACCGCTGAAACAAAGAGTCGTAAAAACTTGCTACTTGCTATCCCTCGTCGCCAAATTGTCTGTATATGTAAAAAAAATGTAGTTTATTAAAATTGCATGACGTTGATAGTGAAATTTAAATTTGTAGGGTGGCCGTCACCCCAATTTTATAGCTTTGTTATCGGAGAAGGTTTTAGGGTAAAAGTTTTCAGTTTAACAATCCTAACCTAAACAGAATGAATATTACTCACCCTTTGTTTCGTAATTTGACGTTAAAAGCATATCATAAATATCCATATCCAAATATACAACAAACTGTTAAAATACCTTCAGCTAAAAGTGAGAAAATTTAAATTTGTTTGGTGCTCGCGATAGGTTGCGGAATCAACAAGAGGTATACACCAGATCATTCAACAAAGAAAATTATTATTATGGATGCTGTTCAAGGTAAGTGATATAATACTCGAAATTTTTCAATGCAAATAGTATCTTTTTATTCATTCGCCCAATTCAATGAAAAATAAGCCAATAACTAACAAAAAGTGTCCACGCTGCGATATGAATTGGCCACTTTAATATTTTCTTTTCACGTCATGTCCGCAAAAACCTTAAACGTGAATTTATAGCCACATATTCTTGAACCGAAAATTTATGTCATAGATAAGAGACATATTGATTTATGTGTATATTGTTTGAGTGGAATGTAAGGTTAAAAAAGATCTAGAAAAAAAATGTTGACGGTTAACAAGGTTGAAAACAACAATGTTCATAATATTACCAGATAATGGTGAACATTCACAATTAAAATTGAAGTAAATTATTTATAAATTGCTTGAATTGTTATAAAATTCATTTAGTTTTAGTTAATTCTATTGAAAATAATTATTTATATTGATCTTTATCTTTATAAAATTTTCACTTTTAAGTTAATGAAAAATCGAAACTATGATATTTGTTTATACAGGGTGTCTCAAAATTGACGCCCATCCTTTCAGAACATAAACGAATTAAAACGTAAGAATAAAAAAATTGCGTTATATCCATGGTTACAGAGTTATTGACAAAAACATTCAATGTTTAAACTTTATTAAAAACGAATATTTGTTACAAAACAAGATATTAATTTATAAAAGGTGTTCAAACAAATCGCCTCCTACTTCAATGCAAATATTTGCACAATTTATCATTGAATCACCCTCTGTAACATGTTTTCGTCTATAAATGTTACAGCAGCGTGAATACGAGCTGCTACATCTTCTGCACTCTTAACAGGTTCAAAGTAAATATTTTCTTCCAAGAATTCCCAGAAGAAAAAATCTAATGGAGTTAGATCTGGAGATCTAGGAGGCCATAGTATGGGTCCACCTCTTCCAATCAACAGTCGAGGAATATTTGATTTAGTGATGTTCTCTATGGTCTACCATATATAGAGAACATCATGGTCTACCATAATGTGCACGAGCACCATCATGTTGGAACTAACAATTCAATCTAGTTGCTAATGGAACTTGATCAAGAAATGGCAGTGGTGAATTGTCGTTTAAAAAATGAAAATACGATGCTGAATTAAGTCGGTTAGGTAACATATTTGGGCCGATTACATTATTATCTAATAATCCAGCCCAAATGTTTACTGACCATCGTCAACAACAAATTACCGTATGAAATTATACTTACAATTATGACAAAAAATGACAGAGCTAATAATTAACATTTAATATTACCATAGCAACCTATGCTACTTATTTGTTTTTAGCTGACTTCGTTTTTAATAAAGTGTAAACATTGAATGTTAGATCTTTGTTTTTTGTCAATAACTCTGTAACCATGGTCATAACGAAATTTTTTAATTATTACGTTTTAATTCGTTTCAGCTCTCAGATTCATATTCTGGAAGGACGGGCGTCAATTTTGAGACAATGTGTTGAACATTTTTCATAATATTTCTAATAAAAAACTCTGTAGCTTAGTATTGAGCGAGATATTATTTTAAGATAGATTTGCATATTATGTGATGGTTAAGGTACTATATGAACACTGGTGAAACACCCTGTATAAAATGCTACCAGTTCCATTAATTTGGTTTTAATCTCATACTAAAATCTAAATCTTAGAAAATATGTTTTTTTTTCCGAAAAGTTTCAGTTATAATTGCCTACAATTCTATAACTTGTATTTTTTTTTTGTATAATCACTTTATACAGGCTGGCGCATTAGAAACAGTCCACCTTAAATATTGTTGACGGGGAGGTTTTTGCGGCAAACCTTGAGAAACGTCGATTTTATTTTCGTGGGGTACAACTTTTGATAGTTATATTATGGTTGTATGGTCATCCCCCTAAAAGGGGTGACTAGTGACTACCCTTTAGAAAATCTTTAATGGCATGAGGGGGGTAATTTGGAAGGCATTTAGATTCTTTTTAAAGACATACTAACATTTTTGTATTAACTGTTAGAACTTATGACAAAAACCAGCTGGAAGTGAGAGTGAAAGAAAAAAAAGTTGTCAGAAAAGTAAGTGTTGAAAGTTTTATCCGTTCACTTCCAAACAGTAATACAACCTTTGTTAAACACTGTTCCGAACATTTTGTAGCATAACAGTAGTTATTTCACCACATACCGCAGTTATCCGGTGGCGAAGATCTTCTAAAGAGTTCGATTGTGATTTGTACAACACATTTTGAATAACCCCATAAGAAAAAGTCCAACGGTGATAGATCACGCTATCTTAGAGGCCATTCAATGGAACCAGTCGGCAGTCATGGTGTAAGGATAGACAAGGTGTGTTCTTGCGCATCCATTTTCACCGACCAATAGCAAATCTTTCCCAATACTGGCTATATTAAGTTTCTAACCAATCAGATAAACGCGCGGATTCAAGATGGTTCAATTGAATAACTGCCTAATGAAATATTCTGATTTATATTGGTATGAAAAAAATTGAAAATGATTCGAAACTGTTGTAAGTTATGTAATTTAGCAGCGTTTCATTATATTATTATATTTTTTCTACACCCACATGTATATTATCCATTTTTTGCACAGTTTACAGAATGGAAATGTAGGCCATACCAGTTAACTGAACGTATATATTCATATACATCCTAGAACGTATATGAAATCCACCAATCAGCATTCACGATTAGTATTTGTCAACTCCCCTTCTTTGAATTTCAAAGAAACGTCAAAATAACTTATCTAAAAAAAGGCTTCCCTAGAAGCACTGGATCAAGAATATTTATTAACAATAATAAACATAAATAAAATAATCCATATAAATTAACGACAAATACTGAAAACAGAATAAAATGGGTATTTAAGAGGACTTTTGATAGACGTCAGCTTTTATAAAATTTTGTAATTCATGTGACGTTATAGATATCAACATAAACATTCCTAGGTGGTCGAGTTGTTAGCATATTAGGTTTTTGCGCGCTAGGTACAGGGTTCGATTCTCAAAGTAGAAATTTTTTTTTTTTAATTTTATTTTTAAATAATTATTCCGCTTGATATTGATTGGTAAAATTATGAAAATTGTTAAAAATTTTGAGATTGAAGTTGTATTACAGTAGAGATTACAGTTTATTAAAATTTTTATTTTCTAGATTTTTCAAGTGGGTCGTAGAAAAAATATACTGTTCGACTCGTGTGGATTGTCCATATCGCACTCGAACGATTGAGCACTCCGCCTACGGCGTCGTGCTCAAACTTCGTCCTCGTGCGATATGGCCATCATATCCACACTAGTTGCACAAACTACTATAAACGTGCACTCATGTAAATATACGGTCAGCTATAGCAAACAATATGTCCGAAAATGGGACTGCGCAAAAGCAGTCGAAAATCGGTTCTCCGGAAGTACACACCTTGTCTATCCTTAAACCATGGAACCAGTTGTCGAGATAATGGAAAACGATGATCAGAACCCAGAAAATGTTTTTTTCAACTGGATGGCACTCCACCACACTATGCAGCTCCTGTACGTGACTTTTTAGATCAACATTTTCCCACACATTGGATTTGTAGAAGAGGTTCCATTTTCATCGTCTTTTACAATAAATAATTATCTTTTTCCTCGTTATTAACCCACATTTTCATTCAATTTAATGTATTCACCTGTCTTGGTATTTCTTTCTTGCTTTGTATTATACCTACACAGAAAAATACAATACAATAAACTATGTGCTAACGTAAAAGTTACATAAAAGTATTTGACGTGATAATAAGTTTATTCACCGACTTGAAAACTAATCATAAGAAAGTCACAAAGTAAAAATAATAGAAAATTATATTTTCGGTGAGATGATATAACATGAAGGAAACACATTACAGCGAGGCAGTGTCCAATCTATGAAGAGAAAAGGAAATGTCCAACCTATGAAATGAAGTTGTTAGACAACAAGAGTTGATAAAAAGAAATATGGGGATCACAAAATGAGAGAATTTCTATAATAGATGTTGTTGACAAAATGTTTGATGTCTCCCAAATAAATAAAAAAATAAATTATCGAAAACACTACATAATAAAAAGAAAAAATTATTCAAATTAAAATATATGGAGTGTACAGGGAGACGTTGGGTAGTTTGTTTCGTAAGTAGTGTCTAGGTCTGGAAACTCTGCATCTGCCAAATGCAAACTGCACAACTAGATGTGATTTTATGTTCATCGAACTCAATTTATATTTTTATTGTTCCTAGGGTAGATAGCGCCCTTTGAATATGACGCTATTGAGTTAGTTTTTTAAGCATATTTTGAAAAACCGCTTAAATTTTCGACAGATTTTACATTAATTTAAAAAATTCCAAAAATTGAACCCATTTTTTAAGGATTTGAATTATATTATCATGCACCTATTAATCAGTTTTAATTGGAAGTCGTTAATCAAATGTTTTTGTTGGTTTTCTCTAAGTGAATTAGTCATTTAGATTTTTGCCATAGCTGAATACGATTTTTCATTGGAACAGAAGAAACGAATGAGTTTAAGTAGCCCCAAAAACAAAAATCGCATAAATTCAAATCGAGCGATCTTGAATGCCTATTGACTCATCGGTCCATAGGTATTGTCAAGATATTGACGAAGTGAAGTGCTCAACTGAAATGAGCAGGAGCTATCCTGCGTGGACATACATAATTTTGCGTGTCGTTTAAAAGAACGTAGTCCATTGAATCAGGTAAATTATTTTACAAAAAGCTGAGATAACTTTTTCATTTTAACCTAACCTAACGTTAACTTGTGGAGATGTGAAATAATAATACAATAAGTAGGTAAACCATTTTCAATGATACCATGGAACCAAAGAACTGAAGCTTAAATCATAATAAATTTTATTCTATGTGGGCAACTAATACTTATCTCCTCGACTCGGCAATTCAAATGCAAGAATAACATTCCAACTACATCAATATTTCTATAGTGAATCACTTTCTGAAACTTTGAAACATTCCGGGCACGAGGGAAATTTCTTAAAGCGCTCCTTCAACTATAACGACTGATCCTAGAAAAGTAGAATAAATATGTAAATTTCAGTACAACAAAATCGCTAATACTGTCATAATCCTAAGATTGGTCGTTCAACTGAGATTATACAGAGTCTTCTCTATTTATTATGTTAAAGCTGAAATGTTTCTTTATTTTTTGTCAGGAAAACAGTATCTCTGTGACGAAATAAATGTTTTCTACGACCGTGCGTTTTAACCCTCACGCATTTTAGTTTTGAAAGTGTCACGTTAAATCATGTAAATTTTGTCCTTATTAGAAGGATTTTTGGCTTTTTCATTCCTTAATTTTTGAAAAATTGGAAAAAAAATTCCAAATTGTTTTTTTAAGCGACAAACATACATAATTGGAAAAACAATAACGACTTCATAATTGGGGATTCAAATTAAGATCGCAGCGCTATCTGAACTATTAATTCATACATTGTGTACAACCTCAAATATCTTTCTTTAAAAATAGTTCCTTCTCTGCCACCAGAATCGCTTATACTGAATTCCCAATAAACGTTAGTGTTCTCAGATTTCGAAAATTCAAAATAGCGGCCCTAAAAAATTTCAATATATATTTTCTTTTCAATCCTTTTATGAATATTAACGCCATCGATACGCCGTTTACTGCAATCGATAGATAATAAGTTGTAGTCTTATGAACAATAATAAATTGTTTTCAAAATTTCTTACATTATTTAACATTTAAATCTAAAATAGTTATGAACGAAAAACTGTTTCATTTCACGTGCTCCAAGCTATGCTTGCAAGCTGCGCTGCAAGCTAGAGCGGAATCTTCTTACAAATCTAGGAAAGTAGTCTAGATATACTACATCGAGTTAAAAAAGTCAAATCGTCAGTGAAAATCTTTTCAATTTTACGACTTCCGGCCTAGCTTTCCCGGACTAATATTAATTATTAGTTATTTTCCTAACAAGTGCGGAAAGTGATACTTTCCCGCACGCGACTGCAGTTGATCCGAAAGACGCGGAGCGGAGTTCGGGCAAGCGGTCAAGTGCGGGAAAGACACTTTACGCATGAGTTAGGAACATTATTTTTTCTACGACCGTATATACCTACAAAAAAGTATACCAACCCATTTTTCAAAAATTATTTCATTTCAACATAGGTACATTTACAAAACTTTTACTAAAAACTACTAATTATTGTAAATATTAATATTAAAACATTTACCCTACATCATTAAGTGGTAGAAGGGCTTTAAGATCATATATATGATATTAAAACACAATTTTTTGCATTCTGTAAGTTACTTTAAATTGCCGGTCCAGTGGAGTTATTTGGTGTTAGGGTTATAGAAAAATATCTTTGTCCACGACCACCCAATAATAAGTCAATATTTTACCTCCTAACAAAAGGTATATGGTACCCATATATCAACTGTCGTGAATTATGAACCATAATACACTACAGTGTATTATGAACTAGAGATGGGGGTACCTACAATATGAAATAAACTATCTGTGTATTTTGTTCAGGAAATTTGTTTCTGACATATATCGTATCGATAAAATATTGTAATTTTTAGTATTGATACTTAACGATATTTTCTAATATTAAGTATTTAAAAAAAATATATTTATAACGGTACATTGTATTGATACTTTCTACAGTATCGCCCATCTCTATATATGTCAAATTATATTTTAATGTAGCTGTCAGAACATTTTGAGGTTAGTATAATACCAAATCGTTACTGACTTTTATTTAATAAAGAAATCAAGTGTCGTGGACAAAGTATAGTATTCTACTCGCAATTTATGGCCATAATTCACTTGGGTGACCCATCGTGAATTATGGCTATCATAAATTGCTCGTTTAATAATACCGGGTGTCCCAAATTATCGTATACATACAATATCTCGCTTATTTGACAAGATAATTTGAAAATTAAAAAACTGTTTTGAATGGTATTAAAGTCCCTTCATAATGACTTATGAAAAAACTTGATTACATTTGACAGGCTTGTGCACCCACCTATCACTTTTTATTTTAAAATGGTACCCACTGTATATTGTCATTAAAAATTGCGTGTTATTTTATTAGGAATACAACGATACAACATACTTTTACTTATTTTTTATTAGTAACAACAAAAAATTAACAGTTTAGACTTTTTTATAAGTATTACTTAATTATCCTTATAAAAATTATGTTGCCTACGCCGATGGTCGAAAAGAAGTACATTAATTTTTTGTTGTCAAAAAAAAGAACTTCAACTATTCACAAGTTCCAAAAAACTTGTGAATAGTGGACACAACATACAATTAAGTCATCGATTAACTACACTAGGCACTGTTTAACAATAAGTATTTTGAAGTTCTTTTTTTTTGACAGTGGCATCGGTTTTTGACAACAAAAAATTAATGTACTTCTTTTCGACCATCGGCGTAGGCAACATATTTTTTATAAGGATAATTAAGTAATACTTATAAAAAAGTCTAAAATGTTAATTTTTTGTTGTTACTAATAAAAAATAAGTACAAGTATGTTGTATCGTTGTATTCCTAATAAAATAACACGCAATTTTTAATGACAATATACAGTGGGTACCATTTTAAAATAAAAAGTGATAGGTGGGTGCACAAGCCTGTCAAATGTAATCAAGTTTTTTCATAAGTCATTATGAAGGGACTTTAATACCATTCAAAACAGTTTTTTAATTTTTCAATTATCTTGTCAAATAAGCGAGATATTGTATGTATACGATAATTTGGGACACCCGGTATACTATTATTATTTTATATTTCCAAAAATGCAACAAAAAGCTTGAAAAGATTTTTTTCTACTACCGTGCGTTTTAACCCACTTTCCCGCACGCATTTTAGTTTTGAAAGTGTCACTTTCCCGCACTAGTGCGTGCGGGAAAGTAAAAGGAGTGCGGGAAAGTAAAATAATGCAAATTTTGACCTTATTAGATAGTTTTTTACTTCGGAAGTTATAACTATTGTGACTACAGGTGAATGAATATTCACAAAATAATCCATAAAAAAAATATTTTTCACTTTTTTGTTGCATTTTTCATTTTTTAGAAATATAAAATAATAAAGATATTTTTATATAACCCTAACAGCAACTCCACTGGACCGGCAATTTTAAGTAATTTACAGAATGCAAAAAATTATGTTTTAATATTAATATTTATAATAATTAGTAGTTTTTAGTGAAAGTTTTGTATACGTATATTGAAATGGAATAATTTTTGAAAAATGGGCTGCTATACTTTTTTGCAGGTACCTATATGCGGTCGTAGAAAAAATAATGTTCCTAACCTATGCGTAAAGTGCCTTTCCCGCTCTTGACCGCCTGTCAACTGCAGTCGCGTGCGGGAAAGTATCACTTTCTGCACTTGTTAGGAAAATAGCTATTTGTATTACTAGGGAGGAAAGTGCCACTTTTCCTCCCGCAGGATGTAGTTTACTGCACGACGCGAAGCGGAGGGCAGTAAACATGCAAGGGAGGAAAAGTCACTTTACTCCCATGTGATACATATGATTTTTCCTCCTACCCACTTTTTTTTGAAAATTTATTTACGGCACAAATAGGTAACGAATATAATTCAGCCCATTGCTTATATTGTGTATATTGTTTTACATACCTATCTTTAGATTTTTGTAGTAGTAAGTTAAATGACGCTATGTTAGCTTGTGCCTTAATATTAGTTGGTGTATTTGGAAATTCAAAATCACTTGAATCGCTCTCCATTTTTCAAAAATTTAACTAAGTTTAATGAATGTAGCGACTTTGCACCTCAAAAGTCAATCGCCGTGTTTACTGTCAGTGAGCCACAGCATACTATGCTTTTCTTATTCTGAACTTGAAAAACGTATACCTATCTAAGATTCCTGAAGTTGAAATTTGTATTGAAGAACTACCTTGAAGTACCATTAATGTTTGATTTTTACCAAAAAACAGGATATACAGGATGTTCTAGAAATTATGGAAACAATATGAATATAATGAATTCACAAGTTTCATCGTTTACAACTTACTTGAAATGAGAGGGAGGAAAGTGTGTACTTTCTATAGGGGTAGGAGGAAATAACTATTTTGATGGACTATTTCGTGAATATTTAATTACCTAGCTGTAGGTAGTCACAATATATATAGTTATAACTTCCGAAGTAAAAAACTATCTAATAAGGTCAAAATTTCACTTTCTCGCACACATTTTACTTTCCCGCACGCATTTTACTTTCCCGCACTAGTGCGGAAAGTGACACTTTCAAATCTAAAATGCGTGCGGGAAAGTGGGTTAAAACGCACGGTCGTAGAAAAACATATTTGACTACATATTAAAAACCCGTCTCAATACGCTTGGGTAATTTTCAAATTTTAGAGGTACGCGTACTTCACCAAATCAGCATTAAAAAATAAATTCATATAAAAATTATGAAACAAAAGATCCATTTTTTGAAAATGGGCTATGGAAAATAGAATTTTTACAAAGAACGTAAAAAATATAATGTCAATATTTTAAATACCGTACAAGCCTCGCAGGCATATGTTCGCTATTCTATGGCATTCCCGCGAAATAAATCATTGACTGTATTGGTACATTTTAGTGTGAAAAGTATGAAGCTCACAAATTATTGATGATGTGTTCGGATGATAAAAATATGCAAAAGGATGTTTAATTAAATAATCTTTTGATGCAGTACATTTTGTAAAACAAGTTTTTATTGTTGAAAAAAATAAACGTTTGAAAGTGTTATTTAGGTAATGTAGGTATTTGTACGATAATAATATTGTTCGTAATTACTACTAATTACGAATAATTATACCTGTTGCTGAGTGAACATTCTCGGATAACACCTTAAGTTCTAGTTATAATAACGGACTTTATATTTTGTTATTCGAAAATTCATTCAATAGCTCAAAAAACGATACTTGGCATTTCTCTTCCAATTAAAAGTGAATACCCGTTCCTTTGTTATTTCTAAAGTTCTAAGTAATCAATACATAAATTATGTCACAAAAACAGTTTTATTTCTGATGTTCTGTTTCTAATCGTTGTTAGTTGTTAAAAATAAATGTTCGTGATATTTTGTGAACCAATATTTATTTTAACTTTTTTTATAAAGGCACTCTTTACCATAGCATTAAAATCACAATTTTCTGTGCCACTTTCAAAGATAGGTAATCAAAACTATAATTACTGTAATTACAAATACACATAATATGTAAAACCTTTCACATCTACATAAAAACGAGATTGTACATGTGTAAATGTGAAAGTATATCGCGTGGTCGTAGGAAAAATAGTTTACGTAACTTATGCAAAAGTGATTTTTCACACACGTTACGTAATATATTACTTAACTAGTGCGGAAAGTAATACTTTTCCGCACGCTATTGCAGATGGCCGAACGACGCGTATGAATAAAGGCCACTTTCCATAGAACTAGACCGTGCGATATATGTCACTTTCCTATGTGATCGTAGGAAATAGTATATTAAAGTATAAGTGGATATAAAGGTCTTTAAAACATGCGCGATTTTTCGAGCACGACGGCGAAGTCGGAGTGCTCGAAATAGATCAAGTTTTTTAAAGACCAGTTATCCACAAGTACTTTACGCTATTTTTTTTTATTGGTGCACTTTGAAATCATAAATACTGGTATCTATTACTACTACAAGAAAAAGAAATGGAAATAACTGACAATGTAAAATGGTTGAATTCGTGATGACATTAGTTTACCTTGCGTTGTCATGGAAACGTTAATAGTATCCTTAATATAGCATCAAATTGAATACCATTTCCTCCGATTTGCAAAATCGAAATATTAATATCTCAAACAATATCAACTGCACTTCCCATTTTCATTCATAAAATTGAAATTATTAAATATCGTTCAAATAAAGGTTTTGACGTTACAAAGTACCTACTCCTGTCAGATCAATAATAAAAAAAGTTGTCATTTAGACATTTATACCATTAGACATTACACTTCGTTTCTCGAGATGTTGATATGTTGTCATGGTAACTTAAAAAAACGCGCGTGTTTTAAAGTTCGTTTTAAACACGCTGGGACGTGCTTTAAATAGGTAAAAGGGTTCACTAATAAAAAAAAAGGTTATTATATGAACTCCAAGATATATTAGTGTGATTCAAGTTTCTTGTGTCTCTCATCCTCTTACCTCTTATATTCCTCTTCGTACTGTATATATTACATACAACTTTCCACCGACACTAAAGATTACTTACTAAGTATACAGCACTTAAGATCATTGAATTGAATTTAAAATTGCATCATACATTATAGAAAAAATATCTTGTAAGGCCATATCTAGTTTAAGTTGATTATGTCACGACTATTTTCAATTAACATCATTCTAAAATCAGTAACAACCTACTGTTTGCACCAAAAATAGTGTTGCAGTTATTATGGAACTGTTCATATGCAAAACATACTGGAAACATTCTTAAATTTTTTAGTGTGGATATTTCAGTATATTATCATTACTAACGTAACGAATATGTCAAATTAAAATAAAGATAATTTCAATTAAACTGAAATTAAATACAAAGTTGTGACAAAACAAAATTTCATATTTGACCCGGCAAAATCTATAATCAATGTTAACCAAAGAAGAGGTTCAATTAAAACTCAAAGTCAAACCACAATAATTTAATTATGTCCAACTAAGGACAATACTTTTTAAAAATTCAAATTGCTTTCATCATATTTTTTGGTGAAAAGAAATTTATTTATTACTCCGCGTGATCAATCTCGGATAGATTCTGTGGTAAATGTACTATTTTTGTATTCATATTCATGCCAATATTTGCAATATTTTTCATGCAAGCAGTTTTAGAACTACTAGTCCAGTAACTGAAGACCTGAAAATATCGAGAGCTCCTAAAAAGTCGCTGAAGACCTCACGTCGGGCTCAATTTGTAGGTTATGGCGTTGAGTGATAAATATTTATCACTCAACGGTTATGGTAAGTGTTTTTAAACGAGAAAAAACAACGCGATACAGTTTACGGAAGTGGAGGAAAATGGCCCCCTAAACACTGAAAAACGAGTTTCTTGCTAATATCTGGCTAAATATGCTAATTAAAAAATTTTGCTTCAGACAAATAAGATCGTCTTATCATCTACAAATATGGCCCTCACCAATTTTTTCTCAATACCAATATCTCTTGCAAAAACTGACTTAATTCAAAAAATCCATAATTTTCATACTGAATAGAAATGATAGTTTCTTGCCGAATCACCAAGTTTATAAAGTTAAGGCAAAATAAACCCTATTATCTGATCTCACCAAAAAAATCCTTACATATTTTTTTTTTGTAGTCAAGAATAACGGAAAAATGTTATCAATATAATATGAATAAACCGGGCAAGCCGACAACTCCAAAACAGAGATTGTATACAAATGCAGACGACCACTGTGGCCGCGTGGGTACAAGAAGTTAGGTTATGTACAATAGTATGGGTCTTCCAATTGCGATGAAATTTGAATCATAGGAAAATGTCTAGTTTTTGTCGAATTATGGAACAAGTCGTCCGCCCGCTTACAAGTTCATGCACAGACGGCAGAATTCCTGCAGGCAGAGCAGAAGTCTGGAATAACGGGACTTTTGGGTCTCGTTATCTCGAAAACTATCGAATTTTCGGAAAAAATTATAGGGACCATTTTCGTAGAAAAAGAGCTGATCTTAATTTTTTGTTTGAATAAAAATTCTCGAATTCGCTTATTTAGCCAGATGTTAGCGGTAAACCAATTTTCCAGGGTTTGGGGTCCATTTTTTTTCGTTCAAGAACACCTGCCATGGCCTACAAATTGAGTCCAAAGTAGGTCTAAGGTACTTTTCAGGAGCTTTGTCCATTCATTTACTGGACTTCTATACTGTGGGATTTTTTTGTTGTTGTATATTTATGTCAAAGCTGAAGCCATCAAACTTCCATGAATTCAATCTCAAACTGCCGATAAAATTTCGTTTTCTGAATTTTCTCAAACGTCCTCTACATGCTGCATATGAAGATGCCCGAAGATGCCAAGTCCGTCGTTTCGGATATCTACCTCGTGTAAAATGGAAAACGTGTTTTATTTTCACCGAATTCCTGAGTGTATAATGCAAAAAGAAAATATTTTGAGATGCACTTGAGAAATTTACATCAAATAATATGTTTTATTTCCAGATAATTTCAGCAGGAACCTGAGTAAATAACATACAATGTTTTTAAATTAAGTGTGGGTTAACGGAATTTATTATATTAACCATTATCTGTAAAATAAATAAATGAAATAAACATAAACAATACTTATATTTGAACAAGTAATGAATGAACCGTGTTCTAAAGCTTGAAGGGTCGATAATTCCAGTAAATTTTCATACTCAGGAATCATATTTTCGGGAATTTTCTGAAGTGCATAGATTATGACTTGAATTAGATCACCACCAAGCTCATGTTATACCATATGGTGTACATTTTTTTCATTCTTAAAATTATTTACTTTTGAGAATTGGGAAACGTCTTATATGTATTCCAGTAAACAGTTAAGTCAGTCAGAAAATATGAATGCTTAGACCTTATACGCGAGACGATTTTTATTTCAAGGTATTTCTATCATTTTCCGCGCCTTTTTATTGCTGTCAACATTATAATTTGAATAGGTTAAGTTCAAGCATGAAAAAAGTTTGATCTTTATTGCTGCACTTAGTCCATACTGCACTGCACAGAAGGTTTTCAAAAGACGTCTGATTCCAGTAGGTATTTATTGTGAAGAATTGTTCATTATTAAAAAAAAATTGATATTTATAGAAAAACTGTATAGTGATTTTAAAGTGTTCAGTGGTAAAGTTTCATTGAATTATATTAATTTAGAAAAAAAGCTATAATTAAATGAAATCTGAAAAAACAAATAAAATTAAGCATACAATTTATAATAATAATGTTTCATGTTCATTTGCAATGCTAAATAAGTATTAATTAAATAGGAATTATAATTATTTATTGACTTTTTAGCTTTAGTTTTATTATAAATAAACTGATTTTACAGTTAGAAAATCTACTTTTCCAAATTTCAAATTTTTATCCAGAAGTTGACATCATTCTCTACATTTTACATGAGTTTATTTATTTTTTCAGAATGTTATCCAATATTATTAACTTTTAAGTCGAGTAGTTAATAAATTTGGCCCACGGGCCGTTCTCGCGTAACCACGAATTTACTACCACTGAAACTAATTTCATCTCGTAAACTTTTTAATTTACAAAAAAACTCTTCAGACAAAATTTGTAGATAAACGCATTAGCTACGAATTTTTATTTGGAAGTTTTTCTGTTTATTTTTCATTTAAGCAATTGGAGCAAAAAAAACCAAAGCAAAAATTTTCACTCAACGATTTTCCGGAAAATAGCATGCCTAACATCGTCAAGTTTTTCTCATGGTTAACAGAGCCCCTTTAAATTCTCTATTTTGAATTTTCAAGATTTTTGTAGTTTTTTTGTAAATACGAGTATTTTTATTTGTTCGATTGTTAAATGATACTAGTTCAAATCGACCCCGCTGCAGCTGTCAGACAGTGAAGAGAATCTTATACAATTTAAATCAATTTGGTAGTTTTCTAGCAAAAATTAAGAATGTTGTAGATAATGGTAATCATGAAATCAATGTTTTTAGATCTAGTCAAAAGCGCTCTTATCGTGCGGGTTCAAAGGTCACTAACCATGTATCAAATCAGAAAACACAGAGATTACCAAAATGATTGACACTGATTGACGAATTTACACTTTTTCTTTCATTCTCGAAATAATCTATCAAACTAAGTACCATTTTTTTTGCTTGAGGACACAAAAAACCGGAAAATTGCTACTTATCATTCATATTGTCACTTTCAATTGTCAAAGTGACAAAACTGACATATTTAAATAAAAACAGCTGGTAAAATTTTTGAGAATCGCTAAAAACTAAATACATATCCTTCTTTTTCCCGTCAAAATTGCATGTCTGTCTTATTCATTCACGGATTTTATTTGGAAGTTATGACTAAAGACAGTGAAATTTTATGTAGAATACCAAAAGTTGATAATATACAGGGTACTACATTTTAAAATAACAAAGTTGTCCACTTTCGGTATGTACCATCTATGTCAAAATATTTTCCACTAATTCGCCATAACTTGTTCCTCTCTCTATGCCAAGTTTTATAGAAATCCTGTTAGAAGTCACCAATATGCAGCTCGTAGCGAAACAACCTTTATTAATAAGAGGTATAGTAACTGTAACAAACAACTTCATTTGCGACCCTATTTGAATTCAATAAACCAAAAACCTCATTCAATGCCATCGTTTAAATTGTATTTTGAATACATTCTTCTGACTTCATCGATGTGCCTATTATGGAACCTCTATTTTTAAGCAAATACACTACCAGCCAATTAAGTAAATTAAAAGTTTACAAATTCATTAGGTAAATAGGTTTACCGTTGAAATTATTATGTAATCTAGCGGACAAAATAAACACAATTTATTTTCATACTAAATTTGATACCTATTCATTGAAATCAATAACTGGAGAAGTATGTGTATGTTTTAAAAGCATGATGTGATTATGCCAACCAAAGATTAAAATGAAAAGAAACGTTATAATAATGTGGGTTGTAACCAGGATTATAGTTGAGATACTATTGACGAGAGTGTATCATTCCATTCAATTTTAAACAAATATTACTATTTTCGAGAATCGACGCATCTCACACGCAAAGATCATCATCTCTCGTTTAATAAAAAAAAGGCGGAATCGACCTAAATGTTACTGCCGTAAACTAAGCCAAGACACGTTTATTAAACTAAACAATGGATACCGGTTGAAAAATAACTCCATGAAACTAACAGAGGAAAATCAGCGGAAATAAAAAAAAAATATTTTGTCAACTTGTTTGCTGGTAATTACTTTTGTTCTGGTCAGTCCTTGTGACGAAAACACTGTAGATAGTTGGCCTATTGTACTCTACTCCCATCTTCCGTATTTCGTCAACCAACCCTGTTTTCTCCATAGATATTCTACAGGGTAGCTATTCTTGAAAATCATACGATTCGGAGCGCTATTCTTGACCGTTCGCATCTTTCAAGATCGTGCGCATCTCATGATTCTGCGAATGACAATTACTTTTGATATTTTTGACCATCCATAACTATGCGATCATGCGTATTTCACAACGTGTGGTGTTTGTTGATCGCAACCGATTCGCGTATGCGATTCAATAGAGATTTAATAGGTTATTTTCCTGAATTTTGTATGCATTAAGTTGTTTTTGTGAAGTATATATTTTTCGACACTCAAAGTTAGAATAAAAACTAGTATTTTTCTTATATTCCTAAAGGTAGACCTTTTAGTACTTGACATTTCAAAAAAAAATTATCAAAATCTGCTTACAACTTCAAATTTTATGGGGGTGTTTTCATTAAAAATGGGTCACACTGTATATAATTACTACTTCTCTATGCATTCCGTAATTATTCTGTCAGTTCTCTGTTTCTTTGAATCTTAAATTCATGCGCAAAGACTTGAAGGAAATGCTTTGTCGTGAATTTGAGTGGTTTTACTGGTTTTCAGTGTTTTCAATCGGTGTTTAATCATGGACATGGAGAACCATTATTTTTGGTACGTAATAAGAATTTACCGGAGGCAGAGGAAGAAGTACGAATTGACGAAGATAGAGGCCCCAGGTTTTCATCGCTTGGAAGTGTGCCGTTTGTAGGGGTATTTCTTTTGAGAGGATTGAAGCTCGACTGACTCATTTTTATGCAATTTTAATACTAATTGATTTACTAAACAGACTTTTTATTATTGGTAATAATATCATAACAAGTACTTATAAGAAATAATTAATGACAGAAAATTATGACAGCCGTACAAAAAAAGAGTCCAGAAATAACTAAAAAGTAGATCTTTTGTATCAAATAATGCTGGCAACAACGCAATAATTTTGAACGTTCATATGAAGGTTCAAGAATAATTAGTCGATTTCGACCATGGGATTCGATAGATCCCACGGGATGGAATCTACGTATCCCAAAATAGATGTACCCCAAATTTTGCACCAGCATAAGAACTAGCAATTTACCAGATAATTGGCCGTTTTCAGACTTTTAGTTCACTCTGTATATATGTTATCGATTTATATTCAATTGATGTCCATATTATATCTTTACTTCTTGAAATGCGACAACACCCACATTCCCACATCTAACCACAAACCAAACTTCTCTATTTTTTGAAAATAATTCTTCAAAAACATTGTAAGGTATAATAATAGTATCAAACTATTATCTTTGACGTTTTTTAACTCGTCTATTGATAACACGCTTTACTAAAATATGACATTTCTTACAGAAAACTATCATTAAGTACTCGTAATAATTATTACATAACAAGAGTTGTAACATGCTTATTACATGCGAATAGAAAAGTTGCATAAGCATGTAATAAGCTTACAACTCTAGTGGTGGTAGGTAGCGGAGTTCGGTGAAGCAGCCGAGTGCGGAAAAACATTTCTCGTGTTAGGTACAATAGTTTTTCTACGAGCTTGAGGATTCACTTATTCACGAGCAAAATAATTTTTTAAATGCACGGACAGTTTTCTGACAATACCGGTTTATTGTTAATTTGACATATTGGTGTGGAAAATGCTTTCCACACGGTGTGGGAAAATCAACACTATAATGTGTGTGGAAAATTCAATTTTCCGCCCGCACGTAGAAAAATATTTTTTTTTAACAATTAACCATTGTCTTTGCATTGAAATTAGGGAAATGTAAAAACCTTTTCCCGTTAGTGTGGACCGAAACGCTACCTACACTTTCTGTTCTTCAAACCATTATGAGTATCCTAAGAGGCGTATCGACAAAATCATTTAAATGCCATCTATTACGCCTTTCTTTTCAAACGAGCACATTGTTGCTTAATATACAATAGCATTTCCTTTCATAGCGTCTGAATGTCTAGACTTGACTATGAACGATAATGGCAAGTATTCCAATTGGGAAGCTTTAAAATTTTTTTCCTTTTTTTTTCAGGTGAGTTTGGCGATATTATCAGTACTTTTTGGCAATGAATTGGTGAGTGAAACTGAAACATTTTATATACAGGGTGTACAGAAATTAAGGGTAGGAAAATACAATTTGTTACCAGAAATACTTTTGTCCATACATAACTTTCAATACTGAAAGTAAATTGACTTATAATTACAATAAAAAATGCAGGGTCATATGAAAAAATCATCTCCTCAATGCCTAATTTAATTAATTTTGTCTCGATAAATTTTAACGCCCCTATCTATAGATGTAACAAATATTAAGAACTCAGCTAAAATTCGAAATTTCACCATCTAAAGTGATTTCCACCCTACTATACTATCGTTAGGGTTTATTTTGACCCTGCAGAATCTAATTTAGTTTGTGAAGCTGAATACATTTGATGGATTAATGGGATAGTAGATGTAGAACGAAGATGCAAGATCACGTATCTACAAAAACATAAACAACGATTTTTGGTTATAGCGAATGTTTCATTAAAAGACATGCATAGGTTGTTTTGCACGTTATGAACCACAATTATTTATCTTTTTTTCAATCAATCCAATAATTTACATCCAAAAATTAAATTTACAATAGAAGTCGAAGGAATTGACTCGATTATAGTCTATTTAAAACCTAATTTCTACTGCAAAGTACGGCCATTTTAATATTATTACAGAATACATTATATATTTTTTTAAATTCTCATATGTGTACCTGAGTTTTTGGTCTTATTGTTCTTATAACCATAAGCTGTACAGGGTGTCCTAAATTGGTGTGTTTTGCAGGGTATTTCGTGAACTAGAAGAGATAGAAGGAGCATCACCCTGTGTCTTCCAACTGCAGGGAGTTACTAAAGATTTAATTGGGCGAGTTAACTGTATAAACCCTCACTTCGTGGAATCTACTCATCATATGGTTTTAAATGAAACTAATGCCCGTATTCACCAAAGTAAAATATCTACAATTAACTTTTAATTGTGGTTAAGCAGCTAATTTCGTATTCACCAATTTTTAAATCAGAGAATTAGTGCTTAAACAAGAAATTAACTTAATCGGCCAAATTTGAGCGGTTTTAAAGATAATCGCCGTTTATTCTGACAGAAGTGAACATAACAATCAAACAATATAACCCAAACCTTCAAATTTATCTTGTCCTTTACAATTTTTGATTTTTCGTTGGTTTATTTTTTTCTGGAACAAGGAAAATATTGAAGATCAGCTGTGTATGACGATGATTTGGACGTTATGGACATTATTGCAGATGACTTTACTAGAAAGAACTAATTATTTTCAAACAATGGATGAATACAACTTTTATAAAAGATTTAGACTGATCAAGCCTATTTGTAATTAGTATGATGACTATACCACCCCAGTAGGGTAGTCCCAAATAAAATACCAAGTAACTTTGAATTAAAAGGTTTTTTTATTTTTTAGTAACAATCCAGTAAGTTTAAATCGATCTTTAAAAATGTAAAGTGTTAGCAATATCTGCCAATACAAGCTAAAACATTCGTATTTTGGGTGGTGACACTGAGAAAATATCCATGTTGCCAAGTTGTAAATCAAAGTTAACCCCTGATTGCTTAATTTTACCAAACAACAATTTGGTGAATAGCAATTTGACTTAATCAAGATTACTTATTTAATCACAATTACCTAATCATGATTAGAGTTGAAGTTGGTGAATACGGCCATAACTGTTTCTAAATGACTCCACAATATATTTGAAAAAATGTGTAAATTGCAAGTAAATTATTGACAATTGTTTCGATAAATATATCATCATCAGAATGACAGAAGTTACTTTTGACATGATGTATACTTGATATATATTTGGCTAGTCCAAATAGTGCCTATCTAGTGATTGACTTAATATATATGAATAGAAAAAGAAAAGAAGAATTTTCAAATAGTAGCTTTGATATTATTAGCCCTATGGGGATATTCTGGATATCTTTGTCCCATTTAAGATCAGTATAACTGTGCAATGATATAGGAAACCAGGAAAACTATATCTGCTGATCTTTACAATTATTACTTCTGAAGACAGTTTAATAATGGAGAACTTCCTAGATTCAGCTGTTCATTGAGGACTTCATATTGTGGGTCTGTTAAGTGTCTTCTAATTTCTAATTCTTCAAGGAAGTCCAGTTCTTGCTTCCTATCACAAACATGTAGTATTTCTGGTTCTGTGTTAGGTGTTACTGAATGTTTTTTAGTGTCCAGTAGGTGTTTTGCATAATGTGATTTATCTGGTTGTTTTAATCTGTATGCTCGTAAGTGTTCACTGTACCTAATTTCAAAATTACGACTGGTTTGACCAATATAGACAGCATTACAATCCGGACATTTAAGTTTGTATATCCCAGATTTTCTTAATGGGGTTATTTTTGTTTTTACATTTAGCAAATTTCTACCTACATTGTTTTCTGTTTTAAAAGAAATTGTTGTATTTGTTGCTGAAGATATTATCTTTGAAATATTATTGGAAATATTACCAGCATAAGTGATGGTTTTGTAATTTGTTACTTCTTTAGTTTGTTTAGGAAATATTAGTTGTAACGCCATCTTTTTCTCTTTTTTATTAAGTAATTTATTTATTAAATGTAAAGGATAACCATTGGATGTGGCTATTTGTTTAATTGTATTAATTTCTCTATCAAAATTAAATTTGTTCATAGGAACCGAAAATGCTCTATGAATCATCGAATTGTATGCTGCTAGTTTATGTGACAAAAACTGAAAAAACTTGAATACAAACAACATAACATTCAATCCTCGAAACATCATGAAACTGTAAGTACTTACATACCTACACACTTTGCACCACGATTTGAAAACCTTTCAGACACCAACTTCACAAATGATGAAATTAAATTTTTAAATAAAGGCTTAAAATACAGCATATCTCCAAAATTCACAAATCATATAAAACAAATTTTAGCTACAGATTCAGAAATAGCTTTAAAATCTCAGTCTAATAATTTTCTTTATGAGAAATTTAAAATTGCCGAACTTTTGAATAAAGTCCCACCGTCAAAAATTAAACGTCAAACTAAAAATGACATTTCAGCATTAAATTCAATTAAGAAGAAAATAGTAGATAATAACCTTACAATAACAAAGTCCGACAAGGGAAACGCGACTGTCATTTTAGAGACTTGCGCGTACAAGTCAAAAGTTAATAATTTTCTTGAATCTTGTGATGCCAAAATCCTTAGGACAGACCCAACAAAAAAGTTTTCTAATACAGTAAGAGAGATTGTTAATAATTCTAATTATGTTTTCAATGACTATGAAAAGAAATACTTAATAAATAAGAATCCACAATCTCCACAATTATATGGAACAATTAAGTTACACAAAGATTCGAAACCAATTAGACCTGTAGTTTCTTACATTAATACACCTAATAATAAGTTAGCTGAAAGACTAAATAATATACTCAATGACTATGGATATATTTCTAAATACTCAATTCAAAATTCCATAGAACTAATCAAAAAATTGAAAACATACCACTTACAAGAAAACTCTAAACTAATTTCATTTGATGTTACCAATATGTTCTCTAAAATTCAGCCAAAAGAGTGCATAACACTTGTAAGAAAGTTGCTAGAGGATAAAAACATCCATCCGGGAATAATATCAGACATACTTAATTTATTTGACGTTTGTATTAATCAGAACTATTTCACTTTTGATAGTAAGGTATATATTCAAAATGAAGGTTTACCAATGGGAAGCCCTATATCACCAAGTTTGGCAAACATTTTTATGGACAGTTTGGAAAGAAAGATCTTTGAATGTAATCTTTCAAAAAATATTTTATTTTGGTATAGGTATGTAGATGACATATTAACGTGTTTTGTAGGTAGTGAACGACAATTAAATATGTTTTTCAATTATATTAATAATTTACACCCAAAAATTAAATTCACACTAGAAGTTGAAGAAAATAACTCAATTAATTTTCTTGATTTAAAAATTCAAAAAGTCAATAATGTACTGGACTTTTCAATTTACAGAAAACCAACACATACTGATGTGACTATACCATATGATTCCAACCACCCCATGTAACATAAACTAGCAGCATACAATTCGATGATTCATAGAGCATTTTCGGTTCCTATGAACAAATTTAATTTTGATAGAGAAATTAATACAATTAAACAAATAGCCACATCCAATGGTTATCCTTTACATTTATTAAATAAATTACTTAATAAAAAAGAGAAAAAGATGGCGTTACAACTAATATTTCCTAAACAAACTAAAGAAGTAACAAATTACAAAACCATCACTTATGCTGGTAATATTTCCAATAATATTTCAAAGATAATATCTTCAGCAACAAATACAACAATTTCTTTTAAAACAGAAAACAATGTAGGTAGAAATTTGCTAAATGTAAAAACAAAAATAACCCCATTAAGAAAATCTGGGATATACAAACTTAAATGTCCGGATTGTAATGCTGTCTATATTGGTCAAACCAGTCGTAATTTTGAAATTAGGTACAGTGAACACTTACGAGCATACAGATTAAAACAACCAGATAAATCACATTATGCAAAACACCTACTGGACACTAAAAAACATTCAGTAACACCTAACACAGAACCAGAAATACTACATGTTTGTGATAGGAAGCAAGAACTGGACTTCCTTGAAGAATTAGAAATTAGAAGACACTTAACAGACCCACAATATGAAGTCCTCAATGAACAGCTGAATCTAGGAAGTTCTCCATTATTAAACTGTCTTCAGAAGTAATAATTGTAAAGATCAGCAGATATAGTTTTCCTGGTTTCCTATATCATTGCACAGTTATACTGATCTTAAATGGGACAAAGATATCCAGAATATCCCCATAGGGCTAATAATATCAAAGCTACTATTTGAAAATTCTTCTTTTCTTTTTCTATTCATATATATTAAGTCAATCACTAGATAGGCACTATTTGGACTAGCCAAATATATATCAAGTATACATCATGTCAAAAGTAACTTCTGTCATTCTGATGATGATATATTTATCGAAACAATTGTCAATAATTTACTTGCAATTTACACATTTTTTCAAATATATTGTGGAGTCATTTAGAAACAGTTAGTTTCATTTAAAACCATATGATATTTAATTAGGCTATCGTAACTTTAACAAAAAAATAAGTCATAACGTTTTAACTGCTTCTCTTCTATACCCTGTTTTTAAACTAAGAGGAGTGATTTGAATTTAAGTTGGCATTTCTGCAGGCTAATTATTGGTCAGATAGCCGCCCGTTTCACACAGATCTTTTGATATAACTGACAACACTATTTGTCAGTTTTGACAGCTATGTTTATTTACATAAAAATATTCCATTCTTTACTACCACTTTTGCGCGTTTGCTGTTTATCATTCTGTTTGCGTTTGCTATTTCATATTGTGTTTGGACTTATTACCTCATATAATTGTATTTGTGTTGTTTTGTTGTATTGGTTTGTTACTTTTTGAATATGGACAAAATATTGTACTCCAGTCGACTTTCTTCGCCTCCGAAACGAAGGAAATTATTAAGTTTGGATCATTTATCGCTGACAGAGAAGCAAAGTTTATAAGTTAACAGGTAAAATCTTATTTTTAATACCTAATAGCTTTACACAAATTACGGTACCTACAATATCATCGTATTTTTCCAAATCAAAACCTGTTTAGCTTTATTTTGTGCTATACCTAAACTTCCAATGTAAATAAAGGATAATTTAACATATAAACTAATTGTATATTTTTTTACATATTATACTAATTTATACTCAAATTATCAAATGGTCATTCATAAAATTTCACATAATAATATAACCACAATGTTTCCACAATAATGTGACATTTGGTAGCTGTGTTTGCCATTGTCTGGCCTCATGTCTTGAGTCCAATTACGATTAGGTATTTACACATACCCTTATCTCTCATTGGTCACGACAAATGCGAGCAGTACAATAGATATTTCACATAAGTGTCAATTGGTTCTCTAAGTCGGAACACGACATTTTTGGAACACTCTCCCAATCTAGTAACTTTTAGGTTTCCTAAAATACTCCTCCTAGTTTAAAAACAAGGTATAGTTTGCGAGATACCCTGCAAAACACACCAATTTGGGACACCCTGTACTGAACAATAGAAAAAGGTTTGGACATGCCAAAAGCCCTGTGTATTACATAGCCGTATCATAACATTATTTTGAATAAGTACCTATTTGCCAATAAAGGTTTGAAATTTTATTTTATTTCAATTTAATTTGAAAGCAATACTTCGAAAGAAAGCACACTATAGAAACCTTTAAAAAGAATAGCTCACTGGAAAAACTCTCTTTAGATAGAAAGAAGCGATTTTGTAGTAAATACAATAAATATATGGAATATAAAAGAATTGAGAAACCAAAGTAGAAATATGTTTTATTTATATGAAACATAAATTTTGGCAAGATGAAACTGTTTCAAGTCTGACTCCTTTCTTAAATAATGTATGTACTGGTTTGAATCTACTATCAGGAAAGGAGCGCACACTGATGAAAGTACACATCGGTAGTTCAAACGGTTTTATTAAAAGTGGTTTATTGACATTTGAATCTACTCGTACCGGTGACTACCAAGAGGGCATGAATGCTGATGTCTTTAAAGTCTGAGAACTGTATAATAATAATGGATAACCTCGTGGATAACACAAGTTATCACTCGAGACTTTTATAGAAATTGCCCATAACCAAGTGGCTGAAAAAATTATAGAATATTTCAACGTTTATTTTGATTTATATTCACAACTAATTAATTTATATTTACAGATTTATATGTACTGTCCTTAATTTACTAATTTATTTTATACACTAAACACACTAACTATAATTTATATGAACGTCACTGAATAAACACTTTATTGATCGCTTTTCTTCAGTATAAACACTAACTGTCCATCTTTGTGACTATATCTCAACTATCTGATGACTGATTGACTGTGCAGCGATGCTCATGTATTTATATCGCGTAAGTAGATTTCTAGAAAGCTCTCGTCGTTCTGGCGGAGGCGCTATATAGACTAGATCTCCCTAGTGATGAGTGTCTGGAATGTTCTCGGCTGGTAGCTGGGGGAGGGGAAGGCAGTCTCGATCATTCTCGATTAGTAAGCACACACAGTCATAGTCGTCTCATACGGGAATTTCACTGGGGCACTCGCGTAACAATATTAAGTTTTCAGTTCCATCCCATTTCTGTGAGGAAAGAACCGTACACTTTGTGCTCCCTCCATTAAGAGAATTTCAAAAAATAAGAAATTGTATAAAATCGTGGAATGACCGTGGTTAGATCACCATATCATTGCGAACTAAACCAGATTAAACTGGTTTGAGTGGTATGGGCAAAACAATTTGAGAATACGTTAATAATGGTTATGGTTTCCTCTGATATCAATTACAGCAAAACAACGCCTCTGTATACTTTCAATAAGTTCGTTGAAGTAGCCATGATCGATAAATGTCACCAAAAAATTCAGTTTTACTTTTTCACAAAAAGATAACCAATAGACTTGTGAATCTTGAAAAGTATTTTACTCGAGGACTTTATATGAAATAACATTCAATACTAAATTCCTCTTTTAGTCCTTTTTAATTGGCATTTTATAATATGTACCATATTCAATTCTTGAGTTAAAATACTAAATTATTTCAAAAAGTAGCCTATTCAATGTGACTATTGTGTAACTTAAATATATTAGATTTTAAATTTTTCAACTTATCAATGGCACGACTACTCGATTAGTTGACAATAGAGTTTGTCACGAAATTATTAATTTGCTGATATTTGAGACGTGAACAAAAACAGGCGTCTTAAGCCGGGAACACATTGTTCTGATGCTACATGCTACATGCTACACACCGTGGATTTTAATGCATATTTATTGTATATTGTGTGTACACTGTTCTGATGCAATTCCATCCCACGCGACTTGACGCCATCCGACTTATTACGAATCACCTCTCTCCTGATTTTCATCATATGATATCACGTCGCGTGGCACCGCGTTGTAATGTGTAGTAGCAGTGTGCACGAGAAGGTGACATCACATGTATAAAATGGCGGCAAAAAGCGATGAAGTTTTAGAACTCAAACTGGTCTCATTTTCTATCACTATGTAACGTGACGTCGCCTCTTATCGGATGATGTGGGAACAGTGTGCGCAAAGTACATCTCTACGCACTATGTCGGATGGCTTGGTGTAGCATTCAAACAATGTGTTCCCGGCTTAACAACCAAGTGAATAATTATTTCACTGTTCATGATACCATGTTAACGTAAAAGAGTAATACACTGAATAGATACTTGTTTTTTTTTCTCTCACATTGTCGCTTTTTGACTCAATGTTTATGTTTAACTCCATGCAATCAAAGAATTCCTTATGTATTCGTCCAAACGGCAAATTATCAATTGATTTCCTTTTTTTACAATTCAGTTGCCTATTTTTACCTTTTATAGCATTATAGCTAAGTAACCAATAGATGTATGTGTGTTAATAACCATTAATCTTTCATATCTATATGTATCATGAGTATCATAATCACGTATTTTTTCCTAATTTATACGTTATAGTGATTTGTTATCGGACAACATTAATTTCAAGTAAAGCAACAAATCAAAATTAAACGTAAAAATGATTTAATCCCAATCACTCTAGTTCTATTTATGTATTTTATCAATTCTCACGCTAACTCGGCATAATGTTCGCTAATTTAAGACATGCGTTATAACTTCTATTTATAGATCTAACGAATTAACAAGTAATTAAAGCTTTTATGATTTACTTAACATCACGCAATTTACACAACACTGTGTTTGTTAGGTTAAATAAAAAATTTAAGCAGTTCATGTTAATTGTAGTATTGTATCATTCAATAAATGTATCCTATCCTGCAAAGAGACTTGCATCTGAAAGATTGGGAAAGTAGGAAAACCCCACATCGTCTAGGCCTCTTTAGACCCTCTGCTCATTGTCCTGTAAGTCCATCTCAGTAGGCCAACAACATAGGAGGCCAAGCCAGACTCTACTTAAACCTTCCTAAACTGGGAAAAAAACTGTGAAGAATCCCTTAACATGCTGGCAAGAGACAACAAAGTGCGAGACAAAGTGTCTCTGATATGGATACCGATACATAAGGGGATTAAAGGGAATGAAATGGCAGACCAGCTAGCTAAAGAAGGTTCTTCTTCTTCTATTGCCCGACATAGAGATTTAAAAAAATGTTCATGCTAATATTTCGATATTACTTACTGTATTGGTTTTGTAAGGATCACGAAAATTTATTACTCTGCCGTTTTTGAAAAAAGCTATACAGTGTGACTAGTGGTCCGCCAGAGGCGTGCGGTAGAGATGGATATTTTATTTTATCCTCTCACAATCTACGCTTATTTCGTAATAATCGTTTTTTTCTACGTAAATGTCATTCTGTCTCAATGCGATAGATGGATAGTTTTGGAATTATTTGCATGTAAATGCATTCAAAGGTAATGCTTAAAATATCCAATTTTGTTTTATTGCCTGTTTCACCTGAGTGTCTTCAATAGTTTAACCTCCTTGATGATAAAATTTGTTAATTCTTATCGTAAATTCACATTGAGACAAGAAGATGATATTTACATAGAAAATGACGAAGAGTCAAAAGAACATGCGGAAACGATCATTCCGACAGTGGCGTAGATTGTAGTGGGATAAAAGAAAGTATCCACCCCTACCGCACGCCTTTGGTAATAGGAATCCACTGTTTAACATGGAATCATTGTGAACAAAAAATATTGGATGTTGCAAAGACTATTGTCTAAAATCATTTGGGATTTAAAAATATCTCTTTAGGGGGAATATTTTAAAGTGTTTTCCAATTTCGTGCTATTCGCCAAGCAATTTGTAAATATTTTTGACGAAAATCCTAGTAGAAAACGTCCATCATATTGTGTAGTGTCAGTTTGATATATTTTGGACACGCAAATATTGTTCAAGTATTTGTTATAAACTTTCTCAATGGTATGTAAGGATAAATTGTAGATAATTAAGATACGAACAAAATGAGGCATCTAGCAAGTCAATCGGATAATTAGGAACCGATAAACTCAGGAAAAATCTGAATATTTGTAATTTTTTTGAAAATTCTTATCTTCGTCACTTATCAATTGTAATTGGTACAAAAGAAGTTTCTTCGTATGCCCTTTATATGCGCGAAGAACAGACGCCAAGTGACGGTTAGTTTTATCGCAATTGCAATTTTAATTTTTCCATTCGATCATTTTCAAGGTATCTGGATACGTTGTCGATTGTCCGATTTTAAATTTGAAAACGGTGTCAAGGTAAAGCAACAAAATAAAAAATTATCGTATGAAAAAATTAAAATTTTGTACCATGCTTAAGCTCTTGCAATTGGAAAATTTAATGACGAAGATATAAATTTTCAAAAAAATGACCAATTTTCTCCTGTTTTTCCTGATTTTCTCAGTTTCAAATTATCCGATTGACTTGCTAGACCGCCCATTTTGTTCGTATTTTAATTATCTACAATCTATCCGTACATACCATTGAGATTGCTCCAGTACGTTTCACGCTATATGAAAAAAAAACAAAAAATTAAGGTGTGTTTCGTTTAAAATGTTTATAACAAATGACTGAACAACATTTGCGTGTCCAAAACATATTAAAATGATACTACGCCATGTCCTTTATATG